>OX352298.1:31514377-32172992 GCA_947086415.1 Pammene aurita
TACCTTACCATACCATACTTAACCATACCATACTTTACCATACCTTACCATACCATACCTTACCGTACCATACTTTACCATACCATACTTTACCATACCATACCATACTTTACCATACCATACTTTACCATACCATACTTTACCATACCATACCGTACCGTACCGTACCGTACCGTACCGTACCGTACCATACCATACCATACCATCAGTACAAGTCGAATGAGCCCAAACAGCATGAGTCTATGATGCGCCAAACCCGAGATCCAGTAGGGATCCCCAGGGTCCAGCATGAGCTCCAGATTTTGATCCCGGTACCATCTGCTCATCAGTACAAGTCGAATGAGTCCAAACAGCATGAGTCTATGATGCGCCAAACCCGAGATCCAGTAGGGATCCCCAGGGTCCAGCATGAGCTCCAGATTTTGATACCGGTACCATCTGCTCATCAGTACAAGTCGAATGAGCCCAAACAGCATGAGTCTATGATGCGCCAAACCCGAGATCCAGAAGGAATCCTCAGGGTCCAGCATGAGCTCCAGATTTTGATACCGGTACCATCTGCTCATCAGTACAAGTCGAATGAGCCCAAACAGCATGAGTTTATGATGCACCAAACCCGAGATCCAGTAGGGATCCCCAGGGTCCAGCATGACCTCCATCTTAGGATACCGGTCCCATTGCTTATTAATACAAGCCCCCCAGTCCAGAGTCAAAATCGAAACAAAAATCAAAACCTCGTAGCTCAACCTAAATTCGCGTTTAGTTAGGTAAATTATTAATGTCAATTACCAATTCAATCTACACTAAAAATTAAATTAATATTTCAATTTTTGAGAAAGACTAAACACTAAATATCTTCAATTATTAGTTATTCGCAAAGGATTAACACGTTAGTTACAATTAATTTCAATTCTAATTGAAATCAATTTGCACTAAACTATTAATGTTCAATTTTTACTAACGTGTTTCAATCTTCAATTTTTAATTTTCAATTAGTTCAATTACACTAACGTTCGGCCAACACTGATCGGAACGTTACGCTCGCATATGCTTTTGTGGCTTCCAAACGTTTCCTATTGTTCGGTTTAATAAGCGTCAAAATTTTGATATGCTATAACAAAGATCCGGAGTAAAACCCGATCCGGTAGAATTTTAAATACGGAAACATACAACAACCTGAAATAAACCAATAACACGTTAACAGTCCCCATACAATATGTACCTATGCACGTCCAAGCAAATTACTTCAATCACACGTACATGCTCCACATATGGGTCACTAAGAAACCAACAAGCACGCTTTCGAATAAGTATAATATATTTCTGTATGCTGTTGTCTAACTAGCCAAAAACATTATTATATCAGAATTATCCCTATATTATCATGCAGTATGAAGTGATACTAACTAATCTGAGTGCGGACACGGTCGTTAGTGGCCCATCTGTGGGGCACGGACGTGTGGAGATAGTTCAGCGTGATCCATATATGGGGCACTGGACAGTGAACGTGTCATACATAGAAATATGGGGCAATCTTACACAATCTACTTAGTCCCACAGTAAGCTCTTTAACGCTTGTGTAATGGGTACTAGACGACGATTTATAATTTTTAAAGATAGATATAGATTTACACTTATATAAATAGCAAACATCGATAGCTCACAGGAAGTCAGGAACCAATATTTGTGTTAATGCACATATAATAAATAGCCCTTATCGGTATTAAAACCCAGAACCTCCAGTTTCGTAGGGAGAGACTTCACTTGTTTACCAAAAAGCTATGGAGGCCGTTAAAAAAAAACAAATAATAGAATATCTAAAAAAAAATCGCCAATTAAGAATGTAAAGTACTTACTTCGTTCTGTACCGTGTCCCGCGCTGATGTCATTTCACTATGCATGTAACCCTACCTATGATTAAGCTCGAGGCTCGAGCAAACTTACTTATTAAATTTCCGGACTACTAGGCACTGCTATATTCTGCAGTTTATTACTAAACTAGTATTATGCTAAGAGAAAAATTTGGTAAGTCTTTGCTCTGACATTGAGGTGCGAGTACGTACCTACTGTTTTAAAATGTTTCATTACTGATACAGTTATGGACTTTACTTGTTAAGCTATTTATTGTTGTCTATGATTTCATAGAAGAATTTGTCTATGATTTCCAGTATAAAGTGACCCCTAAAATGGCTCAACAATTGAAGTCTGCGACCAAATCCGATTCATAAATTTAATTAAATAAGTTTTAAAAAATCTGGCCGGGGTTGGTAAACCTTATAATTTCGGCTGTTCTAAATATATAGGGATATAGGTACCTGTAATGAGTGATTTATACTGCAACGGATTGTCCTTCGTCCTTCTGAAAAGTTTGCCGCTCTGTTAAATCAATGTTGTTGCCATCTTCCTCGCTATTTTTGATGTACAAGTTCTGTGCGTTTGCATGTATTTCGGCGCTCATTAACATCAGCTGTTCGCTGGCGAATGTTATCTAGTTTCAACTTCGCCAGAGTTATTTTTTAGTTTCTGGCTGCAGTGACTCCGCTCCAGATAGCGAGGAGTTTATAGTTAAAGTTTGCTTTTGCAGTTTTTTCGCTCGTGGCATGGTCAAAATTAGGGTTATGTTATTAGGTTTTTATTATTAAAATAATAAATTTTGACTCAACGACTGTTCTCCGATCCATCGTCTTAACTTACCCTTATTTTTCGAGTTGCTACAGGAGACAACAAAGAAGAGACGAAGACCATGTGGTGCAAATTGCTCTGAACCTACCAGAACTAAAGAAAAGTGGGAAAGGCCGCCCGCCGTATACCTGGTGGTCTACTATGGAAAGGGACCTCAAGAAAGCCCAATTGCCAGAGCCGACAACCCAGGACTGGTCGTCCTAGCGCAGAAGAGTGAGGAGACCCGACCCCAAATAATGGGAAAAGGGAAGGACAAAGAAGCTACAGGAGACAACTATTTACTGTAAAATTTTAACCATAGGTACTTTTTATTTTATAACATTCTAGGACATCCATTTGCATGTAAGATGTGGGATATCTTAAACGGCAAAAAAATCTTAGTTGAATTAAGTTATCAAAACCACCTTAAGTTGTAGTATTTTCGACTAGATTTCCGCTACCCCAAGGTTGTCTAGAAGAGATCGCTCTCTAGCGATAAGACCGCCTGTTGACTGCCTCTACTTTTAATCTGTGTACTGTAGTGTTCTATTTTATTGAGGTGTGCAATAAAGAATATTTGTATTGTATTGTAGAGAAATGTATATTAAACACAATTTTTTTATCAGCTACTAAATTTTCGCCCCGTAGAATTATGTAAGTATGTATACAGAATTCAACCTTACTTGTCTTATCATAATTATTTTACATGTTTTTTAAAGTGGGGCATTCCACTCATACAATAGTATGTTATTCAATCAAATACAAACACTGAAAACATTGAAAAAATAATCAACCCAGCAGGATTTGAACCTCGCATCGATACGCCTAACCGGGGCTCGATCATCATTGTCTTATCATGTAAACAAACGTGTGTCAATCTAGAGTATCTAGACATCGTAATGTCATTTATTTTTCAGGTTATACGTTCGTTACTTTGATAACTGATGAAAATTCTATTAGAAATAATATTTTTCAATAGTTGCTTGGTTGAATTAAATACTTCGTAAGTTTCTTCGAGTATATAACAACATTTTAAGTGATAATTCCAGAAAAAACCGACCAAGAGCATGCTCAGAGTAGTAGTTGGTAGCCTGTTACAAGACATCCATTCAAAAGGTCATTTACTAAGGGATACTTTGCGGCACTTCACTGCGTCATTTTACTATGCGTTTTTGAGTTATAACTCAGGTTATAACTCAGGTTATAACTCAAAAACGGTCGAACCGATTTTATTGCATGAAGTTTTCATTGAAAGTACTTATAAGCCTTACTTTCATGAACTTTTTCAGATTGTTTGTACCCACAGTTCAAAAGTAAAAAGGGGATGCCGTTTTTCAAACTTTCGGAGCTATTATTTACGTAAGTATTAGTTTTATCCAAAAATTGTTTTAGCTAATCCTTATTTTTTTAGACCTATCCAACGATAGGGTTGGAGTGAAAAAAAATCACCCACTTCATGTGTACGGGAGGAGGTACCCGAAGAATTAATATTTTTCCAGATTTTTTTACCACTTTGTCGACGTGATTTTTTTATTTTATCGTATGGCTATATGTCACTGGATATAGATAGGCACTAAGGTAGAAGTAGTGGGATAGCAGATGATGAAGAAAATCCAGTGAGTTTGTTACTCCTTTAGCACCACCCGGGGATCACGTGTAGGGTTGTGTAAGGTGTTTCCTACGGACGCAGAGTAACATTGATCCCCATTGGTCGGCGTGATTAAAACACATACTCAAACAAAATTTCAGTTTTCTAGTACTAACTACTAACCATCACTGAGCAAGTCCGTGGATAGACGGATGGACGAAAGGACGGCCGGACATGGCGAAACTATAAGGATTTCTAGTTAACTACGGAACCCTAAAAAGGGTAATAATTTGTTTGAGAAGTGTTCGTTTATATGATAAGACAAGCAAGGAATAATTCTGTATATAAAGATTTTCCTAATTTAAGAAAACCTGGACCCCAGTTGTGCAGCATAAAGAACGTAGGAAAGAAGGAACTATTCACTTTTCTATTACGTTTTTACGTGAACCATGATAGGCGGCAGCTTGTTCGAACGAGCGCTTTGTGGCGCGCCGCATACATGCATGGTTTTAAAACTTCATTCTGCCCGTTTATGACGTGTAATGGAGAATTTAACGCCAGTCTCGTCACATCTGCTTTTCTAGGAGGATCTTGGTTTCAAATTACATAGAAGAAATGCACAGTTCCACTTTTTTAAACACGTGATATAAAAATATGTAATATTTTACATGAAGTTCTAGTATTTCTATTAATAACATTGAGGGGTAACCATTTACATGCTCTACGATGGGATAACTTAAACTTTTACAAAAAAATATTATTAATTAAGTTACTAAAAGAATACCCCGTTGGGGTCTTTAGTTATGTAATTATCTATATTAAGGCGCTAGGCGCTGATTGTGGCCGAAAACCATTACTTTCTAAGGGATATATCTCAATAACGGGTCATTCAAAAACTTTGAAAAAAATATATGTTATTTACCATTTCATGTACAACATTGTCAACGTTTGAATAACTCGTGTAACAGTGAATCCTCCTTTTTGTAAAGGGTCGGCAACGCGCATGTGACTCCTTTGGAGTTGCAGGCGTCCATAGGTTACGGTAGCTGCTTACCATCAGGCGGGCCGTATGCTTGTTTGCCACCGTCGTGGTATAAACGTATAGTTTCTCCGTTATGTAAAAGTAACGAAATGTCGTTTTACGGTTAATTTTGCTTATATCTACTGAACGGCTCATTCGATTTAAAATATTGATGAACTAAAAAATATGTATTACAAAACACTACAAACTCAACGTAGGATATTTAAATTGATTAAATTTTCTTAAACAACTTGATCATAATTCCACATTTCGTGCGTTGTTAGCTCGAAAACGGCGTTGCTGGCAGTCGTGATCTAGCTTTGAGGCGAGGAGGCTGTGTCGCTCGTCGCTCCGTGCTTCCCTTGTACTACATATACTTGTGCTTGGCCCGTGAGCAATAATATCGGACTTACTGTGCCTAAAGACTAAATAACTGCAGAGGGTTCATGCGGTGCGGATATAACGTGTCTTCCCGGAATCAATAATGTATAGACGTTTTATCTTTTAAGATAATGTACTCGTATGCATGTTTATGTACGTTCGTATAAAAAGTGTATTTTATTTAGATTATAATACAAATAAAAAACAAATGAAATAAAAATGGAGAAAGAACAAAAATCATGAATCTCACATTGCTCTGAAAACAAATTTAGTCATGTAAGTAAACTAAAATTATTGTGTTTTAGTAGACGCATGCGCATGTAGTTGCGGAAATCTGCTAGTACTGCAATACAATAGACTAATAATTCATTTAATAAAAAACTCCAAAGAACCGATTTATTTAAACATATTTATTTAAGGATACCGTGTTCTAAAAGAATGTAATATGCGTTTTATTTTAAGATTAAACACAATCTTTAATGTTATACTTTATACTAATTTCTCAAATCTAGAAATTGCGAAGTAAACTGCAAAGGATTGCAGATAAACCGGCCAAGAGAATATCGGGCTATGCTCAATGTAGGGATCCGTAGTTGCCGGCCTGTTACAATACATCCATTCAAAAGGTAGTCTATAAAGAAATATTTTGTGGCAGTTACGTTATTCTACTATAGGCATAACTCAAAAACGGCTCAACCGATTTTATTCCATATAGTTTTTATTTAAAATACGTGATAAGTATTTCAATGGCCTCACTTCCAGGAATTTTCCCAATTATTTTGGACCCACGGTTCAAAAATCAAAGGGCATTTTAACTTTCGAAGCTATTATTTACGAAAGTATTCGTTTTATCCAAAAGTTGTTTAAGGCATATTCTTCTTGAAAGACCTATCCAACAATGGGTTTCAGATACTTATTGTTTTACCACTTTGTAGGCGTAATTAAAACACATAATTACTCATACCAAATTTCAGTCTACTAACTATCACTGAGCAAAGCCTGATTGAGAATCTAATAAAAAATTGCTGATATTTAAGAGTTCAATGTATGTAAGAATAAAGGAAAAAAAGCTTTTTTTTATACCACGACGCTGGCAAACAATCATACGACCCGCCTGATTGAAAGCAGTTATAAAGCCTATGGACTCCTGCAACCCCAGAAGATTCACATCCGCGTTGACTACCCTAAAAGAAACTTTACTATGTCGGTGAAATGCAAATAAATACATTATTTTATATTAATTATCAACACAAGTGAATTAATAAATTACTACTAAGGGTTAATACTACCTATCAAATATCTTTAAAAGACCGGCCAAGTTTGTATCGGACCATGTATAATGTAGGGTTCCGTAGAAAGTAATTTCTTGGAGATAACTCAAAAACGGATGAACCGATAATAGCTATGTGAAATAAATTTCGTAGAAAATTAAGTACTAAGCCTTCTTGGTATTTTTTCATATTTTTTAGACTTACGGATTAAAAGTTTGATGGGGGCTATTATATTTAGACTTTCGAAGCAATTATTTCGGAAAATATTGACTTAATGAAAAAGTTTTAAAAATACTCTATATATAAGATATTTTTAAAGCCGTATCGTACAACATGTTCATATTTACAAAAAAAATATTTTTGACATTTAGTTTGGCATATGTATGTATGGAGTGCCTCACCTAAAAGATTTTTTTAGCAATTTAGCCAGAAAACTAAGTAGCGGCACATGAAAACACCTCTAGATAAAATTTCAGTAATATATGTTTTATAATAAAAATGGCTGTGACATACGGACGGACAGATCTGGACATGTTTCAAAAAACTTTTAAGGGTTCCGTTTTTACCATTTTGGCTATGGAACCCTAAGAAGTGTTTGCGCTGTGTTATATTTTAAAGATCTAAATTTAATGGGCTTACAGCTCTCATTTGTATGACGATTTCGTGCACAAATACCGCTCCTTACATGTGCATTTTTACTATTTGCAACTCGCAACAGGCTTAATTTTGTTAATTTATCGTAATTAAGTGAATTTTTACGGTTAATATTTAAAATCGCAACAAAAAAATAACCTAATTTAAGAAAACCTGGACCCCAGTTGTGCAGCATAAAGAACGTAGGAAAGAAGGAACTATTCACTTTTCTATTACGTTTTTACGTGAACCATGATAGGCGGCAGCTTGTTCGAACGAGCGCTTTGTGGCGCGCCGCATACATGCATGGTTTTAAAACTTCATTCTGCCCGTTTATGACGTGTAATGGAGAATTTAACGCCAGTCTCGTCACATCTGCTTTTCTAGGAGGATCTTGGTTTCAAATTACATAGAAGAAATGCACAGTTCCACTTTTTTAAACACGTGATATAAAAATATGTAATATTTTACATGAAGTTCTAGTATTTCTATTAATAACATTGAGGGGTAACCATTTACATGCTCTACGATGGGATAACTTAAACTTTTACAAAAAAATATTATTAATTAAGTTACTAAAAGAATACCCCGTTGGGGTCTTTAGTTATGTAATTATCTATATTAAGGCGCTAGGCGCTGATTGTGGCCGAAAACCATTACTTTCTAAGGGATATATCTCAATAACGGGTCATTCAAAAACTTTGAAAAAAATATATGTTATTTACCATTTCATGTACAACATTGTCAACGTTTGAATAACTCGTGTAACAGTGAATCCTCCTTTTTGTAAAGGGTCGGCAACGCGCATGTGACTCCTTTGGAGTTGCAGGCGTCCATAGGTTACGGTAGCTGCTTACCATCAGGCGGGCCGTATGCTTGTTTGCCACCGTCGTGGTATAAACGTATAGTTTCTCCGTTATGTAAAAGTAACGAAATGTCGTTTTACGGTTAATTTTGCTTATATCTACTGAACGGCTCATTCGATTTAAAATATTGATGAACTAAAAAATATGTATTACAAAACACTACAAACTCAACGTAGGATATTTAAATTGATTAAATTTTCTTAAACAACTTGATCATAATTCCACATTTCGTGCGTTGTTAGCTCGAAAACGGCGTTGCTGGCAGTCGTGATCTAGCTTTGAGGCGAGGAGGCTGTGTCGCTCGTCGCTCCGTGCTTCCCTTGTACTACATATACTTGTGCTTGGCCCGTGAGCAATAATATCGGACTTACTGTGCCTAAAGACTAAATAACTGCAGAGGGTTCATGCGGTGCGGATATAACGTGTCTTCCCGGAATCAATAATGTATAGACGTTTTATCTTTTAAGATAATGTACTCGTATGCATGTTTATGTACGTTCGTATAAAAAGTGTATTTTATTTAGATTATAATACAAATAAAAAACAAATGAAATAAAAATGGAGAAAGAACAAAAATCATGAATCTCACATTGCTCTGAAAACAAATTTAGTCATGTAAGTAAACTAAAATTATTGTGTTTTAGTAGACGCATGCGCATGTAGTTGCGGAAATCTGCTAGTACTGCAATACAATAGACTAATAATTCATTTAATAAAAAACTCCAAAGAACCGATTTATTTAAACATATTTATTTAAGGATACCGTGTTCTAAAAGAATGTAATATGCGTTTTATTTTAAGATTAAACACAATCTTTAATGTTATACTTTATACTAATTTCTCAAATCTAGAAATTGCGAAGTAAACTGCAAAGGATTGCAGATAAACCGGCCAAGAGAATATCGGGCTATGCTCAATGTAGGGATCCGTAGTTGCCGGCCTGTTACAATACATCCATTCAAAAGGTAGTCTATAAAGAAATATTTTGTGGCAGTTACGTTATTCTACTATAGGCATAACTCAAAAACGGCTCAACCGATTTTATTCCATATAGTTTTTATTTAAAATACGTGATAAGTATTTCAATGGCCTCACTTCCAGGAATTTTCCCAATTATTTTGGACCCACGGTTCAAAAATCAAAGGGCATTTTAACTTTCGAAGCTATTATTTACGAAAGTATTCGTTTTATCCAAAAGTTGTTTAAGGCATATTCTTCTTGAAAGACCTATCCAACAATGGGTTTCAGATACTTATTGTTTTACCACTTTGTAGGCGTAATTAAAACACATAATTACTCATACCAAATTTCAGTCTACTAACTATCACTGAGCAAAGCCTGATTGAGAATCTAATAAAAAATTGCTGATATTTAAGAGTTCAATGTATGTAAGAATAAAGGAAAAAAAGCTTTTTTTTATACCACGACGCTGGCAAACAATCATACGACCCGCCTGATTGAAAGCAGTTATAAAGCCTATGGACTCCTGCAACCCCAGAAGATTCACATCCGCGTTGACTACCCTAAAAGAAACTTTACTATGTCGGTGAAATGCAAATAAATACATTATTTTATATTAATTATCAACACAAGTGAATTAATAAATTACTACTAAGGGTTAATACTACCTATCAAATATCTTTAAAAGACCGGCCAAGTTTGTATCGGACCATGTATAATGTAGGGTTCCGTAGAAAGTAATTTCTTGGAGATAACTCAAAAACGGATGAACCGATAATAGCTATGTGAAATAAATTTCGTAGAAAATTAAGTACTAAGCCTTCTTGGTATTTTTTCATATTTTTTAGACTTACGGATTAAAAGTTTGATGGGGGCTATTATATTTAGACTTTCGAAGCAATTATTTCGGAAAATATTGACTTAATGAAAAAGTTTTAAAAATACTCTATATATAAGATATTTTTAAAGCCGTATCGTACAACATGTTCATATTTACAAAAAAAATATTTTTGACATTTAGTTTGGCATATGTATGTATGGAGTGCCTCACCTAAAAGATTTTTTTAGCAATTTAGCCAGAAAACTAAGTAGCGGCACATGAAAACACCTCTAGATAAAATTTCAGTAATATATGTTTTATAATAAAAATGGCTGTGACATACGGACGGACAGATCTGGACATGTTTCAAAAAACTTTTAAGGGTTCCGTTTTTACCATTTTGGCTATGGAACCCTAAGAAGTGTTTGCGCTGTGTTATATTTTAAAGATCTAAATTTAATGGGCTTACAGCTCTCATTTGTATGACGATTTCGTGCACAAATACCGCTCCTTACATGTGCATTTTTACTATTTGCAACTCGCAACAGGCTTAATTTTGTTAATTTATCGTAATTAAGTGAATTTTTACGGTTAATATTTAAAATCGCAACAAAAAAATAACCATCTATATTAAGCTCACTTGCACAGCAAAAAAATCCAAATTCACATGAAAACACCGCTTTGATTTGCATTCAGTTTTTTTTGCTGTACTAGTGTATTTTTTTATTTTTTTCTGCTATGCGGAATATTTTTAATCATATTTCGTAAATTCATAAATATTTTGCCGCTCACTGTACTTCAAATTCAAAATCTAGGTTTTAATTTTTTATATAAAAATCTACTAATCGAGATCGTTCTCTTATTATCTTATTTAGTAGCATTCCTAAAAAATGACACCGTAGTACTTAATCACAGTATTCAAATCACAAAACATCCACAAAAGGATTAGGTATGATTATTATAAATCTGCCCGCGCGCCTTTTTTTTTTTTTTTTTTTTTATACCACGACGGTGGCAAACAAGCATACGGCCCGCCTGATGGTAAGCAGCTACCGTAACCTATGGACGCCTGCAACTCCAAAGGAGTCACATGCGCGTTGCCGACCCTCTACAAAAAAGGAGGATTCACTGTGTTGACGGCTAAAGGAACAAGAATGTCCCTCATCGTCAACACACTGGGTCCTCTTTGAGCTCTTTGGCAACCTTACTCACCAGCAGGAACACAACACTATGAGTAGGGTCTAGTGCTATTTGGCTGTGGTTTTCTGTAAGGTGGAGGTACTTCCCCAGTCGGGCTCTGCTCCAGATTTGAGCGAGATGACATTCACTGAACGTGCCCTACCACACTAAGCGAGATGCCATTCGCAGTGCCCATACCTCTCTTTTTGGCATAGTTTAAGGACATACCCAAGTCCGGACGTAGTTTAAGGACATACCCCGGGTCCAATCCGGGTCCGGGTCCGGGGCCTCTGAGTAAAGTCATATTCTTTGAACATTATTGCGGTGCATCGCGGCGGATTTACGCACGATCGCAATGAGAAGGGTACGCGGGTGGCGCGGGTAGAGAGCGCCCAAACGCTCAAGGACACTCCGGCGACAATCGTCTTAATCACTATTTTATTATCTAGTGTGAAATTTTCATCCGGTATTAAACTTATGTCCCTATATTATGTATAAAGTTTTTGCACGTTTAAACAGAAAAAATCTACACCATCTGTGCAGCAAAGAACTTAGGAACTATTTACTTTTATATTACGTTTTTACGTGAACCATGATAGGCGGCAGCTTGCTCGAAGAACGTGCGCTTTGTGGCGCGCCGCATACATGCATTGTTTTAAAACTTCATTCTGCGCGTTTATGACGTGTAATGGGGAAGATTTAACGCACGTCTGGCCACATCTACTTTTCTAGGAGGATCTTGGTTACAAATTACAGAGAAGAAATGCACAGTTCCACTTTTTTAAACACGTGATATAAAATATCTCATATTTTACATGAGGTTCTAGTGTCTTGATTAATAACATTGAAGGGTAACCATTTACATGCAATCTTTTAGTGAATCCATTTTATTTTATGATGTAAAATACTGTGTAGTTTTCTACAAGAAATAAATAAATCTATCTATCATGCTCAACAATGGGATAACTTAAACGTTTACAAAAAATCATTATTAATTAAGTTACTAAAAGAATACTCCGTAGGGGTCTTTAGTCTTGGAATTATCTATATTAATCACTATTTTATTATCTAGTGTGAAATTTTCATCCGGTATTAAACTTATGTCCCTATATTATGTATAAAGTTTTTGCACGTTTAAACAGAAAAAATCTACACCATCTGTGCAGCAAAGAACGTAGGAACTATTCACTTTTATATTACGTTTTTACGTGAACCATGATAGGCGGAAGCTTGCTCGACGAACGTGCGCTTTGTGGCGCGCCGCATACATGTATTGTTTTAAAACTTCATTCTGCTCGTTTATGACGTGTAATGGGGAAGATTTAACGCAAGTCTGGCCACATCTACTTTTCTAGGAGGATCTTGGTTTAAAATTGAAGAGAATAACAGTGCAGTTCCGGGCAATAAACTCCAAATTCAAACTTAAAGCGTATGAAGCGTTTTCTGAAATTAAAATAAATAAAAATACACTTTATTTCAAAAAAATCTAAAGTTGATATAGGCTTTTACGATATAGGTACGTATGGAGGAAACGAAATCGAAATTAGCTCCGGTTTCGCTTAGAATAATTTTGACGCTCCGCAACTGGTCCCTAATTACGGCTTTTAGTTGTGCGAAGCAGGTAACGCGTAGGCAAAATATTTTAAATTAGAGATGAATGTCAAAGTGGCAAGAACATTTAAAGATGTATTACAATAAACAGTAAAAAAAATTACATAATAAACAAACATCTACAGCACCTATAAGTACCTACTTGAAATAACAGATAAAAATTTGTCCCAGAACGGGTAGGAATGGTAGGATACCCAGTAGCCTAGTCGTATTGCCTTGCTCTGGATCGGATGGCGAAATACAACCCAAAACTGTAGGTACCTAATTATAAGTAGTACGTATGTACAATCAATATCATTATTTATCATTTATTTATTTATTGCTTTCATATATGCTCCTTACATTCTAATTTACATTTTAATTTTATAAAACAATATGATAGGCCCTGAGGGGCAATGCAATCCATACTAATATTATAAATGGGAAAGTGTGTGTGTTTGTATGTTTGTTTGTTTGTCCGTCTTTCACGGCAAAACGGGGCGACGAATTGACGTGATTTTTTAAGTGGAGATAGTTGAAGGGATGGAGAGTGACATAGGCTACTTTTTGTCTCTTTCTAACCCCCCACTTCCCTAAAATGGGGGGTGGAAGTTTGTATGGAGCATTACGGAGGGCAAAGGGGAACCGTCTTACCCCGAATTTAACGCGAGCGAAGCCGCGGGCAAAAGCTAGTAATTTATATATTAAAGTACCGATGTATACCTACATTAAATTGTACAAGTAGACAGTAAACGTGCGTTTTTTTCCGCTTTTCTTCACTGTTTTGCAACACCTACTGACTTAGTTTATTTAACACAATTCCACTACCTAAAGGTTGTCTGGGAGAAATCGCTTTTTAGCGATAAGACCGCCTGTTGTTTATTCTGACTTTATGCATTTCCTGTACTGGTTTTCTTTTTGAGGTGTTCAATAAAGAGTATTTGTATTTGTATTGTATTGTATTGTGCGTAGATAGTGCAGATACACCGCAATCCCCGAATGTGGCCTATTTCAACACAGCCCCATTTGTAACACCGCAAGTTATCTGCTCCAGCTACTTTAGCAGTTTGAAATTTTCTCAGCGACAGGTAAAGTGGGGTGCGGGAATAATAATTTATCATTACAAAGCGTGATGATAAGGGGCTGTTTCCACTAAAGAAGGACAAAAGGATGCCAGGGTGGTTGTTTCAATCACTTAGGGGATGAAGGAGATAGTCGACCACGTGAACCAGTGAAGCGCGCGCTCCCTATATTCGGCTTTGTGATAATGCTTATTTATAAAACTTAGCACTTGTATTAAAATATTATATTCTGAGGTCATAGTTACACTAGTTTGCCTAACCACTCGCTTGTTTTATAATATTCTGTGCTCTATTACCTAGGTAATAAGGGTGAGGGCTGGCAGCTGGAGCTACCGAAAACAACTGAGCGCTTAAACTTGGTAAGCAATATACACCAAACGACGCAACAACGACGTGCAAAAACCCCCAGGATTACTCCGTTTGTCTAAATATTTACCTAACACTTGCGACGGTTCGCCAGTGCCTGATAAGAAAAGGCTTACCAAAAAACATCGTTTTTAACGAAACACCGCTCGAAAATTCAAGTTACTTTGATTAAAATAAATCTAAACACTCATTTTGATTATTTTAAGTAAAATTTAGTTTTAAATATACTGTGTAGTGTTTTAATTATATATACAGAATAACTCATTTTGTAATTAATTTTGACAATTTAATTACATTATCGCTAAAGGTAAGAAGGTTTCCGTTTTTCAATATGACACGATGTTACTAGGGATGAGAGAAGAAGAAAACGCAGAAAAAATTCAAAATTAATTTTCTACACATTATTGTTTTTAACCCCCGAGGCAAAAAGAGGAGTGTTATAAGTTACCGGTATGTGTGTCTGTCTGTACGTAGCACCGTAGCCTTTAAACAGATAAACCGAATACGGTTTACTTTATATGAAAGCAGGTACCGTATTCTAACTTCAAAATACATAAACAATAAATTAAACACACTATCTCTCCACAACACCACTCCAACACCCAAAAAATAATCAACCAATACGAGTATTAGAGTTGTATTGGAGTTGCATCAGCATATTTTTGAAGAAAATTCTGATTTAGACTAGAGCTCCCGCTACACGTGTTACACGCTGAGACGAATACCCATGTACTTAAGACTAGTTAAGACCGGCGATGCTAAGGAACCGGTTTTCACGAACCGCCGTCTCCTGGAAACCGCCACTTTGGAGACGTTTCTCAGACACGTTTCCACGGGTACACGGGTAATTAATACCGGCCCGAACGGGTCCGAAGTAGTCAGAACCGATTTAAATAAGGTTTATATTTATTTTATTCATTTCTTATTCGTAGCTTTTAAACGACTCGACACGTTTCGACCCGTACCTCCAGCCACTCGTCAAGGACGTTTCCAGATCCGCGTGTATTTAATAAAAGTTTCTTCGGCTACCCGTTTACCCGTAGAAACGGATCTTAACTACACGGTTTTAAATTACACGTGCGAAACGGGCCAGAAAACCGGATAGCATGTTATTCAGAAACGGGTATTCGAAACGGGTACACGAAACCCGGATACGACCGGAAGCCCTAATTTAGACCTTTAAGCGTTAGCTGTTTTGCTTATTTAGGTAATGCGTTGAAGTTGTACTGCAGTTAGGTATTTATTATCTAAGGTGTTTCAAAGTTGGAATACAGCCCCAGGTTGTTAGCGATGGTTCTTAAACATGGTAAATAAATAAAAATTTAGCTCTTTTTGCTTTGGATTTTTGTCTATAATACATATTTTTCTCAAACATGCAATGAAATATTGATGTTATGTTCCTTATAATAGGCTGCGAAGTAACATGTTTCAGGTGCGGCTACACCAGAGGTCGATAATGGAATTTCATACAAATTTGGAGGCCTAGGCAAGTGCCTCTTTTTTAATTAGGGTTCCGTAGTCAACTAGGAACCCTTATAGTTTCGCCATGTCTGCCCGTCCGTCCGTCCGTCCGTCCTTCCGCGGATAATCTCAGTGACCGTTAGCACTAGAAAGCTGAAATTTGGTACTAATATGTATATCAATCACGCCGACAAAGTGGTAAAATAAAAAGTCGAAAAATTTTTTTTATTAGGGTACCTCCCCTATACGTAAAGTGGGGAGTGATTTTTTTTTTCATTTCAACCCTTACGTGTGATATATTGTTGGATAGGTATTTAAAAATGAATAGGGGTTTCCTAAAATCATTTTTGGATAATGTAAATATTTTCGGAAATAATCGCTCCAGAAGTAAAAAAATATGCGCCCCCCCCCCCCTAACTTTTGAACCATAAGTTTTAAAAATATGAAAAAAATCTCAAAAGTAGAACTTTATAAAAACTTTCTAGTAAAATTATTTTGAACTTGATAGGATGAATAGTTTTTGAAAAAAAATACAAACTAATTTCTGAACTAAGTTTGTAATTTAACCGTATAAGCAGGTGTTTATTGTACCTGTAATTTCAATAAAATTACAATGAAATGACGTGCTTTCAAATAAAGTAAAAACGGTGAAAATCGGTTCACGCAATAAAGAATTATCCCATAAAAATCATCTTCCATACTTTAAGCTCGCGCGCAATAGTTTACTTAATTTGCCGATAGATGTCGCTGTACGTGAAACTCTCATATTATATCCTACATGGCGGTGTTATTAACTCTTAAGTGGGGACACTTACTGTGACGGACGGAAAACTACGGAACCCTACACTGAGCGTGGCCCGACACGCTCTTGGCCGGTTTTTTCCATTGCACACATATTTGTGGCACAGGATCATGGCATTCAGCCATTTAAGACTATAAGCGATATTTACTTTTTGGTTCGTTAGACATTCTGCCACTACTTACGCCTATTAAAAAAAACAATAAACAATATGATATATTTTGCAATTTTGTTTATATATAAAATCGACATGAAAATAACAAATAACACATTATTAACAAATTCCTATAATTTTAAATTGTAAAGATGGAGGCAGATTAAAAACGGGTATTAGACGTTGCAATTTGTAGGGCCCAATCTGTTGTGTACCCTGCCTCTCCCTAACCCTACAAATTGTTATGTCTAATACCGGTTATAGGAACAGCTGATT
Organism: Pammene aurita; assembly: GCA_947086415.1. Lineage (NCBI taxonomy): Eukaryota > Metazoa > Arthropoda > Insecta > Lepidoptera > Tortricidae > Pammene > Pammene aurita. The sequence goes on from OX352298.1 coordinate 31,531,486, forward strand.
TTGTTTTTTTTTTTCGTGAAAGGTTGGTTATCAAGCTAAAGTATTAGCAGCAAGGGCTATTACACACGAGCTAAAGTTAAGACTTAGAATCTATAGTTACGAAATAAATTTGGAGGGTTCTGATTCTTATGAATATTTTCTATAATAATGCATAAACAGAGACCATAGACAATATTTGTAACGTTCTGAATTTATGCAGTCACCATGTACATTTTTCTTCTTAATTTTAACTCGTGTAGAATGGCCTTAAGTGCAACCTCTCGAAAAGCACAGATACTGTGAAAAAAAAGTATTTTAGTGTGAAAATTTTAAAAACGTTTTCAATATTTTATTAGGGTGCGTATATTATTGTGAATTATAATGTCGATTTGTTTTATTCTATAACAATTTTTTTAATTTTAAGGTACAATAAAAGTGAATTAGGTCTAGATGTTGTTCAAATGCAAGTGAAAATTATACTTAAATGGCCGACGTACGTAATAGTTATACATTTTTAAAAACCGTTCAGTGACAATGAAATGCAGTCTGAATTTAGCAATCCAGACTTCATAGCGTAATGTTTTTACGCATATTTTTGATTACGTGGTAAGTCTAATTAATGTTTTTGTTGTAGTTTGTTGATAGGATAATTCAATAGTGGGAACGTTGGTTGTTTTTTAGAAATTAATGCAGATTTTGGTCGTACGTTTGTGGCTTATTGAACTTATTGTCTCATTTTAGATAAAAACCTAAGTACGAAGGTGTTTGAAGTACATACAACATACATTATATTATTAATACAAGTTTACGAGTACAGTATTGCCTCACCTATATCCGAAAAAAAAATGATAAGTTTCTTATTTATTTCATTACATGTTTGAGAAAAGCACTATACATACCTCGGCGTGAAAAGAGGTTGCCAGCCTCGTGACTATCCGTCTATATGTACCTACTCGGCCGGCAACCCCCTGCTTCCCGGCCTCTGTAATGTAGTAATGTACTATTATTTAATATATATTTTACATACATTGTTCGACATTTCAGTTTTCAACTCTTGTTTTAGGTAAAATTATATTAAATAGCAACAAAGAATACAATGAAAATTGGTAGTAGCGACTTTTAGTACACAGTTAAAATAAATCCGATGGCAATACTTGTAATTATAGTTGCATAACATGCAAATTGCAACATAATGCTGAGTCTAAGCCATCTTTGTCTCACGCTGCTGAGCCCATTGTGTAATGGAAACCTCTTCGCTGTCCTATTTATTACTGTATATATAATACATTATATAGACCAATGGATATAATAATGTTGCATTGTTAATATTGTTGCATGCAATACGATTAAATCAGTACTTTCATTAATTGGGGATTAATGTTACTATGCGTCCGTAGGAAACACCTTAGACAACCCTACACGTGATCCCTGGGTGGTGCTAAAAGAGTAGCAATCTTGGCAGCTGCACTGTCCCATCTGGACCTTGCAGCACTCACTGGATTTTCTTCATCATCTGCTTTCCCACTACTAACTACCTCAGGGAAGAAATGCCTATCTATATCCAGTGACATGTAGCCATACGATTAAAAAAAAAGTACTTTCATACAATACCGGCCAATAATATAACCTTTGTGTTTTTTTGTGCGCATGTATAGAGTAAACAATATAAGTAGGTTAGTTTGTAGATTGCATGTTTTACTAGTCATTTTATACTAATATATGATGAATACTGCAATGAAATACTGTGAGTTACAATAGGGACTCAGCATATTACTAAAAAAGTTATAATAAAAAAAAATAAGTTGACAATATTTAAAAAACATCTCTATGCTAAAACCATTACATAAGACCATTTTTTCTCATCGCTCTCACTAAAGACTACTACTAGACTACCTAAAGTGGTGAGGTGGAAATCAATTAGAAATATTTAAAAAAAGTTCCACCGTAAAAACATGGGGATGATATATAAATTATTGGCCGGCACTAATAAGTCCTAGTTTTCCCTCAGGGTCGGAATGTCAGGGGGCTGTCACTTTTGTTAAGTTAAATGCCTACGTCAATTCACGGGATTAGGTTGCCGAGCTGATTTAAGGCTCAATCGAACCGTGGCTTACTAACCAGGACAAAATCTAGGACAATCATATTCATAACATAAGAGTATGTAAATTTAAGTAAGCTGTGAGGTAAAATAGATTATTTACCAGTCGAATCCCGCTAACATTATAGTTAAATGCGAAAGTTTTTTATGTTTTGTTTCTCTTTCACCGAAAAACGACTGAATAGGGGCGGGGCGAGAGGGGATACGGTGTCAACAAATTATATGCGGACAGAGTCGCGAGCCAAGCTAGTAAGCCTGTAACTAGCTATCATCGCATAGCATAGCATCGCATAGCGCATGCTACGCTATGCGATGCTATGCTATGCGATGAACGATTCGAAGAAAATAAAATCGTTTGTTACAAAGTTTAAATTTGGAATAAAAGCTTCAATTCCAAAGCTACATACAATTCCAAAGTGAGTGGGGATTAATGGAAGCGCTCGTGTTTGTATGCGGCCGCATCGGCGCGGAAAATTATCCCGTTTGACTCAAACTCAAAAGCACGTGAAAAGGTAAACAAAACTGACTAGTACAATTGTTTCGTGAACACTGTATAAAACTTAACTCTATTTTGACTAGAGCTAATTACCCGAGTGTCTACAAATTTTTACCTGTTCCAATAGTGGTTCCTTTTCGCATACATAAAGACGAGCAAAATACACTACGAGAATTAAAAAAAATATTATTTAACTGAGAATTGGTCCAAGCAAACGGTGTAACATCATGTTTTTAAATGCTTGATCACCAAATTCAACGGAAAAAAATAAAACGTCGCGAATCTTAGCGAAAGTATTTCAAGAAAAAATGCCTCAATTTCTGGCTTGTATTTTGTATTTACCTTAAATTTCATCTAATGACTTGTAAACTCATACGATAAACGAATAAGTCGAGACTCTATAGCGTCCTTGTTTTTTAGGGTTCCGTAGCCAGAATGGCAAAAACGGAACCCCTATAGTTTTGGTCATGTCCGTCTGTCCGCCCGTCCGTATGTCACAGCCATTTTACTCGGAAACTATAAGACGTATCTTAATAAAATTAAGACGTGAGATGTAGTTTGTATTTAGTTATGTAGCGAAATTGCAAAAAATAATAATTTTCAGGGGGGGCACTCCATACATAATATATAAAAAACCATAACTAAATAAAATAAAAATGTTTACCAAATATCAACATGTTGCACATCAATCGATAGGTCTTTAAATATAATATAACATTTTGTCATTAAGTGAATAGTTTCAGAAATAATCGCTTCGAAAGTCGGAAAAATAGCGTCATCGTCCCCCCCCCCCCCCCCCCCCCCCTGTAACTTTTGAACCGTAAGTCCAAAAATATGAAAAAAATTGTCAAGATGCGCGTTATTATATACTTTCTATGAAAATTGTTTTGAACATTACCGGTTTAGCCATTTTTGAGTTATTTCCAAAAAACTTCTTCCATAGGCATTAGTCTGGTTCTTATTCCATTGAAGCTACGGAACCCTCCATTATGCGTGGTCCGACACGCACTTGGCCGGTTTTTTTAATTCTGATTTGGCACAAAGACTTCAAACAAATGGAATAAATAATTACGTTAAAATAGAAATGGTTCTAGAACGCATGATCGAATTTGAAACACAATTCGAAGCGGCAACACCGAATGAGCTATCACCGCAAACCAAATAACCGTGGCAAAAGCAGTCCAGGCGCTGACCACGGCCTTCATTCTAAATCGTATACGTAACAAAATTATATCAAAAACAAATTGCGCACAAGGAAGAGTTCAAACCACGATTAGAAAGGGAGAGAAGCTCAGATGCCAATAACTAGTTTTAAATGTAGAATTTATTAAAATATATAAAAATAATTGAATGAGTTTTCCAATGACATTTAAATTTTACATACATATATAAAGTACCCATTTTTAAGTTAAAATAACAAAGTTGCATTAAATTTCATAACACTGTTTCAGTGCGTAGCTCTACATATTAAAATGAATACATTAAATAATCTAGGACAACATTCCACAAATTAACCAGTAAGCTCATTAAAACTTGTGATGTGGGTACCAGATTAAAATACGTAACTCAGAAACAATTTGATGGCATGGTCGTATTTATATTTACTAAACGTTTATTGCTGATCAATGGAGGCATAAACCAGGGATTTCTCTACGACCGGTCATGCTCTTATCCCACTGTATCTTCGATCAAAGTCAGATCCTTGATGATCCACCTAGGTTTAATCCTTCTTACGCTTCCCAACCGGCACTCGGTTTAAGAGTATTCTGGAAAGCTAAGAGTACTTGGCCTTTTTTACATTGGTCACACATTGGTCTCACATTGGTACAACATTGGTACAATGTGTGACCAATGTGAGACCAATGTGAGACAAATGTTGAATGAAAATCTGTTCGAATAGAAAATGTCAATGTCGTTATAGCGTTGAGTTGAGTTGGGTTGGGTTGGAGCTGTGTCTGTCCAGTGTGTGTGTTTATTTTCGAATCGCGGCCCTTCTGCGTATTGATAACACATTGATATTGAATTTCTAGTTTCAGAACAAGTCCGGACAAGTCGGAAGCTAATTTGGCCCAGTGTGAAATGGAGCGAGTCATCGCGCACAAAGCGCTGCTAATGCGCGCGTCCGCTGCACTCCGCAATTATATTTGCATACGACCACCTCTTACCGACGGCGCACGTAGCCTACAACAGGTAAATGGACCACTGTGCTGACGTTAAGCTAGTTATCTAGTTTGCACATTTTCTCAATTTCTTTAAGCCGTGTGATTTATTTCAACATCATGATGCAATTATTACGCCTACATTCCATCTCACGGAAAGTACTCTATAGTAGACATGGGTGGTTCACTAGTGAGTGATTTAAATAAATGTCCTTTTGATTCTACTCACTCATTCTTCAACTCACTGAAGGTTTAACTCGCTCAGTAACTCATCTATTTATCTCAGGGATTACAGTGTTACTTGCTCGCTCTTTCTCGCTCATGATTCGAATGAGCCAGCCGAGTCAAACGAGTGAGACGATGCGATTGAGGCGAATATGCGAAAAGATCCACTCAGCGAAATGAGCGAAAAGAGTGATACATATCTCTGCGAGCGAAAGATATGAATCAATCTTTTCAATTCATTGAAGCGTTTTGCGTATCTCTACTCTATAGATGTGTGCCAAAGGGATAGTGTCATGTCATGTCTTAGATTGCCTTCAAAACCTGGATGAACCACTGATAATTTAGTTCACCCAATAATGCTAGTTTGAGTGTGTTTTAAGCACGATGGAATAAACTAGATATGGCTTGCTGGTGTAAAGCAGACACTTCAGCCTATTGACGCATGTTCTTGCGATGTCACAGGTGCATTGCCGACCTGTATAAGTATGCAAGGATACTATCACCTTTTGCCTGATGATGATAACACTGAGTAAAAAAATATTTATCATAATCTGCAAATTATAGTTACAACTTAAGCATAAAACAAATCTAAAATATCTAAAATTTTTCGGGCATAGAAATTGTGCACACCCTGAGTCCTTCTATATCCGCCAAAATATACCTAGGAGGCAACGCGAGAACGTCGTTCTGCCCTACCACGAACAGCCGTAACACCCATTGAAAAACTCACTCGTATGTCGTATTTCTCTCTGAATAAGTTCCAAATTCACACTGACTTTTCAATGCACTTGCACTAGAGCGGAGGTGAAGGTAGCACCGGCGAAATCAGATGTGCTGAAGCAATGACCGCTTGCCTTTGAGACCCCTGCAATTGTCGGCTGGCTAGAACCCAAAAGACTTTTGAGGTAAAAGTGAAGGTAAATATTTATATTTTCCACGCGCACTTGAAGCATTAACAGGTCTTTTTATATTGCTGATCACGTGTGATCGTCCATTTTTTTTTATTATCTAAAGTGTTTAATGTTTCTGAATACCTTTATTTGCTTTTGTGCGTATCATAGATAAGGATATACATATTAATCTAGTATTCATAATCTTAACACTTTGTGCAGTTAGTGGTTCTGTGATGTGAGAAATGCAGTCCTTATAATTATTAAATATTAGCCTATTTGTTGTATCTTAAAAGCTGTTAAAACAAAAAATACTTCTTTTGCAATTTTGTTATCACACTGAAGTTTTTTTTCCTAAATATTTGCCGATGTTTTAAAATCTTTTCAATAACTGTCTCAATAAATAATCCGAAGTAATTTTCGAACGTATTAACTTATTTTCACGAGAAACGGTTGCGAAATGCGACCAGTGTTGTTCCGGATAAGGTAACTGACGTAATATACGGCAATCACACCCAAAATCCGGCATACGGCAACAGACCCATTGCCGTATCCCCATAATTTTTTTGGGAACTTTTCCGTAAATTTTTTGGATACGGCTATAATTTAAAGATTTTTTATAGGTATACGGCAAATTACGACACAAAATACGGCAAATTACGGCACATAATACGGAACCCCAAAATGCCAAAGGAACAACACTGAATGCGACGTGTAGAGAAGAACAACCGGACATCTAGACATCCGGAATTACGAAAGCATTTATTCCCAAGCTGAAACAGAGATTCGCTCGCAATGTCAAAAATTACTCAGCAAAACATTTTCCAATTTACATTTTCTTTCCAGAATAAATTCTAAGCTCCAACTAGCAATTACTTATTTTTATTTACAATAATGGCACTTCACAAAGGCTGTTCTCACGTGATACATTATGCTTTTGAGTCAGACGGGATCATTTTCCGCGCTGATGCGGCCGCATACAAACACGAGCGTCCCAATTAACCCCCACTCAGGCATTTTGCAATTGTAATAAACTTGTAGCTTTTAATTCAATTTCGAACATATATACTATTTTGTTAAGAATACGATGCGAATTTTAAAAGGACACGATGTATTTAGACGTAATATATCAATGGCAGCTAATTGAATTAGTTTTAAGCATAGCGAATCATCCCAATTAGACTTATTTGCCTATGTTTAAATACCTAGAAACGGAAAGAGAAGTGTCGTTGTTTATATGGGAGCTGATACATTCTACGACACGTCTCTTTACGGACTCTATACTTTTTGTAATCAACTCATTAAAGTCGAAAGAAATACACATTTATGACGGGACAGTAAGGTATGATTACTATGAAGAAGTCCCCAGCTGGCACAGATGAGGTCCCGTAAATTATGTACCTATGAATAAACAAAAGTGAACTTAAATTTTTTTGATAAATAGGTTAATTTCAATTGACAATGTAATGATGTAGACATCTAAGGTGATTAATTTTCACACTGGCGCCGCAACCGGATGTGCAAGCGTGACAGCGCTATACACATGCAGATCGCTATCTCGCTTCATAGTCAAGAGCAAAACATTGTAAAGAATGTATGTAATAAACTGTTGGAAATAAAACGCTCGAGAAATGAAACTATTTCGCTACGAAACATTTACAAATTAACATCAGAGCTGGCAGGTAAACAAATCGAGATGACATTATACCATAGAGAAAAGTGTACTTTTTGACTATACTAAACTATTGCCCTATAAATGAGAATAATTACGCCTTTTTGACAATGATCATATTGATCATAATTATCCACGAGTTGCACATCAATCTCTTATATTGTCAGAAATATTTACCTCGAAGGTAAAAAACAATGTGTCCGGGGGGGCACAATTTTCCCTACAACTTTTGAACCGGAAATCCAAAAAACATGAAAAAAATTGAGAAGATAGATTATTATAAATTCTTTAAAGGAAAGTTATTTTTAACATTAATAAAATCCGATATCTGCGTATTAGATAATTTACAAACAAGTCACAAATAACAAATAAGCCAAATAATAATAACAATAAATACTTAAAATACTTAAAATAATAATAATATATATATAAATGTATAACATAAAAATAAAAACGTCTTCTAAGGCTTTTCCACAAAATATGCACTTAATGAATACACACAAATCATATGTTAAGTTAACCAGTGATCGCACCGGGTAGTTCGGTTTAACTGGCCCCTATGCACAACATTACATTATTGTTGCATTGCGCTTGGTGTTACCGAGCGCCTTTGTTCTTAACTCGTCCACCAGTTTTTGCATTCTACCCTCTCCCATTTAGCTTTAAGATAAATATTGTTTACTCAGTAAGTGATTTATGTAAATCTTTTTGAGAAATAAATGTCTTAAACCGTTAACCGTAACATTATCGGTTAAGGCGTTTTCGAGTTATCTTCAAAAAACTTTTTTCAATGGCAGCAGATACGTCCTCTTGTTATTAGTTATTAGATAGTATGTGCGGAACCCTCGATTATGCGTGGTCCGACATGCACTTGGCCGGTTTTACTTATTAAAGCCTACATAAAACTTAAACATGACTTAAGAAAACATAAAGCTACCTATCACGTCATACCATAGTCATTTTTAAAATTATTGTCTAAGATTATCGTTTGTATGAAACGCAGTAAATTCTTCAAGCTTCTCGTGTCACTATTCCCGCAGCCGAATAATGTTATTCTAACCGGAATTTCGCTGCGCTGGCTTAGCGGTGCCCGAGTTTTCTGAAGTTGAAATCGATTTCGATTGAGGTGGACACGCTGTTTGCGTACTCTCCATCCGAGAGAATCTATGTTTAAGTATACAAAAATACAGGTATGTAATATGTGTTTGTATATAATTCACTAGAACATGTTAAACATAAATTAGAAATAAATATTAGTTATATGAGCCATATATAGCTTACAAGAGATGTGGTCTCTTTGCCACAATGGATACACAAAAGAAAATTTTGCGAAAAAGAAATGGTTTAGAATGTACAACGCTGGAAAGCTCACGCTGGAATCTGGAAATCTAATGTTTATGATATTGTGGCGTAAAATTGTATTATTGACAACTTAAAGCACTTGGAGTGGAAGTTTAGGCACAATTTATCACTGATACGAAAAATACAAATATTTAGTGAAGTCGAGATAATACTTATGCCCAAAACTCGACAATCTACCGTATTTTCAATCTTTATAACAAGCGATTACATTCTTTTGATTTGTTTGACTGCACAATAGAACTCTATTATTGAAATTAATTTATTAATAAAAATGTATACACACACACACACACACACGAACACACACATCAAAGTGCACTCCCGTACAGATAAGCTAGTTTTATATTTTGTTTAAAAAGTTATATCTTTCCTTTGCTCATACCTATCATTTCCACTTGTTATTGCATGTTTTTTTTCTGTTATTTAAGGTTTGTATTATTTGTTGTATTGCTGTTGATGCCCCAAATAAAATAAAATAAAATAAGTAGTGCTGGTTTCGAAACGCATGAATTTGGTAAAGAAGGTATTTTAAAAATATTGCTTATTTAATTTGTAAGTTTCGTTTGAATTTTTTCATTCCTAATTTTATACTCGAAAAGTATAATTATATAATATATAATTATAAACTCATTATTAATGATTGTCACTTAAACGCTCCTATTTTCAAACAACAACGTGCCTAGTTATTTATTTAAAGCATTAGCTAAGTCAATTGTCTAAACGCAAAGAAACTCGAATCGCGTTCTCGGGTTTCATTTTAATTGCATGATGTTTATTCAGGCAACATAGCGATGCGACGTGAAAGCGACATGATAGCCACTTAGAACCCTTGTTTTAAAACAAGGTTTGTTTACACAGTGCTTATATGGATATGTATTCAAGATTGTTTGCACTGTTCAATTAAATACATAAATACGTTACGAGAATGTGCATAGTAATAATACCTGTACAGGGTGAAATCGGGGTACAGTAGCAAGCGATTAAGGCATGATACAGAATGGAAAGAAGAACCTAATGATTATAATCATAATTTTTTGTCACCAATATTGATAATTATTATTCTATACTTTTTCTGCATTTTTTTCTGGTACTTCTTGGTGGACACTATCGAATGGGCCCACTTGCTAGTCAATGTATGTAGTAGTTTTTGTCGAAAAATTATTACATAGGGCCGTATTCTGCTACTTGATCTACTATTATGAAACATATGACCTTTCGTAACTAAACTATTTATTAATCCTTCTCATTCTTTCTTGATCCGGTGGATCCGGGGGAAAGGGAATGGTTCTTGGTATTAAGCGATTTCTTGGTGAACCAAAAGGTTATCCTGTGTGGGGGGCTCCGCACGACGAGAACTCTCATTGAGGGAGAGAACTCCTGAGTGTTGGCTGGAGGGGGCCTTCGCGCCGGGCGGCTTCGGCCGCGGTGAGGGACAGGACTACCGCTGTCCTGTATAAAACTGCGGCCCCGTAACCTGTCTAGGCAGAGGGTCTATGATGACGGACCGGGGTTTAACACCAAGCCGGTGCCGGGTGTTGGCTGCGAGGATGACCACATCTATAAAAAAAACGCGAAGGCAATGTAACCCTGAGGGGGTGGAACCCGGCGTTCTTCCACCTCGCTTCCAGCGTAGAGGTTGTTATGAGAGACCAGCGTGTGGTGTCGCCCTGCACCCTTCCTTCGGGAGGGGGAGCTTCGGCCCCAATGAGGGGACAGCTTCGACTGTCGCAGCAGGCGGTGTTCGCAGTTGAATGCTCGCGATTCCATGTCACCGTCACCAACGCTGCACGACGGGCATAACGTGGATGGTTTGGTTGGTAGTGTCGGCCCTTGTCCATGAGTCCAATCAACTCGTTCAAGTTCCCCGACTAGGCGGGATACCTAAATGCATTCCTCCACATAAAAAAGGTCCCTACCTAAAACAAAGTTAAAATTATAAAACTTCCGCATTTGATCATAGCTAAATACTTTTGACCAAGTCAGCTTTCAAACCAAAAACAAAATTAATATCTCATCTGCTTTAGAGCTTCGAATCTACCATAAATACTTTAAAATAATACATACATCGCCCTGTTTGCGTCGAATCAAATCTTATAGTCAATTAACATTTATTGCCCCTCGTTGCTAGGGTTACGTCCCTTGGACAACCAAACATATTCTAAGAAACAGTATGAAGATATCCTTCGGACAACGGGGAGAGACTAAACAACATTAAAAAATTTGAGTCGCCCCATTATCACCAAACCATCTAATTATAAAACGAAAAACGTGCAAAATCAGTATACAAAACAATACCGAAGTACAAAACGTAGGAAGCAGGATAAAATAAATTAATTAACTGTGTCCTATGCTGCGGAAAAAAGATGTGTCTGCTTTGAGAGAGACGTGGCATAGGACTTTGAATAATGGAAACTAGAAACCTAGTTTCATATAACATATCTGAAGAACAATAAACAACAACAACGCTATGGGATTAGATTAATCAAAGAACAGACTGATGCTGCATTAGATAGATAAAGTACATTAAAACAGTGATATGTCAATAAAAACCGGACAAGGGCGAGTCGGATTCGCGCCCAAAGGCTTCCGTACATCATACTATTTTAATAATCATGGAACATTGCTGTATGTGACTAAAAGAAAAATTGGATTGAGGGTCAAATTTTTTTACGCTAACGTATTTTTTTAGATAATGGAACAACAAATAAAGGATTTTTGGACTTTTTCCTTTACTTGTGCTGTAAGACCTTCTTTCTTGCCAAATTTCATGATTCTAGGTCTATGGGAAGTACTCTATAGGTTTTGAGTTCCTTACGATGTATTATAAAATAATGCTTAAATATATAAATGCCGTATCTTTGTACTTAGAAGCTTGATGTATTTACAGCTTCAAGGGACCGCAGGCATACGTATTTGATGTAAAGTTGAGGTACGGAACCCTAAAAATTATTTACGAGTTTTTATTTAACTTACAAGATTTGACCCAAACAGGGTACAGTCACCGGCAATAGTATCTTCCTACACGAAGGCCGCAAAAATATGTGTCATGCTCTTATGGCCCTACAAATAAGAGCATGTTACATATTTTTGCGGCCTTCGTGTAGGAAGATACTATTGCCGGTGACTGTACCCTGTTTGGGTCAAATTTGACCTACATCCAGTAGTCAGATATGGACTTGAAATTTGGTATGGATATGTAAGTTGGGTGACAGTTCAATCAACTTAATTAATCCACTCTTGGATCCCTTTTACCGCTTCTTCCAATTTTAGTGATCATGTTCCCGCTAGGACGCACTATCTCTGCCAGTGATTTTAGTAGTGGGTACCTCTCAGTGTTAAGGGAACACTTGACAAAATTTATTTTTAAGTAGGGACCACCAACTGTTTAGAAGTAAAACAAATAAAAAAAATACAAAGGGTTGTTGTCTTTAATTCGCGGACGACATAAGATTCTTTCAGGGCCCAGCAGTGGTCCGCGACCACCGGTTAAGGTCCACGTATCTTGGCCTTATTATTCTAAGGAAAGGGGAGCCTCGCAGTCAGGACACGTAACGCTCTAGAACCGTCTGTATTGTTTTACACCAACCCCGGAACAGTATTTACGAGACAGCGAAAAAATACCTCCGTAATAAACGCGGTTTACAAGAATATATTCCTTCATTACATGCGGGAATGAAGGTAAAATGTCACGAACCAACATGTAGGTCGTGTCGTCTAGGTTTTTTCTTTCAGGTGATTATTTTTGCAGGATTTTTAAGCCACGTAGTATAATTGGTGTGACGAATTTAGAAACAGATTTCTTTTTTCATGAAAACCAATTTTAATTATTTTTGATCCATGAATAATGAAATTATAAATTTAAATTCCTTCAGTTATAAACAAAATATTTAGGGCCTATTTCACAATGTCCAAGTAAAGTGTTAGATAGCTAATTAACAAATAAATTAACTGCCAGATAATACTACCTGCAAAGCTTAGCATTTTATCTACCAGTTAAGCTTATTTGAAGATTGTGAAACGCCAACGATGACTTTATTCGTCAGATAAGTAGCAAGTAGCTTATTCAGGACTTTACTTGGACATTGTGAAACAGGCCCTTAGTCTAAAACCTAATTTTGATGATGATGACTGATGGTTTTCGTACATATATTACCCCACTTATACTGGGGATTAAAAACTTTATTATTACCTATTACTTAGTACGAGTACTTACTATGAAAAAATATAATCCTAAATCCTAAAAAACAATACACACTTTTTAATTAATTAAGTATTACCGACGCCTGTGTTCACCATTAAGAGGCTGACAACACCCGATGACCTTCTAATTGACTTTACTCAAACAGTTTTTAGCTATAACTACTTGTTCTGAGAAAGTAAAAAAATATATGTTATATTTGGAAGAACTTCGTTAATTTCGATACATGATTGGATGAAATGGGCTCGATAGAAAATAATTCCAAAGTTACATCTTAAAATTAGCTTTAAACAGTTGTATGTATTTAGTTTATTGACGTCTGTAATTAAGGACAAAATTCCACCACACTAACACTAAAAACTTCGTTGTTTTATATTTCTCAATTAATGCGTAGTTTTTTTTAATTCACCATTTTGCAAAATTTGCAATGAGCTCCCATACTAATCGTGACACAGTGTTTCTCTTTCACTCGCGCTGAAAAAGATAGGGAGGGCATTTAGCTGTTGTCCGCCCCTTAAGTGCCTTAAGACCCATTTACACATTGATTAGTGTTAAGTGCGAGTCCATACATTTTCTACTTGTGTTTAGTAACAAATGTTTGAACTCGCACTTAACACTAATCAATGTGTAAATGGGCCTTTAGGCAGACACTCGCAGATAGTTATCACCAAAGTTCCAACTGTTATGGGTAGGTTCGATTTTTTTAATAGCCTTGTCACAAGTTTCCCGATGTAACGAAGATCGTGCACATTCCCAACCTATAAACCATGTAGAAGAAAACAATGTATCGCCATCACGGACACCATATAGGCCACACAGGCCTATGACCGCGAAGCACTTTGTTCGTCTATTTGCATCACTCTCTTTCGATTATGCAAGAGCGATAGAGACGGATATAACGAAATTTCGATTTTGGACGTTCGCAGTAGGCCTGCTGGTCCTTGGCGTACTCAGTTTTCGTATCGCATAGAGTTGCCCGTCTTTTGCCCGTCTTACAATCTCATTTAACTAAAATAATCGTTTGCCTTATTTGTCATATATGTAGTAGGTGTAAACGTCGGCCTCCAAATATTAACTAGCTTAACCAAAATAATGGCACAATTATAAGTATCTTTAGATAAAGCAATTAAGAATATATCTATAGATAAAACTCATTAAACGTATACGATGCTATCCAGAGCGTAAAAACAAGAGCTTAAATAGGATGTCTTAAAACTGTCTGCTTTCTTGGACATCTATCCGCGGGCACTGACAAGATTATAAACGATAGTCGTGCAAGACTAGGGTATTTATGTATACATGGCTTATAAAGCCTGACCAGAAATATATGATCATGCGCCATGTTGCGGAATTACATTGGAACTAATTTCTTACACTGGCAATAATTTTAATGACAGAATGATATGCATGTTTGAGGGCATGTAATAGGCTGTCACTGTCATTGAGGCGGTTTACTTAAATTAATTAAAAATAATAAAGTGTTGAATATTAAATAATAAACGACAGATATTTCCCAAAATTATCCATAGTCAAGAGTGGAACATTGTAGATAGTGTATATAGTAAACTGGTGTAAGTAATACGCTCGGGAAATGAAACTTTTTCGCTGTGAAACATTTTCAAATTAACATCAAAGCTGACAGGTAAACAAATCAAGATGTCACGATACCATAGAGAACTGAATTGTTGCCATATAAATGAGAATAATAGCGCCCTCTTGACAATAATCATATATTTATGGTCAGGCTTTATATAGGTAGTATTATGCATTTATACTCTAGCAAGCCTCCAAGCAAGCGTCAAGTGCTAGTAGCCTGGCGATAAGACGTCTGAATTTCAATCCGAAGGTCTCGGGTTCAAACCTTGGCTCGTACCTACCGGAGTTTTACGGAAATTATGTACGAAATATCGTTTCATATTTTACCATTTGCTTTTTGGTGAAGGTAAACATCGTGAGGAAACCCGACCTAATTACAATAAGACCTGGTATCCTCTGTGGCTTGGAAGGTCAGATGGCAGTCGCTTTCGTAAAAACTAGTGCCTACGTACATTCATTTGATTAGATTGCCAAGCGGACCCCCGAGATAAGAGCCC
This sequence comes from Pammene aurita, assembly GCA_947086415.1. Classification (NCBI taxonomy): domain Eukaryota; kingdom Metazoa; phylum Arthropoda; class Insecta; order Lepidoptera; family Tortricidae; genus Pammene; species Pammene aurita. The sequence continues at coordinate 31,546,658 of OX352298.1, forward strand.
TGGGTAAAATCCGGGACAAACGCTAAGAGGAGGATAAGGACTGATGATTCGTCGGCATAGAAATTTTAAAAAAATATGCCCCATTTTCCAGAAGATTCCAGAAGTATTATTTCCAAAACTTTTTGTAAGTTTCTTTTTTACCAAACAGAAACTACTAAAGATACCACAATGTTTACAACCCGAACGTTCGGGACCTGGTAATATGTACGAGTACACCGGAGTCGCGATCTCAAGTCTCGCCCAAGGCAAGTTCATTATTCCATTTTCCCTTTTTTCTACTACTTTCGAATGCGTGGTTATAAATGTTTTGGTTACCTCGTGAGCACATTGCATAATATTTATAATTTAGTTAAACATAGAAAGCACGCTTAAGATGTTATCAATAATTCCTTGAGATTATTTTAAATTTATTGTGACGCTGCGCATATCAGTATTGATAACAAATCCGTCGAGCAGCGGACTGCGCGGATGATACTAATAAATATGCTAATTCATGCGCCCCTGAAGGCTTTTCCCGGATTTTCATCTTTCCCATACCGATGACGCGGGCAAAATAAAAGCTTGCTATATCAGAAAACGTACCTGCGAACAGTGTTGCCGGCTTGAATTAATTAACATCTTTTTCAATGAAAATATAATCAAAATGGAAATGTTTTGTACTGTTTGTACTTAGGTAGTTATCTGCTACACATTAGGGTGTCACTTATATTGTGATTTTGGGAAATTAACAACGCATACCGCCTAAATATATTATAAAAAAGTTTCAGGCCATTCCCGTAACTGTAAACCGTGCCGTTTATCCGATTTCCCCATACAAAGTATGTATAAAAATGGACAAACCATTTTTTTTATTTATGTTTTTCATATCATCAGTGCATCCTACTCCGGTATGAACGTTTTTTATGAAAAAAATCTTGTTAAGAAACGAAACCAATAAAAAAATAGGAACTTATCTTCTGCCCAAATTTCTTCATAGTAATTTGTGTGGGGAAATTTCGATGCAAGTCGGCACGGGTTAGACTTACAGGAATGGCCGGAATTATTTTTATGTAAAGTGTTTTGAAGTAAAGAACTACATTCAGGGTAAACCCCTATGCGTCTTAAAAATCGCAATATAAGAGACACCCTACTACACATACATTCTATTTGCATACGTTAGCGATCTGTTTGATTACTATGATACAAAGCTAAGTAAACATTGAGTCAATTTAATGCTAAGCTTAACTGAAAATCAAAAGGAGTTTTTAGATACCTAGATTTGATCGTAGCGTGATTGCAGGCGTGGAATCGTTGCTGAATAGATGTTTGATTTTGCAATCACGACACTTCAGTCAGTCTGACTATGTACTGCTCCCAGGAAGTCAGTCCTGTATATCAATAAGCAAGATGTATACTGCAACCATAAAAGCGATCTTTATTTCATAAAGCATAGAAGCAATTTGCAGTAAAATATTATCATGTAGCTATAGGTAAAGTATAGAAACCGGTTTATATAAAATTGCAGCATCGTAAAACCGTTACGACGAAAGCATCTTTAAGTATTTTTGATTCGAACTGGGATGCTTGAGTGGTATTTCTGAAGGTTAATGCTAAAATGCCCCGTTTACGATGTATGAAAAAGGGATTTGAGGGCTCTCAGGGGAGGGAAATATCTATTACTTTATATAGGCGCGTGCATATGCCAGTCATGTGTTACGGAAATGACGTCGTAATGATCGTTTTTATAGGTGCGCATCGTATTTGCATGATGGTGTGAGATTTTCCGTGAGACCTGTTTAGAACCTAAAATACGATGCTAATTTGATATCAAAATCGCACTGCACCGCCGCGGGCAACTGCGCTCTAGATCAAGAGTGAAGCCACGATATTGACATCAAATTGGAATCGTATTTGACAATAATAGCGACACTTTGGATTCGACTCTGCTTGTTCCCTGCTCCATGTCGAGTGAATCATTAATATATGTAATTCAAATATAAGTGCCTAACAAAATTTTATTTGCACAATCCTGCATATCCGTAGGTATGTTTTATTTGTGTTTTATGGGCATGTTCACAGTAGGCTTGCAATCAGGGACATATGTGCTACACCTAGGGCCGTATTCTAACCTTAAAACACGTATAGTCACGATCCAATTTCAATACAACTCCAATGCATTAACAACGCAATACAGCTACGGCATAAACATCTGAATCAGAAATATCAGAATTAGCTTGAGAAATATTCCAACGCAACTTCAATATTGGTTGAATGTTTGTTGTGTGTTGTATGTTTGAAATAGGATGTATTTTTAAATTAGAATCCGGCACCTATTGTACCTATATTGTGCCAAATCTTTGTTCCAAAACAGAGAGCTTTAGTTTTTAGGTTAGTTTTATTTTAAATAAGTAAGTTTTATTTGTGAGTTTACTTACTGCATTCTTAGTTATGATTATATTCTTGTACCTTCCTGACTAAAGGTGTATTTTCATTCAATATTTATTCAGCGAGTACCTACTCACTAAATAAATATTTTGAAGCTACAATATATACAAATATTTATTATTTAAATTCAAAATTTGTTTCGAACTGTTGATGATGAATTATTATAATTTAGAAATTTATGTAGAAGACACAGTTCAGGTAAGACAGTATATCAAACTTGTGTTTCATTTTCAAATAGTCAGATATGGACTCATCTTTTTCTTTGGTATTTTTCTTAAACTATAACCTATTGTTGGTTAATCTAACCTTGGTTTGATATGTTTTCTTATAGAACAACGCATTTATACGTATTTTTAAGTTATGATGTACTGTTGTTTTCAAAAAATAAGTCCCGCCGAGTTTCTTGCCGATCATAATTCTTCTCTGGTCAGAGGTGTAGGGTTAGAACCGGTGTAGTTTTTTTTTTCTCTTTTACTTTGATAAACTATCTGACGTGTAAAAGTGCCCTTGTGGCCTACTTACTGAATAAATGTTTGAGTTTGAGTTTGAGTTCAATGACATGTCCATTTCAAAGTTCTATGGTAGGTATCCGCCATATGAAACTTGAACTTTGAAATTTGTTTTAATACTCTTAGTCTCTTACTAATAGAAAGGCGGTTTTAAGTATTCAATAACTATTGGTGTGCCAGCAGTTCACGGAGCAGTACAAGTTTTAGATTACAAGAATTTTCTGAGTCATACATAGACATTTGATAGTTCCGAGACGTACTCGTGGCTAGCGAAAATGGGCAACGTCACCGGTAAATTAACTGATAAAAAAATGAAATGGACATATGTTGACTTCGAAATTGTTACTACAAACTAAGTGAAATGATCAACTGTTCTTTAACTCCTAGTTTTTCCTATTTTTGAAAGGTAATATAAGTAAGTGTACTTCTAGCTGGTACTGGTAGCGTTTTTGTAATAAATGTCACACCCAGTGATTTATAGACTCAATATTTCTCACCCTTTATCTACGCCAATATTTTTTTTAAATTTTGACCTCCCAAGAAACTCGAAAATATAAATACAAATTTACGCGTATACAAAACATATTATGTCGTAATAAATGAGAATCGAATGAGCTGCGATAGCACAGACGTGATCAGATTCTCGATGGCAAAATACGAGCCTAATCGACGTTTCCTCGTGCGATATTACGTAACTAGCTGTGCCCGCGGCTCCGCCCGCGTGGAATTCGGTCTGTGTCAGTAAGCGGCTAATTCACACCTAATTTCTCTCCCGCTACCCTGGAGGCGGAAATTGAAGTAAAGTTGACAGATGGATACGCTAGAGGACAGTAGTCCTAATAAAATATTTTATCTACACTCACATTGTAAGTCCTCTAAAACGTGTTAAAAAACGGTAGGCAATGGCTAGCATTACCACAACCGATTTTACTATGATAAGCTTTTTATCTGTGGCAGTAACGTAATTTTAACTTTACATGCTCAAATATTGATACTCGTAGGTTATGAGTTTTGATAACATAATGTACACCGGCACGCGCCCGCCCGACCGCCGGCACAATCGAGTTGGCCATGGCGGCCATTCTATGTTTTCCGAACACGGCATTTAGGATAAATAATATTAGTGTAGATAAAGCAGTGTATGCAACTGGACGTAATTAGGCCTGAAAACACTCGTGTGATCTTATTATGAAACTCGGCTGCGGCTCGTTTCATAAAACCACACTCGTATTTTTAGGACCCTTATTACGTAACAGTTACATAAACTACTATTACAATTACCACTAAATGAAACTACACTCAAAAATGAATACTTTTTTTTATCCTATAATTTTTTTTTGGCATGATTTAAACGACATAGAGTAGTAGGTGTATATCGGACGATACAGGACCACTTTTGTATTTATACGTTCATGTCCACGGCAAATATCATCCAAATCGATCCTCCCGTCAAATCAGTCTAAGCATGAAAGGTAAGAACAGGCGCGGTTGAAATTGGGGGGGGGGGTCACAAATGCAGAAATGTTTTTTTTCTATTTGAGGTGCACTTGGGGGGGGGGGGGGGGGGTCCATGACCCATGCAAATTAAATTCAATCGAGTGTAGTGGCTACCTCCCCCACTAACACTCGGTTGGAACGAAGTTATGTTATTTCATTTTATTTCATTTTCGACTTTTTCGTAAGTTTTGTTTTTTTTTTAAATTTTTGCGGTTTTTAATTTTTGTAATTTTTGTTTTTTTTTTGAAATTTTTGAAATACCTGAAATTTTTGAAATTTTTGAAATTTTTGAAATTATTGAAATTTTTGAAATTTTTCACTTTATTCTATTTTATATATTTTTTATTTCATTCCATTTTACATGTTTCTCAATCGTATGGGTGTCACGTTTTCGTGACGTGACGCTTTTTCGTGACGGTCACGTAATTTTTCTTCGCCTAGCCCCCCCATCCAAGAACCGTTCGATAAGGAACTTCTCTCCAAAACTACCACCGGTTCTAACTCGACGGTACTTATTTTTTTCAATACATTATTACATCTTAAAGATACAAAATAATGCGTAGTTCTTCAAGAAGACATATCAAAACAGCTTGAGGGACAGATAATGTGCCTATTGTTTAATTATAAAGAAAAATAAATCCCTTATCTGACTGCTTCACAAAACGTTTGATATGTTTTCCTACCTAAACGGTGTCCTATAAATGTTAGACGATAGTAGTTTTTTGGTTTGGGCCAGGCATCTTTGTCCGTCCTGCAATAACCCTTTGACATTCATGACATTTTCAAATATTTCTTAAGAGCGAGTAAAGGTAAATTTAAAGCATCGGCGGGTAACATGTTATAAATATGAATACCTTGACCAAAAAATTACAAATGATTTCAATACCAAATTTCATCTAAATACGTAAAGCGATTATTGGTTGTTTCTTCCTCATGTAAACTTCCACCCCCCATGTAAAACTATTTTATTTCCTTTTCCACAAAAATTCATCAAAATCCGTTTAGCCGTTTCAACGTGAAGCGCGGTCAAATAAACAAACAAACAAACAGATAAACAGACAAAAATTCTAAAAATTGTTGGAACGTGTTCTGTTATCGATTCTAAGTATCCTCAGCCAACTTTTTTTCGAATATATCTCATGAACAGACTTTCGACCCTCTTCAGCTTTATTATATGTATAGATAGTTTTTATTAAAAGTACCTTTCAGGCTTCACTTCCATAATTTTTTAAATTTTTTTGGACATACGGTTCTAAAGTAAGATTGGGGGGGGGGGGGGGGGCTTTTTTGAAGATGAAACTATCCTTTGTCCTTTCTCGAGACTCATACTATCTCTATACCAATTTTCATTTAAATCAGTTCAGCGGTAAAAACTTCCTCATACCAACTTCCAACCCCCTTTTTACCCCCACAAGGGTTTGTAAACTATCCTATAACGTTTCTCGAGACTCAAATTATCTCCATACTCATTTCCATCTAAATCGTTTTAGCGGTTAAAAATTCTCCATACAAACTTTCAACCCCATTTTCACCCCCCCCCCCCCAGGGTTGATTCTCGGGATTAAAACTATATATTATCCTTTCCCGGGACTCAAACTATCTCTATACAAAATTTCATTAAAATCCGTTCAGCCGTTTTCACGTGATGCGCGGTCAAATAAACAGACAAACAGATAAACAGATAAACAGACAAAAATTCTAAAAATTGTTGGAAGGTGTTCTGTTATCGATTCTAAGTATCCCCAGCCAACTTTTTTTCGATTATCTTCCATGTACAGACTTTCGACCCTCTTCAGCTTTATTATATGTATAGATGACGCTGCAAAATGACCTTTATAATTACATGCCAGCGGAAATATATACAATACAATGATCGCGTAATTCCACTAGCATATTCATAAAAAGTGAGGTATTATAATTGTTAATATGTATATTGATATTTCTTTCTTTCTGCGATCAGCAGCATCACCACCTCGAGAGGATGTGGGAAGATCGGAAAGTGAAGAAGGCATACCATGGCCGTCCGGAAGGGCGACGCCCTGTTGGACGACCACGGTATCGCTGGAGCGATATGGTCGAGGCGGGTCTGCGCGAACTCCAAATCTGCAATTGGCAAGAGCTAGCGCGAGACCGAGAAAAGTGGCACACTCTCGTATCGGAGGCCGTATCGTATATATTGATATACACCGGGTGACTCCGAAACCAATTTCAAGACTTGACGTTGTTGTTGTTGACGATGATAGATGTAACTGTTGGGCTATCAGAATATGCATTTAATGACAATGCATTTTTTTTATTGGCGAAATAACTACGTTAAGCTTTATTTTAGACATATTCTTAAAAGGTTCAATATCTCGATAACTATGCTATTTACATTAGGGCAAAATTTGCTTAATCTGATACTCCATCAGCTGTTCTATCAGGTCTTTACGTCTTGGCGTTGGCTTCAGGGACATCCAATATTGTTCGCATCTCATTTTGGTACTGATATATTATGTCAATATTTGTCACGCAATCCTAGATTTTAGAATTCCCCAGTTATACATAGTCACTCAGTACAGACTGATTTGTTTTTTCTTTCTAAAATATGTTCGATTTTTCAGTGTTTAGTACCTGTTTTAACATACTTGGCTATTTCATTCAACCGTACGTACGTCATACACTTTGCTTGAAAACGAAACATATGTTAGGATTCTTGTTATCCGAATAAAATATGACAGTGCTTTTGAGTGCTGTTACAGCAGTTCAGTATATCCATCCAAAGTGTATTATCGCAAAGCTCTTTGTCAAGGTTCGAAGTACGTGCGTGGCCAGATTATCTAAAAATAAGCGACGGAAAAGCCATCCTGCTGTGCCGCTATGTTTCTAGGCACACTTCCAGCTGGCAGTCATTCGGCAACCATTTTTATTTACATCGAATTACCTAAGTTCGTTTTCGTTCGTTATCCAACCCCTGTTTACAAATAGAAGCCACGTCAAACGGCGCGCGGTAAAAGCTTGAGTGCATTTGTTATGTTTGAGTTATTTTGTAGTCGACTGCTCACTTTGTACGTACTAACAGGCACCGAGAATTCTTCCCCGAGTTGTTTGGAACTTGAGGAGTACACAATTCATTGCCATCACTTCGTTCCACTTTGGATTTCCTTCATGGAATTGCGTTCCTTGACTGCTTTCGGATGGGTTGGTTATTCCGTATTCATACCGCATTCGATCCGGGAGGAAAGATTTCATCTGCGAGACGTAATAGAGGATACATTATTACAAACTTATATTTAAGATGATATCATGTTTCGCCGTTGTGATACATCGATGAGTATAGTAGATACATAGGGATAAAACCGAGTTCGGCCTAGCCAGGAATGTTAGGGCTCAAAGTAGACACCTTCCTTAAGATTTTTTTAAGTCACTTTTATCGAAAATGATGAGAAACTCTATAAGTAGGTAATGGTACGAAGGTAAATAGTGAAATAATTACAAACATGTAACATAACATAACATAAATACTCTTTATTGCACACCTCAAAATAAAGAAACACATAAAATACAAGTTACAAACAGAATAATCAGAGGTAAAACAATTGGCGGTCTTATCGCTATAAAGCGATCTCTTCCAGACGACACGAACGAAACGATAACGTTTTACATTTAACACTTGATTTCACGAAATATAGGTACTATTAAATTATTGTCAAGTTTTTTAAGTAAATTGTTTTTTCGTTTTTCAGTATTTGTTTTGGTTGAATCTTAAGGTTTTCAATATTGTTAACGGTGAGCTATACAAATTAGAAGTATGTTGCTTAATTCTATCCTTATTGACGTTTTAAATTACTTAGACATGTCAATGCCCGCCAATTTGTTAAATTGTTACACGTCAAGTTTAAAATCGCAGTTGTCCTATGCCATTTAATTCTTACTTGTCACTTTGTTTTATTTCGTACCGGTATGATTTAGTAATCATTGTTTTTTTTGTTTAATGTGGACATGGCTAAGCGACAATACAATACTTAGTCAAGTGATTATATGGAAAAAGCCCTCATCTTTTAGGGACAGATAAACCTAAATCGTACCTTTCTCTTTTTTTAACTTTTTTTGCTTAAAAATTATTCAAATGAGATCGTCAATTCCGGGTCCACTTGCGATAATGGTCTCGTATAGGGTTTGTTCTTATTTTTTAAGCAAATACCCATTTTATTACGAAACTAGACAAAATATTTCATGAAAATAAAACGGGAATTAGAAATGCAAAATAAAACGTAATTTCGTTGATCCTTCCGCGATCCAAATAGTGCTAAATAAGTTGTTAACGCCTTTACAGCATTGGCATAAGGTTAACTTCTCCTGGGCCGAGACGAAACGGACATTTTCAGTAAGAAGTTACGTTTATTTTGCTAATCTTGTAGCTATGATAATAGTTTGACACTATTAATGTATGACGTAACCGTCATCCATGTCTGCCGCATGAAGTTATAATTTGTAACTGGAGTGTGCTCTTCGGCCACAAGGTGGGACCGAAGGAGTTGGTGGTATAGAGGGATGCGTCTCGTTTTGACTATTTTTCTATTAAGTAATGTCTGATACTACCATGGATTTATAAAAAGTGGATGTAATTGTTGCACTTTTTCCCTAACCACAGATTATAAGGTTCATCTGATGAACCTTATTACCGTGTAAAACAGTCGTTCATAGGTGACTAGAAAAAACGGTCCGATAGAGGGCATAATATGGGGGGGCGGTATTTCACTCGAACTCGTTACAAAATTGACACACATTGACATTTTGACTAGTTGTCCCTAAGTCGAAGTGGGACGCGGCTTCCTAAATTACTCTCTCTTTAGGCCTCGCTTTTTGGCCCAAGAGTGTACTCCGGTTTAAAATTATAACTTCATGGATACTAGTAGTAGCGCAATAACAGTGCTAAACCTTATCTCTTTGTAATAAGTGCTACGATTGTTTAGTTAATAGTAGCAATGATGGTTTGACAGCCATTATCCTTGTTTACCCAAATACAAGAAATCAGCGGCGGGATCAAATTATGACTTTTTAATATTTTATTGTGATTTCCGTTTCATTATCATGTCAGATTTTGTAGAAATTCTTAAAAAAACCGGTATTTATTTCGTGCTATACTTTAAATCATAAACATGTACGCTTTAAAATATTGTCCTTATCACAGTCATGTTTTTTCATCCCGATTTCTCAATTTTCCTGTTAAATTTCATGATTATTTTATGACCACCCTGATCTAGAAATTAAAGCGAATGTTTTAATATCTATTTCAAAATTATACGCACCTTTATGATCTGGGGCAAATCGCCTAACAAAAATTGACGATCTCCTTTAAGTTTAATATCTTATTTACAATGATCGGTGAATAAATCAATATTCTTTAAACATCAATCGAATGTTGTTTCCTTATCTATATTTCCAGATAATTAGCATTGTTTCTTAGGGGGTACGAATAAGGCAAGTTTGCCCTAGTATATAATAATATTTATCTACACTCACATTGTAAGTTCTCTAAAATGTGTTCGAAAACGGTAGGCAATGGCTAGCATTACCACAACCGATTTTACTATGATAAGCTTTTTATCTGTGGCAGTAACGTTATTTTAACTTTACATGCTCAAATATTGATGTGTTAGATAACATAATGTACACCTGCACGCTCCCGCGCGGCCGCCGACACGCGCCCGCGCGGTCGCCGGCACAATCGAGTTGGCCATGGCGGTGCAATGGCGGCCATTCTATGGTTTCCGAATAATGCATTTAGGATAAATAATATGAGTGTAGATAAAGCAGTGTATGCAACTGTACGTAATTAGGCCTTATTACGTAACAGTTACATAAACTACTATTATAATACAGCATGCTTGTCGGTTCCGTAATCAGTACCCTTTTAGTTTGTAATTGAACTGCACGCCACAAGATTATAACTAAGCATATTAACAGTACACAATGTTATTCAAGAAGGGCGAAATAACCGAGTTATGCAAAAATATTCATCATAGCGTTAGCAGTAATTTTTTCAACAGTACCTATTATCTTCTTGAATAATTGGCTCGACATAATTTACGTTTTGCGATTAAATCGGTACAGCTGAACAGTCTGTGAAACCTCAGATTTAATGGCGTCAATAATGTTAGCAAACGGTTTTAAAATATCGAATGCCAATGCAATCTGCCGCGCCGCCGCGGAAGCGCGTAGGGTAAACGTCGTATAAATAACATTTTACGACATATTAAATCCCGCTGAACGTTAAATATGCCATTTTCATGTTTAAAGCATTTCCAAGGAAAAAAGTTGAAATTTTTGGGTTGTTGCTGCCAAAATATTTGGTTGAATACAGTTTGGTTGGACACTTGTTTATTGGCACGTGCAGAGTTTGCTGATCTAGCGTTTGCATAGCAAACATTATATATGCCTTTGTTGCATTGTCACGTAATATGCGTGTGAATGACTCTAATTTTTCGATGACAAATTATTCTGTTATTTTTACTAACCTACGCATAAAAGCCATATGGGAATTTAAAACAAATGTTGTTAAATACACATATTATTAGCACACAGACGGTCCTAGAAACGCTAATGCTAGTCCGTCAAGTTCAATGTAAGATCAGAGCTGAGACAGAATAGCCTAGGGTACACGTACAAATATGGCCGCCGGATCTGCCTGGCGTGCAGATCCATCAATATCAGGACCCGGGTATGTCCTTAAACTACGTCCGGACACGGCTATGTCCTTAAACTACGTGCAAAAGGGACTCTCTTCTCTGTAAGGTGGAGTTACTTCGGTCGGTGCAGTCGGGCTCTGCTCCAGAACTGAGTGAGACGACATTCGCTGAGCTGTTCCTTACCACACAGAGTTATACGACAATCGCAGTGGCTATACCTTCTCCTCCTATCTACCTACTTATATAAACATTTTGAATGCAACGTTTACAGTAAATCTGGCCACTTTAGATATTTTCACCGTAACAGTAGTCGATAAATGTTATATTTCGAGTACTAAATATATTTTTTCCAATAAGCAAATTAAACTGAATGTGGACGTAACACGTAACTTTCTACAGAATTTACGAGCTTAAGAAGTAAAAAGTTTTTGTGTGCACGTCACAATCATTCCTTTCAAGGGGTTAGTGTTCATTGGGTGGAAATAACAAAGACGATAAAACTGTTCGCTTGGAAAAAGGATATTGAATGAGGTCAGGCATATATATATTCCCGTTCGTGCAGGCAAATGTCGAGGCGTGTCAGGCAAACCGTTTGCGAGCAGTTTTTACAGTCCCATAGAATGTGTCATAGCCCTATCGTTACCGAAGCGATATTATTGCGAGACTATTTTTTCTTATTTGTCGTCGTCTTGGTTTATTATCGCAATCAAGATAATGGTTTTGTTTTGTTGGATGGAATCATGTTAAACAAAGATAATTGTATGGACAATATTAGGTTGCTTAATGGCCTTAACGAGATTAATCATTATGTAAACGAATCCAATGGTTCAAAAGATGTTGTTTTTTTCTCTGTATTTGACTTGGCTAGGCTATCAACATTATGTAAGAAGAGAAGACGTCGCATGTAGGTAAAAAGAAATGTAAATTAAAATATTGTTTATATTATAGGTATGCATATACAAAAACTTCATTAGCTAGACTTTTTTTCAATTTTTACTTGCCAAAAAGAATATTATTCTTAACATACTGTATTTGTACAACCATAACTTAAAAGCAATCTAAAACTTTCCATTTTCATTTTCATGAACGTAATAAATATATGTCGGCCATAACATCACTGTAATGTGACTCCACAAATAAAATAAATAAATACGTTTTATGTACTAGCTTTTACTGCTTTCTTATGAAGCGCATAATCCAAGTCAACAATAAAGTGGCTCAACTTAAATAACTTTCCTCAAAGAAGATGGGAGATTAGATATTTCAGACATGTGTGAACTGCCGTTTGCTGCCAATCTTTGTTTCTTGGCACCGCTTTGAGTTACGCGGTCTTGATACAAAGAACGGAAGGGACAGAGCAGAAGTGGTTTATAAAACAAGAAGGTTTTATGTGGACAACAACAAGAAAAGCTAATAGACTGATTAGTATTTTGAGTTGTATCTCGCCGTCGCTCCCTCCTTTAATTAGTTGTTACGACAAGGCGGCTCCAGCATTAGCCAAATCCATACCAGTAATCCTCCAAATTAAAAGGGAAATTACTGCGTAATTAGCAAAATGGATCCATCTTAACTTTTGCACTTAATTATGCCAAATTCGTAAAAAAGAAACCAAAACAAACAATAATCTGAGTTCGGACATTTCTCACATTTTTCACTTAAATACTTTCTTTCGCTTCGTGTAATTGAAACAGGACAAACAAATTGCAAAGAAAGACTCCAATTTCCTTCATTAACTTTTGCAATAAGAAAATAATTGTACCTCTGTCTCTTTTGGTTGTTCTACCTCCATTGTTTGTCTTAATTGATCAGTTTTGGGTAACTTCGTCAACTTTTTAACACAGGAATACAATGAAGTAAATGTGTTTGTTGTGCTGTCTGCGTCACGCTGTGACTACCCTTTGGTTCGTCATGAAAATTTATATGCATATAGTTTACGGTCAGGAGAGTAGCGAAGCTTTATTTGATCCTTTGAAAATAGTAGTAGTTTGGTAGTCTGAGCAGACTACCAAAATGTTCAATCAAAATACGGTTGCAACTTGACAAAGCGCGTACTCGATGCACATAGGTACGTGTACATTTTTAGGGTTCCGTAGTCAACTAGCATATAGTTTCGCCATGCCCGTTTGTCCGCGGCTTAACTCAGTTATGGTAAGTACCAGAAAGCTGAAATTTGGTATGAATGTGTGGTTTAGTCACGCCGACGAAGTGGTAAAATAAAAAAGTATAAAACATTTAGGGAGATACCCGTAGACTGGGTGATTTTTTTAAATGGTTTTTAAGCAATGTTTAAATATTGATGCCAGATGATGTGAAACGCCTATACATGTTATGTTTAAAAGCGGCCAAGAGCATTGTAACAGGCCGACATCTGAAAACATCCGACTACGCTGTAAGCAGTAAATTGTTTTGAACTATACCTTGCCTTTGACTTCGAAATAAAATCAATTTGCCACAGTACGAAAATGAAATGAGGGTAACTTAAAAAATGATGATCCTTGATAGGTGACCTTTTAATTTAGTCGTTGCCAGAGTCGTTTAGTTTCTCTATGGACAGATCTGAGCCTATTTTATAAACAAAATAAATGATTATTTACTTTTTTATTGAAACGTAAAATAATATAATTAACATAATTTCAGATTTTTTTTAAATGTTGTTTGTTTTAAGTTTGTTTTAGATTTGTCTTTAATCTATGGTTCACGATAGATTATAGAATAGCTCGGTAAAATACGCGGGAAAAATGGGAACCAATCAGAATCAAGCCGAGTTAGTTGGACCAATCAAAATAAGAGTTGTTGAATGGATTGAGGAATGTTTGAATTAGCGGGGGTCGGTTTCGGGGATTCTCATCTCAAGACATAAAAGTCTATATAAGGTTGTGGAAGGAAATATCTGGGCTTTTTCTTCAGCAGAGCGTCGTGTCAAAAGGAGATCAGTGAGTTTAGGCTGTAAAGTACAAATAGTGTTTGAGTTTGTTCACAGATCTGTTATCAAGAGATGGAAGCATTCGATAGACAACAGAAATCCACGGCCCGCGCGCTTTTATGGTAACGGAGATGAGGAACCTTGTCGGAGCGCTGGAGTCCATTGGATGAAGAATCTCGTGTTCCACGTGGCTCGCAAACATCAGTCACTACTGTCTCGGTAAGAAATTTAGATTTATTAGGGTTTTAATAGCAAGTGCGTATGACGGACCGTCGCGTTAGTATTTACAGAATAGTGGGTAGTTTCGGGTTGATCCGTGTTGAGATTTTAAGTTTGTCATTCAGCAGATAATCTGATAGTCTTATCGAGGTGTGTTTATTTAACCAAAATAAAAGTAAAATCATTGGTTTATGTGTAGATTGCGGTTGGTGAGAATTTCAGTTCGTTATTAACTACGTCTATCTATTTTGTTGTGTTTCGCCATTTAATTGAGTGAGTTAGTGGTTAGTCAAATGTATAACAATAGAATGGTGATTACAAGCATAGATTTGATAGAAACCGGGAAAAGACTTAATAACCTACAGGTATAATGGGCGTGCGATGTGGGTATACACGTAGTTAGTTTAGAATTAAAATGTAGGATCACAGTTTATTCGTATTGCATGGCATGGCGTCATTGAATTGGTGGTTGAATTGCCTATAAAATTTGTAATCAGTTTTGATTAGTATCAGTGGTTGTTCTTGTCATTTAACCAACTAAATAGGATGGTTAAGTTTATTGTGCGTCGGTGTGTATACGTAAATATTTTATGTGCCATTTAAATTCATAGTAATGAGGTCATTAAAGTATTGATTCACGGGTTTTATTTATTCGGTTTATGTTACTATTGAATTGCGCCGGTGCGTATTTATGTTAATATTTCGTATATGGTAAATAAAGGGGAAGGTCTACGTTATCTAAATTATTGTTAGTAGAAACAGTTAGATCTTAAACATTAGCGGATTGAGTTGAACTTGAAGGATTCACCGCGTCGAGCAGAATTCGAACTTGCGACCTTTCGGAACACTGGTCCGATCGCTCTGACCGGCTGAGCCATCGACGCTTGCTCAGCCTCGGTGAATCTTTCTATCAAGTTCCTTCATTGCTTACGTCAGAGGGTTACGTATTTATCTAGTGTTCTTTAGAGTACGTTTTCTGAGTAGACAATTTATCAGGTTTCTCTAATTTAATATGATTTCCTATCATATTTAATCCATTTGTTTATTCTATATAATTAACCGTCATTCATTCTCGAATTATATACTTCGAGTAAATTAGTAGTTACCTTTGCATTCGTTTATTTTATAACGTTAACAATATTTATTCGTCGTTGTAGTTAAAGTTTTAGTTTCATTCTTGATAAATAAGTAATTCTACATATCCCACAATAGGGCGTAAAACTAGTAAGCCAACTATGGGAAAAAACGTTTTGTTAATCCTTGTTTATTTCTCAAATTCCCGGTTACATCGACTGTGAGAGGGCGCCTTCACCGTAAGCTTCTAGACGGAGAGCTGGCCACGTCAGATATGACACAATAATGAGAGCAACGAAACCCATGTAGTTAGTTTGCTATACTATGCTTATTTCTAGATTCGGACATCTGGCAGCTGTAAAGTGGTGGAGGTCAAATAATGCAAATAACTTGAAAAAAACAAATCCTACAGTTCTGGGTTTGATGCAATATTATGGGAAATTACATAATTAATTAGATTATATCATATCCAGACGTTTCGGTCGGGAAAAAGTAGTGCCAAATGATGTATAATGCTATTTTTAGTTAGTCGCCTACTCTTTTTGTTTCCGCAATAATAGACAATGGTTTTTAAACTAATGTTAAAATATAGGCCCTATCCTCTATAAATGACACAACTTTAGCATTTTTTACCTATTTTGGTATTACTTTTTTCCAACTTAAAAACTTTGTTGATCTGTCATTCTGACATCCACCCATTAAAAGCTGCCAGATGCCCGGATCTAGCAATAAGGACGGTAAAGCAGTCTAACTAGATAGGTTTCATTGCTCTCATTATTGTGTCATATCTGACGTGGCCAGCTCTTAGACCATTCTGAAGGATCGTTGCCGCAGCGTGAGCGCTTCGGTGGCGGAATGCAGCTTCGGGCGTACAGGTCTTCAGCCTGTCCAGTTGGACCCATCTTGAAGCCTTGACGAGCACTTCAGGGAGCTGTCGGCAGAGCTGTTCCGGACCAAGGCGATCTATTGCGAGACTTCGGCGCCATTGCGAAGAGTCAATCCATCCAGCAGAAGTCAGTCCTCCCGGTGTGTTGTTTTTGATTTATTGCTTTATGCTCATTTTCATTTGTGCCGTATTACTTTATTATCTTTCAGTGAAATTAGTAGTCACCAGCATATTTGAACATTAGTGTGCGTTATGCCGCCGTAATAAAATTCTACTAAGGTTCGATAATTGAATATGATGGTATATGCATTGATTTCGTTTAATCACTATAATAGGTAATTACATTTTCTATCTAGTCATGGTGATGGCTTGCAGGTGCACATGGAAGCTAGTACCATATTAGTTGTGTAACATATTGGTTAATCAATGTTTTCTATGTCTTGCATGCAACTACCATTGTACATTTCCAAGTAATGATTACGTTAAAGGTTTCTACCGCTTATTCAAATAAATAAACATTATTGAGCAGTTTGTTGCTCAATATACGGCTAAATAATTTAAGTGGTTAAATCCACGTAATTATAAAATTGTAAAGATATTTACTTTACCTTTTCTTGACGGTGTTTGTTAAACACTGATTGAGAAATCTTTATTACTTGTAGAGTCAAATAGTGAAAATTATGATTAGGTTGCCCAATAAATAATGGTAGATACTTTGAAAAGTTCAATATTTAGTACGATTGGCTACCTACCTAAAAATACATATATATGTATATATATACCGTAGTATGGTGAAACACCTTTACTATTACAGTTATAAACTTGTACATGTATGTGTTTTCCGGTACACGAGCATCGGACGTGCGACTGCTGCACGTGGCACGCTGCTCGCTGACATCGTGAGTTCATCACTGCCAGAACAGCGGGCGGCTATCCTGAGCAAACTCCAGAGGCCAGAAGTAGCAGCCGTCTGCCATCGTGAGCTTAACACAGCCAGTACAGCGGGCGGCTATCCTGAGCAAACTCCAGAGGCCAGAAGCAGCAGCCCGTGATGATGCTTCTCCACGTTGCCACGTATGGTGATATACGAAAAGCGTTCTTGTGAGTTAGTTCCATACATCTCTTTATTACACCGACGGGTGACAAAATAGGTTTAACGTTAAGCGTCAGCGAGGTTCCATGCTAGTACGGTTTCTATGTACTTAGTACAGTTACAAAATATCCGACATTGGAGTTTACTTAAATAAGAGATCGATCTTTATACATTTATACGTGCTATACCAATAAATAAGGCTTTATTATGTTTGATTCAATCATATTTGAATAACGTGCAACATACCTAGTAATTTATATCTGATTATTGTGATTTCATAATGTGAGGATACACGAGTACGAAGGACTTATAATATATACATACTTCATGTTGACGTTTACTCTTATCATTTAGATTTAACAATACATTTTATTTAAGTATTAACGCTACTGTTAACGAAGTTGACATCTTCAATAAACTATTAATAGTATATATAAGTCCTAAGTTACTCGTACTTCCTTTCCACTGATTTAGTTCAGCTGCTGGTTATGTGTAAATCACACGATCTTTCCACTGAAGGAATAGATAATACTTTATGTTGCACTAGTTAAATGATACTTGAAGTCAAAATGGTTTTAACCATCGTAGATGCCTTGATTTTGGTATGTAGCTCGGATTGCGTGAATTGCAAATGATTTGTAATAGCTGACATCTCATGGATATCATTTACAGAATGCTATTGTTGACATACATATAGATTGGTCATACAAGTAAAATTCATATTTATATAATGATTCTATATCATTAAGAATATAGACCGATAGTAATATAGTCAACAGCACCTTTCCATTTATATACTAAAATGTGTATACACGGTGCCCGTGAGCATTGCGAGAGATTTTAACCACGCATTTCTGAGGTCAAAAGAATGAAAAAACATTATGACTTTTGTTGTAAAACGCCAAAAAAAAATTTTTTTTTTACTTTTTTTTTCACTTTTTTTGAATGCTGTTCTACATAAAAGTAAATGTCATTAGAAAAAAGTAACGGAAAAAGTAAATTGCTACATTTTTTCTCGTAAAAACTAGTCCATGCAAAGTGTTTCTTAGGTCTTTGATATCAGTCAATAAGAGATGTCTAGACTATGCCCCATACCGGTGAGATCGCCATCAAAAAATCATTTTACACTAAGAAACAATTCAAAATGCAATTTTTTGTAAGTAGTATTTACTCTGAAACTATGGCGAATTTCGAAAAAGTTTAAAGGACATTTTGTTCTCTAAATATGATAATGAATACACTGTTAAAGTCTCTCGCAATGCTCACGGGCACCGTGTATATATATATATAAATTACACACTATATTTATTTATAAAATTGTAGTCGTTGGGAACCTGTCGCAATGGATATTATTTCAATAGTGATTGTTCCAACGATGAGGTAGTTATAATGAGGGTTTCCGCGATTGAGATTTTCACTAGATGGCAGCACCGTGACGACAGGTCTTTTTGGCAGTAGCTGTCAAAATCCACCAATCAAAAAATATACGGTTAAACATGATTGGTGGATTGTGACAGCTAGACCTGTCGCCACGGTGCTGCGATCTAGTGAAAAACTCGATCGCGGAAACCCTCATTGGAAATGTCGACAAGTTATAAAGAGAAAGTCGATAATTATGCTAAGCAATGGTTTTGTTCCAAGTTGATGGAGTACGCACCTGTGTTTTATTATAGGGCCTGACCGTGCTTTCAACAGTAGTCTTTTGCTTAGTAGAGAGTCACTATAGTGAGCTTTGAAAGGGGCAATCTTTGTGGCTGGGATCTTTTTCCCACCAAAATAGACCACTTGAATAGATCTTATATGTATGATTCATACAAGTGGTATGTTTAACATAAGAGGGTGCGCCTTTTAATGAAATCCAGAGAGATAGACTTCTTAAATGAGTCTGATGAGATGGTTTACATTGGAGTCAACAACGACCTAGACTGACTGCTTGATTCTACTGTGAGAGGACTAGTCATTGCTAGGTTTTTCTAATGTTAAGCTCAGTTATGCGGTCAATCTAGGTTATAAGTACAAACTATTAGTATGATTCAACTTGGACATAAACCCTTATTGTAAACGCTAAGCAATTTGATTACATTATTGGGTAAAAGGTAACAAACCCTAATCCAACTGGCTTATAAAATGAAATAATAGTTGTGTTCATACTTCTTTCGAATAACAAATGCAATAGAATGGCTGGTTTCATAATATTGGAGGCTGCCCTCATATTATTGACGTGTTTATGGCCGTGCTGGGTGCTATTGTCTATCAAATAACTAGAATAAGCTTCGGTGTCTGAACATACTCGTAATTCTTATCCACACGTGAGATGTTCCAATATGCAAGTCGGGCTGGTTGGTTGTGCATGTATGCTTGATAGGGCCGGGTTAACCTAAGATAATGTAGACGAATGCAAGTCCAATTTATAAAGAGCTAACCCATTAGGGTATGCATGTCCAATGATAGGGCCTACCTGAGGGATTTGCAAATCAGCATTCCCATTAGGGTCTGCATGTTCGTCACCTGAGGGTTACGCATTCGTATACAAGTCTAAAAGACGTTTATCTTATGGTTCTGCATGGAATAACTCACGTTGGGACCTTTTGAGTAGACATAGCTTAGCCTAAAGTATCGGCGTATGCTCGGTAATTTTATGAGGTATAAAAAGTAGCCTTATAGTTGACTGCAATCATCTATTCTATTTTAATGATAATCTGGATTAATATTAAGATTTTAATGAGCCAGAGTTCCATTATCCTATTCCCATATATCTATATTATGACATACCATATTATGATCACATTATTAATATTACAATCTTTTAATAAAATGACATTAATCATTATAACATAATATAATTACCTTTAATGTTTAACTTATTACAATTACAGGTTTTACTGCATAAAGGAAAATCCTTCTGTTTTATCGTGTATACAGTAGTATACAATGTATTTATACAGTAATTTCAATATTTTCCTTTATTCAAATCTAATGAAGATTTTTTACATAGTCAACAATAGCATTATGTAGGGAGTAGGTATGTTTCACAATAGTAGTTAGATATAATTGTGATGTTAAATATTGAGGAGGTTATAATACTTGTTTTAACAGTTTGTAGGTTAATGTAGGATATTACCAAATTTTACTTGTTTTATGTAAAATTGTATATTTTTTTTTTAATTTCTGGTTTTCTGTGTTTGTTTGAGCATTGTTCAGATTTGATTCTGTTGTTCAGCGTTTCTCACACCTCAGGAGACCTTGGTTATTACTTATCATAATGTAGTCCAATATGTACCACTAGACAATTGTGCCATTATTTTATAGTTTTTATAAATTGTGTGTCTTTAATCTTTACAAAATTTATTATGTATGTGTGCAGGTTAAACTTGGGCGTCAGAGTTTTTTTTCACCGCTATAGTTTTTTCTCTGGCATATTTTGGCCCTTGAACTGTAGCGGTATATCTAATGTGGTCTAACGGTTACATTAGATATAATAGTTTATAGAGTCATTTAACTTTCCATTAACAGTAATTTCTTATTACTTGAATAAAGTTTCTTATTAACTTATATGTTGTTTAAATCCTATTATTTCCCTTAGTGATAAGATCCTCGCTTTCAAAGAAAAGTTTCAGTTAACTTCAAGCTTTAGGTAGATTCAGCTTTAAAATATTACTGGTTAGTATAGGTGAGTTTTTACAGCATGTCGGGCCATGCTCAACGTAGGCTTCCGTAGTTACCGGCCCGTCACAATATACCCACTCAAAAGATCGTTTTTTAAATGATATTTCCTGAAATCCGTTGTTGGTCTTAATTGATCCATTTTGGGTAACTTCTTCAGCTAACACAGGAATATTATATATTTTCCATTTTTATTTTACTTGTCGGCGCGATTAATACACATACTAATACCAAATTTCAGATCTTTAGCACTAACGGTCACTGAGCTAGATCGCGGACAGACGGACGGACGGACGGACGAACGGACAGACGGACATGGTGAAACTATTATGGTTCCTAGTACACTACGGAACCCTAAAAATTACTATGACCTTAATTTATTGGTTTATATTCATTATTGTGTTTTATATTTCTAATGAAAGAAAGAAAGAAAGAAAGAAAATTGTTTATTTGGTGGTACAGAAAATAGTAACAACATATCAACTTAATCTATTTACATCTTAATCCTAGTACAGAGCACCAAAAAGGATGCCGCTCAGCATATACCGATAGCTTAAGATTAGCCATGGCGCTGGTTTTCAGTAATGAAGTATTATATTAATTAGAAAGCGCTACATAGATTACCTACATAATCCTCATAATAACGTCACAGTAAAGCTGATCTATCAGATAAATATCAAACGGAAATGCATTCATGCTGCACAAAGACGAGCATAGAGCAGGATTATAACATTATAAGCTGTTTCTGAACGGATTATCTACTACTGTATTCGCAACACAAGTAGCGTAAGTAGGGCCCCATTTGGTTTACCATTGAATTGCCGACAGACATTTAATCGAATATTATTTCAAAGACAATGTTTCAAGTATTTTCATTTCATCGACAACTCATTGCGTCGAGGACACGATACTAGGTAATTTGAACAGAGGTCTTTTAATTGGTAGTTGACTTATTTCAATAAAATTCATGTCATGGCTTATCATTTCGGTTTTTTTTTACTTCATTTTTTACATGTAATAATACTTATTCCGCATATAATTATTTTTCTTAAGGGTCGCAGTTCTAACCTAACCTAACCCACTTCTGGCAACAGTTCGTTTTCTTGGGGGCCGCAGTTCTAACCTAACCTAACCCACTTCTGGCAACAGTTCGTTTTCTTGAGGGTCGCAGTTCTAACCTAACCTAACCCACTTCTAGCAACAGTTCGTTTTCTTGGGGGTCGCAGTTTTAACCTAACCCACTTCTGACAACAGTTCGTTTTCTTGGGGATCGCAGTTCTAACCTAACCTAACTCACTTCTGGCAACAGTTCGTTTTCTTGGGGTCGTAGTTCTAACCTAACCTAACCCACTTCTGGCAACAGTTAGTTTTCTTGGGGGTCGCAGTTCTAACCTAACCTAACTCACTTCTGGCAACAGTTCGTTTTCTTGAGGGTCGCATTTAGTAAGTCGAAGAAATGAATTGCAATGTTTTGTAGTTGTGCCAATTAAGATAATTTGAAACAAATCAGCGATTAAGTAATATTCGTTGAATAGTATTTCTACGTAGTAAGATAAATTTAAATAAATAGTAGTTGAAATAAAATAACGCCAAACAATATTACTAGTACTAAAGATTCGATGAATCGTTGTCGATGAAATAATATTCGATGAAAAGGTTGTCGGCAAAACAAGGGTACACCGCCCCATTTACACATTGATTAGTGTTTAGTGCGAGTGCATACATTTGTTACTAAATTATGAGATCAATGTTACTCTACGTCCGTAGGAAACACCTCAGACAACCCTATACGTGATCCCTGGATGGTGCTAAAAGAGTAACAAACTTGGCAGCTGCACTGTCCCATCTGGACCTCGCGGCACTCAATGGATTTTCTTTATCATCTGCTTTCCTACTACTACTTACTACCACACGTAAGAAAAACCTATCTATATCCAGTGACATGTAGCCATAAGATAAATAAATAAACTAAACACAAGTAGCAAATGTATGAACTCGCACTAAACACTAATCAACGTGTAAATGAGACCTAAGTAAAAGTTGTAGTCATACATGACAGCTCTTTCTTTCACATACATCGTCGTTGCTAGTAGAAACTACATTTATACCACGACGCCGCCTGATGGTAAGCAGTTACCGTAGCCTATGGACGCTTGTAACTCCAGAACCGTCACGCGTTGACTTACTTGACTTATGATCCTATGTCCCCTAGATGGGGCAGAGGGCATCCACAGTGCTCCGCCATCCCGTTCGGTCTTGAGCTTCGCGCTTCATTTCGCTCCACGTCCTGCCAATGGTCGCCGCCTCTGCGATGATCGTCCGCCGCCAGGATTGCTTAGGGCGGCCACGTTTCCGCTTTCCTTGGGGATTCCAGTCTAGAGCTTGCCTCGGGATGTGATCGGGGTCCCTTCGGAGCGTGTGGCCGATCCAGTTCCACTTGCGGCGTTTGATCTGCTGGTCGATCGGAGTCTCACCGCAGCGCTCCCAGATCTACGTTGGAGATTCTCTCGGGCCAGTATACACCGAGGATACGGCGAAGACAGCGGTTGATGGAGACTTGGAGCCGACGCGAGATGTCGTTAGTGACCTTCCACGTCTCACATCCGTACAGCAATACGGTTCTCACATTGGACCGGAATATCTTGAGCTTAACTCTCCTAGTTAGTTTCCGCGATTGCCATACCGGACGGAGCTGTGCAAAGGTTGCTTTCCCCTTGGCGATTCTCGAAGCGATATCCTCTTCGGTCCCTCCTGCTTCCGACACTACACTACCGAGGTACGTAAACTTGTGGACCCTCTCCACCCTCTCCGTGCCGATGAGCAACGGCAACGAGCTCGTCACTCCGCACCTCATTTCCTGGGTCTTCCGGGTGTCAATCTTTAGTCCCGCCTCCAAAGCCTCTCGCCGTAGGTCGTACAGTTTGGCTTGCATGTCGATGCGCGTGTGGCTCAATAGGCATAGGTCATCGGCATAGTCCAAATCTTCCAAGATGTTGGACAGTCCCCACTCTATGCCGCGGCGCTTGCTGTTGGTGGTGTTGTTCATGATGCCATCGAGGACGACAAGCAAGAGGAGAGGTGAAAGGAGACACCCCTGACGAACACCCGCATGTACCGGTATGTCCTCCGAGACGAGGCCGTCGTGAGTCACCCTACAAGAATACTTCCTATAGATGGCCTTAATCAAGTTCGTGATCTTCTCGGGGACTCCAATTTCACGCAGCCGGTCCCAGATACAGCTCCATCGCAGCGTGTCGAAGGCTTTTTCGAAATCCACAAAGGTCAAGTACATTTCCCTCTGCCATTCTGATGCCTGTTCGAGTATTATGCGCAAAGTGTTGATCTGGTCGGTACACGATCGGTTGGGTCGGAAGCCAGCCTGCTCTTTGCGAAGAAGAGGTTCGACGGCCCTCGACAACCTGTCCAGGATGATCTTGCAGAGCACCTTAGAAGGAATCGAGAGCAAAGTGATGCCTCTCCAATTGCCACATTCACTGAGATCTCCCTTTTTTTGGAACGGTAATAAGAAGGCCTTTGTTCTAGTCGTCGGGTAACTCTTCGGCTGCCCAGTTGTTCCGTAGTAGGGGCGTCAGCACGTTCGCAGCGGTAGGGACATCAGCTTTAAGCATTTCCGCTATGATGAGGTCGACTCCTGGGGCTTTCCCATTCTTCAGTGAACGGATAGCCTTCACTACTTCCTCTCCTGTAGGGGGAGACACATCAATGTCCAGCCTTTGTGCGGGCGAGCTGGCAGTAGGTGTGTCTGTAGTAACGGGGTCGTTCGGGACTCGGAAGATCTCCTCAAAGTGCTCCCGCCAGCGTTGAAGCTGCCCCTCTGATGTCACAATCAACTGGCCTCTCTTGTCTTTCAAGGGCTTCTTCTTCCTCTGGTTCCGATTACCGGCCAAGGTCTTCGTTGCCTTGTACATCTCCCTGAGATTGCCGGAGTTGGCAGTGCGTTGGGCGGAGTCCGCAACAGTATCAGCCCATACTCGCCGGTCGTGACGAGTACTGCGGTAATTTTTTCTGCGTATGTGTCTGTATTGCAGCCTTAGGTCTTCGCGCATTGCCACGTCGCTGGTTACCAGGAGTTGAAGATGGAGTTGGCGCCTTTCTTCGTCTGATCACGCGTTGCTGATCCTTTAATATACAGGGGGATTCACTGCGTTGAGTGACAGCAATTACAATTTACAATGTAATAACGGCATAAGAACAATAATAAATTTTGGGAAAACCAACTATTTAGGGATTGGCTACAACATAGGTGTGTTTGCTTTTGTACATAAATTGTTTACATAAATACATTTAGCGTTATACTGGGTGTTTGGTATGGTAATTAATAGATTATCGTGAATTGGTAACAGAAGGTAGCTTTTCATCACACTTGGGTGACCAAATCACAAGTGAACAAAGCTACAAGTTAAATACAAATTGGTGATAGAAGGTAGCTTTGTAAAACTTGGGACTGTGATGACTGAGGGTGTGACGAGAGTTTAAATAATAGGAAATGGTTGGTAAATTAATTTACCACAAACCTCAGAAGGTCTAGAACCCCCAATTATCCCCTACTACAAAAAAATATTACAAAGTGCTCACGGCTAAAAATGAAACTTTAACAAGGTCGCGGGTATGCAGGGTATGCGCCTTGGAGCAAGGCGTCTAGGTCCAGTATTTAAATTAGGACGCCCTAGATCCTAGACCCTCGACAAACGTATGACATGTTCAAATAAAACAAACCATTACACAACTTATTTTTATTTATTATGCTCGGACAGTGATTAATACTATCCTTAGGGAACTATAAATTTAACATTCACATCTCTCCTGAATCATAAAGACAGTTCAAATACCTGGGGTTTAACCAGAAATGATCATCGGCTATAACCGTGTCAAAAATTCTAAATGTTTAACAAAATTACTTAATATACAACCTAACAAAAGGTAGCGCTCTTCTCCTTTCTTCATACCCCTTATTACATATTAAATATATGTTGTATGGAGGCAGGCGCTGCATCAACTACCTGCTAACCCATCTTCGTATATCTTTTACATGGTGCGTTCACGAAGGAAACACAACGCTCAAACAAGGACGGTTCGTTATAAGTTATAAGGAACTGAAAATTGACTTACAGTCTTCCGCAATAAAGCTATGGATATTTCCCCTACATATCTTTTAACTGGTAGTATTCCTGGAACCAAGGATGTCCCCGGAAGGCTGGGGCGCGTCCTACCATTCCGGTGTGATCCGCTCTGGGCCGATTCCGGAACCGAAATAAAAAACCCTGGAATTATAATATTCCCGCTAAAAATCAAATCCTTTAAATATTAATTAATTTCTAATTTCTTCCACAATAAAGCCCAAGATAAACAAGATGCCTTGTAATCCACTTACCAGAATTAACTGGGTTTTCTTTTATTTGCGCCTGTGACGCGCCATGTGGCGGGACCCGTAGAGGTTAGGCCGACAAAGACATGCCCGGGTTTCGAACATGGGTGTGTCCACTCGTGGTCCGACATTTGTTCGGCGAGCAAAAATGCTACCACGCCTAACGAGGCATTATATTAAATTATCACCTTCCACACAATTAGCTGGATGACATTATCTCAACGACGATGGAGCAATCAATGGCGTCCCGGCGAATGAGATATCCAAGCGAATGTAAGATTTTGAATGAAACCTTTGAATGAAACACACACTTGAACTATGTGCTCATATATTCTCTTATTAAAAAAATACGAATAATTAAATTAAGTTCAACCTTTTAAAAGGAAAAATATAAATTCAACAATTTACGAAAAGATATCACTCATTGAATGACGTCGCTTCGACGCAGCGAAACTACTGGCTCGAACAGCGCTTAAGCTGTCACCTATGACAGATACGTCAAAACACAGCCGATGGGCCAGAGCCAAATATTAACAAATTGTTTTGATTCCCATTGAAAATGGTCTTGAACATCAAGTGAAAGTATATCAAGAGTGTGTGTATCATACGACAAACACGATGTGCACCTCGCCTCCGTGATTATAGGAGCGAGTACATGCAAAACAATGGAATTTCAAATACAGCAAACGACCAGACTACAATGTAAGTATTTTCGATCTTTCACGTCTTTAGGCCTTCGATACACAACATTTCAGTGTAGATGGTCAATACCTATCTATAAACAAACAACTTACCACTACAAATACCAACTGTCCGCTGGAAATCTCTTAGTTCCTAACATATACAAACACCATCTAACTTACATTTATAAACCTACAAATTGACACCCTCAAAGTGTTACAGTTCATCTTTAGTTGGGTTAAAAAAAATTAAAATTTTAAATTAATTTTAATTTTTTTTGTGGAGTCAGAACTCCGTATCTTAGGAATACAACTACTAACGACCATAAAGAACCGTGACAAAACGTGCGACACGCCAATCGATTCTAACAAAATTCCTATCAACTAGTTATGATAAAATATACGACTCAACTTCTAAAAGACAAAACCTAACTACTAACCTGGTGGATCGGCTGCGTCCATCCAGGAATCTTAAATCCTAGACTTGGATAAACCAAAACAACCTTATTATTACGCTTATGTGACTATAGGGATCCCGTTACAACTAAGAAAAATCGACGACCTAAAGAAGGCAAAACGGCTTTGACTTTATTAAAGATATGCCTGGCTATTTACAACCGAGGTAGTGTTGGAAAAGCTATTCTCATTAGCGAAATCACAACTACTAGATCTCGAGGGATTGCTTGTCAAAGACAAGACGGGCTGGAAAGAAGCTTCTACGATATACTTCTTTCAGCAAGAACATCCATTCGTAGAGAAGACTCAACCGACAGGGAAAAGTTTGCTCCTGGAAGAAACAACGACAAAAATATATTGTGTTGCATGTATTTGAATATTTAGTGTTATATCTTTATTAGGATACAATCAAAGTTCAAATTGGGTTAAGTTTATACCCGTATTAAAAAGTAAGTATCCCTCTATATATATCTTTATTAGGACATAATAGGGATTAAAGGTTGGTCCGTATGCATCCGGTACCAAAAGTAAGGTAAATATAATCTTTAAAATTTATATTCCTTAAAGGAGAATAAAAGATGTCACGAGGGCGTAAGGCGGTTCCATTACGATGATGGTTCGATTTCGCCAGGTCGGACAATATCTTTTATATGAAAGTTACCTAGAAGTTTTCCTTCTAAGGATTTTACAGCATAGACCAGAGGTCCTAACTTTTTGTGAATGACACATTTGTCATAACGGGGAGCTAGCTTTGCAGAAAAGTGCTTAGCCGCATTGGACAATGGAAAACATCTTTTATACACGATTTGCCCCTCTTCTAGTTCTACGTGACGCTTCCTCATGTTATAATAACGAGCATTACGTTCATGGGAGGCAATCAACGAGTTACGTACTTTCTGGAATACAGATTTGAGCTCTTTAAGCTTTTCAGAAAAAGCACCACTGGTATCCAGTTGTAGAGCGCTTTGATCTATGGGACCTTCGTCATTATAAAGAGAACCTTCTAGAATCATTTGACGACCATGTGTTAAGAAGTACGGTGTGTTTTTAGTGACCTCGTGTCTGGCGGTATTGAGAGCGCATTGGATCTCCGCTATGTTCTTATCCCAGTTACGGTGATCAGAACGTACGTATGATGCAATAGTTCTTACCAGTTCGCGGTTCACGCGTTCCGTTTGGTTAGTCTGAGGATGATATCTAGGGTTATAGAAGACATGTGGGACACTATATTTAACCATTAGGTCTCGAAAGTCTTTTGAAGTAAATTGCGCACCATTGTCGCAGAAAATATATTTGGGTACCCCGTGTACCAGAAATATTCCTTTTTCCATACACTTAATTATTGCCTTCGCAGTTATAGTACGCAGAGGAAATAAAGTAACATATTTACTAAAATAATCAGTACACACAAAGAGGTACTGATTTCTCAAATGAGAAGGAGGGAATGGACCGAGAATGTCACAAGAAATTGGTTCGCCTGGTGACGATACACGCCTGGGAGAACCCATAAGACCAAGTCGAGCTAAATTTACAGGCTTATAAGTCCTGCATATTTCACAAGAATCTACATATTCTTTTACATCTTGGAAAAGAGTGGGCCAATAATAAATATCAGCTATTTTAGAATGAGTCTTAGCCACCCCAAAGTGTCCAGCGGTAGGATCATCATGGTACTTATTCAGAACCTCTTTCCGCTCCTCATAAGGTAATACCAACTTCCAGTCAAATTGAGCTGTCAGGCGATACTTATTCTTAGAGTAACGGTAGAGTTTGTCGTTCTCTATTTTAAAGTTGGGAAACAGAGAGGGCTTCTCTGAGACCTTCTTATATAGATCAACATACCACGGATCTTGGGAGGTTGACACATCAACAGCTCCGAGATGAATACGGGAAAGACAGTCAGGTATGACATGTTCTTTACCCTTTCTATGAATAATTTCAAAATTGAATTGACTTAGTCGGCAAGCCCACCGGTTTAAACGACCAGTTGGATTTTTCAAATTAGAGAACCATTTCAAAGAAGCATGGTCTGTTACAATATAGCACTTCCTACCCTCTACGTAAGCTCGATATTGTTCTAACCCGTATATAACAGCCAAAAGTTCACGTTCAGTCGCCGAGTAATTAGTTTCAGGCTTGTTCAGTGTACGACTGCAATAAGCGATGGGATGATCTACACCGTCAAATTTTTGAGTTAAAACTGCTCCGATCGCATACGAAGATGCGTCAGTATGAATGTAAAAAGCTTCGTTAAAGTTAGGGCATTTCAAAATGGGTGCTGATACTAGAGCAGACTTAAGCAAATTAAAAGAATCATTAGTCCAGACGAATTAGTCCAGACGAATTTAACGTTTTTGCTAGTTAACCTAGATAATGGCCTTAATTATTTATGAAACGGCGGTACCAACCGCACATACCAAGAAAACGTTTTATCGCTTTGGCATCTTCCGGAATAGGAAAATCCAAAATTACTTCAATTTTAGACGGATCGGTTCTAAGACCATGTCTGTCTACTAGATATCCGAGATATCTAAGTTCGCTTCTGCAAAATAATGATTTTTTCATGTTTATAGTTAAGTTTGCAGACTTAAGTTTATCAAAGACAGCTTTTAATAAGCGAACATGCTCGTCAAAGTCTGAAGTACAAATAATTATATCGTCGATGTAACAGAACACTTTGTTATCAAATTCCGCGGTAAAGAGAGTATACATCAAACGTTGCATAGTAGCAGAAGCTCCTACCAAACCAAAACACATTCTATTATAGTGGTATAAACCTTTACCGGGTACAGTGAAACTTGTTTTCTCTTTAGACTCTTCACTTAGTGGAATCTGATGATATGCAGCGCTTAGGTCGAGAGACGTAAGGAATTTTGCATCACGCAGATTATCTAGAATGTAGTGTACGTATGGGACTGGGTATGCGTCAGATTTCGAAACCGAATTCACTTTCTTACTATCTAAACATAGTCTCATGTCACCGTTGGATTTCTCCACCATGACTACCGGAGAATTCCAAGGAGAGTGAGATGGTTCTACTATTCCCGCTTTTAACATACGGTCTACCTCTTTTTCCAAAGCAGCCTGCTTAATAGGACTAAGACGATAATATTTTTGTTTGATAGGAGGAGAACCTCCAGTATCTATTATATGTTCTATCAAATGTGTTTTCCCTAAACCAACTTTATCTGTGTCGATTTGGTCGTAAAGAGTTTTAGCAGCTTCCAATTGAGATTTCTGCTCTTGAGATAAAGACTCATAAGTAATTAAACCCGTATCGGAAAGCGATAAATCGAGGCTATCCAAGTAGTGTTCATCACCCTTAGGTAAATTAGTAATAAGTCCTGGGGCTAAATTATATGCCCTCCAAAAGTTCAAACCTAACACCATAGGTTGGGCGATTTGTGGATGAATATCAAAGTGTATTAATTTTACTTCGCCTTTATAATTTATAGGCAGAATCATATATTCCGTACATAACATACGGTTATTATTAGCTATACGAATTAGAATAGGTTTTTGGTGCTTTTGAATAGCAATGCCACCCGTAGCAAATACAAGATGGCTACCTTTCCCTAGAAAACTGGTGCTGGCACCTGAATCCAACAAAGCCCTAAAATTTAGACTTAGTATATTCAAAAGAGCTATAAGAGATAAACTCTGTCATCTCCCTCTGGAGGATTAAAGAAAATTGTCTTTTCTGCGTGAAAGGGAGCAGAAGGTTTATAGTTGTTTTTGTTAGAAAAGACAAACTTATTTAGTTTTTTGAATCGGGGTTACATTTTGTACACTCAGGAGTACGAACTCCTTTTTCCCCACATCTATAACAAACGATCTCATGAGAGACCCTACAAGTTTTAGTGGAATGGTTGACCCTACCACAACGAAAACATTTCAAATTGGAAGGGCTTTGAGCTGCAGCAACCACAAAAGCCTTAGAAGAGTTAGGTGAGCGCGAGGGGAACGACCCCCGTCGATATTCTACCTTATTTTGAGGAATACTCGACGAAGAACCTCCTGACTTGTTATGTAAAACCGGTTCACGAAATTGCTGAGCCTTAATTTGGGCCAGCTCAATGCGCTTGCAGAGTGTTTTCAAATGCTGAATAGACTGAACATCTTGCAGCGCCAAATCCTTTGAATACTCGGGACGGATGTTCCTCATCATTGTGTCCAGTTTCTCCTGCTCAGGAACCTCCTTGGTAAGTCGCTCGTACATACCGAGAACCGTAGATACAAAATACACTATGGTCTCCGACTTAGCTTGTGTCCTAGCCCTGAGCTCCTGCAACAACTGATGATCCAAATCCGGAATATCGAACTCCTCCCTCAAAGCTTCGGTAACTTCCTGGTACGACAAAAGCTTAGAACGTTGTGATCT
Organism: Pammene aurita; assembly: GCA_947086415.1. NCBI lineage: Eukaryota > Metazoa > Arthropoda > Insecta > Lepidoptera > Tortricidae > Pammene > Pammene aurita. The sequence goes on from OX352298.1 coordinate 31,578,520, forward strand.
AAACCATGACAACGCCGGACCTTCAAGAATCTCGGGAAAACCACGATATATCCTTGTCTCTGAAATCCTTCTGGCATCTCTCAACTCCTCAAGCCGCGACAAAAATGTACGCACGCAGGTGTCACCTTTAAATTTTAAGTTATTCAATCAAATACAAACACTGAAAACATTGAAAAAATAATCAACCCAGCAGGATTTGAACCTCGCATCGATACGCCTAACCGGGGCTCGATCGCTTTACCAATTAAGCTATGGGGTCAGTTACTGAGTTGACGAAATTCTCAATGCCTTCAATCATCTTTTTGCATTTATTTTTACATCGACTTTATAGCAGCCGTAAGCGACATCTAGGTGCTAACTACTAGAGTTAGATACCCTTCTCGCCGACCCTTTTACAAGTGTCACAACGGAAATAATAGATGGCGCTGCTATCAACTCATAATTATTTTACATGTTTTTTAAAGTGCACTCATACTAGTTTTTTAGAGTGGAATGCCCCACTTTAAAAAACATGTAAAATAATTATGAGTTGATAGCAGCGCCATCTATTATTTCCGTTGTGACACTTGTAAAAGGGTCGGCGGGAAGGGTATCTAACTCTAGTAGTTAGCACCTAGATGTCGCTTACGGCTGCTATAAAGTCGATGTAAAAATAAATGCAAAAAGATGATTGAAGGCATTGAGAATTTCGTCAACTCAGTAACTGAACCCATAGCTTAATTGGTAAAGCGATCGAGCCCCGGTTAGGCGTATCGATGCGAGGTTCAAATCCTGCTGGGTTGATTATTTTTTCAATGTTTTCAGTGTTTGTATTTGATTGAATAACATACTATTGTATGAGTGGAATGCCCCACTTTAAAAAACATGTAAAATAATTATTTAAATTTTAAATTTAACGAATTTATATTGAATGTCTTCTCCGGTTTATAAACTATCTCCCTAATTACTCTCATATCATTAGGAACGCGGTCCTCATCATCCGAACCTGACGATGCTGAAGGCCTCTGCACGTGAAAGCGTTCCATTATATTATTAAGCTTCGCTTTCAACAGTTGGACCACCTCGGATTCCTGTTGAAAACGCGCAAGACGACACATAAGATATTTGCACCTAGACGACAATCTATCTATAGCAGACGCAGATAAATCTTCAGTCATTTCCGACTCCATCTCAAGAACACCAACGTTACGTTGACAAATATCTAATTCAGTATCAGGATCATTTAAAACGAGGTCCTGTAACTTCAGACTACCCTGTTTAGCGAGATCAGCTGTTTGCTTCAACGCTTGACACAAACTGGGCCTGCGTGCTGCTGGGTTCACCGGAAGTTGGCGAATCGCCAATTCATGTGTAATTTTGTCCTTGTGTAAGTATGCAAGTTTGCACCCAGCCTTAAGAAAATCCATGTTAACTATTTATGTGTAGTGTCAGAATCAGATAAAAGTGAAATTAAGATTTTATAAGATCTTAAATTTTAAATCATTTATCCGGAAAATATTTCCTTTGAAAAGATATAAGTAAAAGTTTTAAGGTTAGGCTAAATTTATAAGTTTAACCGTCATTGTTTAAGTTTTACTTACTCGAAGTTTAAACATCAATATGCATCTCTTTAAAAGTAAACTTAAATTTAAAAATATTATTTTAATTGTTATTTGAAAATGTCATACTCCAAAAGGCCCCACGTTGGGCGCCACTGTAAAACTTGGGACTGTGATGACTGAGGGTGTGACGAGAGTTTAAATAATAGGAAATGGTTGGTAAATTAATTTACCACAAACCTCAGAAAATTGGTCTAGAGCCCCCAATTATCCCCTACTACAAAAAAATATTACAAAGTGCTCACGGCTAAAAATGAAACTTTAACAAGGTCGCGGGTATGCAGGGTATGCGCCTTGGAGCAAGGCGTCTAGGTCCAGTATTTAAATTAGGACGCCCTAGATCCTAGGCCCTCGACAAACGTATGACATGTTCAAATAAAACAAACCATTACACAACTTATTTTTATTTATTATGCTCGGACAGTGATTAATACTATCCTTAGGGAACTATAAATTTAACATTCACATCTCTCCTGAATCATAAAGACAGTTCAAATACCTGGGGTTTAACCAGATATGATCATCGGCTATAACCGTGTCAAAAATTCTAAATGTTTAACAAAATTACTTAATATACAACCTAACAAAAGGTAGCGCTCCTCTCCTTTCTTCATACCCCTTATTACATATTAAATATATGTTGTATGGAGGCAGGCGCTGCATCAACTACCTGCTAACCCATCTTCATATTATGTAGGTATATCTTTTACATGGTGCGTTCACGAAGGAAACACAACGCTCAAACAAGGACGGTTCGTTATAAGTTATAAGGAACTGAAAATTGACTTACAGTCTTCCGCAATAAAGCTATGGATATTTCCCCTACATATCTTTTAACTGGTAGTATTCCTGGAACCAAGGATGTCCCCGGAAGGCTGGGGCGCGTCCTACCATTCCGGTGTGATCCGCTCTGGGCCGATTCCGGAACCGAAATAAAAAACCCTGGAATTAAAATATTCCCGTTAAAAATCAAATCCTTTAAATATTAATTTATTTCTAATTTCTTCCACAATAAAGCCCAAGATAAACAAGATGCCTTGTAATCCACTTACCAGAATTAACTGGGTTTTCTTTTATTTGCGCCTGTGACGCGCCATGTGGCGGGACCCGTAGAGGTTAGGCCGACAAAGACATGCCCGGGTTTCGAACATGGGTGTGTCCACTCGTGGTCCGACATTTGTTCGGCGAGCAAAAATGCTACCACGCCTAACGAGGCATTATATTAAATTATCACCTTCCACACAATTAGCTGGATGACATTATCTCAACGACGATGGAGCAATCAATGGCGTCCCGGCGAATGAGATATCCAAGCGAATGTAAGATTTTGAATGAAACCTTTGAATGAAACACACACTTGAACTATGTGCTCATATATTCTCTAATTAAAAAAATACGAATAATTAAATTAAGTTCAACCTTTTAAAAGGAAAAATATAAATTCAACAATTTACGAAAAGACATCACTCATTGAATGACGTCGCTTCGACGCAGCGAAACTACTGGCTCGAACAGCGCTTAAGCTGTCACCTATGACAGATACGTTAAAACACAGCCGATGGGCCAGAGCCAAATATTAACAAATTGTTTTGATTCCCATTGAAAATGGTCTTGAACATCAAGTGAAAGTATATCAAGAGTGTGTGTATCATACGACAAACACGATGTGCACCTCGCCTCCGTGATTATAGGAGCGAGTACATGCAAAACAATGGAATTTCAAATACAGCAAACGACCAAACTACAATGTAAGTATTTTCGATCTTTCACGTCTTTAGGCCTTCGATACACAACATTTCAGTGTAGATGGTCAATACCTATCTATAAACAAACAACTTACCACTACAAATACCAACTGTCCGCTGGAAATCTCTTAGTTCCTAACATATACAAACACCATCTAACTTACATTTATAAACCTACAAATTGACACCCTCAAAGTGTTACAGCTTCTCATCACATTTGGAGGACTTGCGCATAAAGCGTGCATCACACAAGTGAAGAAAGCTACAAGTTAAATACAAATTGGTGATAGAAGGTAGCTATTCATCACACTTGGGTGACTTGCGCATAAAGCGTGCAGCACACAAGTGAACAAAGCTACAAGTTAAATACAAATTGGTGATAGAAGGTAGCTTTTCATCACACTTGGAGGACTTGCGCATAAAGCGTGCATCACACAAGTGAAGAAAGCTACAAGTTAAATACAAACTGGTGTTAGAAGGTAGCTTTTCATCACACTTCGGTGACTTGCGCATAAAGCGTGCATCACACAAGTGAAGAAAGCTACAAGTTGTACATATGTGTTCAAAGTCAAGCTATGAATGAGTTATACTTTTAAAATACTGAAGTTCATCTTATTGTTTGTTTATTAAAAAAAAAGAATTTGAATAATTTAAAAGCCGTTTTATATTTTTTTCCACTTCGATGCCTTACCAGTTTAAACAATGACAATGGCGGACAAATCTAGATTTTTACCGTATTTAACATTTATTTCGCTTAATATTAATGCGTACCTAATGATGTATAATACCTAGGTATAATATCTAGGTACAACTAAGATAGATTTAGCAACTTTTGATTTAATTCAGAAACTATAATACTTTTTAAATTAGAAACGAACTTTATTCTATTTGTAAGTAAACCAAGCACAAGCCGGTGCAGGCATCATTGCAACTACAATAGCCTTTTTCCTTTAAAGGTTTAAATCTAAGAACATTTTATTCCTACACTACTATCAATTTGCGTATTCTCCACAATAGTCTACATTTAGCATAGCAAGGGCGTAACAGGTTCTTTGTAAAGCATCTTTTCTTCTGATAACTTGAGTGCCTCTATTCAAAGCAGGCAATTCTGTACTTGCTGCAGAGACAATTAAAGATTGGTAGTCGCCTTAAAGCACCTAGTTTTTGTCCTAATCATCGTCCTATCAATTCTCCCGGCTTTTGGCCACGGCTTCATTGAGCCTGGGGTCCGCTCGGCAACCTAATCCCAGAAATTGGCTGTGAAAACGACTGTCATCTAAGTTTCAATCCCAGATGGAAAATTGGCCTTATTGGGCTTACATTACATTACATTACATAAGCCTTTATTCCTCACTAGCTGTGCCCGCGGCTCCGCCCGCGTGGAATTCGGTCTGTGTCAGTAAGCGGCTAATTCACCCCTAATTTCTCTCCCGCTACCCTGGAGGCGGAACTTGAAGTAAAGTTGACAGATGGATTTATCCTATTAATTTTTATTGGGATGATTTAAACGACATAGAATAGTAGGTGTATATCGGACGATACAGGACCACTTTTGTATTTATACGTTCATGTCCACGGCAAATATCATCCAAATCGATCCTCCCGTCAAATCAGTCTAGTCTACGCATGAAAGGTAAGAACAGGCGCGGTTGAAATGGGCCCCCCCATTTCAACCGCGCCTGTTCTTACCTTGGGGGTGTCACAAATGCAGAAAGGTTTTTTTCTATCTGCGGAATTAGTAATCCTTAAGGGGTGATTTCCGGGATAACAATGCAAAAAAAACGGCCAAGAGCATGTCGGGCGATGCTCAGTGTAGTTTCGTAAATGCCGCCCTGTTACGAAACATCCGTTCAAACGGTCGTTTATTAAGGGATATTTGGCGGCGCTTACGTCAGTCTACTATCCGGCACCGAACCGATTTTATTCAATATAGTATTTATTGAAAGTTCTTATCAGGCCTCACCAGATTTCAGCTTTCTAGTGCGAACAGTAACTGAGCTAGACCGTGGACAGACGGACGGACATGGCGAAACTACACTTTTTAGGGTTCCTAGTTGACTACGGAACCCTAAAAAGTGATAAATAGTAGTTTATGTAACTGTTACGTAATAAGGCCTAATTATGTACTGCATACACTGCTTTACCTACACACATATTAAAAATCCACTGAAACCATGCGTGCCGGCGGTCGGGGGGGGGAGGGGCGGATTTTGATTACGTTACCGTAGGTAATGAATTTTCGTACGTTTTTACCACACTGTCACAGATAATACACTGATGTTACGTTACTGCGAAGTTATTTTTTTTTTTTCATTTTTGACTATTTCGTAAATTTTGTGGTTTTAACTTTTTTTTGTATTTTTATGAAATTTTTGAAACTTGAAATTTTTGAAATTTTTGAAATTTTTGAAATTTTTGAAATTTTTGAAATTTTTGAAATTTTTGAAATTTTTGAAATTTTTGAATCTTGAAATTTTTGAATCTTGAAATTTTTGAATTTTTGAAATTTTTGAAATTTATAAATTTTTGAAATTTTTGAAACCTGAATTTTTTTAAGTTTATGAAATTTTTGAAATTTAGAAATTTTGCCATTTTTGACATTTTTTACTTTTAGGTTCTCGACTTTTTTCACTTTTATCACTTTGTCACTTCTCACTTTCACTACAATTCACTTCACTTCACTTTATTCTATTTTATATATTTTTTATTTCATTCCATTTTACATGTTTCTCAATCGTATGGGTGTCGCGTTTTCGTGACGTGACGCTTTTTCGTGACGGTCACGTGACTTTTTTTCACCTAGCCCCCCATCCGCGAACCGTCCAATAAGGAACTTCGTTCCAAAACTACCACCGGTTCTAACCCTACACCTCTGGCCCAAGAAGTATTATGACCGAAAAGATACTCGACGGGACTTATTTTTTTCAAAATAGTAATACATTATTAGATCTTAAAGATACAAAATAATGCGTAGTTCTTCAATAAGACATATCAAAACAGCTTGAGAGACAGATAATGTACCTATTGTTTAATTATAAAGAAAAATAAATCCGAATACTATTTAATAAATAATTTTGATAACATAATGTACACCTAGACACACACACACACATATTTCTTTAGAGCGGGTAAAGGTAAATTTAGAGCATCGACGGGTAACATGTTATAAATATGAATACCTTGACCAAAAAATTACAAATTATTTAAATACCAAATTTCATCTAAATACGGACAGCGGCTATTGGTTGTTTCTTCCCCATGTAAACTTTCACCCCTTTTGTATCCGTTTAAAGAATAATTTCCGAGATAAAACTATTTTATTTCCTTTTTTAATTAATTATCTCCATACCAAATTTTATCTAAATCGATTCTGCGGTTAATAATTCCCTATACAAATTTCCAACTCTCTTTTCACCCCTTTAGGGTTGATTTTCGGAGTGAAATCTATCATTTGTCCTTTCATGAGACCCATACTATACCAAATTTGATCTGTATCAGTTCAGCGGTTAAAAAATCGTCATACCAACTCCCAACCCCCTTTTCAGGGTGAAAGGGTTTATTTTCGGGATGAAAACTATTCTGTCGTTTCTCGGGACTCAAATTATCTGCATACTAATTTCTATTAAAAAAATCTCCATACAAACTTTCAACCCCCTTTTTACCCCCTCCAGGGTTGATTTTCGGGATGGAAACTATTCTTTGTCCTTTCCCGGGACTCAAACTATCTCTACACAAAATTTCATCAAAATCTGTTCTGCCGTTTTCACGTGATAGATGTATAGATAGATAGTTTTTATTGAAAGTACCTTTCAGGCTTCACTTCCATTATTTTTTTCAAATTTTTTGGACCTACGGTTCTAAAGTAAGGTGGGGGGGGGGGGGTTCAAGATGAAACTATCCTTTGCTCTTTCTCGAGACCCATACTATCTCTATACCAATTTTCATCTAAATCTGTTCAGCGGTAAATAAATCCTAATACCAACTTCCAACCCCCTTTTCACCCCCACAAGGGTTTGAAAACTATCCTATGACGTTTCTCGAGACTCAAATTATCTCCATACTCATTTCTATCTAAATCGTTTCAGCTGTTAAAAATTCTCCATACAAACTTTCAACCCCATTTTCACCCCCACCAGGGTTGATTTTCGGGATTAAAACTATATGTCCTTTCCCGGGACTCAAACTATCTCTATACAAAATTTCATCGAAATCCGTTCAGACGTTTTCACGTGATGCGCGGTCAAATAAACAGACAAACAGATAAACAGACAAAAATTCTAAAAATTGGTTGAACGTGTTCTGTTATCGATTCTAAGTATCCCCAGCCAACTTTTTTTCGATTATCTTCCATTTACAGACTTTCGACCCTCTTCAGCTTTATTATATGTATAGATTATTTCATCCGGTTAGTACATGTAGTTGTCTTATTATTATTATTTTTACTTTTACCCAGGTAAATGATATTATTTTTCCTAAGTAGATATACTGGTCCACATAGTCTATTTGGGTTGATTCCGTTATAATAGGCGTCTTAACACTGTTTGTCATGGCAAAGGTTTTTTGTTTGTTCATTTGCAAACCACACTTTATACTTTCTTTATCTAAGGTTTCAATCATGTAAACCAGATCCTCATGGGTACTTGCCATCAGTACTATGTCGTCAGCAAATCTGAGATTGCTGAGGTATTCTCCGTTGATTTTTATCCCTTTTGCTTCCCAGTCTAACTTTCTAAATATTGATTCCAGAAGGGCTGTGAATAGGTTAGGTGATATAGGGTCTCCCTGTTTTACTCCTCTGTAGATACAAAAAGGCTCTCCTTTTTTCTCCAGTTTGACAGCGGCCTTGCTATTTCTGTAGATCTCCTTGAGTATGTTTATGTATGCAGTTTGTACTCCTTGCTCTTCTAACGCTAAGGGCTTGTGGTGTATGGAGTCGAATGCCTTGGAATAATCAATGAAGGCGATATATAATGCTATTCTGTATTCATTTACTTTTTCTATGAGTTGAGTTAGGGTAAAATATGGTCAAAGGTGGAGTAATTTCGTCGAAAACCTGCTTGCTCTCTAGGTTGGTGTCTATCAAGCACTTTTGATATTCTTTTTAATAATACTGCAGCAAATACCTTGTAAACTGTCTGTTGCAAACTAATAGGTCTATAGTTTTCCAGATTAGTAGGGTCTCCTTTTTTATATAATATTATATCTCTATCTTATTGGGCTTAGGTCCGGTTTTCTCACGACGTTTTCTTTTACCAAAAAGCAACTGGTATATATAAAACTAGCTTTTTCCCGCGGCTTCGCCCATGTACTAAAAGTACTAAAAATGAGGTTCTCAGTTAGACTCGTATGTTTGTATGTACGTATGTAGGAATGTATGTTTGTCCGTGATCATCTCGCGTTTGGCTGAACCGATTTAGATGCGGTTTTCGGAAAAGTATTTGTTACACTCTGTAGGTTTCGACGTACCATGTTTTGGTAAAGGCGGTTCCCTTATTTTTTTAAATAAATTATTGCAATAATTGTTGAATTTTTATACCAGCAACGACTTACTACTATGAAGAGATTATGATTAATGCAGATTTCTTCTTTTAATAGAAGCTTTACCCCGCGACTTCGTCTGCGTGGAATTAGTAATCCACCCTCCTTTTTACCTGCTTTAGGGATGACTTCTGGGACAACAACTATTATATATCCTTCCCCAGAACTCAAACTATCTCCATACCAAATCATCTAAATAGGCTCAGCGGTTACTAATTCCCCATACAAATTTTCAACCCCCTTTTCACTCCCTAAAAGGGTATTATCGGGATAAAACCTATCCTATATTGTTTCCTGGGACTCAAACTATCTATGTACCAAGTTTCATCTCAATCGTCTGTTCAGTAGTTAATAATTCGCCATACAAACTACCCATCTAGGACTGACTTTCGGAATAAAAACTATCCTATATTGTTTCCCGGGACTCAAACTATATCCACAACAAATGTTATCTAAATCGGTTCGCGGTTAAAAATTCGCCATACAAACCTCCAATCCCCATTTCACCCCCTTAAGGATTGATATTCGGGATAAAAACTATTTTGTCCCTTCCCGGGACACAAACTATCTCAATCGGCTCAACGTTTAATAATTTCCCATACAAACTTTCAACCCCCATTTCACCCCCTTAAGTGTTTTTGTTTTTGGAAGACTTCAATCGATTCTATTATCTATAAGATTTAAATGTCTCTAGCGTAGAACTCTTAATTGAGTACAATTATCTGACAGCTCCTGGCATACAAAGCTGTTTCCAAATATATTGAAAGTGCTGTCAAATTACTCCACTAGATTATGAATTCTACTTTCATAAACCTACTATCTATTGTAGCCCAGAAAATATGACATTTTCAAAATATACGGCGTCTGCACCGCGAGTCAAAACGGCCATTACAAAAAGCGCGTGGTAAGTGACGTCATAGGCCGCGTGGTTGTGGAGAACTGTATGGAAGAAATAATTTTTCGATGATTTCAGACGTGAAAGAATGCGTTAAAGTATATAGTTATACTGAAAATAGATGTCATATACTTAAGAAAAAGTGACCAAACCCTCCGGTGTCCGAGGCCAGATCTGGCCTCGGACACCGGAGGGTTTGGTCACTTTTTCTTAAGTATATGACATCTATTTTCAGTTTATATATAGTAGTGTAACTACTTAAAAATTGCAAATCAAAAAATATTGAACAAAATAATTTGATTTGCTTCAAGATTTATATAGTTATACTTTTTTTTTTTTCTTGTTAGGACACAAGCAACCTACCTAATTAATTAAAGGTAAAAAAACGTCACAGTTAGATAATAGGTATTTGTAACATTAAGTTGTAAAGAATAAGTTATAAAGAATAAGTACATATGTGTATTTTTGTTGCTACATTATCGCATTGGGTTTAACCTGTAATTATAATTGTATGTGTGGGAAAGTAAATAAAATAAACATACTAAAAGAACATTTAGTGCATAAAAAAGCAAAAAAAAAGTTTTTAAACTGCAATATATTTACGAATATGTTACACAATGAGTGCTAATTTCCATTTAATTACATTAAATTGGTGTCATTGAACGAGTTTATTAAACACTAAATGTTAATATTTTTTAGGCATGTTAATTGCACAAATAATAAATATAATGTGCCATTTGGTATTTTATTCACATACAAATTACAATATTATACGACAGACATATAAGTAAAAAGAAACCTAAAATCCCTGTAAAAAGAAACCTAAAAACCTGAAACACATGTTTACTCATTTATCGTTAGGAATAATTCTGTAAAGTTTCGAATAAAATAATCTAACAAAACTTGATTCGCCATACAAACTTTGGACCCCCATTTTACCCCCTTAGAGGGTGAATTTTGAAAAATCCTTTCTTAGTGCATCCCTAGACCTTATAAGGAACCTACGTGCCAAATTTGGAATCTCTAGAACCAGCGGTTTGGGCTGTGCGTTGATATGTCAGTCAGTCAGTCAGTTAGTTTCTTCTTTTATATATTTAGATTTTATTTTCGATTCTTGACTCTACACCCTACGTGCATTATTATTGTATTATTTCTATAAAATGTAAAATGTGAGAGACAACATGATTTTTCGAGTAATATAATGTATGTGGAACATTTTAAAACCGCTATCTCCATAACTTCAACCTTTAACTAGGGTTTTTAGGCTTTCAAACTTTAAACTCGAATATCTCAAAACAGTACAAAAATATGTTGAAACTTCAAAAAATATTAAAAATAAAAATACTCAACATAGCGATCTCGTTCTTTTTGCATATGAAGGAGAATGTTTTGAACTATAAGGAGGTACCAATAACTCAATACCGACAATATATTACCTTTACCATGACAATGTCACATATGTTGGCTTATGCAAACCGATATTCACGTTAACAGGTTATCTCAGTTAATCATAGATAAAAATTTGAACATCATAGAGTAGTAGAAACGTAACAGTGTCAATTTGAAACAATTTAATTGTAAAATTGTAAATTGTCGACGCTAAAACTTCGTCTCTAAATACCCCTGAAATAAAATGACCTTTGGCGTTATTACATTACGTAGGTATTAGTAGGAGACTAATAACAGTTATCTTAAATGAGATAATTGCCCCAAAGGAGCGTTTGGTGGTTATGACATGACAAACTTACAAAAATATTATTTTGACAAAAACGGGAGTTAATCGCATACTCGTACACTTACTTTGAGTCTGACTGCGACCACGAGCGTTACGGCATGCTCGAAACGTCAGGACAATAATAAAAGTAATTGTACGCGATTAAGTCCCGTTTTTGTCAAAATAATGAGTGAAAATTGTGTGAGTTTAAATCAGTACACTACAAAAATATCTTCTTGGCTCATGTAGAGACTTACAATGGGAGCTGAGAGTCCATACTCATGTCGGATATTGCATATTGAGTACAAACTACATATTTAGACAAACCTTTAGACGAACAAATGTACGTGTGATCTCGAGATAAGTTAGAAATTATGGGAAGGTACGACTTATTACTACAGTCGAAGACAGTGAGAACGGGTCACCTTGTATAAACTATACCCACGAAGAAGGGTTAGTAGAGAAGGCATATTTAATTTCCACACTCTAATTCCTTTGTTTCTTAATACTTCTGTTTTATTTTAAATCTGCCACTGTATGGCAAATAAAATAAAAATATATTTGGTTCTTGAAAAGAACGCCTTTTTTCTTTCCTCTTTCTTTCGTCTTTCAAATGACAAATTACTGGCATCGCCACCTATCATAAAAGTTGCGACTTAACACCTTCCGTCTGTTCAAAAGTGCTTGCTCGTAATTGTTATCAACCGAGACACTCATATTTTAATGACAACTATAATTACGACGTTAAATGTGACGGTTATTAAATAAAAGCTCATTAACGCTCAAAAATAACCGCTCATAAACAAATATGTACCCTAACCCATACTTAACTAATGGGATTAAAATCCAAAATATTAATGAGCACCCCCACTTAAATGTCATTGTTATTGTTAAATTATCTCATAAATAACGGTAACATCCCATAGCGAGCACAGTTTTATATTAGCAGTGGATTCAACACAATCAAATGAGTGATCAGTAAAGTTACAATTAATAAATATTAAAACGAATTCAGTGTTTTCCTAGCAGGTACAAAACCCAAATACTGCGAGTGCAACGGGAATTTCCCTTCATTTGAAAAGTTCTCGCTTTGTAGTGCATATACAAGCAAAAGAGTGATCAGTTGCGGACTAACAAAGCTACAGATCAGTGTTTTCCCAATACTTACCCAGTTATCAGTCATGAATACAAACGCAAACTCTTTATTATCATCGATATACCCATGCGTAAAATGCCAAGTCTGTTACCAAGGTTACAAGCAGCTTTTGGAGCACCTATATTGGCGACACGGCACTGAAAGTGTTTGGTGTAGCTGCGGCCTTAAACGTTGGGTGTACGCCGATCATCAATGCAACGTGTTACCTATTGATGATGATGACGAGTCAGTGTCGTCGGAAGACTCGCAGTACTACTCGGAGCGTGAAACCGAGTTCTGCTATTGTGGGAGGAATATCTCGTCCCCTATGATTGGATGCGACGGACCGCAATGCGTCTTGCAATGGTATCATTTCGCGTGTGTGGGGATCACGATCCCGCCACTTGGAGATTGGCTTTGCCCGGATTGCTGCAAACAAAGTCTGATAGAGGTGAATTGCATGTTGGCTATTTAGAACTGTGTTAGGTTTTAAAAGAATATAAGTACCTATCAAGATCAATGATTATTTATTTTGGTCGTGTTGCGTATCACATTCGCTCTCAATTGCTCAAAGGTTAACTGGAATAAATCCTTTAAAGGGATATGTTCGCCCTTGTATGTGTATGTTGTGTTATATTATATTTTTCTCGCTGTGTTTTTGTACAATAGAGTGTTTTACTACTCCTATTTAGACAACGAAATAAACTCCAAAAATTTTTTTTAGTATTTGTAATAATCCATATTGAAAGGACCCGTATGATGGTCGGCGCTTACGCCATTACTCCTTGAAAATTACATTGAACCTGCCGCCATAAGGGGCGTTTCAATATGGATTATCACATATTTGCTTAAATATAGTGATTTTGATCTGATTGGCTACAAATGCTTTTAAATTCAAAACATATTACTTTATTTTCAGAAATCAAACACGGATAAAATATTGCAGACTTGAAAATCAGGAGCTTTTGTTAAAATATTTGAAAAAATACTACTGCGCTAATGTAAGTACTGACTTTTAAACAATTAACTTACGTACATACTTCCTTTCAAATACTTACCAACATATTGTGACCCCTTGCGTTTTACTACCAATGGGCCAAACTTCATCCAAAATCCGTTAAGATGTTTTTGCGGATCGATATAAAATAATAATAAAAGTCCAAATTGTACACCCGGATCATTCCACCAGAGTATAGTCGAGAACATACGGTTGCCGCACTTTTGATTTCTCTGACAACTCTAGAAACCCGAGTTTTGGTTTGTCGAATCCGAATACTTTAGCTGAACTTTTTGCATTATAGTACTTACATTGTGCAACAAAGGGACTAAGAGCTAATATACATATTGCGAACGAGAGTGTAATAAATGCCCGAGAGCGTAGCCGAGGGCATTTACGAGTATGACTTGAGCTTGCAATATTCTTGCTCTCCGAATGACAAACAATTATTTTCATCACAATTGCGAAGAAAAAGTATAGTTTAAAGACAAAAATGTTAAATCAGTTAATAAAATGTCCATAACTCCCTAGGGACTAAGCCTTTTTTTATACCCCCGCTACATATGCGTGTGAGCAAGTGTGATCAAAAAGTACCTTCTAACTAGCAGTACTTAACAGAAAAATCGCATTAACCTTAAAGCAACTCAGTCTCGCGTCGCAAGTTGATACCAACATTAAGTTAAATGAACTTGTAGCTTGACGAAGTTCCTGTAAGATAGCAACATATTCCCATAACTTGCTCAACGTTCTTGTTGCATGTATAGTAGTTGATTAATATGGGGAATATTCTCAATCGAGAATGTTCTACATGCAAATCGGAGAACGTTCTCGATAACGGCACAACTATAGTTGCATATTCACACACGAAATGAATTAAACATGAACAAATGATTGGCCATGGTATTAAAATTTCACTCTTAAAATGCTTCCTAACATATAGAAATAAATAACTCACTTTCTTATTTATCTCGCAATTCTCGCAAGTGACCACACATGTTTACTTTAAATTGAGTGCCTGAGGTCAGCTGACTCACACGAAGCAGACATCGTGCGCACACGCATCGCATTCGCTGGACCTGGATAACTTAACTATTACGGCTCAGCCAGGAATTTGCATGGCGGAGGTATCGCCGCGATCCGACCGCAACGAATCAAAGTCGGTCTGGTACCGCGAAAATAGAAATTTCGTTATCTGCGTCTTCTTCTTTTAATTGGCAAATGCGATTGAGAGGGAGATAACGAAATTTCGAATTTCGATGTACGCGGTAGCGCGGCTGACTGGTCTATTATTCGTTTTGGTTAAGCGTTTACTCGGTAGCGTTTGGAATGACGTAACTAGTCTAAAACTTCTTAGACTAGGACCTCTTTCCACCTCGCATAGCGTTCATCTCCACTAACATCCATTGTCACAGATTAGATCGAACCATTAATAGCAGATATTTCACTTCGCGGAATCAGAATTCACCTCTATCGTAGGCGGTTAAAGTTTGACGAGTCAACGATAAATTATGACCTATTATCATTAATTAATTAATCATGTCCTATTTTCCAGGTCTACGCAGCGCAAATTCAAGGCCAGACTCAGAGCAGAGCGATGACTATTACTTAATTAATTCGAAGTGCCATAATATTAATTTACACCTACTTATTTCTGATAATTTTCAATGTTTTCCTCTTCCCAAAGGTTGTTTGGAAGAGATCGCTTTTCAGCTATAAGGCAACCAATTGTTTTACCTCTACTTTCACTGTTTGTATCTTCTATTTACTGTGTTTCTTAATTTCGAGGTATGCAATAAAAAGCATTTATATTATGTTATTGACTACATAAATAAAATCGATTATCTAAACAAGATTTGTCATTTCAAAACCAAATGATATGGTAAATACATGTATTCAATGATTATAGATTCAATGCGACAGTCGATCAATTAAATAAGTAAATCATTTCACATTCTGACGAGAACAAATCATATTAACTGATATATACCTGCGTAATCTGTGATCCATCGTACAGAGAAGAGACTTTACACCTAATTGCAACGATAATGTGCTTTCCTTCGCAATTTGTGTAGTTTTCAGACTAAACATACCACTCTGTTGAATGTAAATAGTGTAAATACTACTAAATAGTTTTTTCAACCATTAATTTAGGATCTTTAAAAAATCTACGTATTGGAAAGTATAATTTCGGCTTATTATTTTCCGGGCCACTAAATTATGAAACAACCGTTTTTTTAATAGTAATTTTTGAAATTTTGAAGTCAGCTTAAAATAACTTTGTGGTAGGGCTTTTAGAGGTAGGGCAGTTAGGCATGAAGTTGATAATAAAAACATGTATGTTAAAGATACATAAGTACTTTTCACAAATAGGAAAGGGAACTCTGGGACATCACGGAATAAGTACTTATATTTATTTAAAAGTATCTTCAAACATCTAAGTTTTTAACATGCAAATCATATTCATCCTGATTATCTTTCCGTGGCTGATCAATTGTAGAGAAATACCTCTTAAAAATAAAAAATATAAATAAATAAATAAATATTATGGGACAAGTTACACAAATCAACCAAGTCCTACAGTAACCTCAATAAGGTTTTTTTTTTTAATATACCGTACATGATGTAACAAAAATGCTCGTGATCCGTTTAAGGGCATAATTAGTTTTACTTAATTATAATTATTAAAATCTCGTGTCTTAAAAAGACTTTTAAGACACGAGAAATAATTAAATCTGCATGGAGGGTCGGCTGGCTGGGATGAAGTGCCCATATAAAAAAAAACGCGTCATAAAAAGACAGAGAAAACATCCGTAACTTAGGAACGAATATCCGTGATAAACACACAAATAAATGCCCTGACCAGGATTGGAACCCGGGATCTCCTGCTTCAGACTCTTCATAGGCAGGGTCACTACCGACTAGGCTAGGAGGCCATTAAAATGACTCTGTTCTGGTTACTAAAGAGAATAGCGATATTTATCTTTTATGTTTAATTAGCAGAGCATTATCACGCCGCGGCATGAGTAATCTTTTGGCACACAATAATCCGCGTGTAGCCGGGATTATTGCCATGTTTTACCAACTACCGGATCAGCAGTTTATTTACTGAGTCTAACATTGTTTGTTCATGAGTACCGTTTATCAGCAATCCATTAGATATATTGGTTTCGTCGATATCGTCGTTTAGCAAAATGATGCCTGAGCGACGAGCTCGATTTATTGAAAGGTTTACAATTACAAATTCATGTTAGCTTTAACCAAATCCTTATTTTCTTCTTCTTCAACCCCTTTTTGCCACTGTTGGATATTCGACAACCGAAAACTAAAGGTCGCTAGTGATACCAATTCAAATCTATGTAGTATAGGTTTTATACAAATGATGATCTCATGTCGGCATGTCGAACAACAGGTTCAATTCTATCCAACCACTTTGGCAATGTCATCAGCCCACCTTGCGAACTGACCTCCACCGCCTTCCTAGTAAAGATTTCTGCTCGGATGTCTAAACCATACCATAATTATACGTAAGGTATGTATAATTGGATACCTCCGGTGTCCTCATCAGCTCATCACTGAGGGCCGTGGTCATTCAACAGCTTCTCTCTGATGGTCTGACGCCATCTTCCTCTATCTGCCGCCGAGTGAAAAGCATCGTGGACGGTAGTGTTGAGTGCTAAGCGAATTTGGTCAGACCAGCGCCTTGTGCTCCTGTATCTTGGCTGTTCACCTTCGACTTTGCCAGTGATGACCATTTTCTCAAGGTCATCATAGGTATTTTCTAGCAACGTGGCCAAAATATTCAAATACTTTGCACAGGCAGACGAGTAACCTAACCAACCTGACGTTCGATTCATCGATTTAAATCTATTCAGCTAGGTACGTGAAACCTGGTAAACACATTTAATCAATAGCCAATTTGTTAATGAGAGCTTAATACGGGAATGTCAATAAAATAGCGCTTTGGTCAACATTATTTGAAGAAGCACATTCAGATTTAAAATATTTTTATTAATACTAATCGTCCCGACCCCCCTCTTTTTAATAATATTAGTCTAATAATGTTCGAGAAATGTTTTTAAATACTAGGTTCCAGTATCCATCTTATCTAGGTACGATGTAACATACTTGTTACTTTAATGGCAACTTTTTGATAAAATTATATTGAAGAAACTGAAATAAGCAGGCACTTTCATAATTACCAGTGCCAGTGCCTGCGCACGTTTTGTTAATTTTTATGAAGCCGACATCTAAGATCAAGGGGAACATTTTGCTTTGATTAATTTATTATTGCATTCCCTCTTTGGACTGCTATGCCTATCCGTTGTGCGAGGAATGAGCCAGCTCTACGGTCCAGCATTATGGGAACTCTTCCGCAAGGTTCGGACCTCGGTGACCTTACCGAAATACTCGTAGTTTGTGGTTTCTGTGGTTTCAGTATTCTTTAGTTTTATAGTTCGATTTTAGGTTTCTTTTTACTTATATGTCTGTCGTATAATATTGTAATTTGTATGTGAATAAAATACCAAATGGCATATTATATTTATTATTTGTGCAATTAACATGCCTAAAAAATATTAACATTTAGTGTTTAATAAACTCGTTCAATGACACCAATTTAATGTAATTAAATGGAAATTAGCACTCATTGTGTAACATATTCGTAAATATATTGCAGTTTAAAAACTTTTATTTTGCTTTTTTATGCACTAAATGTTCTTTTAGTATGTTTATTTTATTTACTTTCCCACACATACAATTATAATTACAGGTTAAACCCAATGCGATAATGTAGCAACAAAAATACACATATGTACTTATTCTTTATAACTTATTCTTTACAACTTAATGTTACAAATACCTATTATCTAACTGTGACGTTTTTTTACCTTTAATTAATTAGGTAGGTTGCTTGTGTCCTAACAAGAAAAAAAAAAAAGTATAACTATATAAATCTTGAAGCAAATCAAATTATTTTGTTCAATATTTTTTGATTTGCAATTTTTAAGTAGTTACACTACTATATATAAACTGAAAATAGATGTCATATACTTAAGAAAAAGTGACCAAACCCTCCGGTGTCCGAGGCCAGATCTGGCCAAAAATATTGAACAAAATAATTTGATTTGCTTCAAGATTTATATAGTTATACTTTTTTTTTTTCTTGTTAGGACACAAGCAACCTACCTAATTAATTAAAGGTAAAAAAACGTCACAGTTAGATAATAGGTATTTGTAACATTAAGTTGTAAAGAATAAGTTATAAAGAATAAGTACATATGTGTATTTTTGTTGCTACATTATCGCATTGGGTTTAACCTGTAATTATAATTGTATGTGTGGGAAAGTAAATAAAATAAACATACTAAAAGAACATTTAGTGCATAAAAAAGCAAAAAAAAAGTTTTTAAACTGCAATATATTTACGAATATGTTACACAATGAGTGCTAATTTCCATTTAATTACATTAAATTGGTGTCATTGAACGAGTTTATTAAACACTAAATGTTAATATTTTTTAGGCATGTTAATTGCACAAATAATAAATATAATGTGCCATTTGGTATTTTATTCACATACAAATTACAATATTATACGACAGACATATAAGTAAAAAGAAACCTAAAATCGAACTATAAAACTAAAGAATACTGAAACCACAGAAACCACAAACTACGAGTATTTCGGTAAGGTCACCGAGGTCCGAACCTTGCGGAAGAGTTCCCATAATGCTGGACCGTAGAGCTGGCTCATTCCTCGCACAACGGATAGGCATAGCAGTCCAAAGAGGGAATGCAATAATAAATTAATCAAAGCAAAATGTTCCCCTTGATCTTAGATGTCGGCTTCATAAAAATTAACAAAACGTGCGCAGGCACTGGCACTGGTAATTATGAAAGTGCCTGCTTATTTCAGTTTCTTCAATATAATTTTATCAAAAAGTTGCCATTAAAGTAACAAGTATGTTACATCGTACCTAGATAAGATGGATACTGGAACCTAGTATTTAAAAACATTTCTCGAACATTATTAGACTAATATTATTAAAAAGAGGGGGGTCGGGACGATTAGTATTAATAAAAATATTTTAAATCTGAATGTGCTTCTTCAAATAATGTTGACCAAAGCGCTATTTTATTGACATTCCCGTATTAAGCTCTCATTAACAAATTGGCTATTGATTAAATGTGTTTACCACGTTTCACGTACCTAGCTGAATAGATTTAAATCGATGTGTCCTATATTTCCGTTAACAACTGATCTTTTCAGTTTGTTGTTGTAGTTCAGGTAATGTTTTAAATTGGTAAATATACTTAAAATACGCTTAAACTATCATACATAATAATATAATATACGTGAGAGTTGTGAAGATCCACGGAAAGGGCCTTTGCCTAGCAGTGGGACACTATTAGTTGGATGTTATGTAGATTCTTTGAGTAGGTAGTTTCAACTCGACATCTTGACTGTAAATCTCGACATTAGTTTCAACTGTATTCATTACTCAAAGAGTACATCTGAACGTCAGGTTGGTTAGGTTACTCGTCTGCCTGTGCAAAGTATTTGAATATTTTGGCCACGTTGCTAGAAAATACCTATGATGACCTTGAGAAAATGGTCATCACTGGCAAAGTCGAAGGTGAACAGCCAAGATACAGGAGCACAAGGCGCTGGTCTGACCAAATTCGCTTAGCACTCAACACTACCGTCCACGATGCTTTTCACTCGGCGGCAGATAGAGGAAGATGGCGTCAGACCATCAGAGAGAAGCTGTTGAATGACCACGGCCCTCAGTGATGAGCTGATGAGGACACCGGAGGTATCCAATTATACATACCTTACGTATAATTATGGTATGGTTTAGACATCCGAGCAGAAATCTTTACTAGGAAGGCGGTGGAGGTCAGTTCGCAAGGTGGGCTGATGACATTGCCAAAGTGGTTGGATAGAATTGAACCTGTTGTTCGACATGCCGACATGAGATCATCATTTGTATAAAACCTATACTACATAGATTTGAATTGGTATCACTAGCGACCTTTAGTTTTCGGTTGTCGAATATCCAACAGTGGCAAAAAGGGGTTGAAGAAGAAGAAAATAAGGATTTGGTTAAAGCTAACATGAATTTGTAATTGTAAACCTTTCAATAAATCGAGCTCGTCGCTCAGGCATCATTTTGCTAAACGACGATATCGACGAAACCAATATATCTAATGGATTGCTGATAAACGGTACTCATGAACAAACAATGTTAGACTCAGTAAATAAACTGCTGATCCGGTAGTTGGTAAAACATGGCAATAATCCCGGCTACACGCGGATTATTGTGTGCCAAAATATTACTCATGCCGCGGCGTGATAATGCTCTGCTAATTAAACATAAAAGATAAATATCGCTATTCTCTTTAGTAACCAGAACAGAGTCATTTTAATGGCCTCCTAGCCTAGTCGGTAGTGACCCTGCCTATGAAGAGTCTGAAGCAGGAGATCCCGGGTTCCAATCCTGGTCAGGGCATTTATTTGTGTGTTTATCACGGATATTCGTTCCTAAGTTACGGATGTTTTCTCTGTCTTTTTATGACGCGTTTTTTTTTATATGGGCACTTCATCCCAGCCAGCCGACCCTCCATGCAGATTTAATTATTTCTCGTGTCTTAAAAGTCTTTTTAAGACACGAGATTTTAATAATTATAATTAAGTAAAACTAATTATGCCCTTAAACGGATCACGAGCATTTTTGTTACATCATGTACGGTATATTAAAAAAAAAAACCTTATTGAGGTTACTGTAGGACTTGGTTGATTTGTGTAACTTGTCCCATAATATTTATTTATTTATTTATATTTTTTATTTTTAAGAGGTATTTCTCTACAATTGATCAGCCACGGAAAGATAATCAGGATGAATATGATTTGCATGTTAAAAACTTAGATGTTTGAAGATACTTTTAAATAAATATAAGTACTTATTCCGTGATGTCCCAGAGTTCCCTTTCCTATTTGTGAAAAGTACTTATGTATCTTTAACATACATGTTTTTATTATCAACTTCATGCCTAACTGCCCTACCTCTAAAAGCCCTACCACAAAGTTATTTTAAGCTGACTTCAAAATTTCAAAAATTACTATTAAAAAAACGGTTGTTTCATAATTTAGTGGCCCGGAAAATAATAAGCCGAAATTATACTTTCCAATACGTAGATTTTTTAAAGATCCTAAATTAATGGTTGAAAAAACTATTTAGTAGTATTTACACTATTTACATTCAACAGAGTGGTATGTTTAGTCTGAAAACTACACAAATTGCGAAGGAAAGCACATTATCGTTGCAATTAGGTGTAAAGTCTCTTCTCTGTACGATGGATCACAGATTACGCAGGTATATATCAGTTAATATGATTTGTTCTCGTCAGAATGTGAAATGATTTACTTATTTAATTGATCGACTGTCGCATTGAATCTATAATCATTGAATACATGTATTTACCATATCATTTGGTTTTGAAATGACAAATCTTGTTTAGATAATCGATTTTATTTATGTAGTCAATAACATAATATAAATGCTTTTTATTGCATACCTCGAAATTAAGAAACACAGTAAATAGAAGATACAAACAGTGAAAGTAGAGGTAAAACAATTGGTTGCCTTATAGCTGAAAAGCGATCTCTTCCAAACAACCTTTGGGAAGAGGAAAACATTGAAAATTATCAGAAATAAGTAGGTGTAAATTAATATTATGGCACTTCGAATTAATTAAGTAATAGTCATCGCTCTGCTCTGAGTCTGGCCTTGAATTTGCGCTGCGTAGACCTGGAAAATAGGACATGATTAATTAATTAATGATAATAGGTCATAATTTATCGTTGACTCGTCAAACTTTAACCGCCTACGATAGAGGTGAATTCTGATTCCGCGAAGTGAAATATCTGCTATTAATGGTTCGATCTAATCTGTGACAATGGATGTTAGTGGAGATGAACGCTATGCGAGGTGGAAAGAGGTCCTAGTCTAAGAAGTTTTAGACTAGTTACGTCATTCCAAACGCTACCGAGTAAACGCTTAACCAAAACGAATAATAGACCAGTCAGCCGCGCTACCGCGTACATCGAAATTCGAAATTTCGTTATCTCCCTCTCAATCGCATTTGCCAATTAAAAGAAGAAGACGCAGATAACGAAATTTCTATTTTCGCGGTACCAGACCGACTTTGATTCGTTGCGGTCGGATCGCGGCGATACCTCCGCCATGCAAATTCCTGGCTGAGCCGTAATAGTTAAGTTATCCAGGTCCAGCGAATGCGATGCGTGTGCGCACGATGTCTGCTTCGTGTGAGTCAGCTGACCTCAGGCACTCAATTTAAAGTAAACATGTGTGGTCACTTGCGAGAATTGCGAGATAAATAAGAAAGTGAGTTATTTATTTCTATATGTTAGGAAGCATTTTAAGAGTGAAATTTTAATACCATGGCCAATCATTTGTTCATGTTTAATTCATTTCGTGTGTGAATATGCAACTATAGTTGTGCCGTTATCGAGAACGTTCTCCGATTTGCATGTAGAACATTCTCGATTGAGAATATTCCCCATATTAATCAACTACTATACATGCAACAAGAACGTTGAGCAAGTTATGGGAATATGTTGCTATCTTACAGGAACTTCGTCAAGCTACAAGTTCATTTAACTTAATGTTGGTATCAACTTGCGACGCGAGACTGAGTTGCTTTAAGGTTAATGCGATTTTTCTGTTAAGTACTGCTAGTTAGAAGGTACTTTTTGATCACACTTGCTCACACGCATATGTAGCGGGGGTATAAAAAAAGGCTTAGTCCCTAGGGAGTTATGGACATTTTATTAACTGATTTAACATTTTTGTCTTTAAACTATACTTTTTCTTCGCAATTGTGATGAAAATAATTGTTTGTCATTCGGAGAGCAAGAATATTGCAAGCTCAAGTCATACTCGTAAATGCCCTCGGCTACGCTCTCGGGCATTTATTACACTCTCGTTCGCAATATGTATATTAGCTCTTAGTCCCTTTGTTGCACAATGTAAGTACTATAATGCAAAAAGTTCAGCTAAAGTATTCGGATTCGACAAACCAAAACTCGGGTTTCTAGAGTTGTCAGAGAAATCAAAAGTGCGGCAACCGTATGTTCTCGACTATACTCTGGTGGAATGATCCGGGTGTACAATTTGGACTTTTATTATTATTTTATATCGATCCGCAAAAACATCTTAACGGATTTTGGATGAAGTTTGGCCCATTGGTAGTAAAACGCAAGGGGTCACAATATGTTGGTAAGTATTTGAAAGGAAGTATGTACGTAAGTTAATTGTTTAAAAGTCAGTACTTACATTAGCGCAGTAGTATTTTTTCAAATATTTTAACAAAAGCTCCTGATTTTCAAGTCTGCAATATTTTATCCGTGTTTGATTTCTGAAAATAAAGTAATATGTTTTGAATTTAAAAGCATTTGTAGCCAATCAGATCAAAATCACTATATTTAAGCAAATATGTGATAATCCATATTGAAACGCCCCTTATGGCGGCAGGTTCAATGTAATTTTCAAGGAGTAATGGCGTAAGCGCCGACCATCATACGGGTCCTTTCAATATGGATTATTACAAATACTAAAAAAAATTTTTGGAGTTTATTTCGTTGTCTAAATAGGAGTAGTAAAACACTCTATTGTACAAAAACACAGCGAGAAAAATATAATATAACACAACATACACATACAAGGGCGAACATATCCCTTTAAAGGATTTATTCCAGTTAACCTTTGAGCAATTGAGAGCGAATGTGATACGCAACACGACCAAAATAAATAATCATTGATCTTGATAGGTACTTATATTCTTTTAAAACCTAACACAGTTCTAAATAGCCAACATGCAATTCACCTCTATCAGACTTTGTTTGCAGCAATCCGGGCAAAGCCAATCTCCAAGTGGCGGGATCGTGATCCCCACACACGCGAAATGATACCATTGCAAGACGCATTGCGGTCCGTCGCATCCAATCATAGGGGACGAGATATTCCTCCCACAATAGCAGAACTCGGTTTCACGCTCCGAGTAGTACTGCGAGTCTTCCGACGACACTGACTCGTCATCATCATCAATAGGTAACACGTTGCATTGATGATCGGCGTACACCCAACGTTTAAGGCCGCAGCTACACCAAACACTTTCAGTGCCGTGTCGCCAATATAGGTGCTCCAAAAGCTGCTTGTAACCTTGGTAACAGACTTGGCATTTTACGCATGGGTATATCGATGATAATAAAGAGTTTGCGTTTGTATTCATGACTGATAACTGGGTAAGTATTGGGAAAACACTGATCTGTAGCTTTGTTAGTCCGCAACTGATCACTCTTTTGCTTGTATATGCACTACAAAGCGAGAACTTTTCAAATGAAGGGAAATTCCCGTTGCACTCGCAGTATTTGGGTTTTGTACCTGCTAGGAAAACACTGAATTCGTTTTAATATTTATTAATTGTAACTTTACTGATCACTCATTTGATTGTGTTGAATCCACTGCTAATATAAAACTGTGCTCGCTATGGGATGTTACCGTTATTTATGAGATAATTTAACAATAACAATGACATTTAAGTGGGGGTGCTCATTAATATTTTGGATTTTAATCCCATTAGTTAAGTATGGGTTAGGGTACATATTTGTTTATGAGCGGTTATTTTTGAGCGTTAATGAGCTTTTATTTAATAACCGTCACATTTAACGTCGTAATTATAGTTGTCATTAAAATATGAGTGTCTCGGTTGATAACAATTACGAGCAAGCACTTTTGAACAGACGGAAGGTGTTAAGTCGCAACTTTTATGATAGGTGGCGATGCCAGTAATTTGTCATTTGAAAGACGAAAGAAAGAGGAAAGAAAAAAGGCGTTCTTTTCAAGAACCAAATATATTTTTATTTTATTTGCCATACAGTGGCAGATTTAAAATAAAACAGAAGTATTAAGAAACAAAGGAATTAGAGTGTGGAAATTAAATATGCCTTCTCTACTAACCCTTCTTCGTGGGTATAGTTTATACAAGGTGACCCGTTCTCACTGTCTTCGACTGTAGTAATAAGTCGTACCTTCTCATAATTTCTAACTTATCTCGAGATCACACGTACATTTGTTCGTCTAAAGGTTTGTCTAAATATGTAGTTTGTACTCAATATGCAATATCCGACATGAGTATGGACTCTCAGCTCCCATTGTAAGTCTCTACATGAGCCAAGAAGATATTTTTGTAGTGTACTGATTTAAACTCACACAATTTTCACTCATTATTTTGACAAAAACGGGACTTAATCGCGTACAATTACTTTTATTATTTTCCTGACGTTTCGAGCATGCCGTAACGCTCGTGGTCGCAGTCAGACTCAAAGTAAGTGTACGAGTATGCGATTAACTCCCGTTTTTGTCAAAATAATATTTTTGTAAGTTTGTCATGTCATAACCACCAAACGCTCCTTTGGGGCAATTATCTCATTTAAGATAACTGTTATTAGTCTCCTACTAATACCTACGTAATGTAATAACGGCAAAGGTCATTTTATTTCAGGGGTATTTAGAGACGAAGTTTTAGCGTCGACAATTTATAATTTTACAATTAAATTGTTTCAAATTGACACTGTTACGTTTCTACTACTCTATGATGTTCAAATTTTTATCTATGATTAACTGAGATAACCTGTTAACGTGAATATCGGTTTGCATAAGCCAACATATGTGACATTGTCATGGTAAAGGTAATATATTGTCGGTATTGAGTTATTGGTACCTCCTTATAGTTCAAAACATTCTCCTTCATAATGCAAAAAGAACGAGATCGCTATGTTGAGTATTTTTATTTTTAATATTTTTTGAAGTTTCAACATATTTTTGTACTGTTTTGAGATATTCGAGTTTAAAGTTTGAAAGCCTAAAAACCCTAGTTATAGGTTGAAGTTATGGAGATAGCGGTTTTAAAATGTTCCACATACATTATATTACTCGAAAAATCATGTTGTCTCTCACATTTTACATTTTATAGAAATAATACAATAATAATGCACGTAGGGTGTAGAGTCAAGAATCGAAAATAAAATCTAAATATATAAAAGAAGAAACTAACTGACTGACTGACTGACATATCAACGCACAGCCCAAACCGCTGGTTCTAGAGATTCCAAATTTGGCACGTAGGTTCCTTATAAGGTCTAGG
Source organism: Pammene aurita (assembly GCA_947086415.1). NCBI lineage: Eukaryota > Metazoa > Arthropoda > Insecta > Lepidoptera > Tortricidae > Pammene > Pammene aurita. The sequence continues at coordinate 31,605,369 of OX352298.1, forward strand.
GATGCACTAAGAAAGGATTTTTCAAAATTCTAAGGGGGTAAAATGGGGGTCCAAAGTTTGTATGGCGAATCAAGTTTTGTTAGATTATTTTATTCGAAACTTTACAGGATTATTCCTAACGATAAATGAGTAAACATGTGTTTCAGGTTTTTTGAAAATTCAACCCCTAAAAGGGGCAAATGTGGTCACAAAGTCTGAAAATCAACATGGGTATCGTATCCTTTTTGAGTACTTATAGTACGCGGGCGAAGCCGCGGTAAAAGGCTAGTATTTTATATAACTCAAAATCGACAGATTTTCAGCTGGCTTATGTTGATTTCTGAATATGATGTCGGTAAGGTTTATAATAAAAATAATGAAACAACCATATCTCAAGGCATAATTTTTTTTTATAATAAAACAATAAAAAATCAACACTTACATAAAAAATATACAAAATCAACATTATAATTTTGAATTCTCATAGTTTACGTTAACTTAGGAACAAAACTAACGATCAAGTGTAATTAAACACAAAAGTAATGTAGTTTTCTATCAAAAAAGTGACTTCAAAGTTAAGACTTTTAACATGATTTTTTGTATGTAAAGTGATCTAGTACCCTAGATCACTCATTGTCGCTATTCATAAGTTTAGAGAAATAAGAATTCTACTTCTATTATTTAACATAGTGTCCGCACTATAAGTGCATATATCTAATACAAATATTATTATGAATCAATAACATAACTTATTTTATAAAAAATAACAGTCTTTTCGTCAGCTTTACTAATATAGAATAAAATAGAATTTAGAAATAAACTATTTTTAAAATGCGCACCCTCTTCCTTAACGGCGTTTATATTCTGATTCATTCTAGGAGCATTTTTTTTATACCACGACGGTGGGAAACAAGCATACGGCCCGCCGGGTGGTAAGCAGCTACCGTAGCCTATAGACGCCTGCAACTGTGTGACATGCGCGTTGCCGACCCTTTACAAAATGAAGGATTCACTTTGTTGACGGCTAAAGGAACAAGAGGGTCCCTCATCGTCAACACACTGGGTCCTCTTTGAGCTCTTCGCGCATCACACCCTTGAACTGAATTCAGTATAAGGTTCAAATAAAAAACCTTCAATAGAATTTGTACGTACACAAAAAATCAGCACTGTGATGATTGTTTTCAACCGACTTCAAGATTTCGAAGGAGGAGGTTATCATTTCGTCGGGATCTTTGTTTTTGCTTTTTTTTATGTATGTTCACCGACTATTCGAAGACGGCTTTACCGATTTGGAAAATTCTTTTTTTGTTTTTTTTCACAGTTCTTCAGAATATATATCTGATGATCGGATCATGGAGAAATCGAGGGAACTCTTTAACTATTATAGGCACACCTATAGTGATTTGAGTATTTTTTACAGCAGCTCGAGCATTTGCTTTTATAAAAGTGGAGGCTAAGTGAAGTCGGTTGTTTTTTGTTTAATAGTATTTAGTTTTCGATACAAGTGCGAGAAGTATGTCATTTTGCATGAGTACCGAGGTTACTTGGCCCGAGCCGAGAGGCGAGGGTCAAGACTCGGGACGAGAGAAAATGACACTTCTGCACGTGTGTCGAACAACGTTTTTTAATACAATTTTTAATACAACGTTTTTTAATAGTAGATTGTTTGACAAGGGTCTAAAGTAGGCCATATCCCATCAAAAACATAAATGTGAAAGGCTGCCAAGTTCGATACTATGGGAATGCTTCGCCTATAAAAGAAGTGAGATCTGAATAAGTACCAAGTTCCATAAAAATACCTCAAATCATAAATAGTTATAGGAATGCACACTTGATTTCCAGCAGTTTTTAAGGTACATTTTGAATAAGTATCACGTTACATAGAAATACCTAAAATTATAATAGTCAGAGAAACGCACACCGGTTTTTTTAGCAGTTTCCTGATAACATTTATTATTTTCAGTACTTTTTAATGATTTTACTTGGCAAGTTTTCACACACCACACACCTTTTCAATGCAATGAATCGACACCTTTGGACTGCAATGTGTCAAGTATATAATTTTCTATTAAAACTTGCCAAGTTACATCATTAAAAAGTACTGAAAATAATAAATGTTATCAGGAAACTGCTAAAAAAACCGGTGTGCGTTTCTCTGACTATTATAATTTTAGGTATTTCTATGTAACGTGATACTTATTCAAAATGTACCTTAAAAACTGCTGGAAATCAAGTGTGCATTCCTATAACTATTTATGATTTGAGGTATTTTTATGGAACTTGGTACTTATTCAGATCTCACTTCTTTTATAGGCGAAGCATTCCCATAGTATCGAACTTGGCAGCCTTTCACATTTATGTTTTTGATGGGATTTCATTTATTTTTGTTAGGTGTAGGTTCTTTATTATTTTTTTATCACGGACGGCGCGAGCGCGGCGGACGAGTGTAGGCAGCGACGGAGGGTGCGCGAGGCGGGGAACGGAATTTTTATCTAGTATCACTATACATACATATATCGGGATTTCGGGATCGATCGGGCATCGCGAGTACCTATAATCTATGATAAATTCTATTTTACTATTTATTTATAGGTGATTTTTACAAATAAACTGGCTCCCTACACCTATAAAATGTACCTACTTACATATAATTACATACATCAATAACGTACTTTATACTGTTTGTAAGTACGCTACCTACATAGATAATTAATAACTTGGTAATACCTACCTACCAGTAGGTATTATAATTGGTGGCCTATTATGTAGCCCTAGAAGTGCACCATCCCATCTCATCCCGTGGCGTATCGGAGGGTGAGATGGGCAGTAGTATATATAATTCCATCTTAGAGTATATATGATTTCCATGTTCTTGAATCTCCGATTTTATTAGTTGTAAAAATAGAAATTATTTTAGACTATGCGAGAAAAAATAGTCTTTTCATTTTTGTTTGACTGATTTAGCGCACCTAGTGTACCTAGCAGTGTTGGCCGAACGTTAGTGTGATTGAAAATTAAAAATTGAAGATTGAAACACGTTAGTTAAAATTGAACACTAATAGTTCAGTGCAAATTGATTTCAATTAGAATTGAAATTAATTGTAACTAACGTGTTAATCCTTTGCGAATAACTAATAATTGAAGATATTTAATTTTTAGTCTTTCTCAAAAATTTAAACATTTATTTAATTTTTAGTGTAGATTGAATTGGTAATTGACATGAATAATTTACCTAACTAAACGCGAATTTAGGTTAAGCTAAGAGGTTTTGATTACTTTTACTTTTACCTTGACCTTGACCTTGACCTTGACTTTCACTTTTACTTTCACTTTCTTTAACTTTAACTTTTACTTTCACTTTCACTTTTACTTTCACTTTGACTTTCACTTTCAATTTGACTTTCACTTCCACTTTGACTTTCCCTTTCACTTTCACTTTGACATTCACTTTCACTTTGACTTTCACTTTGACTTTCACTTTGACTTTGCCTTTGACTTTGACTTTGACTTTCACTTTGACTTTCACTTTGACTTTCACTTTGACTTTCACTTTAACTTTCACTTTGACTTTTACCTTTGACTTTCACTTTGACTTTGACTTTCACTTTGACTTTCACTTTGACTTTCACCTTACTTTCACTTTGTCTTTAACTTTAACTTTCACTTTGACTTTCACTTTGACTTTCACTTTCACTTTGACTTTCACTTTCACTTTGACTTTGAATTTGACTTTGACTTTGACTTTGACTTTCACACAAAGAAAGTAAAAGTAAAAAGAAGCTCCAGATTTTGATACCGGTACCATCTGCTCATCAGTACAAGTCGAATGAGCCCAAACAGCATGAGTCTATGATGCGCCAAACCCGAGATCCAGTAGGGATCCCCAGGGTCCAGCATGAGCTCCAGATTTTGATACCGGTACCATCTGCTCATCTGTACAAGTCGAATGAGCCCAAACAGCAAGAGTCTATGATGCGCCAAACCCGAGATCCAGTAGGGATCCCCAGGGTCCAGCATGAGCTCCAGATTTTGATACCGGTACCATCTGCTCATCAGTACAAGTCGAATGAGCCCAAACAGCATGAGTCTATGATGCGCCAAACCCGAGATCCAGTAGGGATCCCCAGGGTCCAGCATGAGCTCCAGATTTTGATACCGGTACCATCTGCTCATCAGTACAAGTCGAATGAGCCCAAACTGCATGAGTCTATGATGCGCCAAACCAGAGATCCAGTAGGTAGCCCTAGGGTCCAGCATGAGCTCCATCTTGTGATATTGGTCCCGACTTCCGAACCCGAAATGCAGTTTTAAAATTAATTATTAGTGTAAGACAGGATTAATTTAGTTACACTAACGTTAATCTAATTAACTGTAATTCTTATTAAATTTTCGAGACGTTAGTGTAACTAATAGGTTAATTCTAATTGACGGTTAGTGTAATTAACGACGTCACAAAATCAATGCGAACTAACGTTAGTAAAAATTGATGTTAGTGTAATTGATTAGTTACGGAATTAATCTTCAATCTTATTGACCAATTTTCAATTCTAATTGAAATTATCGGCCAACACTGGTACCTAGTGACCTGCTTTGCACTTCGTAAATCGTGGGTTCGGTTCCCGCAACAGACACACACAGAGTGGTGAACAATTTTATTATTCTTGTCTTTAAGACAAACATGTATTGTCTTAAATAGGTATGTATCTAAATTTAAATAAGTCTTATCTCATTTCCACTCCATACCTACTTATAGTAGAACAAAATTACACATTCGTTGTTTTCGACACTGACTCACACTTGGCCGTTTTCAGATTTTTACTTTATTTCGACCTAAAGACAAACCTTCGAGCCAAATTTCAGTTCGGTACGACCATTGGAAGATATACCCATTTAGTTCATTATGACTTCATAGTAGAACAAAGTTACACCTTCGCTATTTTTAAAACTGACTCACACTTGGCCGTTTTCAGATTTTTCCCTTTACTTTGACCTTAAGACCTATCTCCATGCCAAATTTCAAGTCAGTACGACCATTGGAAGTGGTCTAGGTTTTTGATGAGTCAGTGAATCAGTGAGTGAGTCAGTGAGTGAGTGTATAGTAAAAATAGCGATTTTCTGACGTCAATATCTCAAGAACTGCTATAGGTAGAATAATGAAATTTTGTATTCTAGACAATTAAGGGGATGTCAACAGACACTCGAAATTTCATATGCGTAGATAAAATATGTTTTGAGTTATAGGGGGGTCGAAATTGGCCCGAAATGGTTCGTGTAATATAACCCACGGCCGGTGTGTCGCTTTTTTTTGCTCGAACTTGGCGGACACACTGCCGTGTGTCTAGATTACCACCAGGTGGTTATTTTCCCGACCGAAGTGAGGGAAAATTGTTCGAGTGGTAATATGGCTTTTAGACCAGAGTAATGCATACAATGTTTCACTTCGATTGCGAGAAAATATCATAAAAATACTTATTATTTACGCACAATAACTAAACTAAGGTGAAATTATGGTATAACTTGACGGTCTTTTAATTTTTTTAACTTCTTTGACATAGATACAAAATATCAATACCGCGAATAAATGCCACAGACGACGGTATAATTAGCTCTTAGACATGGCAATTTGTAGGGCCCAACCTGTTGTGTACCCTGCCTCTCCCACACCCTCCTTCAGCTCCCTACGGGCCCAACCTCCTATTACACCTCCCAACACAACAGGTTGGGCCCTACAAATTGCCATGTCTAATAGCTGTTTTAACAGTTTAAACACACTTTAAAGCGTTTCCCAAAAAATTAAATCTTTTTTAATGATTGTGAAGTAGGAACTAAAAAACAGCTCATGTTTTGAGAAATAATATGCGTTTCCTGATTGGTCGATTTTAACATTGCTGTATTCTGATTGGTTGATATTAAATACAATGTTTTTTTTTAAGGACTTAAATTATTTACACAATATACGCACCAAAAAAGTATCTTGCGTTCCGATTAACTCCGATATGTGTTGTGATTGGTGGATTTAATATAGTGAAGTGTTCTGATTGGTCAATTTAAAATGCAATATATCTGCAAATCGTGCGTAAAATCAAACTTTACGCAGGATTTGCAGATCAGATTACTTTTTAGCACTAGTGCATAAAATCAAACTTTACGCACGATTTGCAGCTACATAAAGTAAACTTTTTGAGCAATTGTATTAAAAAAATATTTTCTGTATTGATCTGTATGCTTAATTCAGCTCAGGTGTATGAATGTGCCTTATTTAGTAACGTACTCACATACACAACAAGTCATTCTCCTAGTTTTTCTTAGTCGTAGTACGATACCGATTATACCTTTTAACGGATCACCAGCATTTTTGTTACACTCTGTATAAGATTACTGTGAATTTAGGCTGTAAATAAATCTTTTACAAGTACCTACAAGTCTACCGCTTAACTGGGACCGTGCTACGCACCTTATAAACCCTTTTCTTCAAGAGGTGGTAGCAGTTGAGCTATGTACCTAAGTATTATAAGCACAATAATATTGTAATTTACAGGAACGGTAGAAATTTTGTAGGAATTTTACGCTGCAGATAAAGTTCTTAAAACATTTTGTCTAGACTTTAATTAATCGAGTCGCTAGCATAACTTAACTTCGAGATTCGTAACCAATATGCTTAATTAGAGACCCTACTAAACTTAATTAATTTTGAGTTACTTGAGCAGATCTGATGCACAGATATAAAAAATATAAGATATTTTTCATCTTAGTCTAATAAAAAAAACTAGTATCAATTTGTAAAGAAAAGCCTTGGTCTGAAGAACTGCTGAGAAATGCTCGTGTGCGCCGCGGCGTAGATTCCAGTAATATTGGTTTTCCTGAACATAATCCTAGCAAAGTCTATATAAATGAAAGACTGACAAAAACCAACCGCAAGCTTCTGTGGCAAGTCCGACAGGCAGGCTACAATGCAGGCTGGAAGTTCGTGTGGACAAAAGACGGTCGTATTTTGGCTAAAAAAACTGATAGTAGGGACAGCAGAGCAGTTCGCATAACGAGTGAAAAGGAAATAAGAAGTGTTTTTGGCGTGGACCCTGCGATTTCTAAAAGCTATTAAAAATGGTACCTCTTTACTCAGACATGACTGTAACACTTGCTACCTAATACTAACCGTGTTTTTTTGCACTGAGTCTGAAATAACCTTTGCAGATTTTGTTTGTTTTTTACGTTGTTTATAGTCATAACGCTAGTGACGGTGCGCATTGTACACTATTTTATGCGTTCTACAAATATTTTACAGTTTATAAAGATTCTAGAAGAAGTTCTCTAGCTCCCGATGTCTAAAGTTCAATGTTAACTTTCACGTATTGCTGATGTATCACAAAGGATTTTTAATGCGGTGTAAGCTTCATATTACAGTGTTGTTCATGTTTTTGTCATGCCCGTTCATTCATTTCATAGTATTTCATATCTTACTGGCATGGATATGTATAAATAAGTTTGATGTCGCTACAATGCAGTTTGAGTTGGTTTGCTATGTTCATAAAACAACTCATTTTAATCGACAGAACCCAGTGGCTCATTTTGTGCCTTCTAACGTGACCCTGCAACTGTGCTGTACCTATGAACATCTATATACATATTTTAATGGAATTGGTACGTAAAAAAACATTTAGTTTAACGTTAGGCTTACTGAACATTCGCTCACTAAACACTGGCCGTGACGAATTCGCCGCAGCCATGGACTCATACAAGCCTGACATTTTAGCATTAAATGAAACATGGCTACGAGAAAACGAAGAGAAATATATTCCTAAATTACCCGGTTACACTTTAAAACACAAACCGCGCTCGAACGGGTCAAAAGGAGGCGGAGTGGGGTTTACATACGTAAGAATCTTCAAATTCGGGTCAAGGAACACCCCCCCTCAAATCTGGAACAAATGTGGTTAGAGTTACAAATTAAAGGCATGGGGCGTATCGCTATCGGTACCGCGTATAGACCTGAATTGGTGTCCGTGGATAACGTCGTTGACGCGCTAAACGAGTCACTTGATATGTTTTCAACTTGTAAAAATGTGTTTCTTTTGACCGATTTCAACGTAGATATGCAAATACAAGATCGGCCAAATGTACAAAAGCTGAGAACTTTTCTAACTCAAAGAAGTTTGGAGCAACTCGTTAATGAACCCACCAGAATAACAAAAGACAGCTCATCATTACTGGATTTGGTTATTACAGACAGTCCCAATTTGTGTAAGACAATATGCGTGCACCACAATCCTCAGATCAGTGATCACGCAATGATTTTGGTAGAACTACGAATCGTCAAACCAAAGCAGGTACCTAAGTACATTTACAAACGAATGCTAGCTAAGATCGATATGAGTAATTTTGGAACTGACCTGGGATACATACCTTGGTCGGAAATCAAGGATGTCCCAGACTTAAACGGGAAAGTGAATAAATTTAACAACTTGCTCACAAATTTATTTGACAGGCATGCGCCCGTACGTAAACTACGTACCGACAGCAAATTACATCCCTGGATTACCGATAACATTAAATGCATGATGAGCCTTCGTGATAATGCATTGAAAAAAGCCCACAGAACCAAGAAGGAACATCACCAAAATTTTTATAAAGAATTACGTAATTACACATCGGGTGCATTAGAACGGGAAAAAACCGCATATTTTACGTTCTACGTAAATAACAATAAGTCTGAACCAAAAAAAATGTGGAAGCATTTAAGGAACTCTGCGTGTCTGAATGACCATAACAACTTATCGATACCCCAACACCTGCGTAATCCTGACGAAATAAACAACTTTTTTCTAGATATACCAGGGAACTCGGACACCCATCGCGAAACGCAGGCTGCTTTCCACAGGAACGCAATAGATAAGCAGTTTAAGATTAAACCTTGTACAGAAAGTCAAGTTCTTAAAATCATAAAATCGATTGAATCGAATGCCAGTGGGCACGATGGGATGACGATGGACATGATTCGGTTAACACTTGATGCCACTCTGCCTATAATAACGCACATTATTAATACGTCGATTGCAACCAACACCTTTCCAGAGACTTGGAAACTTGCCAGGGTCAAACCAATTCCAAAAGCAAGTAAGGCTGAAGAGTATAAGGATCTTCGACCGATCAGTATCCTCCCGGTTCTTTCTAAAGTTATGGAAAGAGTCGTGTGCGAGCAATTATCCAAGTACCTGGAGGATAACAACCTGCTACCACAAATACAATCAGGCTTCCGCAGTAAACATGGTACTGCTACAGCCATGTCAAATGTCACAGATGACCTAATTGAAATTGAAACTTTTTATTGCAGACCGTGGTCCATCTTTTGTTAGTACTACATGATTTATTTACATTCTATGATATATACTTATTCTATAGTTAGTAAGCGATGACAATACAATACAAACAAAAATAAAAACTAAGAACTTAAGAACTACTTACATGCTAGACTGGGCGGCTGCTCTCACATGGAGCTGCATCCAGTGCTTCTGGAATGGGCAGTCCAGCCTGTTGGTCACCAAGGATAGGATGCCATTGGTGCCGCCGCGAGCACGCTGTGCCAGAGATGTGGTGCGTTTGCGTATAATCGCGTGGAACCCGTCAGTGCGTGCTTCCGCAAACATACCAGACGCACTGCAATGTCGCGGCAGCCCCATTAGCATCCTAAACCCATTATTATACTGAACCCTCATCGTGTTCAGCGTTCTCTGCGTATACTTCACCCACAGGCTGCACGTGTAGAAGTTTTGACAGAATGCCTTAAAAAGCGAGATTTTTACTTGTTTTGTACATCGTGCAAACCTGCGGGCGAGCATATTACACCTTACCGCTAGAGCTCTTCTCTCCCTCCCAAAGTCTACTCCGTCTGATAAGTCATCGGTTAACCAGTGGCCAAGGTACTTAAATTGTGACACACGCTTAATCACACTCGCGTACAGGAACGCTGGTGGCACATTACCAATGTGACCACCTTGCGGCCTAAACACAAGGAGCTCTGTTTTTTTGGTGTTATACCTAAGCCCATGGATCCCCGCATATGTTTCGCAAATTGCAAGGAGCTTATTCAGAGCACTGATTGCGGGAGTCAGCAACACCATGTTGTCATCTGCATAACTTAAATTGTTGACGAAGGTGCCGTGAACAGAGCAGCCGACTTTAGTGTTGCTGAGTTCCACAATCAGGCTATTTATGTACAAGTTGAAGAGTTTAGGTGATGTTAACCCACCTTGTCTAACCCCGCACTTCAACCTGTACTCATCCGAATAAGCTCCCGCCCATCTGACAGTATTAGTCTGGTTTTGATACCAGAAGCGAAACAGCTCCGTGACTTCATCCGGGAGATCTGTCTCACAGTGCAACTTTCTCCACAGTACATCATAAGCCACGAGATCGAACGCTTTTGAGAGGTCCAGGAGGCACGCATACACCGGTGTCTTCCTGGTTGTATAATATTGGACAGTGTGCTTGAGGCATAGCACCGCTGCCTCAGTGGATAGCCCGGGTCTAAAGCCAAACTGGGCGTCATGAAAAGAAAGGTGCTTTGTTAGGATGCGATCAAGCAAACTGTCCAATATTTTAGCTGTTATCGTGGCCAATGAGATCGGCCTGTAGTTGCACTTGTCAGACACATCCCCGGTTTTATTTTTCACGAGCGGAATGACTACCGTTCGCATCAGATTATCGGGTAAGTACGAATGTCGGAAACACAAGTTAAATAAAAGAGCAAGTACCCTCGGTAAGTATACCCCCGCGTGCTGCAGGTGTTCAATGCTCAGACCGTCATGCCCTGGGGACTTTCCCCTTGACATATTTTTAATTACAGAAGCCACGTCTGCTGCAGTAATATTAATAAGCGACGTCGACGCACGACGGTTCTGAGCACCAAACTCCCCCATCACGGGCGGTCGCTCCGGCGGCTCGACCTTGAAGTGCTCCATAAACAGGTTCGCTATATTTGTGGGTTCCACTTCACCATCTACATTCATAGGAAGGCTCGCCCGCGGACTGAGTTTACTTGTCTCCTTCCAAAACCTACGAAAGTTTTTATTGGTGTGATGTGACGCTAAGATATCCATTTTTATTTGCTCCTCATTCTCTTGACACCACTTAAGTCGTTCTTTAAACTCTTTTCTGGATGCACGCATATCCTCGTAAATGGGGCCTTGAGAAGGTTTACCATACAAAACCCACGCTTGAAAGCACCGACGGGCCTCCCCATGTAGTTCCTTCACATGTTTATTCCATCCCACAACCAGGTACCTACCCCTCCGCGTCCTGTTACTGGAACACTCCACAGCCGCTCCACTCAGCACTCGTATTATTGTATCGTACAGCTCATCAAGCACTTTTCTATGGTTAACATCTGTACACATGTCATGAGAGCACTGCCGGAGAGATTCAGGAAAATCCACACTTTTAAGTTCCTCATTACACATTGAGTATAGTATTTTATTTGCTCACAGCCTCTTTCGCCCCAAATAACATTATTTACAGGTGTGTGTGTTACCTTTAATTTAGCTCTCAACAAATTTAAATTACACGTAATTTGTAACGGAAAGTGGTCGGACCAATATGTACCATACTTTACAGTTACGTCCAAAACGGACTCCCAAGCCGCCTTTGTAACCACACAGTGGTCCAACCACCTTGTACATCCGTGCGCATCACTAACAAAGGTATAAGTAGTGTTAGGTACTTGCGGTTGTAGTTTTTCCATATCCGCACGGACCCAGTTTTGAAAGTTACAAAAGGTGACAAGTTCGTTCCAAAAAGGTTCTTTAGGATGTGCATTGAAGTCCCCTAAAATAAAGACAGATTCTACGTCACAACTTTCTATCACGGCACTAATTTCACCCAAACACTGTGTAAATTCCGTTAAATTATCCGCGCAGTCCGTAGGCATGTACACCGAAAACACTAACAACGAGCGCTCCGACGTTGTAACTTTAATTGCAGTAACACGCACACTATTAAAGTTTACCACGGATACAGATTCGAACGCACTTTTACGCCATAACAGGGCTACTCCGCCAAAAGGACGCCCCCTAAGCAGCCCGGCCGCCGTGTCTATCGCTGATACACCCGTGGATCCAAAGTTCGCATTTATTGTACCTAAAAACGGTAACTCTTCCGTCGTCAGCCAGATCTCCTGTAGCGCAATTATATCACAGCTAAGGCATAAATCTCGGACGCAGTTTACCGAACGCTTTACAGATTTACAATTGAAAGTAACAAGTTTACATTGGTTACAACTTATGTAATCATTATTTGTACACATTATCTTACGATATTTTTTTCAGAGTTCTCATTACCTTGTTGCCGGCTCTTAAATTCGACAAAATGTCTGTATGTGACACCTTCCGGCCACAGCGAATTGCTCATAAAAACATTTAACTTGTTTTTTGGCACATAAACTTTGTATGAGTCGTAGTCTCTTTCATTCTTGCTTTTAATTTTATGCAACATATTCTCGACTCTAATTTGCGTTCGCTCCTCAATGTGGTTTATGATATCCGCGATTTCAGTTTTCTTGTCAACAAAGTTGATAAAAATTGGAATTCTCGTATCCGCGGCCTTAAAAGTTGAATCCTGCCTCATTTTTGCTGTCCCCTTGTCACCTAGAAACTTATTTTTCCTTTTCCGCTTTTCTTTCTGTTGTTTTTTCCAATTTGGATCAACGTACTCCTTTTCCCAATCACCAGCCTCGCCCGTCACCTGAGCATATGATTTATCTAGTGGCGAGCGATCTGCGCTAATGACCTTTGAATCGTCGTCAACACCGCACTCAGTTAATTCCTTAGATAATTCATTCGGCTCCGCAATGCATTTTTTTGCATTAGGGGTCACTGGCCGTTTCTTATCAGTCGACCCCGAAGTACCTATTCCGACTCCCGCCTTTGGTAGTTTGTCAGGCGAGATAGATGTTCTAAATGTCGTATGCGTAGTCGTGCATGAACGAGACGACAGTCCTTTGTCCTAATTACTGCGTCTGACAAAGGAATGGGTTCTATCCTTGTGCTATTGGACTTTTCAAGAGCTTTCGACTGCCTCAACCCGACACTACTTATCGCTAAACTGGCCTATTATGGCGTGTCCACAACGTCTTGTAAATGGTTCTTCTCATTTCTTACTGACCGTAAGCAATACGTCGAAATAGACGGGGATCAAGGTGAGGTGGTCAGATCAAAAACGCGCATAATAAGCCGTGGTACACCACAGGGATCGATTTTGAGCCCATTGCTTTTTATCTTGTACACAGCTGATTTAGTTGGAAATTTTAAGTACTGTAAAGCACACTTATACGCGGACGATACCCAGCTTTACCACTCCTTTCCCCCAAAAGACCTGGACATGTCTCTCAGTAAAATTAACGAAGACTTGGAAATAGTAGCTGACTGGTCACGTAGAAATAACCTCGTATTAAATCCGACTAAATCTCAATATCTGGTAATCTATACATATAATAAAGCTGAAGAGGGTCGAAAGTCTGTACATGGAAGATAATCGAAAAAAAGTTGGCTGGGGATACTTAGAATCGTTAACAGAACACGTTCCAACAATTTTTAGAATTTTTGTGTTTATCTGTTTGTCTGTTTATCTGTTTGTCTGTTTATTTGACCGCGCATCACGTGAAAACGGCTGAAGGGATTTTGATGAAATTTTGTATAGATAACATAAACATAAACATAAATACTCTTTATTGCACACCTCAAAATAAAGAAACACATAAAATACAAGTTACAAACAGAATAATCAGAGGTAAAACAATTGGCGGTCTTATCGCTAAAAAGCGATCTCTTCCAGACAACCTTTGGGAAGCGGAAACCATTGAAAATAATCAGAAATACGTAGGTGTTGCAAATTCAAATCAACAAGCTAAACAATTATAAACTTAAACATATAAAATAAAAATAAACTTACATAAACCATACATATATAAATAAAAATTGATAAATTAAGAACATACAATCTAGGAGCAAGATACACACTATTTGCCACAGGTAGTTACAAAACAAGATATAGTTTGATTCCTGGGAAAGGATAATATATAGTTTTAATCCCGAAAATCAACCCTGGTGGGGGTGAAAATGGGGTTGAAAGTTTGTATGGAGATTTTTTAACCGCTGAAATGATTTAGATAGAAATGAGTATGGAGATAATTTGAGTCTCGAGAAACGTCATAGGATAGTTTTCAAACCCTTGTGGGAGTGAAAAGGGGGTTGGAAGGTGGTATGAGGAATTTTTTACCGCTGAACTGATTTAGATGAAAATTGGTATAGAGATAGTATGGGTCTCGAGAAATGACAAAGGATAGTTTCATCTTCAAACCCCCCCCCCCCAAGCTGAAGAAGGTCGAAAGTCTGTTCATGGAATATATTCGAAAAAAAGTTGGCTGGAGATACTTAGAGTCGATAACAGAACACGTTCCAAGAGTTTTCATTTAGTTAACGGCTGAACGGATTTTGATGAAATTTTGTGTAGAGATAGTTTGAGGCCCGGGAAAGGACAAAGAATAGTTTTCATCCCGAAAATCAACCCTGGAAGGGGTGAAAAGGGGGTTGAAAGTTTGTATGTTGAAAGTTGGTATTGAAATAATTTGTAATTTATTGATCAAGGTGTTCATATTTATAACATGTTACCCGTCGATGCTTTAAATTTACCTTTACCCGCTCTTAATAAATATTTGAAAATGCCATGAATGTCAAAGGGTTATTGCTGGTTCGTGGGCTATATATGACGGACAAAGATGCATGGCCCAAACCAAAAAACTACTACAAAATCATCTAACATTTATAGGACACCGTTTAGGTAGGAAAACATATCAAACGTTTTGTGAAGCAGTCAGATTAGGATTTATTTTTCTTTATAATTAAACAATATGTACATTATCTGTCTCTCAAGCTATTTTGATATGTCTTCTTGAAGAACTACGCATTATTTTGTATCTTTAAGATCTAATAATGAATTACTGTTTTGAAAAAAATAAGTCCAGTCGAATTTCTTTTCGGTCATAATACTTATTGGGCCAGAGGTGTAGGGTTAGAACCGGTGGTAGTTTTGGAACGCAGTTCCTTATCGGACGGTTCGCAGATGGGGGCCTAGGCGAAAAAAAGTCACGTGACCGTCACGAAAAAGCGACACCCATACGATTGAGAAACATGTAAAATGGAATGAAATAAAAAATATATAAAATAGAATAAAGTGAAGTGAAGTGTAGTGAAAAGTGAAAGTGACAAGTGACAAAGTGATAAAAGTGAAAAAAGTCGAGAACCTTAAAGAACTTAGTCGAGAATTTTAAAAATGTCGAAACTGTCAAAAATTTCCAAAATTTCCGAAATTTCCGAAATTTCCAAAATTTCCAAAATTCCCGAATCTTCTAACATTTTCAAAATTTCCAAAATTTCCAAAATTTCCAAACTTTCCAAAATTTCCAAAATTTCTAAAATATCTAAAATTTCCAATTTTTCCACTTTCCAAAATTTCCATTTTTTTCAAACTTTCCATAATTTCCAAAATTTCCATAATTTCCATAATTTCCAAAATTTCCAAAATATCCAAAATTTCCAAAATTTCCAAGATTTCCAAGATTTCCAAAATTTCCAAAATTTCTTCAATTTCCAAAATTTCCAAAATTTCTAAAATTTCAAAAAAAAAACCACAAAATTTACGAAAAAGTCACAAATGAAATAAAATTCAATAACATAACTTCGTTCCAATCGCACTCGATTCACACACTTTCCACTACACTCACGTATTTTATTTTTCCCTGACGTTCATTAGTGCATTGTAATGTGCTTACATTGACAAATAAATATCTTTATCTACACTCATATTGTAAGTTCTCTAACACGTGTTCGAAAACGGTAGGCAAATTGCTAGCATTACAACGACCGATTTTACTATGATAAGCTTTTTATCTGTGGCAGTAACGTAATTTTAACTTTACATGCTCAACTATTGATGTGTTATGAGTACTTATGAGTTTTGATAACATAATGTACACCTGCACGCTCCCGCGCGGCCGCCGACAGCCCGACATGCGCCTCCCCGACCGCCGGCACAATCGAGTTGGCCATGGCGATGCAATGGCGGCCATTCTATGGTTTCCGAATACGGCATTTAGAATAAATAATATGAGTGTAGATAAAGCAGTGTATGCAACTGTAGGTAATTAGGCCTTAAAACGTAACAGTTACATAAACTACTATGATCTACACCAATATCATTCTCTGTTGCGCGTTCGGAACCGTATGTAATTAATTACCAACATTATTGCAACCATGCAGTAACGTAACATCAGTGTATTATCTGTGACAGTGTGGTAAAAACGTATGAACATTCATTACCTACGGTAACGTAATGAAAATCCGCCCCCCCGACCGCTGGCGCAATAATGTTGGTCATGGCGGTGTAATGGCGGTCATTCTAATGGTTTCAATGGATTTTTAATATGTGTGTAGGTGAAGCAGTGTATGCTTCTGCACATAATTAAGCCTTATTACGTAACAGTTACATCGCCATGTCCGTCCGTCTGTCCGCGGTCTAGCTCAGTTACCGTTCGCACTAGAAAGCTGAAATTTGGTGAGGCCTGATAAGAACTTTCAATAAAAACTATATTGAATAAAATCGGTTCAGCCGTTTTTGAATTATTAGTCAAAAACGCATAGTGAAAGGAAGTGCCGAATAGTAAAATGACGTAAGCGCCGCCAAATAAATGACCTTTTGAACGGATGTTTTGTAACAGGGCAGCATCTACGAAACTCTACACTAAGCATCGCCCGACATGCTCTTGGCCGTTTTTTTTGCATTGTTATCCCGGAAATCACCTCTTAAGGATTACTAATTCCAATTCAAGAAAATCCCCAGCCAGGTTATACGTAGCCTATAAAAATTCAACGTCTAAAAGGGGGGGGGATAGCCACTACACTCGATTGAGTTAAATTTGCATGGGTCATAGACCCCCCCCCCTCTAAGTGCACCTAAAATAGAAAAAAATCATTTCTGCATTTGTGACCTCCCCCCCCCCCCCCCCCCACTTTCAACCACGCCTGTTCTTACCTTTCATGCTTTGACTGATTTGACGGGAGGATCGATTTGGATGATATTTGCCGTGGACATGAACGTATAAATACAAAAGTGGTCATGTATCGTCCGATATACACCTACTACTCTCTATGTCGTTTAAATCATGCCAAAAAAAATAATATAATAAAAAAAAGTGTTCATTTTTGAGTGTAGTTTCATTTAGTGGTAATTGTAAAATATTTTATTAGGACGACTGTCCTCTAGCGTATCCATCTGTCAACTTTAAAGTTCCGCCTCCAGGGTAGCGGGAGAGAAATTAGGGGTGAATTAGCCGGTTACTGACACAGACCGGACCGAATTCCACGCGGACGGAGCCGCGGGCACAGCTAGTAGGGAATAAATGGCAACGTTCAAAAATAAAGGAGCAAAGTCTAAATGTTGTTATCGAAACCGAGTCTTTACCACAAGTAGATAAAGTAAAGAATCTGGGTATAATCATGGACGAACAGTTGCGGTACACAGAACATGTTAACTTAAAGATTAGAAATGCTTTTCTACCGACTTAAAGTACTGTACAAGATTCGTAAGTACCTTTCGATTTCGAAAAGTAAGGGAAATTCTAGTAGAATCTCTAATACTCTCCCAATTTAACTACGCGGACACAGTATATGGACCGAGACTACTATCACGAACGAAAAAGTCTATACAGCGCGTACAAAATGCGTGTGTTCGTTTCTGCTACGAGGTGCCCTATAGGTCACATAGTACCCCATTCTTAAATGAAAAAAAGCTGTTGAATATGGAAAATAGGTGAAAGCTACACTTAGCCTATGCAGTTCGGAAATTATTGGAGTTTCAGAAGCCTGCCTACCTATTTGAAAAATTAAAATGGCTCAAACACACGCGTAAAAGATCACTGAGAAGATGCACTAAACTTGCTATGCCCAAACGTAACACAGCGTTCTTTAAGGGGAGCTTCAAATTTGCTGCTGCAAAAATTTGGAACGACCTGCCGCCACCTCTACGAGAACCAATGGGACTCTTTAATTACAAGCGGCTGGTCAAAACCCACCTTACTCGAAATGCAAAGCAAATTTTAATCTCCCTTCTAATTCACGTAATTCGGCACCTACTCACTCATACTCGCTCGCGCAACCTCATGTAAACACTCACTCAAACACATTAAATCAGACTAGTTGGCAAATTATTACCTATTCTTTAACATTTATATTCAAGTAGACAAATTATCACCTATTATATAAAATAAAAAAATATCACTGTCATCACCTCATAACTTGTTTTCAAGCACATTATATTATTGTTACTTACCTGCGATCGACCTATCTCAAGGGACCAGTCTGAAAACCAGCGCTAGACATTCTGTTTAGCACATGCTGAGATTGGGACCCATTGCCCAGACTTATGTATAATATTAAAGTTTTTGGTTTATGACAGTTTATGTACTTTATGTTTTGTTTAGTCATTAAGGTTTTTATTGTATGTATTCGTTCTATATGGTTTTTTTTGTGGCAATAAATATTTTTCTGATTCTGATTCTGATTCTGGTCTCGAGAATACCCGTCCTTATAGACTAGTCCCGTCACTAAACTTTAAGTTGTTCGAGGAGATCACATTTAATCCTACACTATTTTGTCCTTGGGATCTGTTAAAACAACATTTATTGAAAAGATGTATAAAGTTTTTCCCAAAAAATACATTGTGCTTTCTTTAAAAATAAATTTTTGAAAATTTTAATCTTTATTTACTACAAACATTAAATCCTACACTAGAGAATTTTAATCCAAGGGACTACTTGAATATTTAAAACAGTATTTGAAATATTCACCACCTGTCAAGTTGAGAATACATTTGAAAAAATAAAAATGTTTAAAAAATTCAATAATAATCAAACACTAATTATACAAATGGTGGTTTTTCACTGTATTGTCGAGACAATTATTACGCTTCGTTTAAAAATTTTTTTACAGCGGTGACTGTATTATTACTATTTCTTAAATGATTTTAAATGATTTTTGAACACGCGCATTAATTCTACACTCATGATTTTGATGCTCCTTTTAGCTTTAATAATATGTAACATAATATCAAAATTTCCCCAGTAGATATAGTGAGCATTTTTAGGAATTGTAAAATTAGTAATCAAAAATTAAACATAATTGGAGCGGGGCACGGGTCGGAAACTACAACACATAAGACGTGCGGCGGCCGATACGATTAGTGCACCTAAGGTCATTGACCGTGTAGGTATCTAAGAAGCGCAGAAGGGCATAGCGTATGGTACGTAGTTGCTTACTTGGGAGTAATAATCAGGGTGGAATAAATGATGGGCTCATTTTATTTATTAGTATTACACTATTTTTTTAATCACCATGATAAAATATAATTCTTAATATTATTTTAATTTATATTTATATAAATGCCTATGTCCTGACTGACTGACTGAATGATCCACGCAGAGCCGAAACTACTGAAGCTGGAAAGTTGAAATTTGCAGATAAGGTTACATTTTTAATTTGTACAAGTAATAAGGATCGATTTTGAAAAATTCAAGCCCTAAGGGGGTAAAAACGGGGTTAAGCGTTTGTACGGTAAGTATTTAAAATTTTAAGTTAGAAACTTGAAACTTCGTACGTTTGTTGCTAATTAAAAAATAATAAAAGTTATTTCAGCGTTTTCTGGTATGTAACCTCTAACGGGGTTAAAAAGGGGTTGAAAATTTGTAACGAAATATTTAAAAAAAATTGTGACAGACTTGAAAGTTCGTTTGTAGGCTAATCAGCTCCAAACAAAAAAATAATTTCAGCGTTTTTCAAAACTCAACCCCAAAGGAGTTGAAACGGGGTTGAAAAGTTGGATTGTAGCCAGGCTGAAACTACTAAAGTTATAATTTTCAATTATAATGTATCCAAGTAATACGAACCAAATTTGAAAAATTAAACCCCTAAGGGAGTAAAAACGAAGAGTTAAAAATTTGTATGGGTAGGGATTAAAATTTTAAGTTCGAGGCATGCAACTTCGTACATAATTAACATTAAAAATAATGAAAGTAATTTTAGCGTTCTTTTTTCATTCAACCCCGCAAACGGGGTTAAAAAGGGATTGAAAGTTGATATAGATACCTACTTTTTTGTGACAGACTCGAAAGTTCATTTGTAAGCACTTCAAAACAAAAAAAAACTAATTTCACTGTTTTTCAAAATTCCACCCTAGATGACTTAAAACAAGGTTGAAAAGTTTGTACTAAAACGAGGCCGAAACTGCTGAAGCTAGAAAGTTGTAATTTGCAGATTGGCTACTTTGTACCTATTTTATCTACTTATTCAAAAATAAGAACAGCAATTTCAGCGTGTTTTGATATTCATCCCTTAGGGGGTTAAAAAACGTTGACGATTTGTATGAAGAATGTATGTATATGGCTTAAAAGTAAGTTGTATGATAATTATTATAAACAAAAAAATATTCTAATACCAAACCACACATTTTATAAAGATGAAACTGTGTATGAGTAGGTAGCCGTATTATAAGTGGACGAATTCGCGGGCGGCAAGGTATCTTTAAATGCTTTTGTCCTGACTGACACATCAACGTATTACGTATACACCGAAACCACTGCAGCTAAAGAGTTGAAAATGTTAGACCAGGTTACATATATAATTTGTATGTACTAAGACGTGATTTCGAATAAATCAATGGCTAAGGGGGTAAAAAGTGGGTTGAAAGATTGTATGGGTAGGATTTTTTTTATATAGAGACTTAAAAAATTGTACGGTCGCTGATGATTAAAAATAATAAAAGAAATATCAGTTTTTTGAGATTCAACCCCTACAGTGTTAAAAATGGGTTGAAAATCTGTAGTTTTTTTTCGTGACTGACTTAATGTTCGTTTGTAGGCTAATCGCTTAAAAGTAAAAAAAAAGTAATTTAGTGTTTTTCAATATTCCACCCCAGAGGAGTGAAAACGGGGTCGAAAAGTTTGTATTAAAGCGAGGCCGTTATATCGGAAGCTACAAAGTTGTAATTTGTAATGTACCTCACATTTATAATATGTACAAGTAATAGGAAGCAATTTTGAAAAATTCATAAAGGGGGTTCAAAATTAGTATGGGTAGAATTTAAAATTTTAAGTTAGAATCTTAAAACTTCGTATGTTTGCTGATCATTAAAAAATAATAAAAATAATTTAGCAGTTTTTGAAGTTCAAAAGAGGTTAAATGGGGTTAAAAAGAGGTTGAACCCCATTGAAGTTGAAAGTGTGTATAGAGATTACAAGTTTTGAAAGACAGACTTGAAACTTCGTTTGTAGGCTACTCTTTATTATCTGTACAAGTAATATGACGCGATTTTGAAAAATTCAACTCTTAAAGAGGGTTTAAAATTTGTATCGGTAGAATATTTTTTTTAAAGTTAGAGATTTAAAACTTCGTACGTTTGCTGATTATTAAAAAATAATAAAAATTATTCTAACGACTTTTAAAATTGTACCCCTAATGGTGTTAAAAAGGGGTGGAAGCTTTCAATCGCATTGATGTTGAAAGTTTATATAGAGATAACAAGTTTTGAAAGACAGACTTGAAAGTTCGTTTGTAAGCTACTCACTTAAAACCAAAAAAGTCATTTAAGCGTTTTTAAAATACCACTCGAGTTTAAAACGGGGTTGAAAAGTTTGTATTAGAAAGAGGCTAGAACAACGGAAGCTAGGAAGTTGTAATTTGCAGAGCGGGTTACATTTATAATCTGTACAAGTAATAAGAAGCGCGTTGAAAACTTGTTTTTGTGGTGTTTATAATTTTAAGTTCGAGACTGCGTAAGTTTACTGCTAATTTAAAATAATAAAAGTGATTTTAGCGTTTCTTTTAATTCAACTCCTAACGGGGTTAAAAAGGGGTTGCAAGTATGTATAGTTATTTTGTGAAAGACTTAAAACAAAGTTTGTGGACTTAAAAGAAAAAATAAACTTTTAAGGGTATTTTTTAAGTACTAGCCATATTGTGCGAGGTGATTTGGTAGGCCATACTAAACAACTTTTTGGGTCAACTCTGAAATCTAAGTTTTTTTTGGCTGTTTCATACCATACATTTCGGCTGATCCGACGTTGACGTTTTCTATGGGGACGCCAAATTTTTTTTTGGATTTCAGGGTCGGTCCTATAGCAAAAGTTGTTTAATAAGACTTACTTAATCACCTCTCACAATATGGCTAGTTATTAAAAAAAACATCCTTTAAAGTTTTTTTTTTCTTTTAAGTGAATAGTACTAAAAACTTTTCAACCCTAGAGGAGTTGAAACGGCGTTGAATACTTTTTATTAAAGCGAGGCCGAAACTACTGAAGCTAGAAAGTAGTAATTTGCAGATTGGACACTTCGTAGTTTGTCTGCTTATTTAATGCAGCAAAAGCTGCTTATTTAAAGCATGCATTAAAAGGTCTCTTGGATTCTCAGAAATCGATTTTCGACATGATCGGATTAAATTGTACAAAATTTAAAATGGTCGCCGTTTTACAATTTTGATGTTAGATTCATATTAGCCGTGCGCATCCTCAGATATCGATTTTCAAAGTGATCAAAAATAAACAGAACAAAATAACATTACGGCCTTTTGTATTGATGATAATCACATAATTTCAAGATGGCGCTACTTTTTCGAATTCAAACCCTGGACAAAATTATTCAATTAATTGTATGTCAATTTCAAAACCAAATAATCTATACATATAACAAAGCTTCCGTAGCCAAAATGGCAGAAACGGAACCCTTATAGATTGTTATTAAATCAAATACAAACATTGAAAACATTGAAAAAATAATCAACCCAGCACGACTTGAACCCTTATAGTTTCGTCATGTCCGTCTGTCCGTCCGTCCGTATGTCACAGCCGTTTTACTTGGAAACTATAAGACGTAGATACGTCTTCGTCGTTAGTAAGATAATAAAATTCAGACATAAGGTATATTTTGTATGCCGCTATATAGTTGTGTAGTTAAATTGCAGAAAAAAATTTTTTTAGGGGAGCGCCCCCCCATAAATGTAACAAAAAAAAACAAATAGGATAACTTTAAAAATAACATTGAGGTTTCTTTGAACATTTTATGATTAAGTGAAAGGTTTCAGAAATAATCGCTACGAAACTCGAAAAAATAGCGTCCCCCCTGTAATTTTTGAACCGTAAGTTCAAAAATATGAAAAAAATTAAGAAGATGCGCGTTAGCATATACTTTCTAAGAAAATTGTTTTGAACATTATCGGTTTAGCCATTTTTGAGTTATTTCCAAAAAAACTTCTTCCATAGGCATCAGATACGACCTTTTGGCATTAGTCTGGTTCTTATTCCATTAAAGCTACGGAACCCTCCATTATGCGTGGTCCGACACGCACTTGGCCGGTTTTATTATTAGTCTTTCAGCGCCGTAACCACCAAAACAACAAACGCAATAAACCGAAAACATCAAAACAAACAGTATTATCCGATAGGTATCCTAGCAAATAAGCTATAAATAGCATGTATAGCTCTCCTATTCATTCATAGCTTACAAGCGAGTCACATGAAGTCTGCGAACAGATTACTGGTCACAAGACTACGCATTATGAAGCCTAAATCGACCTAGCATTAAGTTATTTTATATGTTTAATTTGAAGTTCGCAGTGCTTTGGATTTACTGTAATGCTGTGTAACTGTTTTGAATGATAAATAAATAAATAAGTGTGTTCAATACGCATTATGAAGTTTCTCATGACGTGACCACTAAAATCAGAGCTGAGAATGGCGTTACTCGCTTCTATCCTATACAAAATTTACAACAATCCATGTGAATGATTTAACTCATAAACTCTATTTTTGTTGATATTTTATTTGAGTATAGCAAATAAATTCTCTTGGTGTAATCGTCCTTTATATTGACCGACGTTTGTCCAATGCAAGGAGTGTGCTTCCCAGGTACGAAAATAACAGTTCGATTGCATCTATCTAACCATCGAACCTAAAACCACAATATGCTCTGTTCTGAAATGACTGATTGGGGCAAACATAATGACATTTCAATATCGGAAATCAGAAATATAGAAACAAAGTTCAAATAAAATATTTCTTTGGTAAAGTAGTACCTGTAGTACTTGCGAGTCTTCTGATTTGCTCTATCTAATACAAGTAGGTAAGTAATCTGTGCTACGTAGTAACCATGCCGCGGAGGCGGAGGAGGAGGTTCGTATAAAGTGATCATATTCGCCAAAAAAACAAAAAAAATGTCATAATAAATAGATGTAAACATGTCACCGTGGTGAAAAATTACTGTAACACTTAGATCTGTATTAGTGCCATACTACCAAATTTTCGAATTGTGTTCGAATTTCTAAGTCACTTTTTTATAAATATAAAGAAAAAATGTCACTTAATGAAGCTTATAGACGGAAAGCTCAGAGAAACAATTCGGGAAATCTTTAAGTTAGTCATCTCTTATTTAAACACATACAATAGTGCTAGATCTCCAGTGTAGGATTTAGTCAATGTAGTGTTCCAGACGTTGTCTAGAATGTTTTCGATTTCCTGAAATGCACAATCACGTCACTGGGGAAAAATGTGTAGTGGGAATCTGACTACCCTACTTAATAACTAGAAAAAGCTTCCAAAAGTGTAGGATGTAATGCAAGGTAAATTTTTTGGCCCCCGTCTAGACGGAGAGCTGGCCACGGCAGATATGAGATATGACACAATGAGAGCAACAAATTCTAGTTAGTTCTTTTCTTCTATCTAAATCTAGGTGTAAGTACATGTTTTGTATTTAGAACTTCACATGACTAGATAACGCTTCAGAAAAAGGTTTTCCGTTACAGGAGGGGTTTACAATCCGCCAAAATGTACGAAATAAATAAATAAATAAAGAATGAATAAATATTATCGGACAATCTTACACAAATCAACCTAGTCCCACAGTAAGCTCAATAAGGCTTGTGTTGTGGGTACTAGACTACGTTATATATAATAGATAGATATAGATAAATAATTAAATACATAGAAAACATCCGTAACTCAGGAACAAATTTAATATCCGTGATAAACAAACAAATAAATGCCCTGACCAGGATTCGAACCCGGGACCTCCTTCGTCATAGGCAGGGTCACTACCGACTAGGCTAGGAGGCCGTTAAACAACTTAAACATCCGTCAAATCCGCAACCGATACGACTTTAAGCTAACATGGTCACTAACCGATCGCATGGTCACTAACATGGTTAGATGGCAGCTGCTTTCGTAAAAACTAGTACCTACGCAAATTCATGGGATTACGCTGCCAAGCGAACCCCAGGCCGAATTGAACCGTGGTAAAAGTCAGGACAAACGCTAGGAGGATGATAATGATGGCCATTAATGATGGTTTCCGCTTCCCAAAGGTTGTCTGGAAGAGATCGCCATAAGACCGCCAATTCTTTTACCTCTGCTTTTGCTGTTTGTAACTTGTATTTTATGTGTTTCTTTATTTTGAGGTGTGCAATAATAGTACATTACTTACCTAGGGCTGTAAAAAAAAGAAAGCCCGAAATCGCAGGTATTTGGGACCCGAGCCGCAGGCGAGGGTTGTAAATATGCGATAGAGGGCTTTCTTTTTTACTGCCCGTGGTGAGTACACAATTTTACGTCCCCACCTGGCCATAATGCGAGTTTTACCGTAAGCGTAGCGAGCGGTAAAACTCACATTATGGCCAGGTGTGACGTAAAGAGTATTTATGTTATGTTTATGTTATACCCTTAAAAACTCGTAAGCCCCGTTATTATCCGAATAATCCAAAATAATAGGTAAGTAATGTACTATTGTATACGCACTACACACCCCAAAAGCATTATAAATCAGCACCTGACGTTGGCACGTGTCTAATAAAGGAATAAACAAAATATTACTACGTATTATCGTTCTTGGGTTACCGGCCCGGCCCATAGCCATTTGGCGCCGCTCTGAGCATAGAATATTGTTTAATTTTCCCAAAACCTGCAAAGTTAAAGTACCACTTAGTCTACTTTTTATCTTGTTCCAGAGGGAAAAGATAAAACCGCGGGCTCGAGGCGGAAGTCGGAAAACGCTTACTTAATGAAACATATCCAGAGAGAGCCTCATATTTTGTTTGCCTCGTTTCTGTATTCTGTTCTTTAGTTTCTGTGTAAATAGCACTTATACTAGATGATCACTCTGGTTACATCCATCCAATGTACTCATTTAACGTTTCACGGTTTTTAGGGTTCCGTATCCAAAGGGTAAAACGGGACTCTATTACTAAGACTCCGGTTTCCGTAACGATGATGATGTATTTCTGTTGCCGCTATAACAATAAATACTAAAAAACAGAATAAAATTAATATTTAAGGGGATTCCCATACAACAGACATTATTTTTTTGCCGGTTTTATCTGTCACCAGGCTGTATCTCATGAACAGTGAAAGTTCGACAGTTCAAAATTTCACAGATGATATATTTGCGTTGCCGCTATAACAACAAATACAAAAAAATAATAATAAAGTAAATATTTAAGGGGACTTCCATACAACAGACATGATTTTTTTGCCGTTTTTATAGATATTGGTACGGAACCCTTCGTGCTGAGTCCGATTGGCACTAGGCCGGTTTTTACTTATTTTTATTGGTATACACGGGACTTAGACGCGTGTATTAATTTTAAAATTGCCTTTGCCGTTTCGAGGACGAAAATGTCTCCTTGCTCCCGAAGTAGTGGTGTAGAGAAAAGGTCGGTTAATAAGGATAAAAACCCATTGATGGTGCTTCTTACCCGCCATTGAGAGACGCTGTACTACCTAACATACTTACTTTACTCTTTGAGACTGTAACATGTATTCATATGAAGTGAATCTAATTCTTCGGTCACAAAGTGAGGCCGAAAGAGGTTATCTAGGGGACTGTGTCTCGTTTCGACTAAGGAGGTAATGACGGCATCAGAAAATCAAAATGTCAATATGTGACAATTTTGTAACGAGTGCGAGTGAGCCACCGCCCCCTACATTATGTTCTCTATCGGACTGTTTTTACAATTTTTTTGCGCGTTTATACTCATTCCCGTTTAAATCAATAGAAATGTCCGTTCAATGATTCCCACGTTTATTGTAATTGGTAATATGAAAATATTATAGGATATAAATATAATACAAAATTTTGTTCGATTAAAACACAAAGGAATTAGATGCGGTACATTATAATTTTAAACAAAAAATAACCGACTTCTCATTTCCAAAATAAAATGTCCGAGCTAGCGTAAAAAATGTTTAAATCGCTATATGTGCCTATAATATTTGAAGAGTTCCCTCGATTTCTCCAGGATCCCCTCATCAGATCCTGACCTGGTGACAATGGGACCAACTGTGAAGTACCCTTTCAAACAACAAAATAATTTTCCAAATTGCCACCGAAAAGCCGAAGCCGTCTTCGAATAATTGTTGTTTATGTTTATTGTTTATTTGGTGAACATACATAAAAAAAAACAAAGATCCCGACGAATTGAAAACCTCCTCCTTCGAAATCTAGAAGTCGGTTGAAAATAAAAACCTGAACCATAACGTCATAAGTTCATAACCATTCCCCCTTTTTCTCGGAAACTGCTGAGCCTATAATTTTGCATAAAATACAGAAAATAATTATTTGCCTATAAATTTCAGAAAAATAATAAGGTTACGGTAAAGCGTGAGTCAGACTTAATTTTATATAAATGTGTGATAATTCTGTATATGAGGGTTCTCCGGCGCGAGTCTGACTCGCACTTGGCCAGTTTTTTAATGTTTTTTTTTCTTAAACCTAATATGTTGGCTTATGCAAACCGATATTCACGTTAACAGGTTATCTCAGTTAATCATAGATAAAAATTTGAACATCATAAAGTAGTAGAAACGTAACAGTGTCAATTTAATTGTAAAATTGTAAATTGTCGACGCTAAAACGTCGTCTCTAAATACCCCTGAGATATAATGACCTTTGCCGTTATTACATTACGTAGGTATTAGTAGGAGACTAATAACAGTTATCTTAAATGAGATAATTGCCCCAAAGGAGCGTTTGGTGGTTATGACATGACAAATCTACAAAAATATTATTTTGACAAAAACGGGATTTAATCGCATACACAAACGTCAGGAAAATAATAAAAGTAAGTGTACGCGATTAACTCCCGTTTTTGACAAAATATACACTACAAAAATTATTATTATTCTTGGCTCATGTAGAGACTTACAATGGGAGCTGAGAGTCCACACTCTTGTCGGATATCGCATATTGAGTACAAACTACATATTTAGACAAACCTTTAGACGAACAAATGTACGTGTGATCTCGTGATAAGTTAGAAATTATGCCTTACAAGAAGGTATGACTTATTACTACTGTCGAAGACAATGAGAACGGGTCACCTTGTATAAATTATATGTCGACCCGTTGACCACGAACGCTGTAAAGTGTTCGAAACGTCGGGATGTAATTTAAGCTCAACACACGCGATAAAATCCGTTTTTAAGGTTCCGTAGTCAACTAGGAACCCTTATAGTTTCGCCATGTCTGCCCGTCCGTCCGTCCGTCCGTCCGCGGATAATCTCAGTGACCGTTAGCACTAGAAAGCTGAAATTTGGTACTAATATGTATATCAATCACGCCGACAAAGTGGTAAAATAAAAAGTGGATTTTTTTTATTTATTAGGGTACCTCCCCTATACGTAAAGTGGGGAGTGATTTTTTTTTTCATTTCAACCCTAACGTGTGATATATTGTTGGATAGGTATTTAAAAATGAATAGGGGTTTGCTAAAATCATTTTTCGATAATGTAAATATTTTCGGAAATAATCGCTCCAGAAGTAAAAAAATATGCGTCCCCCCCCCTCTAACTTTTGAACCATAAGTTTTAAAAATATGAAAAAATTCTCAAAAGTAGAACTTTATAAAAACTTTCTAGGAAAATTATTTTGAACTTGATAGGATGAATAGTTTTTGAAAAAAAATTACAAAATAATTTCTGAACTAAGTTTGTAATTTAACCGTATAAGCAGGTGTTTATTGTACCTGTAATTTCTACAAAATTACAATGAAATGACGTGCTTTCAAATAAAGTAAAAACGGTGAAAATCGGTTCACGCAATAAAGAATTATTCCATAAAAATCATCTTCCATACTTTAAGCTCGCGCGCAATAGTTTACTTAATTTGCCGATAGATGTCGCTGTACGTGGAACTCTCATATCATATCCTACATGGCGGTGTTATTAACTCTTAAGTGGGGACGCTTACTGTGACGGACGGAAAACTACGGAACCCTACACTGAGCGTGGCCCGACACGCTCTTGGCCGGTTTTTTAATTGTTTTATTTCATATATGTATAACCACAAAGAAGGGTCAGTAGAGAAGGCATATTTCATTTACACTCTCTAATTCCTATATTTCTTAATACTTCTGTTTTATTTTAAATCTGCCACTGCCACCTACCATAAAAGTTGCGACTTAACACCTTCCGTCTGTTCAAAAGTGCTTGCTCGTAATTGTTATCAACCGAGACACTCATATTTTAATGACAACTATAATTACGACGTTAATTGTGACGGTTATTAAATAAAAGCTCATTAACGCTCAAAAATATCCGCTCATAAACAAATATGTACCCTAACCCATACTTAACTGATTAAATTCCAAAATATTAATGAGGGGTGCTCACTTAAATGTCATTGTTATTGTTGAAATTATCTCATAAATAATGGTAACTTCCCATAGCGAGCACAGTTTTATATTAGCAGTGGATTCAACACAAGCAAATGAGTGATCAGTAAAGTTACAAATAATAAATATTAAAACGAATTCAGTGTTTTCCTAGCAGGTACAAAACCCAAATACTGCGAGCGCAACGGGAATTTCCCTTCATATGAAAAGTTCTCGCTTTGTAGTGCATATACAAGCAAAAGAGTGATCAGTTGCGGACTAACAAAGCTACAGATCAGTGTTTTCCCAATACTTACCCAGTTATCAGTCATGAATACAAACGCAAACTCTTTATTATCATCGATATACCCATGCGTAAAATGCCAAGTGTGTTACCAAGGTTACAAGCAGCTTCTGGAACATCTATATTGGCGACACGGCACTGAAAGTGTTTGGTGTAGCTGCGGCCTTAAACGTTGGGTGTACGCTGATCACCAATGCAACGTGTTACCTATTGATGATGATGACGAGTCAGTGTCGTCGGAAGACTCGCAGTACTACTCGGAGCGTGAAACCGAGTTCTGCTATTGTGGGAGGAATATCTCGTCCCCTATGATTGGATGCGACGGACCGCAATGCGTCTTGCAATGGTATCATTTCGCATGTGTGGGGATCACGATCCCGCCACTTGGAGATTGGCTTTGCCCGGATTGCTGCAAACAGAGTCTGATAGAGGTGAATTGCATGTTGGCTATTTAGAACTGTGTTAGTTTTTAAAAGAATACAAGTAACTTAGGTGGGTACCTAGCAAGATCAATGATTATTTATTTTGGTCGTGTTGCGTATCACATTCGCTCTCAATTGCTCAAAGGTTAACTGGAATAAATCCTTTAAAGGGATATGTTCGCCCTTGTATGTGTATGTTGTGTTATATTATATTTTTCTCGCTGTGTTTTTGTACAACAGAGTGTTTTACTACTCCTATTTAGACAACGAAATAAACTCCAAAAATTTTTTTTTCACTTTAGTATTTGTAATAATCCATATTGAAAGGACCCGTATGATGGTCGGCGCTTACGCCATTACTCCTTGAAAATTACATTGAACCTGCCGCCATAAGGGGCCTTTCAATATGGATTATCAGTATTATCACATTTTTGTTAAAGTATAGTAATTTTGATCTGATTGGCTACAAATGCTATTAAATTCAAAACATATTACTTTATTTTCAGAAATCAAGCACGGATAAAATATTGCAGACTTGAAAATCAAGAGCTTTTGTTAAAATATTTGAAAAAATACTACTGCGTTAATGTAAGTACTGACTTTTAAACAATTAACTTACGTACATACTTCCTTTCAAATACTTACCAACATATCGTGACCCCTTGCTTAAGGTTTTACTACCAATGGGCCAAACTTC
Organism: Pammene aurita; assembly: GCA_947086415.1. Classification (NCBI taxonomy): domain Eukaryota; kingdom Metazoa; phylum Arthropoda; class Insecta; order Lepidoptera; family Tortricidae; genus Pammene; species Pammene aurita. The sequence continues at coordinate 31,636,498 of OX352298.1, forward strand.
ATCCAAATCCGTTATGATGTCTTTGCGGATCGATATAAAATTATAATAAAAGTCCAAATTGTACACCCGGATCATTCCACCAGAGTATAGTCGAGAACATACGATTGCCACACTTTTGATTTCTCTGACAACTCTAGAAACCCGAGTTTTGGTTTGTCGAATCCGAATACTTTAGCTGAACTTTTTGCATTACAGTACTGTGCAACGAAGGGAGTAAGAGCTAATATACATATTGCGAACGAGAGTGTAATAAATGCCCGAGAGCGTAGCCGAGGGCATTTACGAGTATGATTGAGCTTGCAATATTCTTGCTCTCCGAATGTCATACAATTATTTTCATCACAATTGCGAATAAAAAGTTTAAAGACAAAAATGTTAAATCAGTTAATAAAATGTCCATAACTCCCTAGGGACTAAGCCTTTTTTTATAACCGCCGCTACTTATGCGTGTGAGCAAGTGTGATCAATAAGTACCTTTTAACTAGCAGTACTTAACAGAAAAATCGCATTAACCTTAAAGCAACTCTGTCTCGCGTCGCAAGTTGATACCTACATTAAGTTAAATGAACTTGTAGCTTGACGAAGTTCTTGTAAGATAGCAACATATTCCCATAACTTGCTCACCGGAGGCGAGTTAGCGCTGAGTGGACCAGGATATTTGAATGAATGAATGAAGGAATGAATAAATGCTTTATTGCACACCTCAAAAGAAAAACAGCACAGTAGAAAAACCTGACCTGACCTGATTTGACCTGTTTCTCATTCGATACTAGCGCCTATTCATTTTGGTTTAGTTTGTTATCGTTTGTGTCATTTAGCGAAACGTTCGTGTTGCATCTAGAGTTGTACTTTCTCGAGAACATTCTCTGATTAATATGGGGAATGTTCTCAATCGAGAATGTTCTACATAAAAACCGGAGAACGTTCTCGAGAACGGCACAACTATAGTTGCATATTCACACACGAAATGAATTAAACACGAACAAATGATTGGCCATGGTGTTAAAATTTCACTCTTAAAATGCTTCCAAACATATAGAAATAAATAACTCACTTTCTTATTTATCTCGCAATTCTCGCAAGTGACCACACATGTTTACTTTAAATTGAGTGCCTGAGGGCAGCTGTGACTCGCACGAAGCAGACATCGTGCGCACACGCATCGCATTCGCTGGACCTGGATAACTTAACTATTACGGCTCAGGCAGGAATTTGCATGGCGGAGGTATCGCCGCGATCCGACCTCAATGAAGCAAAGTCCCTCTGGTACCGCGAAAATAGAAAATTGAAATTTCGTTATCTGCGTCTTCTTCTTTTAATTGGCAAGTGCGATAGAGCCCTCTCTTTCGTTATCTCCCTAGATAACGAAATTTCGACTTTCGATGTTCGCGGTAGCGCGGCTGACTGGTCTATTATTCGTTTTGGTTAAGCGTTTACTTAGTAGCGTTTGGAATGACGTCACTAGTCTCTCTTCTAAGACTAGGACCTCTTTCCACCTCGCATAGCGTTCATCTCCACTAACATCCATTGTCACAGATTATTAGATCGAACCATTTATAGCAGATATTTCACTTTTTCGCGGAATCAGAATTCAACTATATCGTAGGCGGTTAAATTTGGACGAGTCAACGATAAATTATCACCTGTTATCATTAATTAATTAATCATGTCCTATTTTCCAGGTCTACGGAGCGCAAATTCAAGGCCAGACTCAGAGCAGAGCGATGACTGTTACTTAATTAATTCTAAGTGCCATAATATTAATTTACTCCTACTTATTTCTGATAATTTTCAATGTTTTCCTCTTCCTAAAGGTTGTTTGGAAGAGATCGCTTTTCAGCTATAAGGCAACCAATTGTTTTACCTCTACTTTCACTGTTTGTAACTTCTATTTACTGTGTTTCTTAATTTCGAGGTATGCAATAAAAAACATTTATATTATGTTATTGACTACATAAATAAAATCGATTATCTAAACAAGATTTGTCATTTCAAAACCAAATGATATGGTAAATATATTTATTCAATGATTATAGATTCAATGCAACAGTCGAGCAATTAAATAAGTAAATCATTACACATTCTGACGAGAACAAATAATACGCCGAATAGAATAGCTTAAATCAGTTTTAATGTGACTAATTAAACGAAAGTTAACAATACGGATTTGCAAGAAGTTTTCGCATTGACAGTAGCGACACCAAGTGAGCTAATTGAGAACCGTATGACATCTGTTCGTTCGGAAACGGTAATTATGTTTATTACTCCTCAACATCCTCCCTTAAACATAATCCCATCTTAGACGAACAGTAAGCCAGCTTTGAGTGCGAAGTTGCTTTGGTAAGGGCATCGGCAATCATCTTGTCCGTCTGTATGTATCGAACATCAATGGTCCCTTCAAGTGCCTTATCACGGACGAAGTGGTGCCTCACATCTATATGCTTCGTCCTGGAATGATATCCATCAGAACCTGAAAGTTTTATAGAGCTTTGATTATCACTATAAATTACCAATGCTTCGCTCTTCAGTTGTGGCCACAGATTTTCTTGAAATTGTTTTAGCCACAAGGCCTCTTGTACGCACGACGATAGAGACATTTTGCAATCAGACATTCCAAATTTATTTAATACTTCTTGTATGTATTTTCTTTGATCCAAGTATAAAATACCTTTGGCTCTGTCTCTTTCTACGTGTATGCCAATACAGTAATTTATATCTCCTAAATCCTTGATTTTAAATTTCTTATGCAATTCTTCCTTGAAATAGCGTTTTGTCTCTTGATTATTTGTGAACAACACTAAGTCATCAACGTACATAGCCAGGAAGAACATATTGCTATCATCAACTATTTTATAATAAATACAAGGATCTAACTTTGAACGTGAGAGCCCCATCTCTCTCAATGTCATATCAATTTTCTTATTCCACTGCCGGCTGGCTTGTTTTAAGCCATACAGTGATTTCTTTAACCGGCAAACTTCCTCACCTTTTCCATACATAGGCGGTTGCTTCATATAAATCTCCTCCTCTATGTCCCCTTGGAGAAATGCTGACACAGCATCCATCTGGCATATATCTAGGTTATATTTAACTGCTAACGCAAATAAATATCTTAATGAGGCATACCTGACGACTGGTGAGTATACCTCTGTGTAGTCTATGCCTGGTTTTTGAGAACATCCCTTGATGACAAGCCGTGCTTTGTACTTCACTATCTCTCCATTTTCATTTGTCTTTGTTTTGAAGACCCATTTGCATGGTATGGGACGCTTGCCTGATGGTAGAGTAGTAGTTTCCCATGTATTATTCTCCATTAAGGACTGATACTCTTCATCCATAGCATCTTTCCAGTGTTGAGCATCGCAGCTCGACAATGCTTCTTCAACAGTTACTGGATCTGAAATCTGAACACACATGAAATTATTTCCTGGCTCAAAGTGTTTCTGATGAGACCGTAATGTAATATGCCTCTCAAAACTTTCATTGTTATCACTATCGCTGGGGAAATATGTTTCATCATTTGCACTCATTACACAGCTGTCAAAGGAAGTTTCTGTTTCTGAGCCTGACGAGGATGTCGTTTCATCCTGTGCCGTTTGTGGGCTGTTTATACTATCATCAACGGTTATCATCTCTTCACTCTCTTGTGTCTCCTGCGAGTCTGGACTAAAAGAGACTGTGACAAACTGTGACTCAGACATGGGTTTCTGTGCCATTTTTTCAGTATCATTGCTATCCTCAATAAATATGACATCCCTGCTTATTACTACCTTTCCATTACTAAGGTTTAATAATCTGTATCCCTTTGTATTGTCACAATAGCCTACAAAAATTAATTCTTGTGACTTACGGTCCCATTTCAGACGCTTTTCCTTTGGGATGTGTACCATAGCTTTTGCTCCAAATATTCTAAGGTGTGAAATGTTAGGTTTCTTACCTGTCCATCTCTCGTATGGTGTTACCTCGTTCAGAACTCGTGACGGTGATCTATTGATGATATAGGCAGCACAGGCAACTGCCTCAGCCCATAGAGATTTCTTCAGTTTCGCTTCAAAAAGCATGCACCTTGCACGTTCCACCAGACTTCTCATCATTCGTTCCGCCAATCCATTTTGTTCATGCGTGTAGGGAGCACTGGTTTGATGCCTGATGCCGGAAGCTGCTAGAAAGTCAGAAAAATCTCTGTTACAATATTCTTTTCCTCTGTCGCTCCTAACAACTTTTATCTTCTTATCTAACTCATTTTCCACCTCTTCCTTAAATGTTTTAAAAACTTTTGTTATGTCCATCTTGTTCTTTAGGAAATATACATATACTTTGCGAGAATAGTCATCTATGAAAGTTATGAAGTATCTTGCACCGCCAGCTGACGGTACCTCCATCGGACCACATAGATCTGTATGCACGATTTCCAGCAATGCACTTGCTCTAGAACCGGTATGTGGAAATGGTAAGCGTGTTTGTTTTGCTTCACAACAGGGTTTGCACACAGTATCATTTTTCTTATTAGTAATATTTATGCCTTCTGCACAGGCCTCTAATTTCTTCACATCAGCCATATTTAAATGTGCCATCCTCTTATGCAATGTAACAATATCAGTCTTATTTACACATGCAACAGCATATGCATTGCCAGCAACAGTATTGAGTCTATATAAGTCATTAATTGCTTCTGCGGTTGCAATAAGATTCTTATTGGCATCAAAAATAAAACAGCCTTTATCAGTGAATTCCAATTTGCATCCATTTTTTGCTAATTGACTAACTGATAAAAGATTTGCACCCAATTCAGGAATAAATAAAACTCTTCTTACTTGGATAGGGCAACCATTTTTACATGAACTTGCTTGAATGTTCACTTTACCCATATTTTGTACGCTGACATAATCCTTATTAGCCACCATTATTGTTTGAACCGGGGGTGGTTGAAGATCATACAACCATTCTGAAGAATTTGTCATATGCATCGTCGCAGCTGAATCAACATACCAATCATTCTTATTTATTGATGGACTACACGCTGAAAAAACTGCTGAAAAACCATGTTGAACGCTACTAGATTTCTTCACTGGACACTGGTTTTTGTAATGTCCATGCTGGTTACAGCCGAAGCAACGTGGACCTTTTCCTTTAGGCTTTGGACTATAATTTGAGCTATGAGTACTCTTCGCTTTAGTTAAGAACGCAGAAGACTCAGAACCTTTTACCTCTTGTAACAGTTTAGTCTTTATGAAATCTGATGATATTTTGATCCCGGAACTCTCCAGACCCATGATCATAGGTTTATAATTATCCGGTAAACCTGCCAGCATGAGTGTCCCGAGCCATTCATCTCCAACTTCAAATCCTATGTTTCTTAGCTTGTAAGCAGTGCTCATGATTTTATTGACATAATCTTCTATACTAGAGCAACTATCGAGCGAAGTGTTGATTAGATCACGTAATAGACCCACTTTCCTTGACAACCCGGAGTCCTCAAATGCATTTTGTAGATTTGTCCATACTTCCTTTGATGACTTTGCATTTTCAATATGGACGAAGTTGATTGGTTCCACTAACAAAATTATCTTGGACTTGGCTTTGATGTCTTTCTTGGCGTCAACTTTATCTCCCGGATCAACACATTCCCATAAATCTTCGTGCTCTAAATACGACTTGACCGCGAACTTCCATGTTGAGTAATTTTCTCGACCGGCTAATTTTTCTATTTGTAGGTTAGACGTAGCCATTGTTCCCGGGTCAAAATATTCTCGCAAATAACTTGTTGTACTGACTTTATCACAATTAAAATATTTAACCTCAGTTCTATATTGCGCTTATGGGACGGCCCATAACCTGAGGAAATAATACGCCGAATAGAATAGCTTAAATCAGTTTTAATGTGACTAATTAAACGAAAGTTAACAATACGGATTTGCAAGAAGTTTTCGCATTGACAGTAGCGACACCAAGTGAGCTAATTGAGAACCGTATGACATCTGTTCGTTCGGAAACGGTAATTATGTTTATTACTCCTCAACACATATTAACTTAGCCACCGTTTAGGCAGTGGTGTAACTGATATTTACCTGTGTAATCTGTGATCCATCGTACAGAGAAGAGACTTTACACCTAATTGCAACGATAATGTGCTTTCCTTCGCAATTTGTGTAGTTTTCAGACTAAACATACCACTCTGTTGAATGTAAATAGTGTAAATGCTAGTAAAGAGTTTTTTCAACCATTAATTTATGATCTTTAAAAAATCTACGTATTGGAAAGAATAATTTCGACTTACTATTTTCCGGGCCACTAAATTATGAAACAACAGTTTTTATTATTTACTAGTAATTTTAGAAATTTTGAAGTCAGCTTCAAAGAACTTTGTCGTAGGGCTTTCAGAGGTAGATCAGGCATGAAGTTGATAACAAAAACATGTATGAATTTTGAAGCAAATCAAATTATTTTGTTCAATATTTTTTGATTTGCAATTTTTAAGTAGTTACACTACTATATATAAACTGAAAATAGATGTCATATACTTATATCTGGCTTCGGACACCGGAGGGTTTGGTCACTTTTTCTGAAGTATATGACATCTATTTTCAAAAACATGTATGTTAAAGATACAAAAGTACTTTTCGCAAATAGGAAACAGAAGAACTCTGTGACATCACGGGATAAGTACATATATTCATTTAAAAGTATCTTCAAACATCCAAGTTTTTAACATGCAAATCATATTCATGCTGATTATCTTTCCGTGGATGATCAATTGTAGAGAAATACCTCGTAAACATTAAAAGTATAAATAAATAAATATTATGGGACATGAAAAATAGATGTCATATACTTCAGAAAAAGTGACCGAACCCTCCGGTGTCCGAGGCCAGATTTGAACTGGCGTCTTCAGTTTTCGCGGCTTTGGCGGTTTCAGCCGCGAAAGCTGAAGACGCCAGTTCAAATCTGGCCTCGGACACCGGAGGGTTTGGTCACTTTTTCTGAAGTATATGACATATATTTTCCAGTTTATATATAGTAGTGTAACTACTTAAAAATTGCAAATCAAAAAATATTGAACAAAAATTATTTGATTTTGCTTCAAGATTCATTATGGGACATGTTACACAAATCAACTAAGTCCCAAAGTAAGCTCAATAAGGCTTGTGTTGTGGGTACTAGGCGACGATATATACATATATAATAGATATATACATATACAAGATGTCACAAAAATGCTCGTGATCCGTTTAAGGGCATAATTAGTTTTTCATAATTCTAATTATGGAAAACTAAAAAAAAAACTTTTTAGACACGAAAAAAAATTTGATGTGCATGGAGGGTCGGCTGGCTGGGATGACGTGCCCATACAAAAAAAAATATCGCGTGAAAAAAAGACAGAGAGAACATCCGTAACTTAGGAACGAATATCTGTGATAAGCACACAAATAAATGCCCTGACCAGGATTAGAACCCGGCTAGGCTAGGAGGCCATTAAAATGACTCTGTTCTGGTTAATAAAGAGGATAGCGATTTATCTTTAAAAGTCTATCTCTAAAAGTATCTTCAAACATCTAAGTTTTTAACATGCAAATCATATTCATCCTGATTATCTTTCCGTGGCTGATCAATTGTAGAGAAATACCTCTTAAAAATTAAAAATATAAATAAATAAATAAATATTATGGGACAAGTTACACAAATCAACCAAGTCCTACAGTAACCTCAATAAGGTTTTTTTTTTAATATACCGTACATGATGTAACAAAAATGCTCGTGATCCGTTTAAGGGCATAATTAGTTTTTCTTAATTATAATTATTAAAATCTCGTGTCTTAAAAAGACTTTTAAGACACGAGAAATAATTAAATCTGCATGGAGGGTCGGCTGGCTGGGATGAAGTGCCCATACAAAAAAAAAACGCGTCATAAAAAGACAGAGAAAACATCCGTAACTTAGGAACGAATATCCGTGATAAACACACAAATAAATGCCCTGACCAGGATTGGAACCCGGGATCTCCTGCTTCAGACTCTTCATAGGCAGGGTCACTACCGACTAGGCTAGGAGGCCATTAAAATGACTCTGTTCTGGTTACTAAAGAGAATAGCGATATTTATCTTTTATGTTTAATTAGCAGAGCATTATCACGCCGCGGCATGAGTAATCTTTTGGGACACAATAATCCGCGTGTAGCCGGGATTATTGCCATGTATTACCAACTACCAGCTGATCCCTGTTTATTTACTGAGTCTAACATTGTTTGTTCATGAGTACCGTTTATCAGCAATCCATTAGAGATATTGGTTTCGTCAACATCGTCGTTTAGCAAAATGATGCTTGAGCGACGAGCTCCATTTGTTGAAAGATTTACAATGACAATTTCTTGTTAGCTTTAACCAAAACCTTATTTTCTTCTTCTTCAACCCCTTTTTACCACTGTTGGATAAAAGTCTCCTCATTAGCATGCAATTTTCGCGTCTTTGGGCTTTTTGCATTTAGGGGCCATTCGATGACCGAAAACTGAAGGTCGCTAGCCAATATAACCTATATATAACCAATTCAAATCTATGTAGTAGAGCTAAAGGAATACAGGGTTAGAGCTGTGGGTATTCTATGTTCGGAACACAAAAGTCTTATTCGAATAGGAAAGGCGGGTCAGATAGGATCAGTTCCCGCTAGAATAAAAATTACGGCTTTGTTTCTAAAATGTCCACAAAGTTTTAGTATAGAATTTAGGTTACAGTACCTAAATGTATTCCGGATTAGTTTTTGTTTCAATTTTCTCAAACATAAAAATGTTACTAAAACTATTTAAAACGGGGTATTTACCATGTGTATTTGTTTTGTTGAGTTCCCGATATGACCATGTTATCCTTAAATCACAACAATGCTTTTTACTATGGTATCATTATCCGGTTTAGGTCTAGCCTTTAGCGTGCATCTTATTCCTGATTGTCGATTGACAAACCAGTATTTTCTGGGGAAAAAGATTTGAACACTGACCATTGCCAATATTTTTCTGTTTGAATGCGTCATTGTAGGTACTATACATTAAGAGAAAACATCATAATAATAAAATAGTTTATCAACTCCGTTAGTAATTCAGGCAATTAAAATGTTGAAATATTAAATTTAGTTTTAATTTAAATTAACTTGCGTACATACCACCAAGTACGTTTAAGTAAAATTTGAGTAAATTAACATACTTCTAGCGTACAATAAGTTCGGGAGTATAGTGCTTGAATTATGATACTACTTAGCTAGGGCTGATGATGCCAAGACCGTCTCGTATAGAAGATAATTATTACTCAAATTATGCCAGACAGTTGAGATAAGGGTTGCTAAAATTACGCTTATCGGTTCCAATACCTACTAGTCAAGTATCGTACCACACATGTAGTTAATTCCGAATGATTATTAATATTCAGTACTATATACTATCTATCTATCTATTTGGGTGGTCTTGTGTTAGTGATTGACAATAAATTACTTTAATAAAAGGTATCAAAAATAAAGAAGATACGATTTTTGAGAGGTGATAAAATATATTGCACATAGCTAACACATAATTTGCTTAGTGTAAAATAGTCGTATAACATAAGAATTGGAATTTGCCACTACTGTTCGGACTACCTATAACTTTTTACCTTACCAATGCCTATACCTATTAACAATGTAAAACTCTTGCTTTTTATGTTAAGTTAACACTTGATTTAAAAAATCAACATAAGACTTCTTCTAAAAATAACCCAAGAATAACACGTACTTACTAAACAATAGCAAGCCAAGTTGGAAATATTAATTTAAGAAGCATCGTACGCCTGCTATGCTTGTACTTGTTTCAAATACAACACAGCATACAGGTATTGTGCAGCTCCCCCGAGGCGTTCCGCTGGTTTCTATTACGGGTAATCCAGAGCCCGCATTTGTCCACCTGCCGCAATCCAAGTTTCAATTCTATTTCAGAGAGATCTGAATATAAATTGAATTTGCCACGTCAGACGTCTGCAAGCTTGTGCCGTACTAATTGATTTAGTGCTTGACCGCGTGAGGAAAAAGGCTAAGAACTTTAAGCTGAGTGTATTGTGCTGTCCTCGGTTCTTGAGGACATTTTTATTTCTGCAAAAAGTAGGTTTTTAGATTGGCCTCATTTTATTTAGGTCTTCGCAGCGAATCTTAATCTAACATTTTCTTTCCGGTAAAATTAGGGGTCATAACTATTTAATGACAGGTACCTACTAAAAAATAAATAGACAATACAATATATGGAAATTATGGAATTTGCTTCATAATTAGATGACAGATATTTGTTCAAGTTTTTCCTGGTCCAAACAGAGATTTTGAACCAACTCTCGCGCAATCGAGTAATGAGCAGCTTGATGATGATAATGTAGAGACGCCCGGCCAGAATGCAAGCGCTGTCAAGCACACGTTGCGGCTATTCAGCCCACAGGTAGCTTACGAAACCTTAATAGTTAAGGAAGATTACCTGTAGTCTGGCAAAATAATTCTGTCAGTTAAAAGATTTTTTGTTTCCATAAACCCTTAAGGCTTATAATATTATAAATTTTCGCATTTTCCTAATGACGGATGTTGCTTTCCGGGCTGTACCTTATTTTGTGCTAAATTAATCTGAAGGATGGCCTAATCCTTGTATAAATATAAAAAAATATTAAAGTTAGACTTTTTTTTAATTAAAAGAATCGGTATAACGTATCACAAGCGTAGGCTTTATTAAGATATTGTTTGTCGAATATTGTAGTTGCAGTCCTAAAACACCTTCACATTTTTTCCAGAATATACTATAATTAAATGTCGTAGGTAGTTAATTTTCGTTCCCAAGAAACGTCTACATGACTGCTAATTAAGAGCCACTTAACCTCTTAAGGAGGTTTAAGAGCGCATAACGTATTAAAATGTTTGTGCAAATTTTAAACCACTTAAGCTTTATCGTGCCTATGCCTAATCTGTAATTTTATAACAACATGGACCTTTATTTAATTGACCATGGTCCATGGCACATGGACCATTATATGCCAAAATGAAAGAATATTTAAGAGAAAATTTAATTGTATCACATGTTTCAAACAGGGTTCAAAACAACAACTCCGTACTTGGTTTAATCGACTGGCCAAGTCATCCAAAATAATGTCAAGTGCAGGACTCAACATTTACAACAAATTTCCTTCGACGATAAAAAATGCGGGTAGTACCCACGTGTTTTTGAATAAATTAAAAAGGTGGCTACTAAACCATACTTTTTACAGTCTCACAGAGTTTTATGATTATGACCTACCTAATTAGGAAAACACTTAATTTAAAATCTAATTCAATAATTAAGTACCTATAAATAATGTATTAATAAATAAGTACCAATGTAATGTAATTTAACATGTAATATTTTAAATATTATAAATAAATGACTATGACTATGATTGCCTTAAGTTCATTAAGACTGATGTGTCTATTGCTTTAACCGAACCTTTGCTTGGTATGCTGACTGCCCAGTACTCCATGGAAGAATGGTCAATAAGACTGAACCATTATTAAGGTCTTCCAAAGGCCAAGTTTAACTAAAAGGTCCTCGGAAAGTCTAAGTTCGCTGTAAATAGACGGAGCGACACAGATGCCAAACGTTAATTGTCACTGCATCGAAGGGTCAGGAGCGACATTGCTATTGCTAAGCGAGAGTAAGCGAGTCGAATAAGCGACAACGAGCGTGAAAAATAAGTATGAGGCAACGGATGAAGCAAGGTCCTAGAAATGTTTTTTTTTATGAAATAGGAGGCAAAGGAGTAGACGAATCGCCTGGTTAGGTTAGGTTACGTACTTGTACGTTGCCTTGCCGGCCTTTAAGGTGGGGGTAGAAGATGTAGAAATGTCAAGAGAAGAATATACGATCCTGCCAAATTGAGAACCTCTGTCGTCTGAAACTTGAATTCGCTAAAAACAGTAATAGAGGCGAAAGTTAAAAATTTCCGTTTTTCCATACATATTTTATGTAAGCTGTGATTTTTAACCAAATACTTCAAAACGTTTCATCAGTACCGAGGTTTATACGAGTATAGGTATTAATGGGCTGCTTATGACGTCACATGGAATTATGATTAGGTCGTTATAATTAAAAACTACTAAAAGTCCAAATGTATTTTTTTTATATTAACAATAAACAATCTTTATTGCAACTTTAGGGTGTACTCGCTAGTGTGGTATATTGAGTGTTCTCAAACTTATCAACCGTGTATTGTAGTAGGTTTTTAAGATTCACAATTCGATCTCTACGGTGTTAATCCGATCACCTTCGCTTCGGGGAAGATCTAAGAGATCACAAAGTTTCTTTCCGACGAAAGATCTCAAAGTTTCATTCGCACTGCTTTCGTATTTGACTCGTCAAGCAAGAGGAATACACTGCCAGACTTTTAAAGTCTCACTTAACTAGTTTCAGTTTGTCTAGTTTGTGTGCCAATTAAATTCTAACAAATGCCCAAAGGTATTTCTATTATGTTATTTGTACCTCGGCCAGCATTTGCTATTAGTATCCCACGCCCACGACACTGAACCTAGTTCGATAAGTCTCCTAGGTGAGATATATATAATTTAGTCACGTCTTTAATGGGGGAATACGAAATGCGGATGCTGCAATGCAAAAAAGTGGCGGCGTATTATATATATATATTTTTTTTAAATAAAAATCCGGTTTCTAGTATGCTAGGTCTCCTAGATTTCCTTTGTTCCTCGAAGCAAGGGACGGGTAGGGCTACATGATAATGCAGTGCTGCAAGCCCCCGTGCGTGGCCTTGTCAGTGGCAGCAGTATCAAAAGTTTGCAGATGTATGCCAAAAATCGTGTAAGGTTTTAACCATTCCTGATGCCCGATTGAGCTGAAATATACTTGCGTAACTTGAAAGACCATTTGATATTTTGGTACAATCGAACTGGTTTGATAAAGGAGACCGAAGTTGAATATAATAACTCTGTGATAAAATAAGGGAAGCTCACGTGTTTAGGTCTGGTAGCATACTTGGACCCGGGGTATGTCCTTAAACTACGTCCGGACTTGGGTATGTCCTTAAACTACGCCAAAAAGAGAGGTATGGGCACTGTGAATGGCATCTCGCTAAGTGTGGTAGGGCACGTTCAGCGAATGTCATCTCGCTCAAATCTGGAGCAGAGCCCGACTGGGGAAGTACCTCCACCTTACAGAAAACCACAGCCAAATAGCACTAGACCCTACTCATATAGTGTTGTGTTCCTGCTGCTGAGTAAGGTTGCCAAAGAGCTCAAAGAGGACCCAGTGTGTTGACGATGACGCACCTTCTTGTTCCTATAGCCATCAACACATTGAATCCTCCTTTTTGTAAAGGGTCGGCAACGCGCATGTGACTCCTTTGGAGTTGCAGGCGTCCATAGGTTACGGTAGCTGCTTATCATCAGGCGGGCCGTATGCTTGTTTGCCACCGTCGTGGTATTTAAAAAAAAACTCTCGTTGAGCAATAGATGACTTTTGCAAGAAAAGTAGGAACAGTTGCCATTGAAAGCTTATTTTAATTATAAGCTTATAGACGTCATATACAAAGGAAAAAGTGACCTAAGCCTCTGGTGCTCAGGGCTGGGATCGAACCAACGTCTTCTGCATTCGCAGCAGACGCCCTAACTACTAGGCTACCCGGGTCACAGCGGCACCGGTCGAATCTTCTGATGTATATGCAATATTTGTAAATACTAAGGCGAATTTGGCCAATCATCTAAGGTACAACATTATGAGTTCATCACCTTTAATCCGAACTACTTAGGAATTCATAGAAAGCGAGAGAGATGGCGCTGCTGTCAATACAACTGAAGAACAAATAAAATTATTTTTAATAAATATTTTGACGAATTAGACTATAGGAAAATTAAACAAAAGTCGTCTCCTTCACGATTTTCGTAGACATCTCTTCTAAATACCTAAAACTGGTATGGATGTGGTCCTCGTTGTCTCCAGAATACGAATTGTCCGGGTTTAGTTTCTGGAGGGGGGGACAGGTCGGAAAAAAGGGGGGGAAAGATGGCGGCCGACTGTCATCGAAATTTGTTCAGATCTCGAGTCCTATGAGACCGATCGGTTTGTATGATATGTTATTCGAAAGATTATTAGACGTACTATAATTGTTTCTTCGTAACCATACTCATCACTTTAGACGTTTACAAAATATTTGAAAAAATCTGTTTTTTTTACCGTGCATGTTTGCGTAAGTATTGATAAAACATGCTTATAACTCAATAATTTATAACTTTATCGCAATTAATGTTATTATAAAATATACGGGAAATTTTATAAGCTTTCCAATAACATAAGTTTTGTTTGTATATCATATAATATAACCAAGTAGAGATCTTTTTTTTTCAGCATGGGTCGCTGCGCATCGTCATATAAATGGCGCCGACTGTGTCGTATTCTCATTATTTCTCGAAATCTATTTTACGGATCAAATCATAATAGGTATCATTTGAAAGCCTTTTAAATGTACTTTAATCGGTTCTCTTAAGTCTGAGCTGCAAAATTAACCGTTAATTTTGTTTTAAAGAAAATGTAAGATTTTTACCTAATAGACTGGAGGAAACAGGCTTGTAGGGCGAAAAGTCCTCAAAATCTCTTCTAGATACCTAAAACTGGTATGGATGTATTTTTCATTGTCTCCAATATACGAATTGTCTGGTTTTATTTTATAGAGGGGGGGCGAGTTGAAAAAAGGGGGAAGGGAAAGATGGCGGCCGACAGTCATCGAAATTTCTCCACATCTCGAGTCCTATGACACCGATCGGTTGGCATGAGGTGTCATTTGAAAGATTATTAAACCTCCTATAAATGTTTCTAAATAACCCTAGTCATCACTTTAGTGGTTTACAAAATATTTGAAAAAATATGAATTTTTACCGTGCATGTTTGCATAATTACTGATAAAACATGCTTATAACTCAATAAATTATAAATTGAGAGCGATCAATGTTAGAATAAAATATACGAAAAATTTAATGAGCTTTCCAAAAACATAAGTTTTTTTGTATATAATATTATATAACCAAGTAATGATGAATTAAGTTCAGCATGGGTCACTGCGTATCGTCATATGAATGGCGGCCGACCGTCGTCGTATTATCATTATTTCTCGAAATCTATGATACGGATCAAATCGTAATAGGTATCATTTGAAAGCATTTTAAATGTACTTTAATCGGTTCTTTGAAGTCTGAGCTGCAAAATTAACCGTAATTTTTTTTTTAAGAAAATGTAAGATGTTTTCCTAATAGACTGGAAACTGGCTTGTTAGGAGAAAAGTCCTTAAAATCTCTTCTAAATACCTAAAACTGGTAAGGATGTGTTCCTGATTGTCTCTAGTATACGAATTGACCGGTTTTATTTTATGCAGGGTGGACGAGTCGAAAAAAAGCGGTAGAGAAAAGATGGCGGCCGACCGTCATCGAAATTTGTTCGAATCTCGAGTCAGTCGAGTTCTTGCTTGACAAAATTGGCAATGACATATATATTATGTATGTTTTTGGAAAGCTCAAAGGATTTTCGTAAGTTTTATAACAATATTGATTACGGTTAAGTTATAATTTATTGAGCTATAATCATGTTTCATAAGTATATACTTATGCAAACATGCCCGGTAAAAAAAAAATATTTTTTCAAATATTTTGTAAACAACTAAAATGATGACTAGGGTTATTAGGAAACACTTATAGTACGTTTAATAATCTTTCAAATGACATCTCACACGAACTGATCGGTTCCATAGGACTCGAGATATGAACAAATTTCGATGACGGGTAGCCGCCATCTTTCCCCTCGCCCTTTTTTTCGACTCGTCGCCCCCTCTTTTAAAATAAAACCGGTAAATTCGTATATTGGAGACAATCAGGAATACATCCATACCAGTTTTAGGTATTTAAAAGAGATGTCGAGGACTTTTCTCCAATCAAGCCGGTTTCCTCCAGTCTATTAGGTAAAAATCTTAAATTTTCTTAAAAAAAATAAACGGTTAATTTTGCAGCTCGGACCTCTAAGAACCGATTACAGTAAATTTAAAATGCTTTCAAATGATACCTATCACGATTTGATCCGTATAATATATTCTGAGTTTAGGGGGGTAGGGGGGGTGTAGGCACGCTCAGGTATGCGACGTTGAGCTACAGGCTTACCCTCTCAAGTCACTCACACGCGTCCCCGTCTTCTGCGGCTCTGCCGACGCAGGCCGCAGAGGAACCCACTCCACCCGAGGGGTGGGTCGCATCCCCTGGAAATACTGGTGGTCGAAAACGGGCGTCGCATGTTCTAACTACCCCGGACTACCAGTAGCTAAGTGTGAGGGCAATGTCGTAACCCGCAAGGACCTAAAAACCCGAACGGGGTACGACCCAATTTTGGAGTATCCTGAACAACATAGCTAGCAATACGGTTTCGATTGTTTTGCTAGCTACGTATTTTTCAGGTCTCCCGGTTCCGCTGAAGGTGTAGGTGACTTCAGCGGACTACACTCATCTACCTGCGCTTGTCCTGCGCAGTTGAACGCCGTGAGCGGGGATGCAGGAGTCCTGGGATCGACGATCCACAGGGGGTCGGGGTTAGTTACCCCCTCTGGTGGTGAGTTCCTTAGGTCCGAATTTCCGGCAAAACGGCAGCCCTGCAACTGAGCCACTGCAGGGTAACGGACACGCGTCCCGTACGGTTGAGGTGGTACGGTCCGCAGGCAAGGTATGGGGAGGGGCGTTCTCTGGGAGGATGCCTGGGGCTCGGCCATGCTGACGGGGCAAGGGCGTGTGGAACAACTGGTAAGGAATTTGATCGTTCCTTCCAGCCACACGTCTGCAGCTCCCGATGTCGCGCATGAGTCCAAACTCAACATACCTATACCTCTTGGGTAGTCCTGGTGTCCTTAGTGACATCCCCAAAGGTGCGGGCTCCGTGGAGGGTGGGAAGCTCGAGAGGTGAAAAAACAAAAAACAACAACTATGGATTCTAATAGATCAAAAATCCCGGTGGAGGGTACGGCAACTGCTGGACCTGATACACCACACCACCCGAGGGATGGCCCTAGTGCGCCGCCCTCAACGACGCGCGCCTTATCTAAGGCAGCGCCGTCCCACCACACAAAGAAGTCCGTGTGGGCCAAGAAGGCCGCCGGCAACCCGGCGGCCCGAAAGGCCAGCACGTCGACCTCACCCAACTCGGTACAGGCGCAATGCCGGACCCTGTTGGCGAATCAGGCCGTTCCGGTGGCGGAAATTCCCGCCCCCCCGGAGCAGGCCTCGGGGAGCTGTCCCCACGGCAACTACCAGTTGGACCCTGAGCTGTCTCGCTGGGACATTGCCATTCCAAGGAAGAAGAGAGGGAAAAAGGTGAAGCGGGACAAACCCGCCCCACCACCCCCTACTTCCTCTCGTGCGCCAGACCAGGCGCGCAAGAAAAACCAGAAGCAGCGTCGCAGGGAGAGGGAGAAGCGACTAGCAGCTCGGTCAAACGCGGCCCCGACGGCACCCCCCAGCAGCAGCTGCAGCCACAGCAGCAGCAGCAGCAGCGGCAGTCGCAGCAGCAGCAGCAGCAGCAGCTGCAGCAGCAGCCGCAAGAGCGGCAGCAGCAGCAGCAGCAGCAGCAGCAGCAGCAGCGGCAGCAGCAGCAGCAGCAGCAGCGGCAGCAGCAGCTGCAGGAGGCTGGTCCCAGAAGGGCTCGCAAACCACGCCGGCGTCCCGCCAAAGGGGAAAAGCCGGCTCCAAAGAACCTCCCCGGCGGTAGTAACCAGGGAGCCCGACCCTCGGCCAAAAGAGCTCGACCCGAGGAGAAGATCTCTCCAAGGGGCGAGCAAAAAAGGCCGAGAACTGGGCACCCAGGGGAACTCACCCCCACAGACTACGCGGGCGCAGTTAAGGCGGACCTGATGGTGGCGGTCACTACCGCCACCACGGAACACCTTAGCCCGCAGCAGTCTGAGGAGGTTCGGAGCCAGATTGAGCGGCTACTCATCGAGGAGTCGCTCAAGCCTGGCAGCAGCCAGAATGAGGTGTTGGCGTTTCAGGGCAGGCCTGTTTTTGCGAACGGCTCCCTGAGGCTCTGGTGCTTGAACCAGCATACCCTCAACTGGCTACGGCGCAGCGTGGCCACTATAACCCCCTCCACGGGTGGTAACCTGGTGGTGAAGCGCCAGAGCGAGCTGCCAAAGCGAGTCCGCTGCGGCATCTTACTCCCTGGCGTCCATAAGGACCGCAGGATGGTTGCGCACATGCTGCGCTACCAGAACAGGTGGGCAGCCATTGACCGGTGGCTGCTACACAAAATGGATCAGCAGACTACCGATACTTTTATCATTGTCAGCGTCCCGGAGACGGTAGTGCAGCCCTTGGTCGACCACGGACGCCGGCTCAACTTCATGTTGGGTACGGTGTACGTAAAGTTCCAGGGTGCACGGGGCAGGTTCGTGGAGCACCCACCTGCCACAAACCTCTCCACAGGTGAGGAGGACGCAGATTCCTCCCAGCAGATGGACACTGCAGAGGGGGCCCAGGCGGCCGCTGACTCTGTCACGGCCCCTGAGCCCCAGGCTCCAGCGCTGACCATCCCCGCCTCCGGATGGACGTAGAGGATCTTCTTCTGCGTGACCACTCGGAAAGCGGGGGGGAATGCGCGGAAGAGCTAGGCAGGCTGGCCATCCGAAAGGAGGGGAACAGCGAGGCCGACGACATGTCGGTCGGGGACTTCGACTCCGATGGCGGTGTCCCCTTCGCTGAATAGCTGCGTCCTACAAGCCAACCTCCACCACAGCATAACCGCAACGGCTCAGACCCGAAAGTGGTTGGAGGTAAACAATACGGCCATCATCCTGATCCAGGAGCCGTGGGTCAGGGGAGGCGCTGTCTGCGGACTCCGTAACATCGGAGGTAAGCTAACAGTATATGCGGGGACTGAAACTCCCCGCGTGTGCATTTACACTACCAGCAATATACATATGCAGCCTCTAACGGGTTTCTGTTCCAGAGACCTGTGCGCCATAAAGGTGCAAAGGGCGCTGGGCACCAGCCTCACGGAGGTGGTCATGGCATCAGTCTACATGCCCGAATCAGACGATCCACCACCGCACGACCTAACCAGGCTGGTCAACTACTGCGAAGAGGCGGGGCTGGAGCTCATTGTGGGCACCGACTCCAACGCACACCACGCCCTCTGGGGCATGCCAACGGGAAACGAAAGAGGTAACAAACTTGTTGAGTACCTATTCACAACTAACCTAAACATAATCAACATGGGTTCCGAACCAACCTTCGTCAACCGACGAAGTAAAACGATCATTGACTTGACCCTAGCAACTGTAGGTATATCGGAGCACATCTCGAACTGGCATGTTTCAAAGGAACTGTCATGTTCGGATCATAGGTGGATACGCTTCGACCTTCAGGTAAGTAGACACTCGGTGCCACTGAGGAGGAATCCAAGGAAAACGGATCGAGCCCAATACGCCTTGCGTATGGGCCAAGCCTTACAGCAGGCAAAGATTCCACCCAGAATCATGGGCACCGAACAGATAGAAAAACAGGTAAGCGTCCTCACTGACTCAATGCTGGAATGCTACCAACAGACATGCCCCCTATCCACCCCAACAGTAGGCCGCAACAATAAAAACAACTGGTGGGGGCCTGAGTTGGAGAGGCTCAGGCGAGAGATGAGGAGGCATTTAAACAGGGCAATGAACACAGGAACAGACCAGGACTGGGATAACTACAAGGCCACCAAGTCCCGGTACAAAAAACGACTCAGGTACAGAAGCACCAACTCGTGGCGCAACTTCTGTAACAACATAGAGACAACAACGCAGGCCAACAGGGTAAGGAAAGTCCTCTCCAACAACTCAGCCGTATCCCTGGGGTCCATACGGAAACCAGACAATTCATTCACCACCTCACCGGAGGAGGCAGAATGTGCACTGGTAGAAACACACTTCCCGGGCTGCGAGATATCCAGTCCAGTTCGGTGGCCGCCTGAAGACGTCACTCCGACGGAAGAGGAATGGCAGCTGGCCCATAAGGTAATCAGCCCGCAGAGAACTGAATGGGCAATTAACAGCTTTGACTCATTTAAATCGCCAGGACCGGATGGGATTTTCCCAGCCCTATTGAAATGGGGCGGGGAGATACTTATTCAAGGGCTAACCTCCGTCCTGGATGCCTGTCTGGCACACAAGTATGTGCCGACACAATGGAGAGATGTCAAAGTTATCTTCATACCAAAACCAGGTAAAAGTGACTACTCGGACCCCAAATCCTTCAGACCAATAAGTCTAACCTCCTTCCTACTTAAGACACTGGAGAGGTTATGTGAAAGGCACCTGAGGGAGACGGTACTAGCACATGTGCCGTTACATCCGAACCAGCATGCCTACAGCCCAGGTAAATCCACAGACTCAGCACTTCATGCGGTCACGACCAAAATTGAAGTAGCAATCAAGAACAAGACTATGTGCTTAGGCACCTTCATCGACATCGAGGGAGCCTTCGACAAAACTAAATTTACCAGTATAACTGCAGCGCTGGGAAGACATGGAGTGCACGCAGTTATAACCGAATGGGTAAACAAGATGCTGAGCCAGAGAACCATCCGACTCGGTACGGACAAAACAAAACAGGCACTAGTAGGTAAGGGCTGTCCCCAAGGGGGCGTCCTGTCCCCTCTGCTATGGAACCTGGTGGTGAACGACTTGATCGCCAATCTAAACGACAATCACTATTACACAATCGGATATGCAGATGACATAGTGATACTGACAAGCGGGATGCACGCAGGAACGGTATGCGATGTTACACGCTCAGCGCTGGCGATAGTGGAACGCTGGTGCTTTGACAACGAACTATCGGTCAACCCAAAGAAGACAGAGATGGTAATGTTCACCAACAAACGGTCTTTGGGAAACTACCGCCTCCCAAAACTGTTCAATACAGAGCTCCAGCTGTCACCTGAGGTAAAGTATCTAGGGGTAATACTCGACAGCAGACTAAACTGGAGCACCCATCTCAACAACAAAATTGATAAAGCGACGGTCGCTTTCTGGCAATGTCGTAGAATGGTAGGTAGAACGTGGGGATTAAACCCCAAGATCACTCTATGGCTATATCAGGCAGTAATCCGACCAATCATATGCTTCGGCGCAATAGTATGGTGGCCACGCACCAAACTAGCTACGGTCGAAGCCAAACTACAACGACTACAGAGATTGGCCTGCATGGCAACCACGGGCTGCATGAGGACCACACCAACTGCGGCCCTGGAAGCAATGTTAGGCCTACCACCACTGCACCTCTTTGTCAAGCTAGAGGCTATGGCCACGGCGGTACGGCTAAAGAAGCTAAATCTCTGGAAGGCGCCTAGGACACCGCACACCGAAATCCTCATCGAGGCCATAAGTAAGGAACCGCTCATAGAGGCGGCAACCGACGCGATACCTAGGCAGTTCGTTTTTGAAAAGAAGTACAAAATCCAGCTGTACGAAGACCCGGACGAGGGCCTCAACCCCAGGGAGTTGAGGATCTTCACAGACGGGTCCAAAACAAGGTCAGGCACTGGCTCGGGAGTTTTCTCAGAGGACCTAAACATACATATCTCTACACCATTAGGTGCCCAAAACACGGTTTTCCAGGCGGAGTGTATGGGCATAATAATGGCTGCTCATGCAATTGTCTCTAGGAAGGTAACGGAATACCCCATCCGAATACTCTCCGACAGTCGATCGGTTCTACAAGCCCTGCAAGTCACAAAATAACCTCAGGTCTCATATACGAATGCCACAAAATCCTAACAGAGGTATGTACCACCAACAGCATAACCCTGCAGTGGATCAAAGGTCACAGCAACTCACGTGGCAACGACGCAGCTGATGTTTTAGCGAGAGGGGGCTCAGAGACGGAAGTGGTAGGTCCCGAGCCCATTTTACCTCTACCTGTTGCATGGCTGCGGAGAACACTGCTACATAACACCAAGGTAGAGCACCAACATTATTGGACTAACCTAAGTACATGCAGGCAAGCCAAGGAGGCCCTCCCGACGATCTACCCCGGATGGTCTCGGAAGCTAATACAGCTCAAGAGGCCGCAGCTCAGACTAATCACCGGAGTACTAACTGGTCATGCCCTTCTAAACAAAATCTTTTCACTCTAGGTGTCACAGACAGTCCCCTCTGCAGAGCCTGCATGGAGGAGGACGAGACAGCCGTCCACGTCATCATCACATGTACGGGGGTGGCAGAATACCGGGCGAAACATCTTGGTTCGCCGAGGGCACTCCCGGAAGTCGTCGGCAACGTAAAGGGTCTGCTAGGCTTCCTGGGGGAATTGGGATGGCACGAATAGGCCACCCAGCACGCAAAATAGGCGCAATTTATAGTCGTCGAGTTGCGGAAAACAGCCCGCGTAAACCTATAACCTATAATAATATATTCTAAGAAATAATGAAAATACAACGACGGTTGACCGCCATTCATATGACGATACGCAGTGACCCATGATGAACAAAATTCGCCATTACTTGGTTATTTAATATTATATACAAATAAAACTTTCGTTTTTGGAAAGCTCATCAAATTTTCTATAAATTTTATAATGACATTCATTACGGTTAAGTGATAATTTATTGAGGTATAAGCATGTTTTATCAGTACTTACATAAACATGCGCGGTAAAAATTCATATTTTTTGAAATATTTTGTAAACGACTAAAGTGATGACTAGGGTTAGTTAAAAACAATCATAGTACGTTTAACAATCTTTCAAATGGCATCTGACACGAACCGATCTGTTCCATAGGATTCGAGATATGAACAAATTTCGAGACGGTCGGCCGCCATCATACCCCTCCCCCTTTTTTTTCGATTAATCCCTCCTCCATAAAATAAAACTGGTCAATTCGTATACTAGAGACAATGAGGAACACATCCATACCAGTTTTAGGCATTTAGAAGAGATTTTGAGGACTTTTGTCCTAACAAGCCTGTTTCCTCCAGTCTATTAGGTAAAAATCTTACATTTTCTTAAAAAAAAATTTAACGGTTAATTTTGCAGCTCAGACTTCAAAGAACCGATTGAAGTAAATTTAAAATGCTTTCAAATGATATCTATTACGATTTGATCCATAAAATATATTCCGAGAAATAATGATAATACGACGACAGTTGGCCGTCATTTATACCTATGACGATGCGCAGCGACCGATGCTGAATAAAATTCATCATTATTTGGTTATATAATAGTATATACAAATAAAATTTATGTTTTTGGAAAGCTCATAAAATTTTCCGTATATTTTATAATAACATGAATTGCGGTTAAGTTATAATTTATTGAGTTATAAGCATGTTTTTTAAGTACTTATGCAAAAATGCCCGGTAAAAAATCATATTTTTTCAAATATTTTGTAAACGACTAAAGTGATTGACTACGATTTTTTTGAAACAATTATAGACTATAGTACATTTAATAATCTTTCAAATGACATCTCACACGAACCGATCGGTTTCATAGAACTAGAAATGTGAACATTTCGATGACGGTCGGCTGCCATCTTTCCCCCCCATTTTTTAGACTCGTCCCCCCTCCATAAACTAAAACCGGTCAATTCGTATACTAGCGACAGCTAGGAACACATACATATCAGTTTTAGGTATTTAGAAGAGATGTCGACGGCTTTTTCCAAACAAGCCGTTTTCCTCCATACTAAATAGGCCTAGGTCACTTTTTCCTTTGTATATGACATCTTTATAAGTTTTTGATTTATATACTCGTAGTAGTGTGTCTACTTAAAATAAAAAAATAAAAATTATTTGATTTGTTCTTCAGTCTTATTTAAAAATTATATTTTTGACAGACTTATGTGGCTGCAATATTACTTCAGTACTTATATTTCAAATATACTTCTATATCAAAGATACTTCTTAAATGGGCAGGTTTCAATAAAATTGCAGAAAATGTTTAATCGGGAAAACGGCTTAGCAAAAGAACCGAAGCTTCTAAATTTCATCATGGACTGGAAGTAATGTGATTGAATTTGTGGTGCCTACTATCAATCCAATATAGTCGGCTGGGCCATTAACCAATACTTTTATTGCTTGGTAGGATTGAGTAAGAAATTGGGCGGATTATCCTGTCCTATTCTTGTTTATTTTATTAGTCACCTACATTCTTACTTAGAGCTGAATGAATCACGCAAGCTCCGTCTGCTACACTTTCACTGACTTGCCTAATTCCAATATACCGCTTGACCTAACTTTTTCCGACAAAATTGATACAACTTCCGTGAAAACAAACTAAACCAGCGAGGATAGCGTTTCGTACTTAATTACAAAGTCATTTCATCCGTCACTACAACAGAAATGTTGTTCTCGGAAAAGTAAATTGTTTTCATTTTCAGAAAAAAAGTAGAGTGTTTTTCAATGGGATTGAAATTTGATTGTTTAAGTAATTAAATTGCTATGAAAGGAAACAATTTCGTTTGACAGGTTTTTGGGCAGGCTTAGTGGATTCAATCGACCCACCCTTTTTCATTTCATGTAGGTAGTAGGTACCTAGTTTTTTCTGCGTTACACGAGTATTACGCATTCGATGCACACCGTCCCGTTGTGTGAACGGGACATGGTTAAATACATGCATAATTCTGTCTCGTTCACGCA
Source organism: Pammene aurita (assembly GCA_947086415.1). Classification (NCBI taxonomy): domain Eukaryota; kingdom Metazoa; phylum Arthropoda; class Insecta; order Lepidoptera; family Tortricidae; genus Pammene; species Pammene aurita. Next base: position 31,661,163 of record OX352298.1, read on the forward strand.
CCGTAACGACGTGCGGATCCGCATATCCGCATGAGTGTGATAACCGCGTTAGCGTTATGTCGCCGGATAAACTACCAATAAATTACAGAAGAAAAAGACAATAGCCTTGTAGGGGAAGTCGACAGAGTATGAGGGTTGGAGCGCACCCATAAGTGGCCACTAAACTTTATTGTTGTGTTTATGGCTTGACAGAACTACCTTTGTAGACGTTTTACGAGTCGTTCCAGTTGGCTCCCGTGTAATGTACATGTGCAAATATGAATTTTAAAACAACTGTTTTCGGGGGTGAGGTGAAAAGATGCTGGAATTCAACAAGTATGTTTATGATGTTGCAGACTACAGCCAAAACAATAAGAAAGAGATACGACTTGTTTGATTTGAAAACTTTAAATCCGTTTAGGTCTAAAGACGCGATGCTGAGTCTTTCGGGAGTCAAGATTGGATATGAAATTTGGCATCCGTTTCAGTGGCCTTATATTTTAGAACTCTAGACAGATTTATCAATCACTAGAGTAGGTATGTAATATTCGCACTTGCTTGCCATCTCAACTTAGTGTCAGGATTCAGAGTAATATACTCCAAAATTTCAATGTATTACTAAATAAAAGCAAATTCCTACCTTAAACTACGTGAAACCAGAGCGCAAACCTAATACGCTTATTTCCATACGATTTCAAGTATTAGTTGTTTATTCACTGTCTGTGGTTTCACCCGAGGCACAATATAAAGTATGTAATATACGCGAGGCACTTGATGTTTCGGCGCAAATAGCCGCGATGAGGCCGCTATATGCCCCACTTATACAAAAGCTGGCGCGGATCACCGCAATATTCGATAAAGAAAATATAACCGGTTAAAGTATCCGAGATAAAGATAGAGGGCTAGATTTTCCGCTGACTCTGTTCAGGCGGGCCGCGAAGCCTCCGTTTTGTATATTATCTCGCGCTACAAATCACACCGGATGTCCCGCCGAGGGGAAATGAAAATTGAGATACCGGGGAGGCATTGTTCCGTGAAAATATATCTTCTTGATATTCTCAGGGCACGGGACAGTCGACGACGCACGGATATTGCTATAATGTTACGTCATCTCGCGAGATAAAAGCTCTTTTGATATCGCCGGATAAATTTTCACTTTCGTGTAACGACGCCACCGCCGCGCGACGGAACGTAGGTGCTTCACATTGTTTCTATAACATTAACCCATACAATTACATACAATTATGTTGTTTTTTAATTCCTACTCATTCATTTTAACAGCAAAATAGTATTCAAACATCGGATTAAGACAATTAATATAAAAATTAAACAATCACCTTTGAAATTAGGTAAGTAGATACTTATTTAAAAAACTTTTTAATATTGAATTAACTATACAGAATTAAACTTATAGGATTTACACACGTCATTAACTAGAATAGGACAAAATCGCTCGCAAAATGAATAACAATATCATAATTTAGGCGCTTTAATACGGCAATAATTTAAATATGTCCTTAAACTACGTCTAAAAGAGAGGTATGGGTACTACGAATGTCATCTCGCTAATATGTGTGGTAGGGCACAGCACAGCGAATGTCATCTCACGCAAATCTGGAGCAGAGCCCGACTGGGCAAGTACCTCCACCTTACAGAAAACTACAGCCAAATAGCACTAGACCCTACTCATATAGTGTTGTGTTCCTGCTGCTGAGTAAGGTTGCCAAAGAGCTCAAAGAGGACCCAGTGTGTTGACGATGAGGGACCCTCTTGTTCCTTTAGCCGTCAACAAAGTGAGTCCTAATATTTGTAAAGGGTCGGCAACGCGCATGTGACACCTCTGGAGTTGCAGGCGTCCATAGACTACGGTAGCTGCTTGCCATCAGCCGTATGCTTGTTTGCCACCGTCGTGGTATAAAATTAAAAAAAAAACATCAAATTATCCAAACCGAGTGAACATTTATCTGCAATATACAAATAATAGAAATATTTGAATGCTCGCTCATCTCTGGTGGAAACGCAGCCTTATTGTTGATATACATCTAAATCTCCAGAATGATGCATATTCATGTGTTTACCATAATTACATAATGAGATTCAAACCAGTCACTATTCTATTGTCGTCCCAGATAATAGCTACATAGAATATTAATTAAAGCCCCGAAGTGCCACCTTGTAATCGCACGTTACTCTAGAGTACAACCCAATTCGTGAACGGTACAGACTAACTTGATTACTAATTTGTTTGGAGATGTAGCATGTTGCCTAGTTGAGAGGTGACAAGTTTGCAGCTTAGGCACGGCTCCGGTGCTACTTAGCGTAAATGTATGTATAATTAAATAAATCGAGCATGAAGCGAATTAAACGTAAAACAAGGTTTTATCACAGATTTAGCACAGATGTAGTCAGAATACTAAAATGTTCCAGCTCTATCATAATATAATGGCCGAAGAAATGTTTTATCGATATCTGAAGATCCCGGAGTACATTACATCCTCATTAAAAAAAATACACATACCCATTGTCTTCCCGCTGTAACGTTATACGTTACACAAGTCTATTGTTATTAAGAAAACAATAATAATAAATATAAATACCACTTAAATCCAATTCTACAAACTACTATTTACAATATATTTACATTAAAAAGTATATAAAAACATAAATAATGCTACATGTATTCATCGGCGCCATCTTAGCGCTCCGAATCGATTTCACATGCAACATTTTAGCGCTCGCGATAACGAGTTCTATTGTTTTCCATACGGTCAGTTGCATTGGCGCATCGCCCTTCCGACACTCCCAATCTTTCGTTGAGCAAGAACGCACGTCACATATCCTCTCGGTCTCTCATACGTGGACATTTAAAAAAAATGTAATTTCGTAACCGAATTTAAATATCGTGTCGTCCCTGCACGTTCCTCAAGTGATTAAGAATATTATTAATTATTACATACTAATCGTGAGTGTGATACAAACCCCAAATTGGGTAAGTGGTACATTTATTAACGCAAATGTAGAAATTAGTTGCTAATTAGATATTAGGATTAACTTAGTGCTTTTATCTTAGCTCATCTCAATCATTTCACAATTAAATGTTTATTCGAGTTGCACAATCATGCTGTCGTAACGGTATTGCATCAGAAGTTGAATCTACCCTTTATTTAAAATCCTAAATGATTGCATCATCTTTCCAAATTGTAATCTCCGATTCTGATTGTGAACATCCACGGCATCACTACTACATTTTAGGTGCTTTCTTTCACCGCCGTTTGCCGGGATGCTCACAAATCGATGCCGGACTGTTTTTTAATGGAATTTTTGATGGCGCGTTCCAGGGTCCAAAGTTCGGGCTGCTGAGTTGACGTGGAAGATCCACCGCAGCCACATCTAGCACCAACGCTACTCTCGCCGGTCGGAAGTCATCCTTTTTTTTTAAAAAAAACACCGGGCAGCCATAAATACAGTCGGCCACAGTTCCAGCGCCCGCGCACACCACCGACGGCAATTCCAGGCGAGAGTACCTAACCGCAAAGTAAACGGGACTATAGTGTGTGAATCTAGACTAATAACGACCCGCGGCTTTTCATCGATTGAGTCTAGTATAAAAAAATAGGTTAAATTGTTTACATTTTAAATATAATATATTTGCACGTATCTGTGGCTATTCATTTATCTCTCACTAGATAGTAGTCCAGATCCTAACCGTGACACTGGCGCCCAATAACGTGGTTAGATTCACACATATCCCGTTTATTTCTCGGCTTTTGTAGTTAGTGTATGTTGTGGTTTTTTTTTTTTGTGAAACGTTTTATTTTATTTTTGGTTTTTATTTGCTACTAAGGTGTACTATAGTGGATATCCTTTGTTAATTTTGTAGCTATTATTGGAATTTTATTTCTACCCACATTTTACTGAATTTGATATTTGTAAATTTATCTTGTTTTGCCGTTTGGAATAGTGCTTTGTAAAACAAAATAGACGAAATCTTTAAAAAATTCTGATATAATAGTCGTGGAAAGTACACATTAGTAGCACGCTTTTTTCTTCTTTTTATTTGCAACTAACCTGTTTTATTTTTATTTTTACTAATTGAGGAAAACCAAACGTTCATCATTGATCAAATATTTTGTAACAGATCGGAGAATTTGTTTTAGTATTAAGTATTGTAGATTAGGCTTGTTACCACTTACCCTCTCATAAAAAAAAACACAATGCTGCCTGTCAAATATCTTTCTCTCCAAAAATCGGAGCTAGAATATGAGGTTCAGATCCGAGGTGCTACTGTCGGTTCTTCAGTGGAGGAATTGCGTAAACAAATTGTAAAATTAGCCGCAGAACACCCGGCCGACCACATATTAGAGTCTCCGCTGGATGTTCGACAGGATCTTAGGGGTTGCGTAGAAGTTCTAACAAAAATACAATTAAATCTTGATATTTCCGATCCTAATGTACCAACTATTATGCGTACACAAAATATGCTGAATCATCTTTACAATCGCTTAGCGAGGATAACGTGCGGTGATGACAAACAGGAATATAAAGATATCCTAGATGGTTATAAAGCTGCTTCTAAAAGGCTCGCAGCTCTTCAAGCTAAGAGGCCTGCACATGTAGCAAGCACTTCTTCCAGCTTAGGCGCGGGTACTTCTAGCGGGACCACGTCGTCAGTCCCAGACGTTCATAACTTGATTTCGGTGACATGCGATCGCACTGTAGCTGACCTGAGTAAATTAAAATTTAACGGGAAAACTTGTGTCCGCTCATTCATACAGCGCGTCGATGAATTCATTGTTGCACGGAACATCGCATCAACAAAGGTCTTAGCTTTTGCCACGGAAATTTTTCAAGACAATGCTCTTCATTGGTACCGCTCGGTACGGGACAAAATTTCATCCTGGTCTGAACTCGCTGCTAAATTGAAAGAAGACTTTGATCAATCGAATTATGATTACCGACTCACTACTGAAGTTCGCTCTCGCACTCAGGGTGAACATGAGAACATAACAGTTTACCTTTCGATTATGAGTGGTATGTTCTCTCGTCTTTCCACACCTCCAAGCGAAGCGGAGCAACTCGAAATCTTACTCCACAATATTAAGCCTTGTTATGCCAGCACACTTGCGGCATCATCTACTGAAATTAAAACTATAGATTCCTTACGCTCATTGTGTCGTAATTACGAGACTTATCATTCTCGTCTTTCACATTATCAGGAGCCGCCGAGAGCGACTTCTGACACTGTTGCACCCGAATTTGCGTACTCTAGGGAATCCAATAAAATTACAAACAAATTTAACAATAATACATATAATAAACAAAATCATACATTCAGTAATAGTTACAATAAAGGTCAATATTCTAAAAACACAAATTATAATCACAATCAAAATCAAAACAAGTCACAACAGCAAAACTATGTACATTCGGTATCTAATACAGCTGAAAACAATAAACAACAACCATACTGCCCAAGGTGTCGTAGTAACACACACCATATTCGGCAATGTCAAGCCAGTAGGGATGTGTTTTGCTTCAAATGCGGTATGAAAGATGTGAAAACACCCGATTGTCCTGTTTGTAAAAAAGATAAAAGTTCAAAAAACTAAGTGAGCAGAATTGTAGTTATTTCGATAAACAAGATTGGGATTCTTGGCTTACCTTTATCAAAACATTCTCCACTTCTTACAAAATATCTACAATTCTGCAGGATAAATCTCTCTTTGATTCAAGGCCTTATGTAAATATTAAAATAAACGACATAGACGCCTGTGCTTTACTTGACTCTGGTGCTGCAGTAACTATAGTTGGTAACAATGCTCATCTTCATTTAATAGACTGCACTTTGCAACAGGGTGCTCATACTCCTTTAACAGCAGCGGGCAATCACAGCTTAAACTGCATCGGGTACATGAATTTACCCATCACTTTTGAAGGCCAGTTCCATGTCATTAAGGCTTATGTTGTCCCTGAGGATCCTACGTCTATCATACTAGGAGTTGACTTTTGGCGTGCATTTAATATCTGTCCTAAATATGTAGGCAGCATTAAATTGTCTGACAGGCCTTTAGATGAATTGAAAGTAGCCAACCCTGAGTCTTTTATTAACTCTTATGAAAACTTAATCGACTCTCAGAAGTCCATAGCTGATAATGTTATAGCTCAATTCAAATCCATATCTATGGAAGAGAAGGGTTTAGGTAGGACGAACCTCATCACGCACAAAATAGATACCGGTGATGCACAACCCATTAGGCAACGCTACTACAGGATGTCGCCCGAAAAACAGCGTATTTTAGTGGAGCAAGTAGACGAAATGCTGGCACTAGATGTTGTAGAACCATGCGAGAGCGCGTGGTCTTCTCCGGTACTTATTGTGAATAAGAAAAATGGACAGCCCAGGTTCTGCCTTGATAGTCGGAAGCTCAACGCTGTGACTAAGCGTGACGCGTACAATTTGCCATACGTCTCGGAAATCCTCGATAATCTTCGAGACGCAAAGTACCTATCCAGCATTGACCTTTCTAAAGCGTTTTGGCAGATCCCCATAGAGCCTTCTGATCGCGATAAAACCGGATTCTACGTACCAGGTCGTGGCAGTCTAAGATTTAAAACCACTGCTTTTGGTCTAACTAACGCGCCTGCGACACAGCAGCGTCTCGTAGATTTGTTGTTTGGCGACATGGAGCTTAAAACTTTTGCGTACCTAGACGATATCATCATTATTAGCTCGTCCTTTGAGGAACACGTGTCTCGTCTTTTACGCGTATTAGATAAGCTAAAGCAGGCTAACTTAACAGTGAATTTCGAAAAGTGTCAATTCTTCCGTAGCGAATTAAAATATTTAGGCTACGTAGTCGATTCTCGTGGTTTGCGTACGGACCCAAATAAGGTAGACGCAATTTTGAATTTTCCTGCTCCGACAAGCAAAACGGAATTGAAACGCTTTCTCGGTACAGCAACTTGGTACCGACGTTTTGTTCCAAACTTCAGCACCGTGGCCGGTCCGCTCAATAGTTTGACCTCGAATGGTAAGAAAGCACCGCCTTTCCAGTGGACACCCGAAGCTGAAGCGGCTTTTAACGCTCTGAAAGATTGTTTGGTTTCCGCGCCAGTCCTCGCTTGCCCGGACTATTCTAAACCTTTTGAAGTACACGTAGACGCTAGCAATTACGGTCTTGGAGCTATGCTGACGCAGACCCTGAATGGTAAGGAACATCCAGTAGCATATATGAGCCGAGCTCTCACCGGTGCCGAGAAAAATTACAGCATCACTGAGAGGGAAACACTCAGTGCGATAGTAGCGCTCGAACACTGGCGTTGTTATTTAGAGAATGGCCAAAAGTTTACGCTATATACCGACCATTCTGCGTTGAAATGGTTCTTGTCCCTGGAGAATCCAACTGGCAGACTTGCGCGCTGGGGAGTCCGACTCAGTTCGTTTAATTTTGAAATCAAGCATCGACGTGGCGTTGACAACGTGATTCCAGATGCTCTGTCACGCGCTGTCCCCGTTTCTGCAATCTCACTTGCAAATGCGGTAACCAATACTAAAGACGAATGGTTTATTAAAATGTATAACGGCTGTCTTAACTCTCCAACAAATTTCTCAAATTTTGTTATAAAAAACAACTCTTTGTATAGGCTTTCCAAAAATATATCGCAGCTCACCACAGAGTTCGCTTGGAAGGAGGTTGTTCCCAGCGAATTTCGTGATAAAGTCATAACTGAAAATCACTCTGAACCGACCGCTGGTCATCTGGGCATATTCAAAACGTACAAGCGTCTGGCATTGTCATATTACTGGCCCGGGATGCATCACGATGTCGTTCAATTTGTTAATTCATGTTCCGTTTGTCTGGCATATAAGTCACAAAATCACACTACTTTAGGAGAAATGGGTCGTCCCAAGCAGTGCAGTCGCCCCCATCAAATGATCTCGATTGATTTTGTAGGTCCACTTCCAGTCACTCGCAAACAGAATAGTTATATACTTGTCGTGACTTGCTGTTTTACAAAATATTGTAACATATTTCCACTTCGTCGCGCTACTGCTGACGCAGTCGTTAAAGTGTTAGAAGATTCAATTTTTCTAGTACACGGTATACCACAAACGATTTTTCTCGATAATGGTAGCCAGTTTGTTAGCTCCGTCACAGACGCGTTATTTAAAAAATATAAAGTACCAAACGTCAACTTCACACCAAAGTACTGTCCACAAATAAACCTAGTAGAACGTTTTAACAAGACTCTTGTTACTTGTCTGTCCACGTTTGTAGGTAATGACCATAGATCTTGGGACACTTTTATCCCAAAGATACAATTTGCGATGAACAATTCCGTAAACGAGGTAACTAATTACTCTCCGTCTTTCCTAGTACACGGTAGGGAGCTGGTCACTTGTGGATCGCATTACACTGACACAGACTTAGGTGACGAAGTTCTGTTCTTGCCGCGCGATATTTATGCTGAGAACCTGGGATATCTTGCTTCGGTATTTAATGATGTGCAAGCCTCATTATGGAATGCACATGTAAAGAATACCATGCATTACAACTTGCGTAGGAAGCCAGCAGAGTATAATGTAGGCGATATAGTATTTAAGCGAACTTACGTTCTTAGCGATAAGGATAAATATTTTAGTAAGAAATTAGCACCTAAGTACTTACAATGCAGAGTTGTTGAAAAACGCTCACCGTTAGTCTATATCTTGGAAGATATGGCAGGCAAAAACATTGGAGCCTGGCATATAAAAGATTTCAAACTACATAATAGATAGGTCAGACGCGCTCTCCATAACACCCAGTTTCTAGCATGAGTCATAAGCTATGCCAGCTATTGCCTCAAATTTATGAATGTGTGCATCAACAGCGGTTGTGAAAGTTGTTGCTGTTTTAATGTTAGGAAATTTTGAAAGAATGCATGGAAGTTGATGGAATGAAATTGTAAATGTTAGGAATGAAAGACGGGTTTTGTTAAAGAACAAAACCCTTCCCGAGACGAGGCGGGTATATGTAACGTTATACGTTACACAAGTCTATTGTTATTAAGAAAACAATAATAATAAATATAAATACCACTTAAATCCAATTCTACAAACTACTATTTACAATATATTTACATTAAAAAGTATATAAAAACATAAATAATGCTACATGTATTCATCGGCGCCATCTTAGCGCTCCGAATCGATTTCACATGCAACATTTTAGCGCTCGCGATAACGAGTTCTATTGTTTTCCATACGGTCAGTTGCATTGGCGCATCGCCCTTCCGACACTCCCAATCTTTCGTTGAGCAAGAACGCACGTCACATATCCTCTCGGTCTCTCATACGTGGACATTTAAAAAAAATGTAATTTCGTAACCGAATTTAAATATCGTGTCGTCCCTGCACGTTCCTCAAGTGATTAAGAATATTATTAATTATTACATACTAATCGTGAGTGTGATACAAACCCCAAATTGGGTAAGTGGTACATTTATTAACGCAAATGTAGAAATTAGTTGCTAATTAGATATTAGGATTAACTTAGTGCTTTTATCTTAGCTCATCTCAATCATTTCACAATTAAATGTTTATTCGAGTTGCACAATCATGCTGTCGTAACGGTATTGCATCAGAAGTTGAATCTACCCTTTATTTAAAATCCTAAATGATTGCATCATCTTTCCAAATTGTAATCTCCGATTCTGATTGTGAACATCCACGGCATCACTACTACATTTTAGGTGCTTTCTTTCACCGCCGTTTGCCGGGATGCTCACAAATCGATGCCGGACTGTTTTTTAATGGAATTTTTGATGGCGCGTTCCAGGGTCCAAAGTTCGGGCTGCTGAGTTGACGTGGAAGATCCACCGCAGCCACATCTAGCACCAACGCTACTCTCGCCGGTCGGAAGTCATCCTTTTTTTTTTAAAAAAACACCGGGCAGCCATAAATACAGTCGGCCACAGTTCCAGCGCCCGCGCACACCACCGACGGCAATTCCAGGCGAGAGTACCTAACCGCAAAGTAAACGGGACTATAGTGTGTGAATCTAGACTAATAACGACCCGCGGCTTTTCATCGATTGAGTCTAGTATAAAAAAATAGGTTAAATTGTTTACATTTTAAATATAATATATTTGCACGTATCTGTGGCTATTCATTTATCTCTCACTAGATAGTAGTCCAGATCCTAACCGTGACACCGCAAGCTTTGTGCAATTTAAAATCGCTAATGAAGATTAAACATGACTATTTAGCTGCACCGGTCGAATTTTCCCGTGTATATGCAATCTTTGTAAATGCTCAGGCGCATTTTAGCCAATCATCTAAGGTAGAACATTATGAGTCCGTACCTCCTATCAGAACACGTAGGAGTTCATTGAAAGCGAGAGAGATGGCGCTGCCCTCAGTACAATTGAAGAACAAATCAAATTATTTTTAATAAATATTTTGATTTGTTTATTTTAAGTAGACACACTACTATATAAATCATAAACTTATATGTATAGATGTCACCACTTGTGTTTACCACTTGGCCAAGTGGTAAAGGCGTCTGCCGTGAATGCAGAAGACGCTGGTTCGATCCCAGCCCTGGGCACCGGAGGCCTAGGTCACTTTTTCCTTTGTATATGACATCTATACATATAAGTTTATGATTTATATAGTAGTGTGTCTACTTAAAATAAACAAATCAAAATATTTATTAAAAATAATTTGATTTGTTCTTCAGTTATGACTATTTAGCAAGTTTCGCGTATTAAACTCCATGACGTCGCCTCCTGCTAGACTTGCGGCTTAACTTGACTTGTTCCTACCATGCACGAGAGCTATTCTATTTAGTTACAGAAAGTCAAGTGATCTAGAAAACCAGTTAAAGCGCACTGTCAAATTATACACAGTTTCAACGGATCTCTAGGCCACAGATTTGATTGGTTAGTTTGAGCATCGAAGACTCCTTAATTCTTTAGGCAAAGACAATACGCGTCGCACCAACTTGGCCCGCTCATCTGAAAGCGGAACACGCGCCAAAGTATGTTTACCACAAAACCCCACATCATGCCAATAATTTCAGTATTCCACATTCAAAAGGAAATCTTGTGCTATTGAACAATTTGGTAAACAGCTCGCAAATTTGTTACTTGATCCTACTTTTATATTCTTTCGTGAGAACTTTTAAGGAAATAAGGAAACTTATGAGCTTCACGTACCCTATCTCCGTACGAATCTGACATAAGTCAAATACATAGAAGAAATCAAACTACATTCCTAGTAATTAACTCTTATAGGTAGGTAATTATACTTAATTGCGTAAATGCTTCCACGGCCACTACTAGCCACTCCTAAATTTAGACAGAAGATATATAGTGAGGACCTGAAGAATGAGGATAATACCTAAATGCTCTGGTCCGGCAATCAGTCACAGCTTAGTCAGTTTTTACTGATTTAATTTATATTTGTATGTTATGTATGCAATTAATCTGATTATTAGACACTTGTTGCACATTTCAATATGCGTTAGCGCGTGTCAATCGATGAACCAATACATTACCCATCCAATTACAGCATGTATTTAATTTCTAAATGCTGTGTTACTTATGATACATAAATGAAATTTAATTACAGATATTCAATCTTAATTATACTAAGTGCTAAATAATTATGAGTATATTGGAAATTTTCCTTTATTTTTACTTTCATGTCGTGTACGAAATGACAAGTGATATTTTCTCACAACCGTCGGGATTAACATTATATCCTTCGACCCTATTCCTCCTAAAAATGTCATATTATGTCTGAATGAACTCCTTTTATTAAGATTGAAGTCTTTCTGTATAAATCCATACAAGGTGTAACAAAAATGGTAGTGATCCGTTTAAGGACATAAATGGTATCGTATTCTAAATATGAAATACTAAGGAAAAAAAAATACCCAAATAAATTGGGATAGTATGGAGGGTCGGCCGGCTGACATAAAGTGTCCCATACAAAGTTAATTTTTTTTCGCGTAATTTTTTTTTTCTTCTTCTATTTCTTAGTCGCAATACAACACCAATTATGTCCTTAAACTAATCACCACTATTTTTGTTTCACTCTGTATGCAAAAAGGTACCTGACTAACATTTTTAAAACCATGTTTACTTAGATTTTACATGAACTATTTCATGTTATACCTATATGGTATTAAAAAAAAACCGGCCAAGTGCGAGTCGGACTCGCGCACCGAGGGTTCCGTACAAACCTACAACAAGCAAAAGTTGTAGTACGTTTATTACTAATTTCAATTTAATGCCTCTACGCGTTTACGAGGAAAAAGGTAGTAAGTTTAAAATTTAAAAAAATATTTCTTTGTATGATTTTACTAAAAATGTCTACTTTTTGTAATTTTCCCATTGTCTATGCTATATGATGTTGCTTCATGCCAAATTTCAAGTTTCTGAGTTCACGGGAAGTACCCCGTAGGTTTTGCGAGTGCCGAAAAACTCTAAAATTTGCAGCATAAACGACTGTATCTTTTGATTGCGTTGGCTTTTAAGTTTGATTTTTTTACAGCTCCAAGGGATAATAGACTTGAGTATTTGGTATAAATTTCAGCTTGATACCTCCACGCGTTCCTGAGAAAAATGGTCTTGACAGACAGACAGACAGACAGACAGACAGACAGACGGACAACAAAGTGATCCTATAAGGGTTCCATTTTTCCTTTCGAGGTACGGAACCCTAAAAACGAGGAATTTACCGTATATATTCATGTAGGTATTCTATTTTGGCACAAAACTAATTATAAAACATCTTCATAATAATGTTTTAGCTTAGCGATTTTTCATGTTTGTAAGAGCATATCATCTGACGAGCACATCAACTATCATCTGACGAATTTTCAATCGGGACGCGATGACAGTTTATTAAGTGATTAAATGACTGCTGTTCCTCAACCCACCAACGGAGCAGCAGCTGACCTTTACGAGGCTTCATTTCATTATACATCACCCCTAAACACTTCACAAGTTATCGCCTGGGACGTGATTGGTCTTGAAATTTGTTCCTGGCTACCGGTCCATTGACGGTACAGTACCTCTAGATGAAACAAGATTTAATTCAAGAGTGATTCGATTAATGAATAAGAATATACATAATATGTTACAAGATATAATAAAGCTAGGTACCTGCACAAAAATGGTTGCTAGTCAACATAATTTATATCGTGACATTTATTGGCTATTCTGCAACAACGTTAATTTTTAGGGCAACCTAAACTTAAAATGTCAACCTAACTACTGACTACTGAAGTGCCGTTGGAAAGTTTCCAAAATTGCTAAATTTTCCACATATGAAAATGTCGGAAAATTCTCACCTTTTTATATGGGATTTGAAACTTTCCATTTCTTAAATTTCCAATTTCCTATATCTCTTATGAAATTTTCTAGATATTTCCGAGAATATTTTCCAATTATTTGGATAGTTTCCGCAACTTGCACATCTGTACTACTGACTATAAGTCATTTTTACCTGTAGAGTATATACTAAAATGTTGTTATGCCTATTATTTATCATTTTTATTTAAAAGGGTTTTTTTTTTTTTTTATTTATTGCTCAGTAATAAAAATACTTAAAACTACTACAAAACTTCGCCAAACTGCGAAACAGTTTGTTGGCGAATGGAATACACCCATTGTTCATATGTTTCCTTACATTATCTAACTTAACTACTAGGTACTTACATCCAAGCACTATGAAAACGGGTCACTTTGTATGGACACTTCCTTAGGTACTAAGTAATCCGTCTTCACGGCAGATACCTACATATTGAGTTAAATTTAATATACTTGTGCTATCATCACTAACTTACATTTGAGTAACTATTTAACAAATCCTTGATTTTTTTCTTAAACATTTTTTTGGACAAAAACTCGTGTTCGGAGGGTAAAACGTAAAAAATACGCGGTATCAGAAACTGTCTTGTTCTTCGGCCGTAGTAATTATTACACGCTTGCGGTTCGACATACCTTTTTCTTTTTGATACTCTTAGGTATATTGTTACTGTATTATATGATGAATAATAGATGTCTTGAGGTCAACGAGGTATTTAACACAAGTTATATTTAATTATTACATAAACAGAGATCAGAGATACAGTGTTCCCTACATAGCTGGCAGAATAGGAAGAGCGCGGGGCCAGATGTCATAGACAAGACTAGATATTATTAAGTAGGGTTTACACAGGTATATATAAAGGTAGCTTTACATTTTACTACAGTTACTACAAAAGCGGTACGTAGTATATTTTATTAAAGTAGTTACGTCCACGTGATATATATCGCTTTCAATTTATATTAACACACAATGTTTCTATAAATTCACGAAGATTCTATAGGAACGCGACACCGACGCCATTTTATTCACCGCGAGCGCCGATTAGTTAAATATTCTATTTCTGTCGCCATTCGCCAGAGCAAACATTAAATTTTCAGTGGCATTCGGCTGAGTCGGTCTGAGGCAAATAGTGGCAGCTGTAGCTATAAAAATACAGCTTTTCGTCAACAAGAGATTTCCTTCAGCATGATTATTCCTTAGGACCCAAGGATGGATTTGAGGAGTGGAGCCACCATGATTTTTAATGTCAATTCGTAAGGGCGGGGGGAAGGCTCTCAACTATATTTGGATATCTACATCAGGTAAGCTACTAGGAGAAGTTTGGTATCGTTTTCGTATAAATCGGGGATGCCTAATTTATTTATGGTATAATTTTGACACCGTTCCGAAGCAAAAACATATAAATTAAAAAATAGCTTATTTTGATATTTCCTATTTCACAAGAAAAAAATCCAGAACTTATAAACAATTATGAATCTAGAAAAAATAAAAGGTGCTTTGGAGAGCCTTATTATCCGTTCATTAAACAAAAATCTAATGTCAAACTAAAATTTTATATATACGGGGTGTATTAAAAAAAAACAGTTGACGGTGCTATACATTGAAATGAAAAAAATCTAATAAAAATGTTTTTTGCGATCGTGGAATGATACAGTTGCGTTTACGCACGACATAAAAGTGAAATTTCCTTGGATATTATGACGCGAAATGGCATGAACCGGAATGCACCACCATTACTTATATTGTTTTACCACTATAAATTAATTCTTATGCTTATCCTTATTCAAACTTATCATTCCACGATCGCAAAAATATTTCAATTAGATTTTTTCCATTTCAATTTTTAGCACCGCCAACAGTTTTTTTTACTACTACACCCGTAGGCTCTCTAAAACTTACATCAAAAATCTTGGTGGCTCCACTTCCCAAATCCATCCTTAAATAGTAAGGAATAATCGGGCCGAAGGAAATCCTTTGTTCACGAAAAGCCGTATTTGACCTTTTTATGGCTTGAGCACACGCAACTAAAAGTGAATAGTCTGTAGAATAAAGGGAGCTCACGTTTCAATTACTCTTAATCGGTGTTTCTTTAATAACACATGTGGGCATTTAGAACATATGTTCTACCCAACAGCCTAGTCTAGTACCTACATTTTAGGTTCCGTCTTCTTCCTCCTAGCGTTTGCCCCGGCTTGGGGTCCGCTTGACAACTTAATACCATGAATTGGCGTGGGCACAATTTTTTACGAAAGCGACTGCCATCTGACCTTCCAACCCAGAAGGGAATCTAGGCCTTATCGGAATGAGGTCCAGTTTTCTTACGATGTTTTCCTTCACCGAAAAGCGACGTAAATATCGAATGATATTCGGTACATAAGTTCCGAAAAACTCAGTGGTACGAGCCGGGGTTTGAACCCGAGACCTCCGGATTGAAAATCTAACGTCTTACCGCCAGGCTACCAGCGCTCTCATCAGCGCACATTTTAGGTTCCATAACTACTAATAATCATTACACCCTGGCGGTTACTGACTCTACGTGTGTCCTAACCCATGAAACAGGCAGAAGGGCATCATTCGCTTGACATATCCCTTATATTTCAATTATTTTTCGTAAAAGTCTCTACGTAGGTAATGGTTTGGGCTCCACTCTTTCTGTTTTTTTTTTCTTTCTCGTTCTATTTATCCGGAACACCATTGTAATAAGTATTGCGCAAGAAAAGCATACTATACATTTCAGAAGATACGAAAGCCTATATGCAAACTCTGTAATTATTACAGTTTAGTGAAATCTATTCAAAAATTAAATTTTCAACACTCCTTATTGTCCTTATCAGCTCCGTGAATACTCAGTATCGGTATTTAAAACACGACCGAGTAAACGCTTCAATTCATAGGCGAACGTGCTAGACCAGAAACAACACATAAGCACCGTTTACCGGCCCAGACACAAAAGGAATCCGGCAATGTCTTATGAGTTGCGCAGAAATCATTCATGGGCAATAACACCCATTTCTGGTGGCCGCCACCTCAGTTATTGCTCTGGGATAGGATTATTGGCAAATTGTTCCGTTCGCATTCCGTCCCCAGTCGCACGTGAAATATTAAACGGCTGTACGCGCTGGTGTTGTTTCAGTTGCTCAGAGAGTTGACCGCTCAGGTGAACTGGGCCGCTATTCGAAAAATAAACACACACACTGGACAGACACAGCTCCAACCCAACTCAACGCTATAACGACATTGCCATTTGCTATTCGAACAGATTTTCATTCAACATTGGTCTCACATTGGTCTCACATTAGTACAACATTGGTACAACATTGGTACAATGTGTGACCAATGTGTGACCAATGCGAGACCAATGTGAGACCAATGTTGAATGAAAATCTGTTCGAATAGCAAATGTCAATGTCGTTATAGCGTTGAGTTGAGTTGGGTTGAGTTGGGTTGGAGCTGTGTCTGTCACTGGACAGACCCAATAAACACATACACTGGTATGTGTTTATTTTTAGAATCGCGGCCCTGGGTGCGTAGCCAATGTGCCAATCGCTAACGCTCTGTAGCGTATCGTAGTCACGTCTCTCTATCACTTTTCCATATTAGTGCGACAGTGACACGTGCGTTTCGTTTGCTACGGAGCGTTAACGATTGGCACGTTGGCTACGCACCCTGGGGCCGTATTCTAACTTTAAAACACGTATAGACACGATCCAACTCCAATGCATTAACAACGCAATACAGCTACGGTATAAACATCTGAATCAGAAATATCAGAATTTGCTTGAGAAATATTCCAAATCAACTTCAATACAACTTCAATATTGGGTGATTGTTTGTTGTGTGTGTGAATAAATAAATAAATATTATGGGATAATCTTACACAAACCGACCTAGGCTCACAGTAAGCTCAATAAGGCTTGTGTTATGGGTACTAGACGACGATATATATAATAGATAAATATGGATAAATACTAAAATCCATAGAACACATCCATAACTCAGGAACAAATATCTGTGATCAACACACGAATAAATGCCCTTACCAGGATTCGAACCCGGGACCTCCTGCTTCATAGGCAGGGTCACTACCGACTGGGCTAGGAGGCCGTGAGTTATGTTTGAGATAGGTTGTGTTGTTAATGTATTTCAAAAAATTAGATTTCGGCACCTGGGTGCGTAGCCAACGTGCCAATCGTTAACGCTCCGTAGCGTATCGTAGTCACGTCTCTCTATCACTTTTCCATATTAGTGCGACAGTGACACGTGCGTTTCGTTTGCTACGGAGCTTTAACGATTGGCACGTTGGCTACGTACCCTGAGGCCGTATTCTAACTTTAAAACACGTATAGACACGATCCAACTCCAATGCATTAACAACGCAATACAGCTACCGCATAAACATCAGAATCAGAAATATCAGAATTAGCTGAGAAATATTCCAACGCAACTCCAATACAACTTCAATATTGGTTGATTGTTTGTTGTGTGTTGGAGTTATGTTTGAGATAGGTTGTGTTCTTATTGTATTGTTAATGTATTTTAAAATTATATATAAATGAACTACACGTGTAGCACCTTATTGAGCACATGATGTAAAGCTGTACTTTCACTATTTGCCTCTATTACCTCCATGTTTGCTAGAAAGAGAAGCACAAAGTGGAATTGTAGCTTTAAGTTCACGCTCTAGAACAGAGGTACCTTACCTACGTAATATCCAGTTGCAAAGTAGCCGCAGTAGTCGTATATCGTAGCGGCCAGGGTATTCAAAAATATCTGAACATGCACTTTATCGCCTTGACAATAGATCCGTTGTTCCGATATTTATGACCACCTTGGCACTCATGGCAGCTCCATATCTTATGACGACTGTACAAAGGCTTGCTCGCCTTGATTTTTCGGCGATTTGAATGTTTCATATGTCAATACTGCTTTAAGAAGCTGTGACCGTAACTAATGAGCTAGTCTGTTGATCTTAGTTTATATTTCCCAAGCAATAGTCAAATTTCACCCACTAATCAGGTGATTTACCACTAACTTTTCTATGAAAGAACATGGGATCAACCTTGGGCGCATTAAGTATAAATCGACTTGTGCTATCCATGTCTTAAATTTAACTAATGATAAACGGTTAAATTTCAAGTTTACCTATGTATCGTTAGTGTCACCGTTCAATTTGGAACGCAGCGGGACTTTGGTGCCTGTTGTCAGAAATGGAATAATGCCTTTACAGCAGTGAGGTCAGTATTACACTGGCTAGACTGAGCTATCGGCTCGCCGGTGTGAAGTAAGCATCAACAACACGCTGCAAGAGCGGCAAGAGCGCACATGCCTACGACGACCTATTGAAACGTGCGTGCCTAATAAATAAGAGGGTTCGACACGATTGGACTAGTTAAAAACTCTCCATTAATAAATAGACAATGAAAAATGTTATTTAAATAAAAAACGGGAGTTAATCGCATACATTTATCTTTATTACTTCGCTGGACGTTTTCGAGCGTGACGTGACGCCCGTGTACCCGTGGTTACAGGCTGAAAACACAAGAGAATACAAACACGAGGATACTAATTATAACTCAGGTAGTGGTCTAAGAGCTGGCCACGTCAGATATGACACAATAATGAGAGCAATGAAACCCATCTAGTATATATATTTATAAATATATAAATATACCCATCTAGTAAGATTGCAATACTATTCTTATTGCTAGATCCGGGCATCTGGCAGCTTTTAATGTGGATGTCAGAGTGACAGACTAGCAAAGTTTTTAAATTGGAAAAAAAAATAGGTAAAAACGGCCAAAGTTATCTTATTTATTGAGGACGGGGCCTATATTTTAACATTAGAACAAAAAACAGTGCGTAATATTTCGGAAACAGAAACAGTAGGCGACAAACTATAAATTACATTATAAGTCGTTTTGGACTACTTTCCCGCATCAGAAACTTTTGGCAATGATATGATCTAATTATTTATATAATTTTTCATAATACTGCGTCAAAACCAGAACTCGATTTGTATTCTTAAAGTGGTTGTTTCTTTGACCTCCGCCACTTTACACCTGCCAGATGTCCGGATCTAGAAATAAGCATAGTATATCAAACTAACGAGAGGAGTTTCGTCGCTCTCATTATTGTGTCATATCTGACGTGGCTAGCTCTTCGTCTATGGATACTTGGAAACAAGCAAGGTCCTTCAGAGATTACATGTACAAATAGGTAGCTAGTACCTATTTGTACATGGGATCTCACCTGTATGTATTTACATACAGTTAAAAACGAAAGGCCAGCCACCAGCCAGGAGTGTATTAACGAATAACATATGGTACTAGGACGTGGTCGCTTACCATGTACAGTCACCGGCAATAGTATCTTCCTACACGAACACCGCAAAAATATATGACACGCTCTTATGGGCCTACAAATAAGTGCGTGTCACATATTTTTGCGGCCGTCGTGTAGGAAGATACTATTGCCGGTGACTGTACCTGATAAGAATGCTAGAACTTAGCGCTAATGAAGTTTCCCTGCGTGATCGAATTAGAATGGGGAGACTGGCAGGTAAAGCAACGTTGTCGATTTGGGCTAGAAAGTTGCAAGGCTCGGCATCGTCAAACAGATAACAGCTAGGGCCCGGATGGTTCTTGGCTAACTCGTACTTAGAATCTCCCAAAGAAGTTGATTTGTCGACCTAGTCAAAACCACAAGAAACGGTGTCAACTGAAGGTGTGTTGCCTTCAGTTGACACCGTTGGGTCACAATGGAGATACTGTGAAAATCTTACTGCAACAAGTAACATTCTTCTGCTAATATGATAACGATAATGTCTAAATATAATTAAAAATACCGAAAAGGGTTATGATTAACTGATCTGCAGAAAATTGATGTTTTGGTCAGCAGAAACAACCAACCGTCAGCAAAATTCTGACCTAAACTAAGTCATGAATGCCGACTTTTTGGGATGACCATTTTCTGACCTCCCAAGTATAAGTACCCTGAAAACTAACCAATTTGTGTATACGGAGTAGTTAGGTATTCGTAAAGAACTCATCGAAAATTATCTCAAGTTTCTTAAGGAGACGTTTATTTGAATAAAAGCAGCTGACTTAGCAGTCAGCTGCTTTTATTCAAATAAACGTCTCCTACGGCTAAGGGCTAAGGTAGCCCTTTACAAGATTGTAATGGTCGATTCTTGTCTCGTGAACCGATGTTAGCACCCATAAACAGAAAGATAAGGTACTGTGCGGTGCGGTGGAGCAGCGCACGATCTTACATAGAACCTACTTTCTGGTTTAAATTTAATTTTATAAAACCTAGTTACCTCGTAAATTTAACGACGGTCCTACTTTGGCATGAAAAGCTTGATTTGTATCTAAAAATGCAATTTGCCTGCATTGTTACTATTAAATAAACACGGCTCTAATTTATTACTTTAGATAGCGGGTTTCTTAATACGCAATTTCAGGTTAGTTAACGCTACAAAGGCATGGTAAATCAAAATGAGAATAGAGACAATGAAAGAACCTCCATTGTGGGACCCATCTTTGTTTGCTAGTGTAAGAGTGGCCTAGTAGGATACGGGTATTGCGGTGCCTGTCATCTGAGTATTATGTACGTAGCAAGTTCCTTTGAAACATGTATTTAATAATTTATGAGTCAAATACTTATATATTTAGGCACTTCACTCAAATGTAGCTTTAAAAATATAAGTCGAAATAACTTTTTTATTATTTTTTTATTTAATATGAAACAAACAGTCATACAAGGGTTACAATTACTTACAACATATTTGCTTAGCTTTACATCTATAGTTTCCAGTATTATTTTAACTTAGAAGTAAACACGATGTAGCACAAAATAAAAAAATACCAATTACAGTTGATATAATTTGTTCAACATTAATATAAATTTACGAGAAAACATGGAAAACCACTTTTGTTTTGTTTGAAATGATGCCTGACAAACTTAAAACCTTTGAATAAAATAATTAGCACTCATTAGTAATGAGTCATTACTAACTGAGTACCTTAATAAGTGCTTACTAGGTTTTAAGCGTAGCGCTATAGAATTAGACCGCGCGTTGAAAGACAAATGAAAGTCTTATAATAATGTAAGTACCTAATTAAGTGGGGACGTACGAGTTACACTGCAAATACGCTTAACGCTATACTCGTTAAAATAAGTCCTTACTTTCAGAAATACTTGATTGTGATTCGTGAGCCTTGGAAATATATCATTCAAAAATCGGAGTTAATTAAGTGACTCCAGCATTTTTAATCAGCGTGAAATATCATCCATTTTGGCAATATCGTTCCGAATGGCTCAGCATTTTATTTTCCAGTTGTTAAAGTGCCCATTTTATTTGTACGCAAATCCGAAGGCCCGGCTCGCCGGTGGTCGGTTACTTCCTGAATTTACGAGCGTCCATAGTCGGGAGTTAGTATCGCTGTCGTCACGCTTCGTATACTGTCGATTTATATTTCCACCGATACACGGCAGAATCTAGATTTGGGGATAGTTTATTCTATTCGGTTTTTTGTACTTTGAATAATGTATTCGTAGGTTGCTATAATTTGTTTTTATGGGTGTTGTGCCCGTGATTTGGTTTGGCGTGGGTTACAATTGATTCGAAAGCATATTCTAGTTATTTTAAACACGACTCGTGACATAAACTCCGTTATTGATTGTATGCTCACTTTTATAAAATGTAATAAATAAATAAATAAATAAATATTATAGGACAATCTTACACAAATCGACCTAGGCATGGGCCTACTATGGGTAAGCACAATAAGGCTTGTGTTATGAAACACCCATAACTCAGGAACAAATATCTGTGATAAACACACAAATAAATGCCCTGACCAGGATTCGAACCCTCCTGCTTCGTAGGCAGGGTCACTGTCACTACCGACTGGGCTAGGAGGCCGTTAAAAATGTACGTACGTAATAAATGTAAAAGCAATATCTTAATTAAAATCGTAAATAAAAGGTGAGAATATCTCCCCCCATGGTAGCAGTTTTCCCAGTATAGAAAGGAAAAAAAATGTGGCGGATAAGACAGATAAAGGACTTGTTAACGCTTTCTTCGTGGTAAACATTTTCTTGTATGAAAAATTTTACATTTATCAGCTGCGCCATATTTAAAGTTAATCAGTTCGTTAGTTGTGCGTGGTGCAACCCGCTCTAAGTAAGGATTTATCTACGTTAAAATATTACCAGTTGCCCCTTTGGGCCATTTGTCCCGACTGACTATGTCATACAGAGGCTGAAGTGCGTCAAATATTTTTAATATCATGAAGCATCAAAAAACAATGTCGAATATGTTTTAGAACATGAAAAGAAATACATGAAAGCACTTTTTACAATAAGCTTCAGGAGGGGGTACCATTAGTTACCATAGCCTCTAAAATATGAACTAACTTTCGACGTCTCGTTCTTATTCTATACAAACACCGTGTTTTTGAACAACGAAAATATCTCATTATTCCAGTACCAACGGCAATTTGAATTTGTTGTACAAAATTTATTTGTTTTTATGTTGTCGAAACGGCCGTACAAAATTGTGCAAAGGGAGCCGAAACTCCCCGGCTGAGTAAAGTATATCGAGTGCAATGTATCTAAACAGGCTGAACCGCCTCCAGAGGGTCTTACCACTGTAGCGATAAACGGATTTGGGCGAGACGGTATTATTCCGTCGTAATAGAGTGATACTTCTTTGGGACCATTCGGGAAACTGATGACACTATTTGGCTTCGCTATAAAAAGTTATGATATCATATTTGTGGTATCAAAATATTAGGAACAAAATACTGTCTCTAAGTAGCTCTATTTTCGGTAGACATACCTACCGGTTTGTGGAGGAGGTTAATTACATAATAAGTTAAGTGTGACTTATAATAGACTGATTGAACGAAGTACTTTTGTTTCGCGTGGGCTGTTCACATGTGGCGACAAAATCAGTAACAGTCTAACAGTGTGGGGGTCCTGTTTACGATGATTGTATTCTCGGATGGGGTGCGAGTGCTGTATCGACAATGTAGCCGCCTAGTCGTTTTAAAACAAAGCAGGACCCGCAATAGGGAGCTGGCATATTGCCTCAGTTCCAAGTTTTACTGCCGCTATCTCAGGGTTTATGCCTTATAAAACCTCCTGCCGCGGCCGCTCAGATCGCTACCGGCTAAAAGTACGAGTAGCTATGGATGCCGAATAGATATAATCGCAATTGGCTGGCAATATCGTCCTTTGAGCTCCGCCTTGTGTGTGATTTGTGTTCGAATTGTTTACCGTTCAGATTTATTTTTGATGCGTCATTCGATTTTATGTTAGGGACGTGTTCTTTATAACATGTTATTATTTAATCATACGGGTCTTTACAGACACAAACGAATTAAATGTTGTTGTGGATACCTACATTGTTTTCGCTACATTGATAAAATCATACGTGGACTTATTCGATTAACTTGTTTTGGTGAACCTTAGAAAAATCGAATCTAAATAAGTAGGTCTTGCTTTACACATGTTTAAGGGTAATATATGTTTATGTTGATATAAATATAGGCAACAGATCATCTGCTGACTTACGTTTTGCCTAGTTCAACTGAGCGTAATCTTAAAGCCATTAAACTTATTTTTTGTATCAGCTGCAATTACCAGTTTACAATGTTTAAAGCAGATCGTAGTCCGTAAATACGCCCACAATTTCGGCTTCAGAAATGTTTCTACTATAAACCGATTCAGCCGCTCGGGTTCAGCTATCAAAGAAACTGTATATTAGGTCTATTTACTCGTGATATACAGAGTGTTACTAAAATAATGGTGACCCGGTTAAAATCATAATTGGTAATGGTATCGTATTGCGACTAAGGAAAAGTAGGAGAAAAAATAGTTTGACTCGAAAAATAAGAAAATGTACAGGACGCGACATCCTAGCCCGGACCCTCCATACAAAACCATTTTTTGTTTCGCGTGAAAAAAATTTTTCTTAGTTTTTCATAATTTGAGTTTTGTTACACCTTGTAACTAGGATGGTCCAAATTAATAAGGTTTTGATTTTTTTTTTCTCCACAGAGTTATTTTAGTTTTAATATTCATAAAAGATTAACCACCACACCAAACACCTAATTTGAGAATAATTAAACTTTATTTAGAGGTCGCTATGAATGACACAATTTTGCAATACAAAAATGTAATTAAAAAATATCTAATCATTAATTCCTAATTGTTATAAATTAATAAATGCTATAGCGCTTCAAATGTTCATTTTAGGATCAGTTGTTTTTTTATTTGTATGTGAATATTACAAATATTGCAATCATATCAACCAGTAAATTGTCTACAAATGAGCTGAAATTTAAAATGTACATTTTATTTTCGTAATAAAACAAAAGGAGCCTTGTGGAGATAAGTTTTTTTTCTCCATACAGTCATGGACCACTATACGACAGATTATACGATTAACTGCGGGGACACAAATTTCCGTAGGAGTGACTTCAGGCGAATCCACATTTTATATCTTTCCTCCGTCTGTCCGAGTCGGATCTAGTTTTTCCATGTACGTCTGTTACAATTTTGTTGGTACGCAAATCGGACGATCGTAACGTGGGACGAGATGGCTGGGTCTGCCATATAACGAACTGGTCACTGTTGCCACGACTTATGGGATTCATTTCCTTCTATCTCGCTGCGTATATTGACTCGTGCTGTCAATGACATCGTTTCGCGATATTGAAATTTGGATTAAAACTCGCGTATACGTTTTGACGTATGGTGTGGTATGGTATTGGAAGCTATTACATTTGAACGGTATTTCGATATAACGGGGTAGTTATGTGTACAAACTGTGCGGACGTGAAACAATTGGACTAAGAGCTGGCTACGTCAGATATTTATTACACAATAATGAGAGCAACAAAACCCGTCTTGGTCAGATTGCTATACTATCCTTATTGCTAAATCAGGGTATCTGGCAGCTTTTAATGGGTGGAGGTCAGAGAGACAGACAGACTAGCGAAATTTTGAAATTGGAAAATAGTAATACCAAAATAGGTAAAAACTGCCGAAGTTGTCTCAGTTATAAAGGACAGGGCCTATATTTTAACATTAAAACAAAAACATTGCGTATTATTACAGAAACAAAAACAGTAGGCGACAAACTATGAATTAAATTATACGTCTTTGGCACTACTTTCCCGTAACAGAAACTTTTGGCAATGATGTAATCTAATTATTATATAATTTCGCATAATATAGCTTCAAACCCAGAGTCTAGGTTTGTTTTCT
Source organism: Pammene aurita (assembly GCA_947086415.1). NCBI lineage: Eukaryota > Metazoa > Arthropoda > Insecta > Lepidoptera > Tortricidae > Pammene > Pammene aurita. The sequence continues at coordinate 31,686,784 of OX352298.1, forward strand.
TGAAGTGGTTTGCACTCTTTGACCTCCACCACTTTACAGCTGCTAGATGTCCAGATCTAGAAATAAGCATAGTACTTAATAGCAAACTGACTAGAGGGATTTCGTTGCTCATTATTGTGTCATATCTGACGTGGCTAGCTCTCCGTCTAAATGTTGAAGCGCGACGCATTGATAATTTGACATTGTCATAAACTCACAAAATACGACTCTCCTATGTAACATGCATAGGTATGTAAACTTAATTAAATATATGCTAATTAAGCAGTAAAGGGCTAGGACAGCAAAGAAGAAGGTGACATCAGAACATCAGGGCCGCGATTCGACATGCCAAACTGCGAGACGTGGCTCTCACACTTATCTCGCTCCACACGTGTCCACACCTAACTGTCAATCTGTCGGTAGGGCTCGCTAGAGCGTTTTGTCTATGGCTATGGCCACCATTTTAGATGTCACTCTTGAGTGATTTCACCCCAAATTTCAACTGTCACAAAAGTGTGATCTCATAGTTGTCTCGCTAGCTACTGTCAGTTATGCCATGTCGAATTGTGGCCCTGGTGCCAAGAAACCCTGATGTTAGTTGAATAATTGAATGGAAGCTTATAATGGGATTTGAATAGGTAGTCACAAAGTATGAGTTGTAAATTGTAAGTAACATATACAAGGGGATGAATGAAACCGCCTACAAGCCGCCCACACAAAATTTGTTGGTCGAATAAGTTCTTCACTGGACTGTGGGAGTTTGTTTGGGTTTAATTTCGTCATGTGTGTGGAGACTTTTTTTTAAAGTGCTTTGATTAAAACACTTTTTGTCCTTAATTTTAAACGTCGTTGTACATATAAATCTCTCTCTTCGCCTAGCCTTATCCCATCATTTGGGGTCGGCTCTCCTAGTCCTTCTTCGCCAGGACGCTCTGTCCCGGGTTGTCTCAGATGTGACATTTGCATCCTTCATGTCCTTATTTATGGTAGCTATCCGTGTTTGGAGGGGTCTTCCTTCCTCTTTTTGGTGCCGGAAACATTTCGAGTACTTGTCGGGTCATGTGTTCGGGTGGGCGACGCATTACATGCCCGTACCATCTAAGACGACCTTCCACTAGCTTCTCTTGGATTAGTTTTACCCTGAAGCTACCACGGATGAGGTTATTTCGGATGCGATCCAGCAACGTCACACCCCGTTGTACATATAAATACGGGTTTTAAAATAAAGATACGATTAACGATTACGCACCTTTAGGTACTAATATGTGATACTTTTAAGTCAAATGTACATCGCTGTCGGATGTCAACAAGGCGTTGCTGCCTTAAAAAAATCATTTAGAAATAAACTTTATTAACAACCGACAATGATGTACGGTACCTTTGACTTGAAAACGCCACATATATTATTATGTTGGACGTTGGTGTAGGTAATTGAAGAATCTGATATTAAAAGCTCATGCGCTCCAAGGTACTAGGAATTTCTCTAGAATTTTATTCCTGAGAAGCTGAGCTAGCTCAAAGTTAATGAAAAATATCTTAGAAGGATTCCTTTAAAGTACCTAGATAGGTAATTGAGCAGTGAGCCCCACATACGGTCTGGTCGATTGGTTTTACGGCATATGATTTAGTTGTCAGTCGTTCGGGGTTCATGTTCCTATCAGTCCGATCGTAAGCGAACGGTCGCCTGTTTCTAACCAGTAGCACTACGAGCTTTTACTACGTATGGTAGTTTAGATAATAGGGAATAGTTATACTGGTTGATAAAGTGAATGTAGGCGGCTTATCTATGCGCCGAGTCGCCGCAGACCTCCCCGAACTTCTGCGTAAAACTCAGACGTGCGATTAAAGATTTCATCCCCCGATATTTGCCGATCGTAATATTTTAACGATATCCCGACCCTGGCGACTCCTTTGTTTTACTGCTCTTATTTTATTATTTATCGAAACATTTGATGTAAAAGTGCCATTACCCACTATTTTATGTGATAATTTATTGCCAACGTTAAATTACCTACAATGTTACGCAGTTTAAGAAGTTTAAATATTAGCCTAAAGTGACGCGCGTGTGTACCGTATAAAATGTATAAAATACATAAAACATTTATGATCCCGTTGATACGAGCCTTATTACTTTAACGAAATAAAAATGCTACTATTTTCCGTGTGCAAGTATCGGCTTCGGGATGTGCTCCGTGCTCCGCTAGAGAAATTAAAAATTGTGCACAAGCTTGAATAAAATTCGGTAGGTACCTATACAGTGTCTGTTTTTAATTGACCGAGCGATAGCGAAGGTCTCCGTTTCAGCTTGCGCGAAAAATATTTCGTATGTCCGGTTGTTCTTCTCTACAGGTCGCATTTCTTAACCGATTCGCGTGAAATTTTGTGAACGAGTTCTATAGTTACCTACGTAGATTTTTTGTTTTATGGGATTTGGAATGTTCAAAATGGTGGAAATAGCATACAGGGCTTAAGTGCAAATTATCTATGGCGCTAAGACCACTGTAAATTCGCTAAGATACAAAGGACTTAAGCGTCGTATTGATCTATGGCGCTTAAGACCATTGTAAGTTTGCCAAGATAATGAGATGTGAGTTCGTGAAAATCGTATGTCGATTACGTATAGCTAATTTTCACCCAATAAATATATACGTGGCGGAGTTGGTTTTAATAAATGGTAGTTATCTACATAAGACGTCTCGTCTCAGGTTCGAGCTCACACACATGCATGACATTATTTTTGTATTTTTTTTTAACTTTTGTAAATTATTAATACATTACCTACATTAGTTTACTCAAAACCTCAATTTTTGTTAATCTCAATTGCAGCTAATAGAGAGCACTATAGTCAAAATAATGCTAACAGTGTTTTTTAGTAATTCCTAACCTTAGTTTCTCCGTTTTATAAATACTTTTTTTCTTTAATAGTATCCAAAGCAATTTCATTTTTTTTATAATCCGTCTGATAAGGAGATTCCTATTTTTGGGCCAACGAGATGTCAAATTTATGGACCATTTTATTTAAAGTTAGATTTTATTTTTTTCAATTTTGTACTTTTTTCGTGATTTCGACTCAGAATTACGAGTTCTTTCGATCTTATTAGGACAAAAAAGGTGTTCCAAGCTTTTTTTCCATAGACTTGTTATAGCGGTAACGGAATGGGACTAATGAAAAATATATGTCCTACTAGGATCGAAGGAGCTCGTGATTCTGAGTCGATATCATCTAAAATTTTCCAAATTCAAATTAAATAAAAGTAGAGGATACAACTTTAAATAAAAGGCAACTATATTTTTAACCACAAAAAGATTGATTTGCCACCTAATTATAATATCTGCCTCCAACAAATATATCTGTGACCATTTTAATCGAAACGGCCACCATCTTAGAAACACCAAATTAATACTGTGTGGAATATATAATTATCAAAATCGCAGACAACCTAACGTTAAATTGTGTTTGTAATTTTATTATGTAAGTAGTTTGATAACCCCACATTATTCAAAAAAACCGGCCACGTGCGTGTCGGACCACGCATAATGGAAGGTTCCGTACTTTTAATGGAATAAGAACCAAACTAATACCAAAAGGTCGTATCTGATGCCTATGGAAAAAGTTTTTTGGAGATAACTCATATAAATGAAATGTTTATACAAACTATTCAAAGATTCGACATCGCCGAATAAGCGAATTTTGTTAAACTTCACCCTGACCTACATGAATCAGACGGAAATGTAATTACAGCAAAACAAACAATGCATAACTACGTGACAATTTCTACTTACAAAGTTAGGCGAACGCGAAACAGGGGTCATTCCAATCGCTCAGGAAAACGAGCGAGTCCAAATCTTAGGCTGTAATAAGTACAACCTGTAATATATTTATTATATGCGAAGAACGTGGTAGGCAATTGCCAGCTAGGTCACTTTTACTGCAATAACATTTTATACAAGACCCATAATTTTCTCTAACATTCAATTCTTGTTGAATATTTTAATCCGAACCACAACAGCTTGCTTAGCCAAGATGACAATCGTTTGCAGAAAACGATTCAAAACGCTATCCGTCTCTCTATCGCACTAATGTGGAAGAGTGAGTGAGAGCGTGTATGTGTGTGCGTTTCGATTCGTCTTCTGCAAACGATTATCATCTTGGCTACAGGGCCTGATATGGCATGAAATTCCTTTCCAAGCTGCACACTGCAGGACATCCAATGTGTCGTGACCGTTAGTCGTCCTGTCTTCTCCATTTAAATGTTAAGGTATTTCTGTCAAATCGTGTCTCATGTTACATTGGTTTACCAGAAAACTCGACTCATGCACATGCGAACAGGGCCAACCGTCGACAGACAACACACGTAATGATTAAATTGCTGATTTTCAACTCGCGTCGACAATTAACCGAAACGTCAGAAGAGTGGCGGGTTGCAAAGTTACCGGAGTCGGGAGTTTTCGGTGCAAAAATGTTTGAAAATGGAAATCCGGAGATGGCTACTCTGCGTGGTTATTGATTTTGTCATCGTGACGCGTGAGTTTAACTGTTTTGTAAAAATTAAATATGTATGTAAAGCTCCTGTTCTAACTTCTAACTTTAAAATAAATACATTAAAAACACAATCAATCCCCAGCACAGCTCCAAGGCTCCAACACACAACAAATAAAATAATCGACCAATATTGAAGTAGCTTTGGAATAATTTTTATTGCGTAGTTGCCCAGTGTTTTAAAGTTAGAATAGCTACTGGCTCCTGTGTAAAATTTACAAAAAATGGTGTGCAAATGTTATGGTAATTACGACTTTCTAATACTTATGATTTATACTACTTCACTAAAGAGGCGAAGAGCAGCAACTGATAGCCAGTGATCGGAATTGGTAGTGCCATTTCGCGGGACTTCAGTGCGTAAGCTTAGTATGGATATAGTTTTTAACCCCGGGATTTGATATGAACATTTTATTAAAAAAAAAATATTTTAAATTTTTGGTTTAAAAAATGTTTTCAAGAACCTATGAAAAAAAGCCTATGAAAAATGTGGTTTCAGTTAGATATTGGACGTCAAAAGAAATAGATTTACAATAGAAAATATTGAAAAAAATATGGTTTGCTACTATAATTTCAAAAAAAGTAGTAATTTAATTATGTTATTTAATATAATGTTGATATTTCGTGTTTTATTTTATGATTGTATTATTGTTAATTGTAATTGTTAAACGAAAGTAATTTTAAATGAATGATGTATTTATAATGACAATTTTTTTTACTTTTGCGTTTTGAAGAAAATTTTCTGTGAGAAATACGAGTCGAAGAATCTCAAGTCTTATCCATGTTCTGTACAATGTTTAAGGTCATTCACCCGAAATGGCACTACCTATTCCGATCACTGCTGATAGCAACTAACACGTCGTTCATAAAAATAATCGCGCGGGGTATTTCGAATGTGATGAATATACTCTTGTAGTTATAATTTCATATTTAATACACGTATTATAAATTATAACTACAAGAGTATGAAAATTTGTGAATGGAACTGTGACAGTATATTGCTTTAAGTAGGGTAATTGTGCTAGTTTCCCGTCAAGGTTCAGTTTACCGTCCACTTGATAAAACTGCTGCAAATAAATGGGAAAAACTTTTTTAGGTCAATATAGTTTATATTCATAGTTTATTCTTTAGTAGTTTTTTTTTAATTTTAAGCTTTTATATTGGGAAAAACTTGAAGATAAACATATAAATAAGTATGGACGGAAAACTGACAAGAGTGAACGAAAACTAGCACAATCATCCTATAATATATTTTTCAAAAAAATATACTTAATTAAAAAAATAATTGCTTGTAGTTTTCAATAAAAGGAAGTTCTTATTCCTAGCCCCACTTTAATTCCTTGCGGGACACTAGCTTTTTTACCTTAACATATAATATAGGAGTTAAAGACACTTTGAAACGGTAACTATCCCGCAAAGGCAAAAATACGTTACAAGAATTTTAGTGCTTCTTTTTATTGTCTTTAAATGATGTGGTTTGTATTCCAGTCTTTGTTCTAGAAGTTTTTTTATTAATATTTTTATTGAATACTATAATATATTCTTGTATGGATTAAGTCCCATAAATTAAGTAAAAGCCATACCTAAATGAAAAAGAAATGTCAAAATCATGTTTTTTAGGGTTCCGTAGTCAACTATAGTTTCGCCATGTCTGCCCGTCCGTCCGTCCGTCCGCGGATAATCTCAGTGACCGTTAGCACTAGAAAGCTGAAATTTGGTACTAATATGTATATCAATCACGCCGACAAAGTGGTAAAATAAAAAGTGGGAAAAAATGTTTTATTAGGGTACCTCCCCTATACGTAAAGTGGGGAGTGATTTTTTTATCATTTCAACCCTAATGCGTGATATATTGTTGGATAGGTATTTAAAAATGAATAGGGGTAAAATCATTTTTTGATAATGTAAATATTTTCGGAAATAATCGCTCCAGAAGTAAAAAAAAATGTGATCTAACTTTTGAACCATATGTAAGTTTTAAAAATATGAAAAAAATCTCAAAAGTAGAACTTTATAAAAACTTTCTAGGAAAATTATTTTGAACTTGATAGGTTGAATAGTTTTTGAAAAAAAATACAAAATAATTTCTGAACTAAGTTTGTAATTTAACCGTATAAGCAGGTGTTTATTGTACCTGTAATTTCTACAAAATCACAATGAAATGATGTGCTTTCAAATAAAGTAAAAAAGGGTGAAAATTGATTCACGCAATAAATAATTATCCCATAAAAATCATCTTCCATACTTTAAGCTCGCGCGCAATAGTTTACTTAATTTGCCGATAGATGTCGCTGTACGTGGAACTCTCATATCATATCCTACATGGCGGTTTTAACTCTTAAGTGAGGACACTTACTGTGACGGACGGAAAACTACGGAACCCTACACTGAGCGTGGCCCGACACGCTCTTGGCCGGTTTTTAATATTGGGCCGAATTCCTGATACGTGAATAGAATTCACGAGCCCCTTTCCGGCATTCCCGATATGGCTCCTAGAAATGAGTTGAATATAGAATGACCCAGTACTAAGGTCATACGTCATACTTTTATTATTTTGTTCTCTGGGACCTGTAGGGGCTGAAAAAAGACTGTGAAGTAATAGTAAGACAGCTCGCGATTATTTTTAATGTCGATCGGTTTGTCTACTCTTGACAAACCAATTAAATGTATGTTCCTAAATAGGAAACTATAAGGGAATTATCTACACATAAAAAATCTAGGAATTCGATAACTGATCCATTGATATGGTACATTTTGACTTACATCAAATCAGGAATGGCTGACTTTTTTATATGTTAATAGTTATGGAATACTTATGTTAGACAAGAGCATCTCCGCTCTCATTTATCTCCAAAAAACTTCTTCCATAGGCAGATGCGACTTTTTGATAATTATTTTTTCTTAATTCGTTGAAGGTACTCTCCATTATGCGTGGTCCGAGACGGACTTGGCCGGTTTTATCTTTATATTAAAATTCAAAGTTTAAAATAAATACAGGTCCCAAATGAAATGTATACTAGGTACTACAAAATGTAAGGAAAATAGACGCAGGTTGATACCTATTCCCAAGAGATGGCCGTCTTATTATTAGCCAGTGCCTAACTTCTAGCGAGTAACCAATGCTGTCACGATTCCTTTTTCATATAAAACGTGTATTAGATATGAAATAACTTAGATCAATATCAATATGATGCTACGACTCTAAGGTCACCGAATTCAATTTAAAGTCATGTTACGTACTCGTAACTTTGGTAACGTAAGGGTAATTAGAAAAAAATCCCAGTGGACGTCTGTCTATCTGTTTGAAGCTTAAATATCTAAAGCCTTAAATCAGTTAGGACGCCCATTATAAAATTGCTGTTTGAAATGATAAACCAACGTTTCGTTTTATGTCAGACAGAATTCACAAAAAAAATCTTTTTTATGATTTTAATACGAGACTTTAGTTTTAGAGAGCTTTTTTCTTTACCTAATCCGCTTTGCATACAAAAAGGCATCTATTATAAAAAGTATAGAAAGTTTAATTTGTACTTGATGGAGATATAATCTGTGTCGCCATATCTAAATAATTGATGAATGCATTAAGATTTTTTATTTACGTTTTTTGAATAACTCAATATGATTGAGTGGTGGCTTGTGATACTCTGTTGCATTGAACTATTTGTAATCCAAATTCTACGACTATGTGGCTGTAAACGTGAAAAGGTACCATTTGGTGGAACACGTACGCATAGGTACGTCATACCAGAGACCATTATACATATATAGACAGCCACACTCTAAGAAGTTTTCTACTCGCGTCGACTATAATACTTGAATTGAGACTTTGTAGACCGGACTACTAACGAATACTTTTCGATAGAGCTTTTATGGTCGCAAATTTTAGATGCCTCGCGAATGCTGAAATGGATTTTCAGACAATATTATACAATCGTCGGGGAGGAGGACCGTCCTCCTCCCCGACCGCCGGTATGATCCGACGGGACACCGGAGATCGAAGTTACTAAATTATATAGAGGGAGCAGGTTGTGCAAGGTATTCGTCGAACTTAATTCTTACCGGCTTGCCTATTTTCAGCACTCGTAGAAGTATTGTACACAATAGTGACATAATTAGGCTCCAAGTTTGAAGCACCATCTGAACGAGACCAACCCAAAGCTTCCGTAGTAGGTAATACCGTAATAATACGGTCGTTTTGTCGCCAAGTCGTTTCATTTCACACATGTTTTCGTCTATTTAATAACACTTTTAATTTGCACTTTAACTAGTACTTTATACACGGTGTTCGTGAGCATTGCGAGATACTTTAACAGTGTATTCATGGTTAAATATGACAAAAAAATGTCGTATAAATTTTCCGAAATTCGCCATAGTTTCAGAGTAAATACTACTTACAAAAAAATGCTTTTTTGATGGCGATGTTACCAGTATGGGGCATAGTCTAGTCATCTCTTATTGACAGATATCAAAGACCCAAGAAACACTTTGCATGAACTAGTTATTACCAGAAAAAAATGTAGCAATTTATTTTGTTCGTTACTTTTTCCAATGACATGTTATACTTTTTATGTAGAACAGCATTCCAAAAATGTGAAAAAAAAAAGAAAAAAATTGTTTTTGGCGTTTTACAACTAAAGTCACTTAATGTTTTTTCCTTCTTTTGACCTCAGAAATGCGAAGTTAAAATCTCTCGCAATGCTCTCGGGCACTGTGTATATAATATATTGTTGTATAAAAATAATATTCTAAAATATTGAATAAGATTTGTAAATAAACAAAGTTATTTAGTATTAAATGTTAAGTAATATGTATCATGTCTTGTTAGACAAACTTTAGTCTTATGTATAGCTAGTACGTAGGTTCTGCAGTAGTGCAATACCCTATCAGGGTGCCATGTGTGTCTATGAAATATTTGTAACAACTCTATGTACCATGGTTTTCGCAATAAACGATTCTATTCTATTCTAATAGTAACGCTATCAATTACTAGAGGCGCTGAGGGGCAAAGAGTACTCTGCCCTAAATTATACGGCAGCTTTGGTTGGTCACGTTCAGATGGCGCTTCAGACTTGGAACCTCAAAAAGTTCTTAGACTGGCTGTCTATATATGTATTAGCCTCTGGTTATAAGTATATATTGTATTCAAACAATAGAGGCGTAAGTTCCGGCTGCCAAATTGTAGAATGTCACGTGATCGTTCGTTCATTCTCTTCCAGTCTTTAGGCTGCAAGGCTTGACCGAAATATCTCAATAGGTATAGTCGACTACAAAGAGATGTATCCACTTTTCGAAACGCATTTTTCATTACCGCCATTTTTCACAATAACAAATTGTTGTTGTTAGTAATTGTAATGTTTCCTGTAGCTTTTTTTTATATTTATTTTATTTTTTAAACTTAAAATTTCAAAACCGGTCAAGTGGGGTTGCCAGTAGTGACATGAATGTCATCTAGAAATATTGTTGTCACTAGTTAGATTAAGTATAGTTTTAAGTTCTGGTTGCCCTGAAAATCAGCGTTGTGGCTACACTGCCATGACTCATGCTGAGTGGCAATCATTTTGGTGTAAATTATAATGATTTGTATATTTCATGTTATGTTTCTGTTCGCTTTGCACCAAATAAATATTTTTCATTTCATTTCATTTTCATCACGGTGAAAAAGTGGATAATATCTTTGTAGTCGACTGTACCTGTTGCTTTGGATATGTGACGAATGTGCTTTCAATTCAATTAAATATTAATTAATTTAGAAACACAAGGGCTTCACAGAATAGGCAGTAAAAGAATTACAATTAACATTAAACCTAAATATAAAAATAAATTGTTTTTAAAGTCAGCTCAGAGCTCAATCTCCGATTACTATCATTCCTCGCCTTTCTCGCTTTGTACGGCCATCTATAGGTCACTTCACTACTTGGCCGGCAATTCCTTACTTTCCGGACTATGTAGTAATTTCGGTATACTATTTTAATATACCTATTTACCTTTATTTTAGATTGTTTTAAAATTTAAATTATGCGATTTAACAAGTCGGATTAACCCTGTTACGGAACCTATGATTTCTGGAGCAATTTTTTTTTTATACAGTTAATTTGTGTGTTGGAGGGGAACTACCTTAAATCCTTGAAATAGCTTATGTTACGTAACGGATTCTTTTATTTTTAAAAGGATACAAAACTGCTTTGAAATGAGGTAGCTATGCTAAGTACTTGCCCTCCATGGCCATTGCAGTCGGTTTATAAACAGACTTACTTATCTAAATATATAAAAGAAGAAACTGACTGATTGACTGACTGACTGATTGACTGACTGACTGACTGACTGACATATCAACGCACAGCCCAAACCGCTGGTTGTAGAGATTCCAAATTTGCACGTAGGTTCCTTATAAGGATACACTGAGAAAGGATTTTTCAAAATTCACCCCCTAAGGGGGTAAAATGGGTGTCCAAAGTTTGTATGGCGAATCAAGATTTGTTAGACTATTTTATTCGAAACTTCACAGGAGTATTCCTAAATTTCCTAACGATAAAAGAGTAAACACATGTTTCAGGTTTTTTGAAAATTCAACCCCTAAAAGGGGCAGTCTGAAAATCAACATGGGTATCGTATACTTTTTCAGTACTTATTAGTACGCGGGCGAAGCCGCGGGAAAGGGCTAGTTAGAAATATGTACGATCCTCTATTTCGATCTAGCTTAACAATAAACCTTTTATATAGAGTTAACTTTTTGTCCGCAGACTTAGAAGCTAAGCCGGTCTCGCTGAATGAGCTTATCGCAGCAGAGAGCAAACAAAAGCAGCAACATACTAAATCCACAGGTAAGTCCGACACATTGTATGCCATAGAGTAATAAGTAAACTGAGAGTTCTCACTCCATAGTAGACATGGGTGGCTCACTACGAGTGAGTGATTTGAATGAACTAATCTTTTGATTCAACTCACTCACTTTTTAACTCACTGAAGATTAAACCTTTTTTTTTTAATTTATCTATACATATAATAAAGCTGAAGAGGGTCGAAAATCTGTACATGGAAGATAATCGAAAAAAAGTTGGCTGGGGATACTTAGAATCGATAACGGAACACGTTCCAACAATTTTTAGAATTTTTGTCAGTTTATCTGTTTGTCTGTTTAACTGTTTGTCTGTTTATTTGACCGCGCATCACGTGAAAACGGCTGAATGGATTTTGATGAAATTTTGTATAGAGATAGTTTGAGTCCCGGGAAAGGATAATATATAGTTTTAATCCCGAAAATCAACCCTGGTGGGGGTGAAAATGGGGTTGAAATTTGTATGGAGAATTTTTTACCGCTGAAACGATTTAGATAGAAATGAGTATGGAGATAATTTGAGTCTCGAGAAACGTCATAGGATAGTTTTCAAACCCTTGTGGGGGTGAAAAGTGGGTTGGAAGTTGGTATGAGGATTTTTTTGCCGCTGAACTGATTTAGATGAAAATTTATATAGAGATAGTATGGGTCTAGAGAAAGGACAAAGGATAGTTTCATCTTCAAAAGAGATCTTCATCTTACTTTAGAACCGTAGGTCCAAAAAATTTGAAAAAAATAATGGAAGTGAAGCCTGAAAGGTACTTTCAATAAAAACTATCTACACATATAATAAAGCTGAAGAGGGTCGAAAGTCTGTTCATGGAATATATTCGAAAAAAAGTTGGCTGGGGATACTTAGAATCGATAACAGAACACGTTCCAACAATTTTTAGAATTTTTGTCTGTTTGTCTTTTTATTTGACCGCGTATCACGTGAAAACGGCTCAACGGATTTTGATGAAATTTTGTGTAGAGATAGATTGAGTCCCGGGAAAGGACAAAGGATAATTTTCATCCCAAAAATCAACCCTGGAGGGGGTGAAAAGGGGGTTGAAAGTTTGTATGGAGAATTTTTAATAGAAATTAGTATGGAGATTATTTGAGTCCCGAGAAACGACAGAATAGTTTTCATCCCGAAAATAAACCCTTGTGGGGGTGAAAAGGGGGTTGGAAGTTGGTATGAGGATTTTTTTACCGCTGAACTGATAAAAATGAAATTTGGTGTAGAGATAGTATGAGTCTCGAGAAAGGACAAAGGATAGTTTTCACCCCGAAAATCAACCCTAAAGGGGTGAAAAGGGAGTTGGAAATTTGTACAGGGAATTATTAACCGCATAATCCATTTAGATAAAATTTGGTATGGAGATAATTTGCGCTCTAGAAGAGGAAATAAGAAGAAACAACCAATAACCGCTGTACGTATTTAGATGAAATTTGGTATCGAAATAATTTGTAATTTTTTGGTCAAGGTGTTCATATTTATAACATGTTACCCGTCGATGCTTTAAATTTACCTTTACCCGCTCTTAAGAAATATTTGAAAATGTCATGAATGTCAAAGAGTTATTGCAGGTTCGAGGACTATATATGACGGACAAAGATGCATGGCCCAAACCAAAAAACTACTACAAAATCATCTAACATTTATAGGACACCGTTTAGGTAGGAAAACATATGAAACGTTTTGTGAAGCAGTCAGATTAGCATTTATTTTTCTTTATAATTAAACAATGGGTACATTATCTGTCTCTCAAGCTGTTTTGATATGTCTTCTTGAAGAACTACGCATTATTTTGTATCTTTAAGATCTAATAATGTATTACTGTTTTGAAAATAATAAGTCCCGTAGTGGTGGTAGTTTTGGAACGAAGTTCCGTATCGGACGGGTCGCGGATGGGGGGCTAGGCGAAAAAAAGTCACGTGACTGTCACGAAAAAGCGTCACGTCACGAAAACGCGACACCCATACGATTGAGAAACACGTAAAATGGAATGAAATAAAAAATATACAAAATAGAATAAAGTGAAGTGAAGTGAAGTGTATTGAAAAGTGAAAGTGAGAAGTGACAAAGTGATAAAAGTGAAAAAAGTCGAGAACCTAAAAGTAAAAAATGTCAAAAATGGCAAAATTTCTAAATTACAAAAATTTCAAAAACTTCAAAAACTTCAAAAATTTCAAAAATTTTAATTTAAAAAATTTCCAAAATTACAAAAAGAAATAATTTAAACCACGAAATTTACGAAAACGTCAAAAATTAAATAACAACTTCGTTCCAATCGAGTGATCCACGCATAGACTAATAACCCAAGACGCCGCATAGCCGGGCGAACCCCGCTGCCACGCATACAGTCGCTTCACTCGACGGTGTGAGAGAGAAAGTTGTCTTTCCTTTCAGTCCTGTATGTAACATCGCTTGCTTGCGGCATTAAAACGCATTATTGTTGCATTTAACTGTGACGCAGAAACACTATAACATCTGGTCTGCAAAATTTTGACATTTAATTTTACTGGTAAACCGTCTTTTATCTTAATTACCTATTAAAATTTGTCCGGAAAGAGAAGTGTCGTAGTTACTAGTTTATAAGGAAGCTCATATATTCTACGACACTTGTCTTTCCGGACAGACTCTAAATATAATTGTAATTATTGGATGTGACAGTAAACAAGTGTGTTACCATGGCAGCCATTAATGTTTGTCTCTCTCTTATGCACCACGGAACAATCGCGCGTTCCCTGTCTAGCATTGCCTGCAATCACTCGGTTCCCCTCCCGCACCCCTCGGTTTTGGCAGCTTTGGTTTCAAAGAAATAACGCGCTAAGCGGAGTATAGAGATATTTAGTATATGGATCCACGACACTCACGTATTTTATTTTTCTCTGACGTTCATGAGTGCATTGTAATGTGCTTACATTGAAGAATAAATATCTTGATCTACACCAATATCATAAATCCTCTATTCCGCGTTCGGAACCGTATGTAATTACCACCATTATTGCAACCAGTAACGTTACATCAGTGTATTATCTGTGACAGTGTGGTAAAAACGTATGAAAATTCATTACCTACGGTAACGTAATGAAAATCCCCCCGCCGACCGCCGGCGCAATAACGTTGGTCATGGCGGTGTAATGGCGGTCATTCTAATGGTTTCAATGGTTTTTTTAATATGTGTGTAGGTAAAGCAGTGTATGCTTCTGTACATAATTAGGCCTTATTACGTAACAGTTAGGGTCAGGGAGGGAACAGTCGCTAGGATTTTTTCAACAGGCTATTGCATGAAAAATATAAATCCCTGAACCAATTGTTGCAAGCACAGAGCACCGTGCATTATTACACTTTCATATGTAGCAAATATATTTGCTGTTACTTTCACCAAAAAAGATATATCCATTCTTTTTTAGAAATTGGGAATCGAGCCGCTGTGTACCGGTTGCTGTACACAGTGACTAGGACCCGCTAGTACACAGTGGTTCTAACAGTACACAGTGGCTCGAGTCACTGTATACTACGCCCTGTAAACAGTAGTTCTAACAGTACACAATTGCTAGGTACGTAGGAATCGAACCTAAATTATATAACAAATAACATTTTTGTTGAATAAAACGGTAATTAGAATAGGTAAGCACAACCCCCGGAATAATCGTTCCTGATTTCATTCTTGATTTAAAATAGGTACCTACCTAAATTTTAACTATAAAACTTTCGTGAGACTCTAACATATTAAAAAATATTTATAACGGGTTACTCACGTAATTTAAGTCGATTTTTGCTCGACATGTTTCGGTCAATTTACGATGACCATTTTCACGAGCTGCCTTCCGCGACGGCAGCGCGACGGCTACTACGCGCCTGCGCGCGGTGTGCCCTGCTGCTGGCGGTGGGAGGCGGCGGCGGCGGCGGCGGTGTTGTGGCAGATCTACCCTCGTTCACTTCTTCACTATTGCCGAAATGTTTGCACACTACACTAACGACGTCACTTGCTTATTAAGGGTGTGACGGATAAAATCGGACACTTGTTACGCCGAAGATATTGCATCAAGACGATTTTCCGCCCACAAACGCAGCTCAGACAGTGGATGCGTTCGCCGAAGGATAAGGAGCCCTTGAATGTTCCTGGGGTTTACATGATCCCTTGCTCCTGTGGGAAGAGTTACATTGGAGAGACTGGCCGGAACATCGTTACGAGGCTCTCTGAACACATACGTAGTATGAAAAACCGGGATGGGCAGGGTTCCGCTGTGACGGACCACATATTGGATTCGGATTCGACGCATTATATTAGGTTTGATAAGGTAACCGTACTGGCAAGGGAAAAGTTCCTCGTTCAGCGAAAAATACGGGAAGCTATAGAAATAAGTCGTCATTCGAATTTCAATCGGGATGGTGGTTGGTCATTGCCCGCTAGTTGGAAAACGGTTTTCAATACTACGTCGGTGGGCAGTGTGGACGTGCCTTTAGCAAGTGACGTCGTTAATGTAGTGTGCAAACATTTCGGCAATAGTGAAGAAGTGAACGAGGGTAGATCTGCCACAACACCGCCGCCGCCGCCGCCGCCGCCGCCGCCGCCTCCCACCGCCAGCAGCAGGGCACACCGCGCGCAGGCGCGTAGTAGCCGTCGCGCTGCCGTCGCGGAAGGCAGCTCGTGAAAATGGTCATCGTAAATTGACCGAAACATGTCGAGCAAAAATCGACTTAAATTACATATGTACCTACCTAAATGTCGCATGATTTATTCACTTTCATTTTATTTAAAAAAAAGAGTGCATGAATTAGGGTCAGGGAGGGAACAGTCGCTAGGATTTTTTCAAGAGGCTGTAGCATGAAAAATATAAATCCCTGAACTAATTGTTGCAAGCACAGAGCACAGTGCATTATTAAACTTTCATATGTAGCAAATATATTTGCTGTTACTTTCACCAAAAAAGATATATCCATTCTTTTTTAGAAATTGGGAATCGAGCCACTGTGTACCCGTTGCTGTACACAGTGACTAGGACCCCCTAGTACACAGTGGTTCTAACAGTACACAGTGGCTCGAGTCACTGCGTACTACGCCCTGTACACAGTGGTTCTAACAGTACACAATGGCTACGTAAGAATCGAACCTAAATAAACTTTATAACAAAAAAATAATTTTGTTGAATAAAACGGTAATTAGAATAGGTAAGCCTAATTCCGGAATAATCGTTCCTGATTCATTCTTCATTTAAAATAGGTACTTACCTAATAAATGTCGCATGATTTATTCAATTTCATTTTGAAAATAGATGTCATATACTTCAGAAAAAGTGACCAAACCCTCCGGTGTCCGAGGCCAGATTTTTCCTGAAGTATATGACATCTATTTTCAGTTTATATATAGTAGTGTAACTACTTAAAAATTGCAAATCAAAAAATATTGAACAAAATAATTTGATTTGCTTCAGGATTCACTTTCATTTTATAAAAAAAAGAGTGCAAGAATGATTTTTAATAATAAAAGAACTTTTATTCTTATTCATAATCAAGTAAATTTTAGCCCAACTCTGTAAGGTGCACAGTGGTTCGCGAGCCACCGTGTACTTTTCTGAAACGAACGACTGTTGACCTTCGCGCCATTTTGTATTTTAGATAGAACTAAAAACAAATAGAAACATCGAGGGCCTTGAGTTATCAGCCAATACTTAGTAGATTAGGCACACTCTTGAATAAAAATATAAGTAATTAAAAATCTCGTTCGAGTTAAGAAAAAAGAGAAGTGAAACTTACCTGGAAATGTAATTTTGATAGCATTCAACACAAAAACGCACCATAATACATTCGCATGGCGCCGAAGCGGCTCACTAACTAGTTCGTACATGATAGGTTACGGAACGCTTCCGATTGATGTAGAGGATAGACATAAAGCTCTTTCCGTTTTCCGCGCAGCACATTCGAGCCACTGTTCCCACCGAGCGACTGTACCCTCCCTGACCCTACTTTTAATAATCACAGAACTTTTATTCTTATTCATATTCAAGTAAATTTTAGTCCAACTCTGTAAGCCTGCACAGTGGTTCGCGAGCCACCGTGTACTTTTCCAAAACGAACGTCTTAACGTTAAAAACACAAACAAACACCTACGGCCTTGAATTATCAGCCAATACTAAGTAGATTAGACACACTCTTCGATAATAACATAAGTAATTGAAAATCTCGTACGAGTTAAGAAAAAAGAGGAGTGAAACTGATCTGGAAATGTAATTTTGATAGCATTAAACACAAAAACGCACCATAACACATTCGCATGGTGCCGGAGCGCCTCACTAACTAGTTCGTACGTGGTCGGGTACGGAACGGTTCCGATTGATGTAGAGGACAGACATAAAGCTCTTTCTGTTTCTCGCACAGCACATTCGAGTCACTGTTCCCACCGAGCGACTGTTCCCTCCCTGACCCTACATAAACTACTATTTATCTCTTTTTAGGGTTCCGTAGTCAACTAGGAACCCTTATAGTTTCGCCATGTCCGTCCGTCTGTCCGCGGTCTAGCTCAGTTACCGTTCGCACTAGAAAGCTGAAATTTGGTGAGGCCTGGAAAGAACTTTCAATAAAAACTACATTGAATAAAATCGGTTCAGCCGTTTTTGAACTATCAGTCAAAACGCATAGTGAAAGGAAGTGCCGAATAGTAAAATGACATAAGCGCCGCCAAATATCCCTTAATAAACGACCTTTTGAACGGATGTTTTGTAACAGGGCGGCATCTACGAAACTCTACACTGAGCATCGCCCGACATGCTCTTGGCCGGTTTTTTTCATTGTTATCCCGAAAATCACCCCTGAAGGATTACTAATTCCAATTCGAGAAAATCCCCAGCCAGGTTATACGTAGCCTATAAAAATTCAATGTTTAAAAGGGGGGGTAGCTACTACACTCGATTGAGTTAAATTTGCATGGGTCATGGCCCCCCCCCCCCTCCCCCCACCCCAATTTCAACCGCGCCTGGTCTTATCTTTCATGCTTAGACTGATTTGACGGGAGGATCGATTTGGATGATATTTGCGGTGGACATGAACGTATAAATACAAAAGTGGTCCTGTATGGTCCGATATACACCTACTACTCTATGTCGTTTAAATCATGCCAAAAAAATTAATATTTACTATATATACGGTATCAGCATACACCGCATTTTCTTTTTCATTTTACACAAGTAGATACATTAAGCTAATCATAGTGAAAATCAAGATTTCTATCATACATGTGACGTGGCCTGGGTTCTGGCAGAATACCTGTGCTTCGCTCGTAAGAGTGAAGCGTATTGCTGAGTCAGGACCCTTTAACTAGTATTGCTGCAACGCACACGGAAATCATTATTATTTTTTTGTTTCATATGTTTAACTATATTCCTAGCTTCTTTTTTGTTAAGGATGTAATTTATGTACTCACCTACCTAACTGTGTGTATATTGTGGCAAGCAAATAAAGAATATATCTATCTATCTATATATCTATCAATATGATAAAAAAAGTATTCATTTTGAGTGTAGTTTCATTTAGTGGTTATTGTTAAATATTTTATTAGGATTACTGTCCTCTAGCGTATCCATCTGTCAACTTTACTTCAAGTTCCGCCTCCATTCCTCCAGGGTAGCGGGAGAGAAATTAGGGGTGAATTAGCCGCTTACTGACACAGACCGAATTCCACGCGGGCGGAGCCGCGGGCACATCTAGTTTCTAATAAAAGTGTGGTACAATTTACAAAAATATCAGTTTCGCCAAACATTAAAGTTTATCGGCGATGGTAACACTCACTTCCAGTTTTTGTACCAGGTTTTCTTATCCTATGACCTAAGTACCTAATCCTTATTTTAAATTACAACTGACCCAAGATGGGTATTTAGTAACTCATCTATCTCAGTGATTACAGCTTTACAGATTACTCGCTCAGTAACTCATCTATCTCAGTTATTACAGTGTTACTTGCTCGCTCTTTCTCATTCATAATTCGAATGAACCGGCCGAGTCAAACAAGTGATACGATGCGATTGAAGCGGATATGCGAACAGATCCACTGAGCGAAATGAGCGAAACGAGTGATACATATATCCGCGAGTGAAATATATGAATGAATCTTTTCAATTCAGTGAAGCGTTTTGCGCATCTCTACTCCCATATATACATGGCTAAAACCCTATTTTTAGAGTTAGTTAACTTGGTTCACGTAACTCTTATTGGATCACTTTATACCACGACGGTGGCAAAGAAACATACGGCCCGCCTGATGGTAAGCAGCTACCGTAGCCTAAGGACGCCTGCAACTCCAGAGGTATCACATGCTCGTTAACACTCACTTTCACTTTACACTCACTCACTCACTCACTTTGGAATTATATGATAATTAGCGTTTTACAAGCTACAAGCTACAAGCTTTTATTTAACTCATAAACTTATATAGATGTCATATACAAAGGAAAAAGTGACCTAGGCCTCCAGTGCCAGGGCTGGGATCGAACCAGCGTCTTCTGCATTCGCGGCAGATGCCTTCACCACTTGGCCACCCGGGTCACAGTTACAGTACAGTTATTTAAAAATTAACTTGTGGTTTGATTTTTAGTAAACTTTTAAGTTTATTTGAATACACAATGTATTGCGAAATTGATTATGTCTGTAGGGTGACAAGACTGACAAGCAATGTCAATTGGACGGATTTTAACGTGCATTTAGTTTGTATGAAAAAAAGACAATCTAAAGACTCCATGTTTTTTAAAAGTTGTTGAACAAAAGTTTTATAGTTTGAGGAGTGGAATCTTTTTACGTTTTAATTTGTTGCTCGGGTTGTAACCCGTACAGTATGTGGCCTGTAGGCCACATACTGTATATCGGAACCCGGAAAGTAGTCAAAAATATCTGAACATGCACTTTATCGCCTTGACAATAGAGGCTTTGTTCAGATATATTTGTGACCACCTTGGCCGCTCCGATATATCTGATGGCGACTGTACCTGCATAACTTGAATGACAATACGATATTTTCGTACCCTCGAACTGGTCTGATGAAGGAGACCAAATACTCAATTATAAATTCTACCTTAGCCTCTGCCCGCGACTTCGTCTGCGTTGAAGTCGTCAAATCGCAAAAACTACTTTGGTCTCTCCTCCCTCGCTTACCTCATTTGAACCCTCACATTATGGATATTTATTTCCGTATAAGAAGTATATTATGTTAAAAATACTACTTTTACCGTTTGGGCTATAAGAGAAACAAACGTAACATCCAAATATCTAAACATACTTAACTACAAAATTTCTACACAATAAATTTATAAAATTAGAAGTATTTATACTGAGCATGACGTTTAAACGAATAGGTAAACTCACTAAAAATAAGTTTTACCAGGCCGCCCATACCATTTTTTACTAAAATTAACAAATAGCCGTATAAGGACTGAGCAGTCTATACCTTTTTACCTCTCTACTAAGATGATATATAGGTATAAAAAAAAGGTTACTTACATATGTCTATGCGTCCTTGTCTAACCGGTCTGTATGGATAATTATAATATAGTATTGTCTTTGTTTATTATTATTTCTCTACCCCCATTATATATCCGAAAGTGAGTAATAACGTCTTTAACTAAACGTGTTTAGGTTGAATTTAGTATGATTTTACCGTTTCGCATTTTTATAATTACAATTGAGTTTTGGGGTAACTTTGTAAATAATAATTCACATCCGCCGCAAATCATTACCGTCATCCACAGAGTACCTTCTTATATACCCGTCATCGTTACGTCTATTCTTGGTTGTGCCGAAGTAGTAACGTTATTTTATTTTATTCTCGACTTGTCCGAAAACTTGTGTAACAACTGAGTTTTAAAATGGTTCGATTAAACTCTTGTATGAGATCGAATATTGTAGTGCTTCGGGAACAAAACCAGAATATAAAAAACACAAGAAATGAATATAACGGTGAGTTACTTAGAGTTTACTCCATTTCATTGAGCTATGTTTTGTTGATAGACCTACTAAGTTCAAATTGTGTTTTTTATGTGCAGACGAACACGGTTGGCAAATGGCTAAGGCGGTATGAAAAACCGGGTGACGTTAAAGATGATCGGCAAGGCCCTCGTCCTTCTGCCTACACAGAGGAATCTCAGCGGCACCGGAATATTGTGCTACTGAATACCGACGCTTTATTTACTCGCTCAACAGCTGAGACATTTGGGGTATCTCTTAGCACTGTCAGAAGACATTTGCACGCTGCCCAGATACACCGTTATAAACCAACGAAAAAAATAAGTTTGTCAACTAGCATCGCTACGATCGCCTTAGTTTTGCCAAAAAATATGAAGATTTCGACTGAGAGAACCAGATCGTAATTTTTTCGGATGAAAAATGCTTCAGATCCGATAAAGATGGACGAAGGTAGATGGGGTCAAATGGTGCTCAACTGGGACCCCGATCAGGTTAAATCAAAACAAAACCTTGATGATGAAGACTATAGAACCTGGGAACTTATGAGGAATACTGACATATGCTGAAATTTGGTAGCTAGCATGAAAAGTAGGCTGAAACAAATAGAGGAGAATGAGGTTTACCAAGGGTTTACCCTCTCTGGAAATCTCCGGTATTAGAAAAAAAATACAGCTAGTGAAATATAGTGTAACATTATATTATATTCTTATTTGATGGGCATACAAAAGTTGTAAGTGATATTGTTTCAGATTATACCTTGTTTTTTTTAGCATTACAAAAAGGGTAAGGAAGCTTAATAACGTGTCTTTTCATTGAAAAACACTTTTGAAAAATAAGATATAGCAAATATGTAACAATTATGTTTTACAAGGACATATATTTACATTATTTTGATTTCATAAGTAATAGTTATACTTTAGAAGCTTCGCTTCTCTAGAAGCCTTATTTCATAAAAAGACTTGTCAAGATTGTTAACCCTTTTTCTAATGCTAAAAAAACGAGGTCTAGGTAGTGAGTGTTGTCTTTCCTAAAATTGTAGTAACGTGACAGGAGATGAATATTGTTATCGCTGGCCGATAACATGATGTTTCTCTCTGAAACGTAGTGGCTCGCAAGGTTAGAATATCTTCTCGTTTTATACACAATCATTATTTATCAAACCCAATATTTATATATAGTATCTGTTATGCAGTTATTAATCACGCGGTAGATTCGACATTTAAAATGTGATGTATTCAGCGTAGTATAGAAATATCCTGTCTGCACTCTCATGACTTAGTCATTCTGATGTTGTAAGGAAAAGACAACCTGCTAGCTTATATTCAATAGACAATATCCTGGGGATTTCCCTTCCGGTTCCTTTCCTATTATTAAGACAGCTATAATCGCAGTCCAGGAAACATAACACAATTTTAATTTACTCACACTATAATATTGTTGTTTATTTCCCATAAAAGATATTTAAATATGCTTACAATGCAACTGTTACCTTGATAGTTAAGCAACAAAAATGTTCAATTTATATAATGTAAACTAGAAATATCAAATAAATATCTGCCAAACTAAACGCATATCGGTATAGGGATTTTGACTATATTTAAAATATTTTTAGGCGTTAAGCGTTAATAAAATACCAATAAAATAATGTGTTTTTAAGATTGTTTTTATTTTAATTTGCCCTGTTTATTTCTTCTATAATATTTGATATTACCCGTATCCATTTTTCAATAATTCTGAACTTAATAATATACGTATGCTAACAAAAAAAAACCAAAAAGATTGAAAATGCTTTTGACGGTCTCGAACGCGATCTCTTAGGATCACTTGTCCGCATATGAAACCAAACCGCTACGCAATCATTACGTGTGTTGACGAAATGATTGTACAGTTTCTATACTGCTATTAGGGGGGTCACGTCTCTCTGACGCTGACTGTACATAGAAACATTATTAATTTTAGAAAGAACTGTGATATACATAATTTTAATACTAGAAATAAGTATAAACTGGCAGTGCCCACCACTCTAAGGTTTTATAACAAGCTTCCAACAGAAATTACCAAATTATCATTCAATAAATTCAAGAATTATGTAAAACGTAAACTTATTTCTAAAGCCTATGATAGTATAGAAGACGATTATTTTATTATAGTATAGTATAGAAGATTTATTAAAAAATAAATGTTTTAAATTTTCCTTGTGACATTTGCATTTTATTTTATTGATTTATTTTCTTTTTAAACGTTTGTAAATCTGTTAAGAAATGTAATAAACATGACAAACCCTCATTCGAGGAATAGTTGTAGGCACGTAATTAATTTAGAAAAAAAAATGAAATTAATATGATGAAAAGATTAATATGATTATTTTTGTTGACTAATATGTACTATAAATATATATATATTTTTGTATTCTTCTACAACACATTCGAATTATGATAACAAGCACAACTATAATGTAGATTCATATTATTTATATTTGAATTTAGTTATTCTCTGTACATAATTTGCTATAGGTAAAAGTAAGTCTAAGCTGTAAAATTAAGAAAGCAATTTTAAAATAGTTGAATATTTATATGTCTGATTATAATTTTAACATACCCAATATTTATTAAAATCTATTATATATGTATATATATTTCATATATTAAATATTTGTAAATCGTACATCCACCCAAATGTTTTAATCAGAATCCAACCCTGTTTTACCTGCCCGTTCGGGAAAGTTACAATTGCCTCCTAATCGCCAACTAGCCGTGCGCTCGGAATACCAGTGCAAGCGCGATCTCCAATTACGCACATTTGTTTGGAATCTCGGTGTCGAGTTACGCTGGTTCTAGAGCATTTGAATCGCTTGTACTGGGTGCAACCGTATAGAACTTAGAGCTTTTTTCGTATTAGTTCATATTGAATCTTATTGCGTGGTCCATATAGTAGAAATTCAATAAACGCTAATATGTGGCCAAACCATTTTTTTCATAGTGGCACGCGCGCCTGCGGGTTTACACACAAAAGATAAGACACTAAGTGGATGAGTTCAGTTCAAATTGTTTAGAGTATACATAAGTATATAGATATACGTTTTACTTGGTTACATTAGGTTACAATAAAGTCACCTTTATGATTAATAGAATAAAAAGATGATGGTTTAAAAATATTAAAATAACACGCTTGAACCTGAAACTTCAATATTCAGGTTAGATAATGTTTAAAAACGTTTAAAGCTTGGATGAATATCATGCCTTGCCTGTGTCAGCCATATTTGTTTAAATTCATCCTCTTAACGTTTATCCCGACTTTAGCCACTGCTAAATTGAGCCTGTGGTCCGCTTGACAACCTAATTCCATAAATTGCCATCTGACCTTCCAACCCATATGTAAAAATAGGGCCGCGATTCGAAAAATAAACACACACACTGGACAGACACAGCTCCAACCCAACTCAACTTAACTCAACGCTGTAACGACATTGAAATTTGCTATTCGAACAGATTTTCATTCAACATGGTCTCACATTGGTCACACATTGGCCACACATTGGTCTCACATTGGTCCAATGTGTGACCAATGTGTATGTGAGCCTAAGCCTTATTGAGATTAGATCCGATTTATCTATTTATTATTTTATTACTATTATTGTGAATTGATCCTATGTGTACTTACCTATTTTTGGCATATTCTATTGATTGACCTTTTATTTCCGCAGGGACCAAGCTCCCAAAAACCGTATCACTGAACGAACTTATTGCTGCTGAAAGCAAACAAAAGGAGAAGAAGTCCCCAAGTAATAAATCAGGTAAAGTTGTAGATACAATATCTTTGAGGTATTTTTAACACATTCGCCGCGCGGCTTGGGTTTCCCGCTGTGTAGCGAAAATGCGTCGTAGAGGCGTAACGACGACGTGTCGTGATTGTCGCTGAATGGGTTAAACTAGAGTAAATAAAGATGTGTGGTGAGGCTACTTTTTATCGGAAACAACTTTCTTTCGACTTTCTACCTGCGGGTATTAGATACCTTAGTTCTAACTAATATTATGCGCTAGGTATACCCAATACCCAATGTACCCATTGATTTTAACGTGCCTCAATCACAAAGGAATCTGAATATCGTATTTAATTTTAATACCATACATTTATTTTATTTTATTTTTTTATGTATGCATGCAATGTAAAATAAAGCAAGTAGGTAGGTACATAGATACCTAAGTGTAACTTTGGCATATAACGTTTCTAGCATCCTTTTTTTCACAGCCATTAAGACTGCAAAAACAGTTTCGCTGAATGAACTTATTGCTGCAGAAAGCAAACAAAAGGATACCAAGTCTGAAGTTACAGGTAAGGTGTCACATTACTGTTTTACCTTTTGAGCACGGTGCAGTATTTTAATTTCAAAATACATAAACAATACATTAATAATTTAAAACAAAAAAGAACCGACTTCACTTAGTCTCCATCTTTCCAAAAGCAAATGCTCGGGCAGCTGTAAAAAATACTCAAGTGACTAGAAGGCTGGCTACTATTTCGCACAGCGAGTAAGTATTGCCATCCATCGAGGTAATAAGGCCAGCCTTCAGGGCACCCTGCCAGTTGACAGAAAGTTTTATTGTAGTTTATAATTATGTTTTTTCTTTTGGGTTAAAATTTTATGGATAATAAACTTCTTTAAAAGGGCATTGTATATATTTTGAGGGCATATGATTTTAATAGATTTTGACGCATTCATGTTATTATGCGATTATAAATTCAGTTATAACTTTTATACTTACTTTTTTTGTTTAGGTGCAGCACCCACGACTAAGCACTTTTCTAAAAAAGAGAGTTCACCTTCAGAATCTCGACAAAATTTTGAAACATCACGTTTCTCTAGAATATTGGGTAAGTAATACGTTCACGGCAGTGTTTCTGTTTTATTACAAGGCGCAAAACCATTGATTTATACAAAAAGGGAGATATGGTACCAGGCGCTCGATTGTGTGCCATCAAATATAAGTTCCGGAACCCATATTGAATTAGTCGTGTGGCTTCTGCCACACTCTCTCAGTCACACTTTGTGCAATGCGCAAAATATGGAGGCCTCCCTTGCGTACCCGTGTTAACTATATAGTTTTATCTCTTTTGCCCATGATACACATACATTATAGCAGTGTGTAGCATTTTAAGCTCCCAGTACACAATGGCCCATCATGGGCCAGTCTAAGGGACGCAGCTATGCGTTAGAGGGAGCTAACGATATTGCGATCTCCTTCCGTCGTATAGCTGTGTCCCTTAGACTGGCCCATGATGGGCCATTGTGTATCGAGGTCTTACAAGTGTGTAGGTGCTGGACCACATTTCAGTTTTGTTTACTATGAACGTCACTCATCTTCCTTTTTGTTTTGTCTATGCGCAAAACACACTTTATGCGGAATTCAGCCACGATCGACAAGAATCAGCCGTATAGCGGATTTTTCTATGATGGCTGAATTCATGTATGGACCGAAGTCAGCTGGAAGTTGGATATTTCCGCTGTCCGCCTGATTTTTGTCTATCATAGCAAAATAAACCAATATTTACACCAATTTTCACTAAAAATTGTAATATTTTGAGCTGTTTACCAAAACAGCCTGTAACATTGCCATAAGCCAATTGCCACGGTCGAAAACGTGTCTAGCGGTAAGCACTAAACAATAGTTCCAAATATCTCCGGGTGGCGCTAGGTATAGTTCAGCACTTGAAATGAATTACCGATATTTAATACTTATATGACTTTCTAATTAAATTTATATTCAGAGTGTTTTTCATCTCCGCAAACAATTATTTTAGATTTAATTTTTTTTTAATTTCAAAATTAATTTAATCAAATTTAATATCATTGTGGCGCCATCAGTTTATCGCCTTTTGACGGACACTTTTGTAACATAGAGATTTATATCCTTCTTGTACCATCCATAAACTGAAGCCTAAAGTTTGACATTTAAATGGTCGTATACAGGTTGTATTCGTTAAGAGTAGCCAGGCGATTATTCCGTAAATACAGATATTAGCAAACTATAAACTGATATCAAAAGCCATCATCATATATTTAAGAGCTAGGCTCTTGTCAGTGGAGCAATTTCCATGCCTGTCTGTCATTTGCCTTCTCTTTTACAGCCTGATCCGACACGACGTTTATTTTTTCCTTTACTTGATCCAAGTATATTCTCCTTGGCTTTCCTGCCTTCCATTTCTGCTTCAACTTTACCTTCTATGATGTTTCTTATAAACTCATACTCGTACTCTCGTCGTCGTATCGAAAGTACGTTACGTTACCCAATTATTAAAATCACATATAGGTACACAAATATCCCAAATATACATTTCGTATGCCGTTCGTTGAGAGGCTCTAGTTTAAGAGGCCTTATTCCCAAAATGCGCGAATTTCACGAAATGCTTCATTTTCTTCGAAGGCTATGGCGAAAATACTAAGTGTTTTTAAATCAACTATTGATGCACAAAATAGTTCATTTCTTTATCTAGACAGCCATCGGAGCAAATATTACATTTTAACGAGTGAAGTATGAAAAAAATTGGTTGTCTTGGAAGGCCTTTCCGGATTTTCCAGTTAGGTGTACCGTTCATTTTCAGATTACGCAAAAAAGGGTAAAAATTCTTATTTAATTTGAATTAAATTCAATTGAGTATATCATGTATGAGACGGCCATGGAAATAAAAATCGAAGATTCATCTTGGATAATCGACAAAATACCTTCTGATTATATGCCCGTTTATTGATGAAAACACGGTTACATTTCATTTTTTCCACGAAAACCCTATGAATATTTTGCCCTAAAAATATTACCATTGCAAAGTGAAACTATATTTCTATCACGATAAAAAAAAACTATACTATAGCAGTAAATTTCAAATTACTATGAATTTTTAAAAATGACACTTAAATCACACTTCACAGGACACTTTTTGTAAGAATCGTATTTTTGGGTATTTAATAATAATAAACATGGTTCAAAAATATTTTTTTTGTAATACTAATACTTCAAACTATCTTATAAATAGCATTTTATGCGGCTTTTTTCATTAATAGAGTTTTTCGACCTTTTAGGGAATAACGAGCCTTAAGTGGCCTAGTTATTTCACCATTATCATATGATTCATGAATTGTTTTATTGTATCCACTTATCCATATCAATCAATTATCATTAGGTGTAGTTTATTCGTGTAAATTATGAATCTTAAACAGTTTTATCATTCATTAATCACCAGGAAATTACATCCTCAAGGAACGTCGTAATAAATGTCCCATATATTTAATTTAAACTTATTATTTTTAATATTACTTTAACGGCCTCCTAGCCCAGTCGGTAGTGACCCTGCCTACGAAGCAGGAGGTCCCGGGTTCGAATCCTGGCTGGGCATTTATTTGTGTGTTGATCGCAGATATTTTTTCCACTACGTATTTAAGTATTTATCCATATTTATCTATTATATATATCGTCGTCTAGTACCCATAACACAAGTCTTATTGAGGTCGATTTGTGTAAGATTGTCCTATAATATTTATTTATGTATTATTTATTACTACTTTTATTTAAAAAAGTTATTAATGCGATTATAGACGTAGGTACTTTCGATATCAGTTTAAAGTTTTCTGATGTCTGTTATATTTACGGAATATTTACATACGCTACACTTAACGATTACATTCTGTATACAAAACTGTTTAATTACATTCAAAAAATAAACTATTGAATGTACATTGCAATGTACCCAATTTACCGGGTTCAGAAACATTTTGTACATAAACAAACCGTTCTGCTGAGTGCTTGGCGCGGAGCGGACACCAAAAACTGAGAACCAAATTAATATTGTGCATAAATTAATTTCTCTTCGGGCGCTGTTGTTTAGAAACGCTCTTAGGTACCTATTTATTTAACCGCTTACCTTGCTAAAATATGGGTGCGCAGGTTTAGTAAAATGATTATGTACACAAATATTTCCCCTTCAACGTTATAAATAGGTAGGTATTTATTATGGGGGGGACTTGAACCGTTGGAAAAGTAGACCAATTGATCAAAATTCAAATACTTGGTTTAAAAAGTTTAAAATAATTTTAAGATCCTCAAGTACCTAATCTCAACATATTTATAAAAAAATCTTGAAGTATTCATATAATTGTTTAGAATACCTATGATATCAAAAAGAATAGTTCATTTAGTTTGTATTTAAGCAAACATCGAAAAATAATGTATAAAGACAAGCCAGGAGGGCCTATTCGAAAGTTATGAATTCTGTTATTGATTGAAAATAGATGTCATATACTTCAGAAAAAGTGACCAAACCCTCCGGTGTCCGAGGCCAGATTTGAACTGGTGTCTTCAGCTTTCGCGGCTGACGTCCTGACCACTAGACCACCCGGTCACGGCGGAACTTGACAAATCAAAAAATATTGAACAAAAGAATTTGATTTGCTTCAAGATTCTTATAAGATTATTGATGTTATTTTGATTTACAATTTTTTTTTTATACAACGACGGTGGCAAACAAGCATACGGCCCGCCTGATGGTAAGCAGCTACCGTAACCTATGAACGCCTGCAACTCCAAAGGAGTCACATGCGCGTTGCCGACCCTTTACAAAAGGAGGATTCACTGTGTTGACGACTTAATGAACAAGAAGGTCCCTCATCGTCAACACACTGGGTCCTCTTTGAGCTTTTTGGCAACCTTACTCACCAGCAGGAACACAACACTATGAGTAGGGTCTAGTGCTATTTGGCTGTGGTTTTCTGTAAGGTGGAGGTACTTCCCCAGTCGGGCTCTGCTCCAGATTTGAGCGATGACATTCGCTGAACGTGCCCTACCACACTTAGCGAGATGCCATTCGCAGTGCCCATAGCTCTCTTTTTGGCATAGTTTAAGGACATACCCAGGTCCGGACGTAGTTTAAGGACATACCCCGGGTCCAAAACTATTGGAACTCGTTTGACTTAAGCACCTAAATATTTTCTTTTTGTCAATTACTTATTTAGTTTATAATATGACTGTTAATAAGCGTATCTTTTTTTTAGCTAAAAAACCACTAAGAAAAACATTTTCTCTGAAAGATTTATTCGCTTCAGAAAAATATTCAGCCAAGGACAGGATAGAAAGTCTTTTGTCGAAGACATCAAGTAAGTACATAAGTAGTCATAAAGTGGGTCCAAATATGAAATATTAATCACCGTTAATATTGAACGAGGTGATTTAGGTAAGCTATACTGAACAATTTTTACTATGGCAGCAACTTCGAAATATTAAAAAAATGTTTGGCTTCTCCATAGACAACGACTACGTCTGATCAGCCGAAATGTATGAAACAGCCAAAAAAAAATTTCGCGATTTCGGAGTAGGTCCCATAGTAAAAGTTGTTCAGTATGGCCTACCTAATCACCTCGCACAATATTTCATCCTATATAATACACTTATAGGTACTTTTACTACTTGTAGTTTGGCCAATTGAATCACTAATAGCAAAATAAAATAAACATACCATCATTTCATATGAAAGCAATTCAATGATTTTACTACTAAAACTAACGAGTGTACCTATTTGAAAATTCAAAATTTTTTTTCAGGCGGAGGTCTTCGGTTGCATCGAAGCAAATTTCTTCCAACTTTGTCTCATAGACCCTTCGAGTCAGTAGGCAAGTACCTATACAATTTACGACTTTCAAAGTTTTTTTCTTTCTCGCTCGTATATTGTAAAAGCAATAGATGCATATAAAAAATCCTTCCTTTCTTCCTTAAAAAAACCGGGTTTCTGAAATAGGTATGATGGATAGTGGGCAATCTGTGGAAAATTTCAACTACTTAAATCGAAATATCTATCGATTTTCTGTTTGTTTATTTCTACTTTATGGTGCACAATAAAGAATATATTATTATTATTTCCTTTATTTATCTTTTTACTTAGTTTAGGGTTTTTACAATATTTTTATAAAAGTAAAATATAAAAATACATCTAAAACATATGAAAACAATAAAAGCATTATAAAAAACCTAAACTAGGCTGCCGGCGGTTAGGGCCGCAGAGTGAGGAACCTTCGGACTATGCGCGCCGTGTCCAAGATTACCGCCTTCTGAATCTGACCCTTGATCCAACCACAACCTCGTAGCGAAAGTCTCTCAAGATGTTGGTCGAGACTCTTCGCTACGAGACCGTTCGCAGAGACAACTATCGGCACAATGATCGCCGAATCAACCTCCCACATGGCGGTTACCTCGTGAGCCAAGTCTAGGTACTTGCTGGACTTGTCCTTCTCGGCCTTCACGAGGTTGTCGTCACATGGGACGGTGATGTCGACGAGCATGGCCCGGCGTTGCGATCGATCTATTACCACGATATCAGGCTTATTGGCTACTATAGTCCTGTCCGTGATAATAGATCGATCCCAATAGAGCGTGGCACGACCATTTTCGAGAACTGGCGCAGGTGTGTACTTGTAGGACGGCACTTCGTGGTCCACAAGACCGTATAGGAGAGCAAGCTGCTGGTGTATAATCCTGGCTACGAGGTTATGTCTGTGCAAGTACTCGCCGTTAGCAAGATGAGAGCAACCGGAGATGATATGCCTGAGTGACTCTCCGGGACGGCGGCATGCCCGACAAATGTCGACCGTACCGTCCTTCAGGATATTATTATTATTATTATATCTAAAATTACCGTGGACGTTAACGTCCGCGATATTCTGTTAACGTTTTATAAGAGCCCACGACACTAAACCTAGTTCGATAAGACTCCTAAATGATATATATACAATGTATATAATATATATATACGTTTTCAATAGGGGAACACGAAATGGCGGTGCTGCAATGCAAAAAAACCTGGCGGCGTCAGTAATTTTTTTTAATAAATAAAAAATCCGGTATCTAAGACTATAACTCTCGCAGGTTTCCTTTGTTCCTCGAAGCAGGGGAGGGGTAGGGCTGTACGATAATGCAGTGCTGCAAGCCCAAGTGCTTGGCCTTATCAGTGGCAGCAGCATCGTAAGATTGTAGATGTATATGCCAAAACATAGCGCCTGATCCTTTATAACATCTTGTTACTGTTGTAATTATATGTATATAATCAGTTACGTCTCTAGCCCTTTGACCGCCAAAGACGTCAAATCACGCGCACGGAAAGTCGTGCCCTCTGCCCTCAGCGCCAGTACGTGATATCACGTCCTAACTATAGCTGGTTTGCCTTGCCGCGCGCGCTAGCGCTGAGGGCACGATTTTTCCGTCCGCTTCTTGGCGGTCAAAAGATATATACAGTTAGGTGCATAACTGAACCAATGTGCATCACTTTGACATGTTTCTTTCATTATTTCAGAAGAGGCTAATTATTAAGTTACTATTTTATTATTAATTGGTAACAACGCTAATAAACTTACTGACCTATTATGTTATTGTAGATAAAAATAAACATTTTCTCTATTAGATAATATTTGGTACTGACTCAGTTTTGCACCGACATCGTTAAATGAAGATAAGTCTTATCAATTATGAAAAAAATAAAAACTTTCAGGTTATATTTGTTCGTCTCGGTGTCAGCTATGTATCCATATGAAAGCCAATTTCGATTCATTGCATTCACAATCTTGATTTTTTTATTCGTCCATGATTTTGAGCCAAAAACCGTTAAACTACATTTTTTTTATTTAACCCGATATTGATATTTTTCTTTTACACAACCAGGTAAGACAATTAGTTGAAATAGTACATTATATGCTCTTTAAAATGAGGTGTATGACTTTTATATCACTCACGTATTTTTATGGTTATCTCAGAATGAAGTCCGCTACAAAAATTAACTAACGAGAAAGTTGTTCGGCCATTTGCCTTGACTCAGTTTTGCACCTGACAATACATTGCCAGTAACTAATTACAAAAATAAGCCTGATTTAAATGTTTGATAACTAAAATAATGGTCGTGGAATTCCTTACTTTAAATTAGTTACTGAATTGGGAATGCCTAAGAAAAAATGAAATAATGGGAAAAATAAATTAGGTGAAATTTCACAGTTTTCGGTATGAAATTGAGAAAAATGTATAAGTCGGAAGAAAATAATTTGTGAAGCAGTTTTGTAGCGGTACCCAAGGATTAATATTTTACGTTTAGAACTTTTATGTAACTTTGATTGTTATCAAATTATTTACATTTTACTAAGGTACTAATTTTGACTCAGTTATGCACCTAACTGTATATATATATATATATATATATATATATGGGAGTCTTATCGACCTAGCTAATGGGTTTTTGGTTCCCGGTTTTACCATGACATTCGTGACGGCAAAACGTGACAACATCTTCGACATCCATGGTAAAATAAACGTAACCATCACTGGCAAAGCTGGCCAATTTCCATGCTCGAAGGAGCATCATTTTATTACAACTTATTTTTTCTTTGCAGAACACATTTTTTCACTGGCCAGGACGATATCACCTCTGAAGTTCAGAAAAAGATTCGAGATAAGGTCACCTTTGAAACCGAAAAAAATCAAATACTCCTTTACTCCCCGTAACAAGCGTAGAAACCAATCAACGAAGCGGGAAGCCGATGAAAATGCGGTGTTCAATCACCGCTACATTCCGCTCATCAAGCGGATTGGTTTACTTATGGATGATATTCTTTCTCCAGACTCAAGCGAGTCTCTCGAACCCGTGCGCCGTAGAAAACCAAGACGCAATCCAAAGCTATCCGGAAAACACGCCGATCTTACATCCTCAGAGTCTAAGCCGCAAGAAAAGACAGCTATTGCTCCCACTACTATCCTCCCGGAGACCACTAACACCGAGGATCCCACGAGTGAGACTCCCGACACCACAGCCTATACTACTCCCTTTAGTGACTTCTACACTCTCCGACCAGATACGGACCTACCATTATCATTTACAAGAAATCCCAGCAGCGATCGGGGAGACGCTTTTGGAGTCGGTGAGGGAAGCGGCACCGCATTTCACGGAGACATTAAGAGACATATCGCCCGGTATAATGGAAGTGATGAATATCATTCCAGCGGACGAAACCAAACCTATTCATCACATAATGAGGAAGATTCCGGTAGCTCTACACGAATCGATAAACGCGGCGATGGACACCAAAACGGAACTGATACCGGAAATAGAACCGACATCCACAAAACAGAGAAAACAGAAACACAAGCCGCAACCAGATTCGTCGGAAGAAATGACACTGACACAAAAACTACGCTCCAAATTAGAGGGGAAACGCTACAAATACCAAGAGACGTACGAAGATTACCAAGACTACCCGATAAAGTCTTTATTGTTGACGCAGAACCCGTACCGCCCCAAAAATCTGGTGAAGAAAGCTTCGTCGATGTCTCACAGCATCACGCCAGTTCTGAACGAGGGACTGACTGGAATGGCACAGCTTCCGCAGAAGATCAAAGAATTCGTCAAGTCATTCAAGGAATGATACCCATCAATCATATTCTTGATCCCAACTTTCTGAAACAGCGTACTCAAGACAATCATGTTGTGGCAATTTTTGATGGGTATAGTGTGGCTAGGGATATTAATGGATAGGAATCATCTTACTGAAAAATCGATACGAATTAGTCCTAATTAATCCTACTTAGTAGTTTCAAGATTGTTATTTTTTAGTATTTCCTGTGTAAATATAGCATTATATATAAAAAGTAAGTAAGTACCCAAAGCATTATTAAGTACATAATATGTAGGTAATGATTTACTAGGCATAAAGGTGCGACCACACCGCTGCTTAAAATACGGTGACGCTACGGAATCGCAGTGACGCATCGTATTCGTACCGTTTTTATCGCATGCCTCCCACACCGCTGCTCAAAATACGCTGACGGTACGGAATCGCAATGACGTGCCGTAAACGTCGCGATTTTAACGCATGCTCTCCACACCGCTGCTTGAAATACGCAGACATTGAGCTGCGTCAAAATATTTAGTATGGGGCACGTCACGGCGTACACGTTGCGTCTGCGTATTTCGAGCAGCGGTGTGGAGGGCATGCAATAAAAACGGTACGGATACGATGCGTCACTGCAATTCCGTAACGTCGCCGTATTTTAAGCAGCGGTGTGGAGGGCATGCGATTAAAACGGTGCGGATACGATGCGTCACTGCGATTCCGTAACGTCCCCGTATTTTAAGCAGCGGTGTGGTCGCACCTTGAGGTATCTACTTGAAAAGGTCAGTGATGCCGTAACATTATTTGTCTTGCAAGAAATATCAGATTTTCTATTTTATACAGAACCAATAAATAAAATCATTCATCAATCAAAATCATTCAATAAATACATAGACAGAACAAGTATAGGCAAATGAGCGAACTGAAATACCAGCGTGTATGTAACGCAGGTCTGAAAGTTTTCGTGTAAATATAGTGCTGTAAAATAGAAAGACATCTTCAGTTTTGTTTTATATAATAAGAAATAATAATATGGTTAATATATAATAAATGTCTAAGTTATTATCGGCGGCCTTTCTTGCCCTTGCTCTTGCTGGGGACTTGTTGCGCCTGCGGCTGCTGGTCGGCAGGCCTGCAACATACAAACCATGCGTCACTTTCAGCTACTCATTTAAATTTAACGTATTATATTAACGATTTTCACCTATTTTTTAAAAAAACAACAGTATTTACTTTATATTGTAACTTTAAAACACGTTAAGAAACAATCCAACTGCAATAAAAATACAATGTATTAACTACGCAGCATAGACTAATTAACCCAAGACCCCACATAGCCGGGCGACCCCCGCTGCCAGACTCGAAGTAATTTTACTCTATAGTAAGACACTAATTATTGGAAGTGACAGTAAACTTAGTATGTCTCCATGGCAACCATTAATGTCTGACTCTCTCTTACGCCCCACGGGACAATCGCGCGTTCCCTGCCTAGCATTGCGTGTTCCCCTCCCGCACCCCTTCTTTTTGGCAGCTTAGGTTTCAAAGAAATAACGCGCTAAGCGGAGTATAGAGATATATACCTATGCTACGCAGTAGATACAGCTACAGCTAACGCCTCGACGTCCGAATCGGAAATATTCGAATTTGCTTGAAAATTATTCCGATGCAACTCCAATACATACAGTCAGCAGCAGAAGTACCTTAACGGATGAGGTGTTCAAAATTAACTTGACACTACTTTATTGCTCAGAGAATAAGAGCGTGTGAAGGTCATTTTAAACACCTCACCCGTTAAAGATACTTCTGTTGCTGACTGTACAACTACAATATTCATCAATATTGGTTGTTTATTTGTCGTGTTGTGACTCGTGTTGCCGTAAAATCGTGTTTTTAATGTATGTATTATGTATTTTAAAGTTAGAATTCGGCACCAGGCTTTAATCGCGTCAACTTTCTCTTATTATTTTGCCTGAACTTTAACGTTCATGGTCACCAGCTGACGATCGACAGCTCAGGAGAAATAAAAGCTCGGACGCATACATAATCAGGCCTGTAACGCGGCTATCACACCGGTGCCGCGAACGAGACAGCGCTATACACCTGCAGAGCGCTATCTCGCTCGCACACCGTCGCCCCATACGGAATCGCAGCAGTATGACAGCCACCTTAGACTTTTTCCAAACACAGTTGAACCTTATTACCGAGCAAACAGTTGTTCATAGTAGATTTAAAAAAATGGTCCAATAGAGAGCATAACATAGGATCTGGGTGTCTCACTCGCACCGCACCCATTACAATACTGACATATGACTACATTACAATACTGAGTTATTGTCATTTTGGCATTGACCATTGACGTGATTACTTACACCCTTGATCGAAACGAGATGAAGTCCCCACTTTGACTTCTCTTTTGGCCTCACTGTGGTACCTTTACAAATGGTAGGTACCTTTAGCAAAATAAACCTTCTAATTTCTGGCTACATCACCAATCCTATACCCAGTCCACTATAACCAGATATGTTTAGTTGTTTACTCACAATTTGTATAAATGTATGAGATTATCTAAAACCATACCTGTTTTGGCGGGTTTTCAGTTTAGGTATTGATTCACCGATATACTTCATAACGGATTCCCGGGTGGAAAACTCCGTTTTGACGGGGGTTCCGTCATCATTCTTTATCTGAACCCTTATCCTACCTCTGAACAGCATCTCCTGAAAGTCACAGATTTTTTTTTTATTTTCTTTATTTCACCATAATAAGTGACAGTCTACATGAAAAGGTAATTTTATTGCTTGAATAAAATATGTTTCATAGACAGTTTCATTTTGTTTGTCATTTATCTGTTCTATGAAATGCAATTTTCTTAAATGCCACGACATAAAAATTATGCGTCATTTTACAATAAAATATTATAAATATAAACTGCTGTTGTAAGATATACATGTATGTTGACCAACTAGAGTTGAGACGGTCTCAAGAAAGTTCTCGATGTACTATGGGAAATATTCATATCCAATGTTTCTCATACAAAAAGGACAATGTTCTCAAGAACAGCACAACTCTATGACCCACAAAAGACAATTGCGAAATTTTTAAGAGACCAGAGTAGCCTATTCAATAAAGTTATAAGTGATAATCTACAAGCAGTTGTCTCTTTCTAACACATAGGGTTTCAGAGTTATTAAATAGGCCACAGGCACAGTCGCCATCAGATATATAGGCGCGGCTAAGGTGGTCATAAATATCTGAACAATGCCTCTATTGTTAAGGTGATAAAGTGCATGATCAGGTATTTTTAAGTACCTTGGCCGCTCCAATATAACTGATAGCGACCATTTTGCTATTCTAATCTAGCTCAGCTCAGTTTAACACATTCAGTGCCGAAAACCTGACTATCGGGTATTTTATGATTTCGTTCCCAGACCGGACGACCCGATAGTCGGGATCATGGTACTACAGCTTTATATGACTAAATTTTTGTGGCCTGGTGCGGATGTCTTGTTTGGCTGGGTGGCAATGAATGTGTTAATATGATGCTTTAAATTGAGATATAGTTTAGGAAATATTATGAAGGTGTTTAGGAAATATTTCATAGTGATGGCAGAATATTGATAAAATTAAAGGATTTGTAGTTTTTATTAGGAGACTTGCCTGATTTTTAGAAAGTTTGAAATTTTGGAAATAGATCATTGCAATGGTAGAATTTAGATCAAAATTAAAGCTAAGTTTTTACATTAATTAGATAAATTTATTGAAAAACAGAAATTTACTAGCATGACAAAGTGATCGCAAAATATACATCAAAGTAGGAATTTGTTGTTTTAATTTGGTGTTATTTTTAGGAAAAGAAGTTTGTAAATATAAGAATACAAAGTAAGTTGATGTTTTATTTTAGGACACTTGTTTCTAAACATGAAAAAAAATAACTTCCACTAACCTTGCTTTGTTCCCGTGGGTATAACTTGTTTTCCACCCCCACTGGCAACCCTGTCGCTACCAGTACGTCCCTGATCTCCTGGTGAGTAGGATTCTCGACACACGACGTCTTCGGTAGCCTGCGACCTTGCGCCAAAGTCTTCTTACTGTTTAGATATGCAGGGTAAATGCAGATCCATCTGTAAAACACCACATCCTGCTCAAATACATCCTAGAAATCTTGATACGATATTATGAACATTTAGCCACATCAACAACCTTACCTTTCGACTTCACTGTGCTTTTTTTCGGGGTTCCAAGAGGTTATCATTGCTGCCATGGTAGAATTGATTAATAGTTTCAATTATTACTAAAACACACGAAATAATAAACATACACGTATGCTCAGTAGAATGATGTTATTTCTCAATAAAATCACTTGTCTTGTCAACGTCAAAAAGATAACCTGTAGAAATAGTAAAAATATCAGTTTGTTCAAGACCTAGTAAAAACTGTCGGGCACTTACGCTGTCGGATGGAAGCCTTGTGAGGTACTCTATCAATCATGTCAAACAAGCTGTCAAAGTGACAGCCAGCACACGTGTGGTGTTGGTTGGCGTGACGGCAACTTGGCGAATTAAAAGAAAATTGTTATTTTTTATAATTTACTACAAATACTAAGCGATGAGTAGTATAACAGTAAGTGATAACTGCATTGCTGTTACCAAGGGATTACGGATCGACCGTTATGATTTTGCGAAGCACGATTGTATAAGCATTCCAATAAGTAAACCTCTGGAAAACGATTGTATTTCTGATATTGCAATTTCCTCTAACTGTAAGTACTTAGCGGTAGTATCTTCAGTTTCAAAGCAGTTAACAGTATTTGAATTGCCTCTATGGAACAACTACAAAAGTTTTACACTTCCAAGAAGTGCTAGCAAAATAAGATTTACCTCAAACAATGAACAATTACTAGTAGCCGATAAAACGGGGGATGTTCTTATATACGATATCAATAATGCTAACGATAACGGCACAAAACTACTGGGACATCTGAGCTTACTACTAGATGTTTTACAAACAAATGATGGAAAATTCATTATAACCTCTGACAGAGATGAGAAAATCAAGGTATCACGTTACCCTAATACTTATAATATTCAAACATACTGTTTGGGCCACAAAGAGTTTGTGAAACATATTGAAATTTTACCTCATGATGAGAAATTCTTGACAAGCTCTTCTGGCGATGGAACTATAAAATGTTGGAGCTATTTAGACGGACGGCTGGCCCACACCATAGACACTAATGATGACATAAAGGATGCTCAGCTACGGGAAAACTTTGTAAAGTTCATGAATGATGATGGCATAGAAGTGGAAACATTGCCAATAGTTCACTACACAATCTCTGGTGTGGATGAATCCACCAGTTTATTAGTAGTGGCTGTACACACTTGTAATACTTTATTAATGTACAAGTTACAAACAGTTAATAAAAAATACAGTCATGCACTTTTAGAAAGAATTTCAATAGAGAGGTTCCCGGCTGGCATTAAATTATATAACTCCTCTTTGTATGTTTATGATGATGTAGATTGCACAGTTAAAGTGTTTAAAATAGAATATAAGGACAGTAAAATAAACATTAAGTCAGATAAAGAAATAAAGATGTTTGTAAAAGATGATACTACTATTGACATCAGAGACGACAACGAAGCTATCAAACTATTGTATAAAAGAAAATTTGACAATGTTCAGGAATACCAGGAGCGGAAGAAACAAAGATTGGACAAATCTATCACATAAAAAACGATCAAATATCAGTTCAACCAGATAAGTTTATTATTTTCAGTACGTACAGCGAAACAGAAATGTGAAGTGCACATTTTATACAAAAATAATTGAAACATTAAAGTAATGCTGGAACAGTCATTAATAAAGCTAACAAGTTAATATCTAAGCAGTTTTATTTTCTAGGAAAACAATGAAATTACAATATCACAATTTAACTAAACACAACAAGGACATAAGTAGTAAGGTCTGATATAATACTTATTGCTTTTTTTAATAAAGAAATGATATATTTAATCAGCAACTTTGACTGTTCTTTGAGTACTGTCAGAAAAGCATTCCAGAGTGTTGCTTATGAAATGCTACTCTTTTTAATCTTCATAAAGGCGTCATGAGCACTTGTGCCAAAGCACCAAGAACATCTTTAAGTGCTATGGCATATTGTATGCTATTAAAGTAACCTAAACCCTTGTAAGTAAAGTTTATATTGGCTTGCTTGCGCCGGTGATCTTAAGCATGTGAGTGTAGTTCTTAGATGCCATTGGCATTCAAAGGGTTACTATTAATGAGTATACTAAGAAGCCAATTTAAGGTCTGACACAGCATAATTGAAAGTCACAATGTGATATTTCTTATTGCCAATAATGGCAATAATAAACTAAACCCTGACCAGAAATATATGATCATGCGCCATGTTGCGCAATTTCATTGGAACTAATTTCTTGCACTGGCAATCATTTTACTGACAGAATGATATGCATGTGTGAGTGCATGTGATAGGCTGTCAGTGTCATTGTCGCGTTTATTTGAATTGTGTTGAATATTAAATAATAAAAGACAAAAATATCCCAAAATTATTCATAGTCAAGAGCGAAACATTGTAAATAGTGTATGTAATAAACAGCTGTAAATAATACGCTCGGGAACTGGAACTATTTCGCTGTGAAACATTTTCATACTAACATCAGAGCTGACAGGTAAACAAATCAAGATGTCACTATACCATAGAGAAATAATACGCTCTATGGCTATACTGAACTGTTGCCATATAAATGAGAATAATAGCGCCCTCTTGACAATAATCATATATTTCTGGTCAGGCTTTACCTAGTTTTCTCAAACATATTTGACTAACTTGTGCTAACAGAGCACTATTTGGTATGCAACGCTCTTGTAAAATGCTCCTAATTTGGAGTGGGCAGCTAAACAACACAAATGCAAGTCTAATATAGTAAAATAAGATGTTTAAATGTCAAATATTACAACGCAGTCAGTGCCTAGAGTAAAAATCAGTTTCAATCAGAATTTATTTAGTATTGATGTTATTCGAATGAAATGTGACAGTCTACATGCAAAGGTAACATTTGGCGGCTGGCCTTATTGCTCACATACAATATTGAATCTGTACATCGCACGTCGCGTAAGCGCCTTCCCACCAAACATTACATTTCCAGTAAACAGTCTCAAATAATGTGCATAAGTATTCTATTCTGTCTCTTCTTAGTTATACATTATACACCACACTATGAAACCAATAGATACATCCAAAGTTGAATTTATGCAGCTAGTATGTTAGTAGGCATTGCGGCCGTGAGTGCATTTACCTCGGCCGAGGCACGCCACACTAGCCGAGCTGCCTCGCACGGCATTTACCTCGTGAGGTGGTGAGTCAGGTGTGGACACGCCTATTGATTGTCACTAGCATAACTTTGTGTTAGGACGTTTGACGAAATTCAAGTGCCACAATCTAACATATATAAAGACATTTATTTAATCATGTCATTATACCGAGACAAATTCTTGTATATGCCTTTATAAGGCAGAGAAAATATATTTCCCACTATGATTTGAACTTTATTTCAAAGCTATAGGGTTCAAATTCTGACACCCTTATGCATATTAAAGGGCTCTCCATATCTATAAATGAATTTATTTTTGTTGTATTTATACCAGTACATTTTGCTGCCAACATAGGTTTACAATAATTGTAATTATTGTTTCAAAAGAAAGAACTTATTTGACCACGCTTGGCACAACAACTTTTTTCCAGTGTGTAATCCTCATTCATTTAAAAACCTAACGCACATCCGCGTTTTAGAGTATGTTTGTAGTTTCACACGTCGGGTCACGACCGGCAGTCTGCATACATCCGTCTCAATGGTAGAACGAATCAGATGTATGCAGCCTGCCGGATTTGACCTGACGTGTAAACGCACCTTTATATTCACATACAATTGTTTTGCTTAGCGTGGCAGCCTTTGTATTGTAACATTCGATTGTCTGATATTCGTGAAAATTTAAAACTTAAATATAGTTTGTAGGTATATTTAATTAATTAATTCATAGTTTTTACAATTGCCATAATATCTAAATGCAATAAATACAATCTAAACCATTTGCATTTACCTAGATTGAAGCACGTTTGCAAAGGTACGTAGCTGGGAGCTTAAAACATCAGTTGATTTTAATAGTTTGTCTACATCTTCCTTCAATTCCATGAGGTCGGGCAAATTGTTGCAATCTGGGACATTAAGTAGTGTTGTGAATATTTTGTCCCATAAACTCTTCATGTATCTGGAAAAAAACGACATACTTAATGTTGAAAACTCTGGGTTTTTTTTTTAAGTTCTGTATAAAGGCCGGTTTACACTTGCAAGTTTACTTGCGGCAAGTAGGGACGCAGCTATATGCTAGAATGAAATAGTGATATTCATCTCTCTTTCTGAACTATAGCTGCGTCCCTACTTGCCGCAAGTGTACGAGCCCCTTAAGGATGTAGTCAAGATTAATCGAACGAGCGTAGCGTAAGCGAAGCAAGTTCTTACAAACAACTTCTGGCTACTGGGATGTCTCGACATTTTGATGGCTTTTTGATTTTTAGAGTTTGTTCCGCGATAACTTTAGTAACGCTTTTCTGATCTTCATGAAATTTGTTGGGGTTGTAGCAGAGATACATATAATTTGACAGTTCGTATATGAGCAGGATCGACCAAGGGGTCATAGAGCTAGAAGGCGCGAAAAATCATCAAACGGGTCTCGTTATATTGGTCATCTCGTTTGCATGGAAATAGCGAGTTCTGAGTTCGAGGCGGACTACAAGTATTTTTGATAGAGGAATAGTGTTAAACCGAAAGTGAGAAATAATTGTTTATGCATTAGGTACGACCGGCCTTACTCGCCATAACAAGCACACTGCATGTTGACAAAGAAGTTGCCAGAAAAAGTACTTACAAACCAAAGCACTGTAGCTATATTTTCAAAGCACAGACTACTCATCATTAAGCTTTTACGTGGAGCACGAGGTCACCACACATAAGCGCAATTTTATTCGTAAATTTCTACGATTCGAACAGCACATCTCGATAGTTACACTGCACCATTTTATAGTATAACAATCCAGGTTAACCCCTATAACTTGATTTTTGTGGATATTTTTAATTCACATGAGTAATGATCAAAAACGTTAACTGAAATGAAATAAGCGGTCGCGCTCTCATACAAATTAGTACGGGAGCGCTGA
Source organism: Pammene aurita (assembly GCA_947086415.1). Classification (NCBI taxonomy): domain Eukaryota; kingdom Metazoa; phylum Arthropoda; class Insecta; order Lepidoptera; family Tortricidae; genus Pammene; species Pammene aurita. The sequence goes on from OX352298.1 coordinate 31,730,721, forward strand.
TGTGTGGTGACCTCGAGTTGTACCTGATCTATCTAGTGGTTGAGGTTATCTGTGTTTCAAGGTAAGTAAACGGAGGAAGGGAACTTGGCTGATCAATAAATACTTTATTTAGTTATATTACCTTTTAGATTTAACCCTTATGAAGGCAGAGGCGATTTAGCGACCACATACAATAGACATGGTGAATTTATTTCATGTATGGTATCAATCGATTCGTTTTGTTGTGAGGATCAAATGTCTATATGGGGCCAATTGCGTTAAAGCAACACAAAAGTCAGAAATGAGACTTATGGCCTGTTTCACAATCTCCAGTTAAAGCATACCTGTCAGATAAATGTTTGCTGTCCTTTTCTTTTATATGACTGAAAAAAAGGATAGCAATAATTTTAACTGGCAGATAAGTTTATCTGGAGATTGTGAAACAGGCCCTTAAAGTCCAAGATTTGCATTTGTTTCTCAAAACGCTCCTAACAAAATGAAGTGCAAAAGTGACGTCACGGTCACATAGTCGCCCTGTTTAAAGTATGGAAAAAATATGAAATTGCTATTTTTACAGTGACATGTTGCGTTTATGTACCTATATGGTTGCTAAACAATTTATTTTACAGTAAAATGTTAAAAATCGAATCAATGGTATCATTGTTTTTTTTTTAATTTCGCACTTTAAAAAATCGTAAAATTTTGAAATTTTGCAGCTTGATATCTTTAAGCCATTTCAATAGAATTTATAAATTTTCACTTTATAAATTGGATATATTGATCGTTTTGCATCCTATCAACTAAATTTATTGCATAATTCGACATGTGTCATCATGCCTATATATAACTTAGAATCTGAGTCTTAGTTTCTTTGTAATAAGGTTTAAAATCAGTTGTGTTCGTTGAAAATATGAGTTACTTTCAAAATATTCCCCAGTGCATTACCAACTTGAGTGTATTTAACTTTCACGTAGCATAACTGTGTAACTGAGGCCTTATTAGGGGTTCAAGAAGAGCTAAGACGTCAGACTTTCAATCTGGAGGTCTCGGGTTAGATCCCCTGCTCTTACCTGAGATTTTCGTAACTTATACGAAATATAATTTGATATTTACCAGTCGCGTTTCGGTGAAGGAAAACATCGTGAGGAAACCGGATCTAATCCCAATAAGGCCTAGTTTCCCCTCAGGGTTGGAAGGTCTGATGGAAGTCTCTTTTGTACAAACTAGTGCCTAAGCCAATTCATGGGATTAAGTTGTTGAGCGGACCCCAGGTTCAACTAAGCCGGGAGGAACGCTCGGAGGGGGAATATGATATTTCAGATTTAATATTCAAAACTTACCGAGGCAATTTCTTCTCTATATTCCACTGGCCTAAGCGATTAGCTACCTTCATATAACTACCCATTAAAATGACATGTATAGTTCCAGCAAGGCAGTACAGGTCTGTCTGGTACGTCCAAGGTTTCCCTTCTCTCATCTCGGTGCATGTAAAGCCTTCTGTGGCAATAAGCTGGAAATGTATGAAAAATTATGAGTGTTTCTGTACAGAATACAATCCATCTTAAAAGCATAAGGGCAATAAATTCACGAAAACAGTATAACATATTTCATTCTTCTAGTACGACACTTCTGATACTTGAAATGAAAAATAATATTAATTAAAATATTAATAATAAAAGGACTAAAATTATATTATATTAATATCCTGTTAAGCGTTAAATATTGATAGCAAAAATACCAGTAACCAAAACAAATTTACTTTTTTTTTATTTAACACAAATCTTCAAATAGTCAAAATAAATAATAACCCACAGTAAACTTTTTTAGTAACTGGAACTTACTTCTCTAAACGTTGTTCCTTCTGGAAACAGGGACATGTCAATGGAGCAGCCCAAGTCGATTAGCTGCAGGGATGGGTTCCTCCATTCTTGCGTAGGTCTGAAAGAGTTACTTTAGTTAATCTTTGTAATAATTAAGAGCAAATCCAAAGTTACACGAAATATTATACATTCAACTCGTATAATATAGAGAATTCCAATTAGTACGCAACAGTGGGACAGAAAAAGAGAAGCTTTTGCCGAAGGGAACCATGCAATTTCTGACAAATTTTCTGTATTATTAAAGTTTAATTAATACAATTAATTTACAATTTTAAATTATCCAATTTATGAAATTCGTAAGACATTCAAAAAGCAACACATAATACAATAAATTTCACTTACATTCTCATCAACAAGAAGTTATCAGGTTTTATATCTGCGTGGATAATTTTCGCTTTATGCAAGTAATGAACTATGGACAACATCTCCGCAGTCAACAGGAAGACTATGAATTCGTTAATACACTTTGAGGTAGCCATACGGATTTTGTTTGCAACATCCAACAGAGAACCATATTTTGAGTATTCGGAGACGAATAAACTCGCGTTGTCTCCGATGAAAGCTGTTGTGATATCCATGTAGCCTGGAAGCTGAAATAAAACAAAATAAATATTCAACTATCTTAGAAAAAATTCAATAACCATTTATAATTTTTCGGCTTGGAATTGTCCTAAGACAATGCCTAAGCACTTGACTGTATAAATTTCTACAATTTGACTTTCCAATCTTTAAGAAAAACTGTTTTCATAACGCAAGGCAAGTCAGTATATACAGCCTTGGCCAGAAGTGTCGAGCACCCTTGCGATTTTCATACAAAACTCGAAACTTTAATCCAGCGTTTCTATCTTTTTTGAAGTTATTTTATCAATTAATTCAAACTGAATAGGCATGTTTTGTTGAAGTTAGTACATAGGCTGCTATTTATATATCCGGAAACCGGGATTACAATCTTCTTAAATAGCATATTTGACCTCCATGGTAAAATTTGAACTTTTTAAAGTACTGGCCGGTATATTTTTTCTTTCTTATTAACGCTCGTGTTTTTTTATTTTGACGGGTTTTAAATGTCATCTCGCAGCAAGAATGGAACTCACTCGTGAAAATATTCGTGCTATGATTTATTATGATTTTCGGCGTGGTTTAACGCAACAACAGTGCATAGATGAACTAACTTCAACTTTTGGTGATGAAGCCCCATCTAAAACTACTGTGTATCACTGGTTTAGTGAGTTCAATCGTGGACGTAGTATGCTTACGGACGAAGTTAAGGTAGGTCGCCCGAAATCGGTCGTTGTACAACAAAATATCGAGGCTGTGCGAAAACTTATAATGGACGACCGACATGTTACGTACCGCGAGATAGAGGCGACTCTGGGTATTTCTATGACCAGCATTAATAGCATATTACATAATTATTTGGCTGTAAAAAAAATTTGTTCGCGTTGGATACCCCACAACTTAACAAAAGAGCAAAAAGATGCTCGCGTCGAATGGTGCAATAAAATGTTAAATAAAAACTTTTTAACAAAAAAATTGAACCGCCGAAAAGAAAAAAAAAAGCCAATAAAAAACCGTTAAAACGAAACGAATCGACCAACAAAAAAAAACAATAGCGCACTGAAAAGAAAAAAATAATAATTTGGTCTTCAATAACGCAAGTGCATACCTACCCTACAATTACAATTATAATCTATTTCTATACACTTTCTATATACCTAAAACAATCGCTAGGCTTATATCAATTTAATTACATCTAGAAAGTATGAACTATATACATACTTCTGAAATCAATCACACAAATCTGCGTATTTATATATTTACAATCAGTTATTTTTGGAGTCGGTGGCAGCCTCAAACAATCTTGAGCACCTTAGTGAAGAGTTGAACGCAACACATTATGTGGTTAAAGGTGCTCAAGTTTGTTTGAGGCTGGCACCGACTCCAAAAATAACTGATTGTAAATATATAAATACGCAGATTTGTGTGATTGATTTCAGAAGTATGTATATAGTTCATACTTTCTAGATGTAATTAAATTGATATAAGCCTAGCGATTGTTTTAGGTATATAGAAAGTGTATAGAAATAGATTATAATTGTAATTGTAGGGTAGGTATGCACTTGCGTTATTGAAGACCAAATTATTATTTTTTTCTTTTCAGTGCGCTATTGTTTTTTTTTGTTGGTCGATTCGTTTCGTTTTAACGGTTTTTTATTGGCTTTTTTTTTTCTTTTCGGCGGTTCAATTTTTTTGTTAAAAAGTTTTTATTTCATAATTTTCTGTGGCTATAATTTATAAAAATTATTACATGCTTAATTTTTTATTACTTTTAAAATAGCTACCTACCTTGCTTTAGCTATTAACTGTTATATTAATAAGCTTCTTTAACTATTATTTTGTTCTGTAATATAAATACTTAAAAAAGAACAGGCTTTATATACCAACATGGGTAGGCCTACAAAAAATTCTGCTCGAATGAGAAAAAGATATTTAGAAGAATCTAATAATGAGAAAAAAAAAGGATGGAAGCAAATAGAAAGAAGAGACTGGCAGGTCTAAAACTCATTGTCAAAACTCGTGAGGTTTTTTTTGTAAAAACTCTGCTTTAAAATCTGCGAGTGAACAATAAATTATCCCTATTTGCCCACCCTTAGGGTAAGATTTTTATCCAAAAAATCGGACTACTCTGTAAAAAGTTATGCGCGGCCATACGTTAGTGAATATAGTAATCGGTGAGTGAAAAATCAATCATCCCCTTTTTTCCTACCCTTAAGGTTAGAATTTCCTTTTTCAAATTTATATGGGACCTACTTCGGGATATACCCTTTCCAATAAAAAAATTATTATCAAAATCGAACTACTCTGTAAAAAGTTATGCGTGGTCATACGTTACAATCGGTGAGTGAAAAATCAATCATCCCCTATTTTCCTACCCTAAAGGTTGGAATTTTCGTTTCAAATTTATATGGGACCAATTTCGGGGTATACCCTTTCCAATAAAAAAATAATTATCAAAATCGAACCACTCTGTAAAAAGTTATGCGTGATCATACATAAAAAAAAAAAAAAAAATATACGCGTCGACTTGAGAACCTCCTCCGTTTTTTTCGTCGGTTAAAAAATATAACCGTGGTGACTCAAAAGCCGTTTATAACATCTATACAGGTGACGAATCCTGGATCTATGCATACGATCCCGAAACGAAGCAACAATCAACGGTATGGGCGTTTCAAAATGAGCCGAACCCTACGAAAGTTACTCGTGCAAAAAGTACATTGAAACAAATGGTGGCCTGCTTCTTCGGTATTAATGGCCATGTAGCTACAGTGCCACTAGAAAACCGTAGAACGGTTAATTCAGAGTGGTACACGACCATTTGCTTACCGGAAGTATTTGAACAAATTCGTAAAACTAACCAGCGACGAAGAATCATTCTTCATCATGAGAATGCCAGCTGTCATACGTCACGCGAAACAACTCTATTTTTGGAGGGTCAAAATGTGGAATTAACGGGTCATCCGCCGTACAGCCCTGACTTGGCACCCAACGATTTTTATTTATTTCCAAATATAAAGAATAAATTACGCGGTCAACGATTTTCGACCGCTGAAGATGCTGTCGACGCATTCAAACAACACGTTATGGAGGTACCTCAGGCGGAGTGGCAGAAGTGCTTTAAAAATTGGTTCACGCGATTGCAAAAGTGCATAGATCATCAAGGGGAATACTTTGAAAAACAATAAAACCATTTTCAGCCGCGTACGTTTGTTTGTTTTTTTGTTTCCGGATATATAAGTAGCAACCCTCGTAGTAACTGCATAGAATATTTGCAATTTGTCGCACCGACTTAAATTCGCATTTTTGTTACCTTAAGTTTTCATATTTTATAGGTACTTTGAAATTGTTATTAAGTGAAGTTTTCTAGATATATAAATAAAATATAACATTTACGTCATCGTACATTGTTATGGTAGGGAAATAATACTTGACAGTAGAATTGTAAACAAAATACTGCTATGCTCGACACTTCTGGCCACGGCTGTAGTTAAACGCCAGACGCGTAACCACTAGAATTGCACTAATACTATCTTCGAGTTAATTTCAACGGAAAATGATGCAACATCAATGAATATTTCGGTGAACAAAGCTAAGTGTTAAAGTTAACCAATCAAATAATTACCATGAACGGATCCTTTATCCTCGCTTTAATTTCCTGGCAGATGTAAAACTCCCAAGGCCTAGCAGGTTTCTGATATTTCACCGCCACAGATTTGTTGCCAAGTACATCTAAGCACAAAAACACGGCGCCATAATTTCCTTTACCAAGTTGTTTTTCTACGGCGAATCTATTGTTTCCAACACCGATTGTAGTCGACACTTGCAACTTGGGTACTGATCGTACTTCGTTATACCCCTCAGCATGTGTTTTATTGGGGAATTTCACATAGTCTAACAAAGAAGTCAGTATCTTTTTGTTAAATGGATCTATTACATCTGGGAACTCAATGTCTGCTGGTCTAGGTATGTCACTGGTTTCTATTAATGAGATCGAATGGGTAGACTTGAACGCTCCGCATTCCATTGAGTTTTCACTGTCAACATCCATACCATAGCCATCGGATTGGAAGTCAGACTGTCTGGAGTAAACTGAAGAGATTCTGCTCTCTTTGCTTAAAGAGTCTCTGCTATCTTCCGATTGGAATTCGACTCGGTGCTCGAAGTCAAGCTGTCGTTTTGATATATCCTTCTGTTTTTCAATAGTGTGTGACACCTTCGCTGATTGAATTGGTGTGATTGTCTGCGCTGTTAAACCATCTTTGCTGTCAGAATCCGAAAGCCCAGAAGAAGGTGGAATCTGAGCTTGCTCAGGACTCGACACGTAAAGGTTTTTATGCATTTTCTGAGATATGCTTGGACTGTTAGTGAATTTGGGGGTGTTGGCATTATCTTTCGGTTCATTCCTATTGGATATAAAGTTGAGGAACTGGTTTGAGAATCCGATGTCGGGGGAGTTCTGTCCAAGTTTCACATTTGGTTGGTCATGTCGGACGTTTCTTAATGCTGATGTGGGGCTTTTATGAGGTACTGGGGGCTTGGGTGGACTGACTTTGTTGGTAGAATTCTGTTCATGGGGGCTCTGTTTGATTTGTGTCTCAGGAATGCTTTCATGACTCATATTATTGCTATTGTGCGGACGCTGAGGTTGCGGACTTTGATATATTTGGAATGGTTGATTCTGTGCTCCATAGCCAGATGATCCATTCTCCATTTGTTTAGGTGATTGTCGGTACGAATTCTGCATCTGATAGTTTTGATTCTGTTGATACATGCTAGTATTTTGATATTGATTGTGCATTCCGTGGTAATTTTGTTGGTTGTAACTTTGATTGGGTGACGCAGCGACTTGACTAGTTCTCTGGTAATATGGATTGTTTTGGTATTGGGGTTGATGAGGCGGGCTTTGAAAAGGAGCCGGCTGTTGTTGATTGGCATAGACGTGTCTTTCCTGCCCGTAATAATCTTGCCGCCCGGGATATGCTTGTTGTTGGGGGCTCATCATGGGTTGCGCGGGATTTTGGTATTGATAAGTCGGGCTTTGGAAACCAGGAGGGACTGAAGGGCTCATTGGATGCGGGCTCTGAACTCCCGCATGTTGCGGACTATTGTAGACATTTGGATTGGGGCTGGCATAGCCTTGTTGAGGTTGGATTTGGTTGTTTGGGTATGCTTGTTGGTAACCGTATTGTTGATATGGGTTAATAGGAGCAGCGGGTGGTTGTGGTGTGTAACCATTGTAGTTTTGTGATGTGGGTTTTTGGTATTGATGGTCGTGGGACAAATAAGGTGCTGGTGAGGGCTGACTTTTGGCCTCTGCCTGTTGTTTTTGAGGGTAGGCTCTGCTGGCAAAATGCCCATTGGCTAGTCTTGGTTGGGTAGAAATAGAATTTCTTTTAGAAGCGGTTGGCGGGCCTTGGTCGTTATGGTACATGGAATCGAATGGCGTAGTAGTGTAATTGGTGTAGTTATTTCTTGTAGATTGACTGGACGTGCTGGAGCCCGATTTACTAAAAGAGAAAATGTCAGTTTATTTTATTTGTAAAATTCCTTATACATACAATGAAGATATTAAGTTAACAATATTGAGACGACTGTTGATAAAACTTGGAAAATAAACAGCAAAAAAGCATAATAAATTATTATCGTTCGCGGATCGGATCGGATCGGAATCGGAATTATAAATACTGTACGAAGATCTAAAAACTTCAACAGATTTTGTTTAACTTTGAAGTATACCTACTCAATACTCATAGAATACTATACACTTATGTCATAAATTACCGTGAAATTCTATCACATGTGACACATTTTTATTGGCAAGTAGCCCAAATAAATGGCCACGAACTCAATTTCTAGAAATAGAAAACCATGGCGAAGGCTATTTCGCTTTGATTGACATACCTATTATATTTAATAATAAAGAATTTTAAGTACAATCAAGAGTATTGAAAACTGGTCATTTTTTATTTAAATTTCCATATATGTATGCTAACTGTTTTTATTGATCCTGAGGGCATATTTGGTATCCTATGCTAATGATGGAAAACTAAGAAAAAAAAACTCGCAAAACAAAAAATGGTTTTGTATGGAGGGTTGGCCGGCCGGGACTTGTCACATATGAAAAAAAATCTTTTGGGGTCCGAATTTTTTTCTCCTCATACTCGCAATATTTTCAATTTTTATTACATCCTGTATAAAAAAATACTACAATACGGAAACCGTGAAGGTAAAATAAATATGTACCTATTAGATTCCCGTGTAGCCTCCATGATCACTGAAAGAGCGCCCTGGGTGTCCACCGTAGCCTGATCTGCCATCTGCCGTGAATCATCTCTTTTACCAATACCACTCTGCAGTTCAATCGTACTTTCGTCCATATGGAACTTGGGTACATTGGACAACTGTTTAGTATGATCTATGTTGTTGGGTTTTTTGAACTGGGACATGTTTGGTGTACTCGAGTCTTTTACGTCGAAATTAAATACTTGAGTGAATTGAGTTTCTTCGAAATACATGTTTTTAGTCTGAAAGAAAACGGCTACACATGTAATACTATCTTATATGACTTGAAAACTACGATAACGACACTTCTTATTCAGCATAGACTCTAAACGTGCGATATACGGTTTTAACCCTTTGTCCGCCAAATACGTCAAATCACGCACACGGAATGTCGTGCCCTTAGCGCCAGCACGTGATATCACGTCCAAAATATAGCCTTGCGCGCTGAACTGACGGCACGATTTTTCCGTCCGATACTTGGCCGTTAAAGGGTTGAGCTAACATGGTCATTAACATTTACAAAAACTGTTTAAAACGGGGTATTTACCATGTACATTTGTTTTTGTGAGTTTCCGATATTCCGCACAGTTACATACGCCATTATCACTTGTTACTCCGTGATAAAGGCGTATGTAACTGTGCCGAAATGTCGGAAACTCACAAAAACAAATATACATGGTAAGTCGGCGTCCATTATGCGACGTGTGCGAGGGAGCAGTAACTGCGGATGATCGCGGACACACTGGACTCGACCGTCCTCGGCCGCTTCATAGATCTGCATGTTATGGTGACAGATGAGGTGGGGGAGTAGGGTGGGCCGGGGAATCTGATTTGTGTTAGTTTTTGTTTTTTTTTCTAGGTTAAAGAATTTAACATAGTTTTAAGTTAAGTTAAATTTTACTAACTGAACTAATTTCTAAAATTCTGAAATAAAAGATTTTTTCGTAATACCCCGTTTAAAACAGTCTTAACGTTCTCCCGATGTCCTCACAAGTCGTGCATTAACTTGCAAGTTGTGCACAAGTTATGCAGCATAACCGTATAACTTACAAGTTGTGCACAAGTGATGCAGCATAACCGTATAACTTACAAGTTATGCACAAGTGATGCAGCATAACCGTATAACTTACAAGTTGTGCACAAGTGATGCAGCATAACCGTATAACTTACAAGTTATGCACAAGTTATGCAGCATAACCGTATAACTTACAAGTTGTGCACAAGTGATGCAGCATAACCGTATAACTTACAAGTTATGCACAAGTGATGCAGCATAACCGTATAACTTACAAGTTGTGCACAAGTGATGCAGCATGACCATATAACTTACAAGTTGTGCACAAGTGATGCAGCATGACCATATAACTTACAAGTTGTGCACAAGTGATGCAGCATAACCGTATAACTTACAAGTTGTGCACAAGTTATGCAGCATAACCGTATAACTTACAAGTTGTGCACAAGTGATGCAGCATAACCGTATAACTTACAAGTTATGCACAAGTGATGCAGCATAACCGTATAACTTACAAGTTGTGCACAAGTGATGCAGCATAACCGTATAAATTACAAGTTGTTCACAAGTGATGCTGCATAACCGTATAACTTACAAGCTGTGCATCAGGACTGTTGAACTTGTTCGCGTTCTCCTTATCCTGCGGCACGACGTGGGCTCCCAAGTCCTGCTTCTTTTTAGCCAGAGACATGGTCATAGACCTGTCTTCGTGAATGTCGAACTTCATGTTGGATACGTCGAATTGCTGGACTACTGGTTGTACCATAGATGGTTCTAAAAACGTAAAAGAATACTAACATACAGACAGACATGACATATCTATAAGGAATCCGATTGGCGATTTTGGCTACGGATAAGGCTGCGTTTGTTAAGGAGCGTGTTGTTCACATCAAATCGGGAAAAAAATGTGGCTCTGCAAATAAGACTGTGTGAGATATCATTGCACGCAACATTACCAAAGATATTATTTCAAGTGACTTTACATTTCCTTCAGTCATTAATGAGACAAAACTTTTTCAACCGACTTCAAAATTTCGAAGGAGGAACTTATCAATTCTTCGGGATCTTTGTTTTTTTTTGCTATTTTTTTTTTATGTATGTTCACCGATTATTCGAAGACGGCTGGACTGATTTGGAAAATTATTTTTTGTTTGAAAGAGTATACTTCACAGTTGGTCCCATTGTAACCAGGTCAGGATCTGATGATGGGATCCTGGAAAAATCGAGGGAACTCTTCAACTATTATAGGCACACTTATAGTGATTCGAGTATTTTTTACAGCAGCCCAAGCATTTGCTTTTGGTAAGGTGGAGGCTAAGTGAAGTCGGTTGTTTTTTGTTAACAATTATTCAGTTATAATTACAGATTTTCATTATTTCGTTACATATTTCATAGAACTACCTTGGAATCAATTCAAGCGAACACAAGTTAATGGTCGGAAAACCGGAAATATTGTTATAATTAGTAGAATTACTTCAAGTTTAATTAAAGTCCATAAGAAGGTTAAATTCATACCATTGTCATTGAAAATATTCCTCAGCTCCCACCGCGCCTCCTTCGTGTTCATGGTCACATTAGTGACCGAATCACCGAGCAAATTCCCCATCAAACTCCTATTAAACTCCTCCATCAAATTATTTTTCCCAAAATTACCCGCATTCTCATAATTATTGTTCGAAGCCGATGGCTTGTCTTGCTTTTCTGGCCTCTGGTTTTCATCGCTTTTAGATAGTTGGCTTAGTTCTTTAGAGTCTAAGTTGACTAAGACTTTGGGTTCTCCAGGTGAATGCATGTTTGTTACTCTTGTCACATTTTGTAGGGTAGGCATGGTTAGAGGCATCAGCTGACCTAGGTGGTCTTGCTCAGCATCTAGTGCACAGTTGGCTAATGTTTCGAGTGCACTGCACTGGGCTAGGGTTTCATTTATTTTGCTAGCGTTTCGTTGCTCCTCCACCACGGCTTCGTCGTAGACAGCTTTGGATTTCCTTTCTAAGTTGTATTTTCTTGATCTAATTTCTTCTAAACTGTATTCAGTGTCGTTTACATACACCTAAATGAAAGAATAACACATTTAATTCGTAAACAACTGCTATAGTGACAACACATACAACTTAAAATACGCCTTCATTCCTTCTTTATTGTAACTTGTACGATACAATCAAGGTGGTCAAAAGTTATAAAATGTTGAGTGGCAAACGACAAACAACTTAAAGATTTTAAAGCTATATTTGCACACCAAACTCAGAACCAAAAATGATATACTGATTTAGCTTATATAAAATTCCAATTCAATATCAGAAACGTAGGTCAAAGATCAATAATGAATAGAAACAAAACAGTTATTGCCGCGAATACACAAGACAACTAGTTTGTTCTAACGGTAGAGTAACTTTGATGAGTTGTCCTTCCGTACTTTAGTTTTGTTAGCACAAAGGATATCAACGTGGAATAGCGTCTAAAACCGCTGCTTTTCAACGTGATAAAAAGTTTTCTTGCGCTTCAACGTAAAATAAAGTAATAAAACATACCTGAGGCTTATTATAACACGGAATCTTCGTAGGGTCGACAGGGTCAGGTACATTCAAAGGTACGGTCCACGTAAGGTCATCTACACAATAAGGCATATGGTTGGCTGGAAGTTTCAGGACATCTTCCTCGTCTACGTAAGCTGTTGAAAAACAAAGTTTCATTGATTTCATAATAATGTACGGTCTAAGAAAAACAACTTTTTTATTGATGTGTAAATTGCAGTTTCCGAAAAATTTGAACAATTCTCAGAAATTTATGAAAGTTACAAATAGAGAACATGTAATCCCTATACAAGAACGTGAGAAATTTCCGAAAATATTCCGAAGTTTTTCCACATAGTTAGAAAGGCAATTGTAGCAACTTTCCATCATCACATTAGCGTTCGATTCGGCGATTGAAATAAGCCCAAACTCAATTGAGTTATTTTTTTTCGATGTCTGTTTAAAAGTGTTTGTCCTTAATTTTAAATTTTCACCCTTTGATGTTGAAATGAAAAGCCGAGTAAATAATAATAACCAAACAACACTTGCACTCACGTGTAAAAGGCAAATCTTGATGTGGCACAACATTGGTGTGTACCATTTTAGTTTTAGCATTGGTCCAAATCCCAACTTCTTTCTCGTTCTCTATGTTGCCACATGATTGTACTATGGAGGCTGGGCCAGGGTTCTCAACCACCGGAATGGCAGAATGTGATGTCGATGGGGCGTCCTTAGTGAAAAGAAAATAATAATATAAATATATACAGTCCTCGTCGAATTCGAAGACCCTAATGCAAACCTTATGGATTATTTATCGTATGGCTACATGTCACTGGTTATAGATAGGTATTTCTTCTCTGGGGTAGAAGTAGTGGGAGAGCAGATGATGAAGAAAATCCAGTGAGTGCTGCGAGGTCAGTGCAGCTGCCAAGTTTGTTACTCTTTTAGCACCACCCAGGGATCACGTGTAGGGTTGTCTAAGGTGTTTCCTACGGACGCAGAGTATCATTGATCCCCACCTTATAGAGATTGACTATTATGTGCCCTAATAAGGCTAAAGCGAACTTGGTTTTGAATACACTTTACACATGTGGCAGTAGAGCTGGCTAGTCGCGTTATAGGTGTACACGTAAGTGGGCTTAGGTCTCTCTTTACGTACCTAGTTGTATCTTTACGTCTAAGGTTGGGAGACGAGGTTTTTTTAAAACATAAATGTTATATAGAGTAGGATAGTACAGTACGATTATTCCCCTGTAAAATTATGCAATTTTAATTTTTTTTTTTACACTTTTTAGACAACCCTCTTACACGTTCCAAGACTGTAACCAGGAGGCAATAATGGATAAGTAGTCCAAAAACTTGCCACAAATAATCATTTCAATTAGGTCATTGACCATAATCGGCGACTTGCGGCTGGTGTATGATTTCTATTTCAACTCTAACAATGAAAGTCTCTAGAGAATGTTCTGCTTCAAGGTCAGATAAAGGTCATTAGAACATTTCTAAATTAAGTACCTTTTATCCACATATTTGCTGATCAAGACAGAAATAAGGCATCCTAGTCGAATCATTACTGTAATCTTGTCAGACCACTGCTAAAACTCATATCGTTAAGGTATCCCCTCTCAAATTGGGCGCAGGCGCATAAACGCTGAGCATGAGTACCATGACATTAAAGTTCGACATTCTATTCAAAGCCTGGCTCTTGCGGCACAACCCCGGGGACAACACTCCTTATACTATTTCCTACTTACTGAATATTTAAGATTTTAAGGTCATTAAAAACTAAAAGTACTAACCTCATAAATGCTGACCATCACATTAGAGTTCGGCATTCTAGGGTCAAAGCCCGGCTGTTGCTGCACAACCCCGGGGACAACGCTCCTTATACTATCCCCGACTTACTAAATATTTAAGATTTTAAGGTCATTAAGAACTAAAAGTACTAACCTCATAAATGCTGACCATCACATTAGAGTTCGGCATTCTAGGGTCAAAGCCCGGCTGTTGCTGCACAACCCCGGGGACAACACTTCTTATACAATCCAATACTTACTGAATATTTAAAGTTATTAAAAACTAAAAGTACTTACCTCATAAACGCTAACCATGACATTAGAATTTGGCATTCTAGGGTCAAAGCCCGGCTGTTGTTGCACAACCCCAGGGACAACACTCCTTATACTATCCCTGACTTACTGAATATTTAAGGTTATTAAAAAACTAAAAGTACTAACCTCATAAATGCTAACCATAACATTAGAGTTCGGCATTCTAGGGTCAAAGCCCAGCTGTTGCTGAACAACCCCGGGGACAACACTCCTTATACTATCCCCTACTCTCTGTATGGGCACATTGGCGATGTTCCGTCGCTTGAAAGACTTAAGGGATGTGAGAGCCATCCTGGTCTCGGCTAGGGCTGATGCTGCCTTCCTCTTTGTTGGCGAATCGTCATGGAGCATTCTTTGAGCAAAGACTAGTTGGAAGTTCCTATAATTAAATATTATATTAAAATTATTGCGTTGAAACAAGCAAACAAACAAGACCTTTTTACAAAGGGTGCCAATGTATGAACATAAGCTAAAATTCGGAAAATATGTCTAATAAATATGTCTTTCTTTAGAAGTTTTCAAAACCTTTGCTTTTATTTGCAAATATAGGGTTTAACTAAAATTAACTTTCAATCACACAGTAGTTTTTAGCGTTTTTGATCTGAAGTACATAATTTACTGTTTAAACTTCTAAAACTGAATGTGTAAATGGAATTTAATACCCTGCATACACAAAATATCAAAATTAAACCCAAAAATGTAGGTCAATTACTACACACATGTCACATTACATTACAAACTGGCCAAAAGTGATTCTTGCTGAAACAGCAATAAAACTTCTATTAATGCGATATCATGTCTAAATTAACTTATTATCAAAAGTATGCAATGTCAGGAAATTTCCAAATAGTTATAGTTTTAGTTCAAATTGCATTTTAATTTTACAGAATTTTTATAAACATCCATGTTAATCTTTCATGTTGCATGAACACAGAAAATACATTAAGCTAGAGACAAGAAATACTTGTATTCCACAAGTATGTGCAAGTATTCATTCAGTATTGTTGTGTTCCTGCTGGTGAGTAAGGTTGCCAAAGACCTCAACGAGGACCCAGTGTGTTGACCATGACCCTCTTGTTCCTTTAGCCGTCATCACAGTGAATCCTCTTTTTTGTAAAGTTTCGGCAACACACCTCTGGAGTTGCAGGCGTCCATAGACTACGGTAGCTGCTTACCATCAGGCGGGCCACCATTGTGGTATAAAATAATATAAAAGTATTCATCCAAAAATATTGGTCGAATAAAATGTTTCCTTATAATTTTACTATTAAAATACGTATTAAGTATAGTATGAAGAAATCTATGTTAGACTGATCTGATCTGATGATGATATTATTTGTCCAAGATTTTTATTTTATTTATGAAGAAATCTGCATGTGCGGTCTCATACTATTGAGGGTGCTTGCTACTTCAAGCCTATATTATGGGGGCATACAATAATTTTGAGTTGTGGAAATCTTTTTGTCAAATAATAAAAGTTCATCAGAACATCAGGCATCTGGCTGCCTGTTTCTCCAAGGGTTAACAGTAGAATGGGGCAAATAGAAAAAGTTACTGACATGTGTGCCTGTTCAAGTTCGTCCAGGGGCTGCGCTTGGGCTTGGAGCCCTAACATGTACACCTGGTTGGCTTTCTTGAAGTCTCCAGATTCTTCGCAGTAACAGGCCCAGGCTCGGTAGAACTCTGAGCATTCTACACCTATTCCTGTGTTGTATAGCCTTTGGTATATTTCCAAGGGGTTGGAGAGACAGTCAACCTAAAAGGTGAAGTGATTTAAGGGTTGGAACATTATCACGTTTAAGAAACATAAGGACCCAGTGGCATAACTATAAAGTAGCAAAGCTATAGGGTGGCAAAGCAAGTAAAATGCCACAGGCCCCTGGCTCGAAAGAGGTCCTAATCTGACTGAAAGACTGTGAGCACAGGGCCCCGTGACCCCCATTTAATGAATTTGCCACGGTCCTCAGTTGGTATAGTTACACTGTTAAGACTTACTCCAATAAAGACTTAATTACTTTATTTTGTAAGTGTAGAAATGTAGATTAAAACTAGACTTTTTAATATACTAATATTAAACATAAACTAAAATTAAAAAATAAATATGAATAAAAAAACAATCTATCATCCTTAAATAGGGTTGCTATGAAAAAGATTCAAATTCAATATATGTTTAGTGTTTCTAATAATTGCATTTCTTCAGGTTGCTTCCTCAGTAATAACTTCAGAGCCTAGAGTTTACTAGAATAGAATAGAATAAAAGGGAACCTTAAGAACTTAAAGAATGTTAAGGTCTATAAAAATAGTTTAACCCTTGAATACTTACATATTTGATCCACAGTTTAACAAGCCTCCTATCTTGGTAATACCTTTCATCTTTCTCAAACAATAATAAGCACTCTTTTATCAACTTATCAATATGGCCCTCATGCCCATGTTTGGGGTAGCACTGCTCTACCCATTGTATGTAGTTGAACCATGGATCCAGGGGATCAGGGCCCTGGTAGTTTCTGACAGCAGCCTCATGCTCCCTAGACAAAACAATCGCTGGTTTACACATTTATTCTCAAGGTATATTCCTAAATCATCCTATGCATAGTCTGAAGTAAAAAATAAAAACAGTACTGTTCCTGATACGTGTACAGAAGCGGAAACCGCGGTAAACACATTTAAACAACTAAACGAACGGCTCATATGTTTGAAACGCGAGTTAAAAGCTTACTCTTTTTGCAACTGCAACTGCCTCTGGGCATCAACATCTGATTGGGCCTGCAACGCCGTTCCCAGCTGAGCCAAGTTTCTGCCACCTCTCAGTGGCTGGATGTTCTCCTTGCTAACGTCGATGTCCATTTTAGAGCCAAAATACAGCTGAAGTATCACAGCATTGGGAATAAACACACCACACTTCGCGACAAATACGTGATATCGGAACACCGAATTCTAGGGCTTCAAGCTTATGATTGATATTTACAATATCGCACTCATGAAGTATGTACACTTAAAATTAGTATTAAAATATATTTTGCGGCGAAATTAACTATAATTACTAAATATTAGCTTTCAAAATCAGAAAAATCTTGGTGACTGCTACCAACTGAAGAAGCACTAAATTGCCAAAATCGCATAGAAGTTTCATGTCTATGGTAGCATTCAAATTTCATAAAAAATAAGTCCGTTAAAAACCAAAGTGTTTCAAATAATTTTAATTTACTTATATTATGACTATAAAACTTATATTTAACGATAGTTGTTAAATTATATAGGAAGGTAAAGAATTGTTTAATTATGTAACTACCTTTTTCAACGTTTATCTAGCGCTGAATTTTATTTTATTTTTTGTTTTGGGCGGATTTATTTCTGCAATTTGCATAGATTTTATTTCGCAGTCATAGAAAAATGCAGAAAAAGCTAAAATGTTTTTATGTATCAAATTTTTTTTACTTTTATTTTTATTTTTTTTATTTTATTATGTTCTTTGAGATACGCATTAAGACGCTGGACTATCTTGGCAATTTTTTAAATTCAAAATGACATTCATGTCAACATGACTGTCGGAGTGACGGACTGAGACATAACTGTCAAATACTCATGTGTATATTTTCTTGCTTTGCTTTTCAAAGTTTTACTAATAATCCATAAATCCACAGAATTCGAGAGTTCCAGATAACAGAAATTCAACAAGAGCTCGCTCTACTAGTGAATCTTAGAATTGATATTCTAGTCTTCCAACATTTGTAGTTGGTACCCGAGTTCACTATGTCGCACCGCGCACAAATGGAGAAAAAGAAGGCCCAAGAAGAAATGCGCCGCCTCATGGCAGAACGCAAGAAGAAAGACGTGAAGACTACAAAGATAGATAATCCACTAGCCAAGTATAACAACTTGGGTCAGCTCATGTGTTTACTCTGCTCGTCAGTGGTACGTTCAGAAGCAGTCTGGACAGTGCATCTCAATAGTAAACAACACAGAGAGAACGTCGATAAAGCTAAAGAGTTAAAGAAAATCACGAACGATTTCACAGATGCTAAAAAAGCTAAAAGGTTAGGAGTCCCCGCTACGGATGCTCCGCCAGAAAAGAAATTGAAAAGCATCCTGAAAAACGCTGGTGATGTTAAACCGGTGCAATTACCGAAGAGTGACGTACCTAACGTGATTTCTTATCACAATGAGGAGGTTAAAAGGGCACCTTTGAATCTGGATTTGGTACAGCCAACAGTAAATGGAGGTATGGAAATCTTTTCCTTTGGAAATTGTACAAGTGTAAACTTATGTAGATGTCATATACATATATAAAATATGTCATATACATACATATACAAAGGAAAAAGTGACTTAGGCCTCAGGTGCCCAGGGCTGGGATTGAACCAGCATCTTCTGCATTTGTGGTAGACGTCTTAACCACTTGGCACTTAGGTCACTTTTTCCTTTGTATATGACATCTATATAAGTTTATAATTTAGTAGTGCGTCTTCTTAAAACAAACAAATGAACGTATTTATTAAAATAATTTGATTTGTTCTTCAAGTACAAGTGTATTACTACACCAAAGCAATCCGATGTTAGTCCTATGAATAACATATTTAAAGTTGTTCTTTATTATTTAGATAGACTTACTTTAATATGGGATTGCATGTACGTATTGTTTCTTTTAAGTTTTATTAAATAAAATATTTGAGTCAATGTTTTAGTCTCTGATTAATATTGTTATCAATTAAGTATTTACAGCCATTTCTATGTTGAAGATGATGTGACCCAGGAAGGACCTGGTGCGAAGCAAAAGGGTTCTAGTGAAAAAGAAGACCCACCAGTGCCAGAGCAACCTATTCCAGAAGGATTTTTTGATGATCCCATCCTGGATGCCAAGGTATATTAATTTAATTATTATAGCCAGTGTATTGTATTGGATTGAACTAGTAAATTAATCATCACAAAATGACTATCATCGTCATCATTAGTCATTCCCTCGGTGCTGAGACTTGTAAACATCATTTCCTTTTGTTGAAACCAGCTTCCTCCATAGGCTTGTATCTTTACTAACTGCAAAACACTAAAATGACTATACATTTGGGTTAAAACTGCTATAAAATAAAGATAATGTCTTATAAAGCTCTTAAAAAACAAAAACAAATATAATATAGATTTAATTCTTGTAATTATTGAATTAAATTAAACAAATGAATGCTCCCAAGCTTAATTGCAATCACCCTATTTATGTAAAATTTATCAAAGTAATAAAATTAAAAACTATACCAAAATATTTTAATTAACCTTTTGACCACCAAGCATTGAACAAAAATGGCGCGCCACCGACGCCACGTAATCGCGTTTTGTCAAGCGAAATTGAACTTTGCGGAAGCCCGCGTAGGTCCCTATTGCATTACAAAGCCTGTCGGCTGTAGCTGTCGTTGGCGTCCATGGCACAACTTTTTGATGTCGGCCACAGCCGACTGTGGCGGTCAATAGGTTAATAAATGCTTAATATTCATCCTCGTATTCTTAAAACTAGAAGATAACACTCATATTAAATATAATAACAAGGATCCCAAGTTAACATGTACTTTACACTTATAAATTATTGTCCATACAATTCCTCGAAGGATTCATGAATGTATTCAATCATATCCCCGGCCAGCATACTTCTGCCTTTGGTTTTAAAAGCTTTTTCATTACATAGCCGCACAAGAATTGATGCCGCATAGCAGGCCAAAGACGCTGCTGCCCAAGGCTTATCCTTAGCCAAACCAATTTCAATCTTATCCTTATTACTCAGCGTCCAGTTTAAAAATATAGCTATAGATCCCGATAACACATCTCCTTGCCCACCGCATCTACGGTTAGATCCATATACATTTGACTTCCATTGGGCTTCTGGGAGCGTAGAATATACTTGATCTTCTTCTCCCTTTTTAAAAACAGTCACATATTCCCCAAGTTGTTTTAACTCTGTAGCACCACCAAGGCTGTTGCATAGCCTTTCAAACTCTATTTTATTTGGAGTCAATATAACAGGAGATGTGAAATTTTTAAGAACATCCAGTTTGCTAGTCACAAGAAATAAGCCATCTGCATCAATAACTAATGGTATTTTCTTCTCTTTTATAATATTGATCAAATCTGTAACTACATTGAAGGTTTCCGGCTCTCGTCCCAACCCTGGACCTATAACTAAAGCATGAAGTCTTTCCAGCCACAGAGATATTTGTGCAGTTGCACTAGGATGGTCCAGTAATGGGTGTACAATCAGTTCTGGACTGTAAGACTTTATCACACTTGCTGCTGATGATGCACAAAATATGTGCACCAAGTCGGCTCCAACCTGCAAATGTGTAGTTATTCATTTTATATGCAGTTGACCAAAATATAGCTCAGCATTTTAAAACATATAGGCTAGACCTGAATAAAACTACTATTTATGAAGTAATTATCGTTCCTGCCAATATGATGTGACTTCAAAATAGACATGAGTCTTGAAACTAGCATAAAATAAGTAGTACATTCGGAAACTGTAGTCAGTTTGACTAAAAGCAAAAAGTGTAGGTAACTCATTATTCATAGGAACTAATCTTAAGTAAACGTATTCAAAGCATAGTATACATTACTAAACTCACTTTCAATGCACTTATCCCCGCAAAATAAGGCGCTCCTGTGTATTCTAAGGATCCACCAACAATCCCAATCCTACCGGCCTGACCCTTGTGTTTACCAGCATCTAAAGTTGGTATGCAAGCCCTCGCCGATTTCAACAATGTGTTATTCATTGTGCATTTATATCGACAAGGATTTAGTTTTAAAAAACGAATATATAAGTTTTTTGATAAAATATTAACCGATATCAACATACCAAAAGGATGTTTATAAATATTAATAAAATGACGATAAGGGTTTTGATTAAATATGACGTTTACGTAGGTCGTTCGGATACCACAGGATATACTTATGCTGACGGTTAATTTATTGAGCATATTTAATTGTTTCTGGGTCATTATTGTCATTAAGCATAATTATTAGATTGACAAGAAAAGGTGATAATTGTTAAATGATACAATTTTTTATGTGATAGTAATACTAAGAGTAGAAAAAGTAAAATCAACCAAAACTAAGACAATATCGGAACGGTTGTTGTCAATGAAGTAATGCTGCAGGGCACACTAATGTAAAAAAACGCTCTTCAAATTTTAGGTACGAAATATCGAGTACAAGGATCCTGTAGAAGAGGAATGGGAAAAGTTTCAAAAAGAAATAAAAGCACAAGCTACTGCGTCTGCTGAAATAATAGCTGGAGAACAAGAGGAAGCCACGGCGGAAAGGCAGATTGATGAGATTGAAGAACAAATGAGAAATTGGAACAGGTGAACTATTTTCTCAAAATTTTTTCTAGGTCACTGTCAACTGCTGCAACATTGCCTGCCATGCTCAACTTTGCCTGGCTTGAAAAATATGGTCTTCAGTTTTTCACTAAACACAAGTTTTTAGGTTATTCGTGAGTTGGGAGAAAGGCAGCCATTATTAATGATTAAATATATATTCAGTAGTGATACGAAATTACTGTTTTTCAAAACGGGCAATGTTTGACAGGGTAAGCCATTGCTTAACCTGTTAAACATTGCCTGTTTTACAGCAGGTGACTAGTGATACTTAGACTTAAGTACTTAAAAAATAATTGAGGACAAGCTTACACAAATCAACCTATCTAAGCAGTTTGTACGATGGTACCAGACGACTATATACATACGTATAAAAATACTTCCATAACCGCCTGTAACTTGTAATGTAAATGTCGCGCTACAAATTCGCGATATGATAAACGTTATTGGTTGTAGATGTAGTGTAAGGACGGAAGCAGGTGGGCTGTCGATCGTCGATTGTTGCCGTCGATTCAGCCCAAGAACCTTATTGGTTAAAAAGAGAGGCAATTAGCGAATCGTAACTTTATAAAATGCAACCAATAACTCTCTGAAAAATATGGTTTCTACGGCTCATTAAGCGCTTTTCTGCAAAAATTATACGAATAATATCCTTTTTTTCTCACAGGGTCTTAGAACTAGAATTAAAGAAAGAAGAAACCAAGAAAAATAAACTAGATACTGAACAACAAAGTGAAAACGAAGATGATTCAGAAAATGAAGGCGATATTGATGAATTTCTGGACTGGCGAGCTAAGAAAGCATACAGTTAATGATAATATATTTATATTTTGACATAGATACATTGTATGTTTCTTTTCCCTTTTAATGTTTATAAAGACAATTTAAAATAACGTACAACAAATATTCAAAATTTGCAAATAAACAAAATTATTAATCTCTTAAAATAATCACATAAAATTCGTATATCATATCAAATGTAGGTTGAATGTATAGTCATAATAGCCATAGAACTGACATGGTAATAATAATACAAAGATTGAACGGGATGTTCTTATTCATTGAAAGCCATAGGTATGACAGAGAAGGCGCTATTATCGTTGGTCCTTGTCATAGTCTTACATTGTGATTATTGCTTACTTTCGAAAGGCCCTAAGTACAATATAAACGTTTGTTACTCTCCACCCCTTTTTGAAGGGCAACCGACTAAATTATGTAGGCTAGTTACGGTATGCTATCAGCCATTTTGAAACGTGTTTTAAAAGTGTATTCTATTCTTCTTGAGCGAACACGTGTTTCAACTCTAGAGATACTTGCTTTGAGGAAGGAGGTAACTGTCGCGATGTACCTCCTGACGGGCTTATCTTTACTATTGAAATCTCTGTGTAGAATACGGTCAACTGCGATCCCAACATCAAGTTGGCGCTATATAGGGGCAAGTATAGACCCCTTTCGGCTAATAAAAAAGGCTTCCTTCGTCGCGATAACGTTTTGCAAAGACTTTCATTTTCTAAAAACAAAAACGGTTCTTCTGAATTTTTAAGATGTTTTTAGAGGAATGGCGGAACGTTTATTTTCGTATATGTACACAAAGCATTAATGAATGACTTGACACATTTTTACTTGTACTTCCTAGTGCTGTGCATCGTGAACTGAAATACTAATAATATCGAATTATTCTTCAAAACATTATTTCCAAAAATTTAATATAGAAGATATTGTGCTAAGGTTTTGCACTTTATTTATTTAAAATATAAATTACATAAAAAAAGAGTCCTAAATACGATTAACAGACCTATCTTATTCATTCTATTTCTATAGAGTGAAAGAGTTCGATAATTTGACGTAGCACATAACTATCGATATGCTTGCATCACTATTTACTAAGCTGCTGTGACGGCTTTGACTTTATTTTGAAGTTTTATAAAGTAAAGTGTGTTGTTTGTCAATAATTTTGTTTAATTTCAGTGTATAATTTTTTGATTTAAACTATTACTAAAAAACGTGAAAAATGGTTATCTCAGATACAGACCAATACCGCCAGTTTCTCAACAGCCTCCAACTTGAAGAGTCTCGACCGGCTGCTCTGAATGAAATTAAAAACTTATTTTCGGTAAAGCCTACCAACGAAATTTCAGCAGTGATAAGGGATGTTGGAATCAAAGAAATAGTTCAATGTCTCAATGTACAGGACAAGTGAGTTAATTAATTTTATATACAAGACTTTTCTGGCATATCAGCAGTTTGATGAAACAAATGTTCCTCTCCTGTATTCATGAAAGTTGTAAAACCGGTAATAAACTTAAATTACAATGCTCGATCTCTTGTGTACCAGGGTACAGGACAGGCCTTTTAAACGCTTTCTCTCTCGCATCAAAATGTTGCATACACTCCAACATCTCAACTAGTGAGAAACAAATTTAGACCTTATCTGTTAACAGTAAAATTGCTTTGACAGCGTCTGGCATGGTAGGCACGACAGCATACAACCACTTTAGTGGCTCTAGGCATTCAAAAGGTTAAAATTCTGTGTTTTTCTAGAAAAATGGCCTGATGAAAAGTGAAATCTAAGACAGCCTTACTTTGTATCACTTAAAACTGGTTCCAAAGTAGTTTTGATCTGCACCAATGTTGTGGTTGTTTGTTTCATCTATGCTTTTAACTTTTGGATAATGCAGACTTTATGAAACTGTCCATTAATAATAAGTGTCATTTTTAACCCGCAACACAAAAAAATAGTAAATTTGACTGCTATGTGTGTCTATTTGTATATCTGTCTCTTAGCACTGTAGCACTACATACATATAATGATTGAACCATTTTAACCTATTGACCGACATCAAAAAGTTGTGCCAAAGGACGCCAACGACGGCTACAGCCGACAGGCTTTGTTTTTTTTTTTTTTTTTTTATACCACGACGGCGGCAAACAAGCATACGGCCCGCCTGATGGCAAGCAGCCACCGCAACCCATGGACGCCCGCAACCCCAAAGGAGTCACATGCGCGTTGCCAACCCTTTACAAAAAGGAGGATTCACTGTGTTGACGACTAAAGGAACAAGAAGGTCCCTCATCGTCAACACACTGGGTCCTCTTTGAGCTCTTTGGCAACCTTACTCACCAGCAGGAACACAACACTATGAGTAGGGTCTAGTGCTATTTGGCTGTGGTTTTCTGTAAGGTGGAGGTACTTCCCCAGTCGGGCTCTGCTCCAGATTTGAGCGATGACATTCGCTGAACGTGCCCTACCACACTTAGCGAGATGCCATTCGCAGTGCCCATACCTCTCTTTTTGGCGTAGTTTAAGGACATACCCAGGTCCGGACGTAGTTTAAGGACATACCCCGGGTCCAAGGACATTCCCCGGGTCCTTTGTAATGCAATAGGGACCTACCCGGGCTTCCGTAAAGTTCAATTTCGCTTGACAAAACGCGATTACCTGGCGTCGGTGGCGCGTCATTTTTGTTCAATGCTTGGCGGTCAAAAGGTTAAATGCGTTTTTTATATATATTTATAAGCAGGTTTTCTAGCTATATTATTTACTTTAATCTACACACTTTCTAGGTTACAATTTGATTTAACATGTGAAGTTCTAAAGCTGGGTTGCGAGAAGTTTGAACTTGGTGGCATTATCAGAAATTACACAGGCTATTTTATGTTCATGTTGAGACATGAGAAAAACTGTGTTCGACAGATTGCAATTGATGAGGTATGTTGCATTGCAAGCTTTTATTTTTTTGTCTAACATGATCGAACAATTCTCCAATAAGTTTTACAGTTTTGCCATACTAATTGTCTGGATATTATTTAAAGAGTTTATTGTACTGTGACAGGAAAAATGGTCCTAAAAATAATGATTTACAATTGAGAAAAAAATCTTTAGTAAATTCTGAGAAGCAATAACCCATTTCTTTTTTCAAAACAGTAAGAGGTATACATGTCTTTTCCTAGGTAACAAAAGTGATGACATCCAATCCATCCCTACTGCCAGTACCGCAGTACATAGACGTGTTTGTCTCCGTAGCACAGCAAGTACTGGAAAATGATGTGGCCATCGCCAACAAAGCCATACTCGTGACTTCCAACCTGCCTTGCGAAGCTTACCCGAAGGTCTTGGAAGAGATGAAGATTGCACTTGAGTACACTAGCAGCAGTAAATGTAATGCCTTTGAGGTAAAAACACATGCATTAGGTATTAGGTTAACTTTACACTGAGGCAGAGATGAGAGGAGACGGGGAATTAACCTATAGGCGTGGCTACACCTGACACACCGCCTCGCGAGGAAATTGCGGCGCGAGGCAGCTCGTGGACGTGCCTCACCCGAGGCATTACGGCCGCGCGTGCGTTTGCGTCGGCCAAGGCACGCAACACCTGACCCACCGCCTCGCGCGGCAATTTCCTCGCAAGGTCAGGTGTGGACTCGCCTGATAGCATCATTCACTGTTCACCTCCACCTCAGTGTAAAGGCAGCCATACTTGTCTAGCCTTAACACTTTCGCAACCGGGCAACATTTTGAACAATACCCCAGAAACCGACAGAACCCGCCAGGCGGGCTACGACGTACAACGCAATGCCGCACGCCGCGTGCCCGGCATCTGAGCAAACATTACGAGTGCCTACCAGGCGGGTTCTCGGTAGTCAAAGTGTTAATACAAGCTATGCTTTTTATGTTAGGTTGATCTGTGTAATATTGTCCTCAAAAAATATATTTTTAATTATTTATTTAACAATTTCAGGTAGCAGTCAATGTATCTTTAAAGTCACCAGAGTTGCTCAAACTTTGCGCTGACCAGCAATACTTCGACAAAATGCTCTCAGAGTTGAATACTGACGATGTTCTCTACCATTTGAACATATTAGAGTTGATGTCGCGCCTTGCTGTCGCACCGCATGGGATTAACCACCTAGTGAAAACTGGAGTGTTGAAGAGGATCAGCGAGTTGGTGGCTGCACTGCCTAATAATCCTTTCAATGCGTTGCTCATGCCAGGTAAACGCTGTTTAATATATTTAAATGGTAAAAATATATGTCACACTACTACCAGTCCAGTCCAGTTTATGTACAGTACGCGAACAGTTTTGAGCTTCGATAACTCACAAGTACGATTTTCTTTTTTAGTTAGAGATATGATATGATTACTTATAGTAAAAAAATATTTTCTAACAGTTTTTGACGTCGCGCTAGGTATTATATAGATATTTGTTAATAACAACTAGAAAAGATTATACAAGATATATTTCCTTTACCATACTATTGCATTCAACTATTTCAACATAATCTGTCATTTTTATAACAGTTTGGTCAATAGATTATGTGAGCATAATCGAAAACAATTTGTCAAAATATAAGTGACCTTGAATTCTAAACTAATTACAAATGGCTAAGACGACATATGCTCTTGACAAAACCGTTATAAAATGTGAAGTTATGTTGCAATAGTAAAAAGCGATAGCCTGGTGGAGAAAAATAAAACTTAAATAATATTTTCTATGTGTAGCAAACAAATACATGTATTATACCTAGCGCGATGCTGACAATTGTTAGAAAATATTTTTTTATTATTATTACTTAACGTATTCTAACAGGTCACAAAATAAAATCGGACTTGTGATTTATGTCATTTTTATAGGTTAAAAAGGCGTTCCCGTACTCCACTATTTGGCGCAATATTGGAACTACCGAAACCTGTAATTGTTTTACATGAATAAATAATTTTAATAATAGTACCTATAGACTATAGGAAAATTAAACAAAAGTACCTAGTCCCCTTCACGATTTTCGTAGAAATCTCTTCTAAATACCTAAAACTGGTATGGACGTGTTCCTCGTTGTCTCCAGAATACGAATTGCCCGGTTTTAGTTTCTGGAAAGGGGGACAGGTCGGAAAAAAGGGGGGGAAAAATGGCGGCCGACTGTCATCGAAATTTGTTCACATCTCGAGTCCTATGAGACAGATCGGTTTGTATGATATGTTATTCGAAAGATTATTAGACGTACTATAATTGTTTCTAAGTTTCCATACTCATCACTTTAGTCGTTTACAAAATATTTGAAAAAATCTGTTTTTTTTACCGTGCATGTTTGCGTAAGTATTGATAAAACATGCTTATAACTCAATAATGTATAACTTTACCGCAAATAATGTTATTATAAAATATACGGGAAATTTTATAAGCTTTCCAAAAACATAAGTTTTGTTTGTATATAATATAATATAACCAAGTAAAGATGTTTTTTTTTTCAGCATGGGTCGCTGCGCATCGTCATATAAATGGCGCCGACTGTGTCGTATTATCATTATTTCTCGAAATCTATGTTACGGATCAAATCATAATAGGTATCATTTGAAAGCCTTTTAAATGTACTTTAATCGGTTCTGTAAAGTCTGAGCAGCAAAATTAACCGTTAATTTTGATTTAAAGAAAATGTAAGATTTATACCTAATAGACTGGAGGAAACAGGCTTGTTTGGCGAAAAGTCCTCAAAATCTCTTCTAAATTCCTAAACCTGGTATGGATGTGTTTTGCATTGTCTCCAATATACGAATTGACTGGTTTTATTTTATAGAGGGGGGGGGGGCGAGTTGAAAAAAGGGGGAAGGGAAAGATGGCGGCCGACCGTCATCGAAACTTCTTCACATCTCGAGTCCTATAACACCGATCGGTTCGCATGAGGTGTCATTTGAAAGATTATTAAACCTACTATAAATGTTTCTAAATAACCCTAGTCATCACTTTAGTGGTTTACAAAATATTTGAAAAAATATGAATTTTTACCGTGCATGTTTGCGTAATTACTGATAAAACATGCTTATAACTCAATAAATTATAACTTGAGAGCGATCAATGTTAGAATAAAATATACGAGAAATTTAATGAGCTTTCCAAAAACATACGTTTTATTTGTATATAATATTATATAACCAAGTAATGATGAATTTTGTTCAGCATGGGTCACTGCGTATCGTCATATTAATGGCGGCCGACCGTCGTCGTATTATCATTATTTCTCGAAATCTATGTTACGGATCAAATCATAATAGGTATCATTTGAAAGAATTTTAAATGTTCTTTAATCAGTTCTTTGAAGTCTGAGCTGCAAAATGAACCGTATTTTTTTTTTAAGAAAATGTAAGATGTTTTCCTAATAGACTGGGGGAAACTGGCTTGTTAGGAGAAAAGTCCTTAAAATCTCTTCTAAATACCTAAAACTGTTCCTTATTGTCTCTAGTATACGAATTGACCGGTTTTATTTTATGCAGGGTGGACGAGTCGAAAAAAAGCGGGAGGGGAAAGATGGCGGCCGACCGTCATCGAAATTTGTTCGAATCTCGAGTCAGTCGAGTTCTTGCTTGACAAAATTGGCAATGACATATATATTATATATGTTTTTGGAAAGCTCAAAGGATCTCCGTAAATTTTATAACAATATTGATTGCGGTTAAGTTATAATTTATTGAGCTATAAGCATGTTTCATAAGTATATACTTATGCAAACATGCCCGGTAAAAACAACATATTTTTTTCAAATATTTTGTAACGATTAAAGTGATGACTAGGGTTAATAAGAAACACTTATAGTACGTTTAATAATCTTTCAAATGACATCTCACACGAACTGATCGGTTCCATAGGATTCGAGATATACTCGAGATATGAACAAATTTCGATGACGGGTAGCCGCCATCTTTCCCCTCTCCCTTTTTTTGACACGTCGCCCCCTCTTTAAAATAAAACCGGTAAATTCGTAGGTATACTGGAGACAATCAGGAATACATCCATACCAGTTTTAGGTATTTAGAAGAGATGTCGAGGACTTTTCTCCAATCAAGCCGGTTTCCTCCAGTCTATTAGGTAAAAATCTTACATTTTCTTTAAAAAAATAAACGGTTAATTTTGCAGCTCCGACCTCTAAGAACCGATTACAGTACATTTAAAATGCTTTCAAATTATACCTATCACGATTTGATCCGTATAATAGATTCTGAGAAATAATGAAAATACAACAACGGATGACCGCCATTCATATGACGATACGCAGTGACCCATGCTGAACAAAATTCGCCATTACTTGGTTATTTAATATTATATACAAATAAAACTTACGTTTTTAGAAAGCTCATCAAATTTTCTGTAAATTTTATAATGACATTCATTATGGTTAAGTGATAATTTATTGAGTTATGAGCATGTTTTATCAGTACTTACGTAATCATGCACGGTAAAAATTCATATTTTTTGAAATATTTTGTAAACGACTAAAGTGATGACTAGGGTTAGTTAAAAACAATCATAGTACGTTTAATAATCTTTCAAATGGCATCTGACACGAACCGATTTGTTCCATAGGATTCGAGATATGAACAAATTTCGATGACGGTCGGCCGCCATCTATCCCCTCCCCCTTTTTTTTCGATTAATCCCCCCCCCCCCCATAAAATAAAACTGGTCAATTCGTATACAAGAGACCATGAGGAACACATCCATACCAATTTTAGGTATTTAGAAGAGATTTTGAGGACTTTTGTCCTAACAAGCCTGTTTCCTCCAGTCTATTAGGTAAAAATCTTACATTTTCTTAAAAAAAAACTTAACGGTTAATTTTGCAGCTCAGACTTCAAAGAACCGATTGAAGTACATTTAAAATGCTTTCAAATGATACCTATTACGATTTGATCCGTAAAACATATTCCTCGAAATAATGATAATACGACGACAGTTCGCCGTCATTTATATGACGATGCGCAGCGACCGATGCTGAATAAAATTCATCATTATTTGGTTATATAATAGTATATACAAATAAAACTTATGTTTATGGAAAGCTCATAAAATTTCTCGTGTATTTTATAATAACATGAATTGCGGTTAAGTTATTATTTATTGAGTTATAAGCATGTTTGTAAGTACTAATGCAAAAATGCCCGGTAAAAAATCATATTTTTCCAAATATTTTGTAAACGACTAAAGTGATGACTACGATTTTATAGAAACAATTATAGTACGTCTAATAATCTTTCAAATGACATCTCATACGAACCGATCGGTCTCATAGAATTAGAAATGTGAACCCGCTTATTGACCATAACTACTACACAGGTCAATTTTTCCATTGAGGTGAGGCCATCCATAAAGTCCTGAAAAACTTGACTCCCCACGAAAACTGTATCTCATCTCATCTATATCAATAAATTATTATTTTCCCAGGCTACATGAAGTTTTTCGGAACTATCGCCCACAACTACCCGCAAGAGATATTCACGAAATACCCTGTCCTGCTGAACCTGATGTTCGACACATTCGTTAGCCAGGACCAAGCTACGTTGCCCATAGCCTTGGATACGTTGGGTTTCGTCGGTACGACTATAGAGGGGAAACTGAGTTTGGCTGCTTTAGGTAAGTTGTTTTAATACCACACAAACAAACAAGCATACGGCCAAAAATGAAATAAAATTCCACAGCGGGAGAGGTGGCGCAAGGAAATTAATAATAATAAATAAATATTATGGGACAATCTTACACAAATCAACCTAGTCCCACAGTAAGCTCAATAAGGCTTGTGTTGGGGATACTAGGCGACGATATATATAATAGATATATTCATATAAATACTTAAATACATAGAAAACATCCATAACTCAGGAACAAATATCAGTGATAAACACACAAATAAATGCCCTGACCAGGATTCGAACCCGGGACCTCCTGCTTCGTAGGCAGGGTCACTACCGACTAGGCTAGGAGGTTGTTGAATTCCTCTTAAACTGAACAGGGAGGTAAATTTTCACCTTTTTTGATTTGCGTTACATAAGTGCCTTTGGGTCGCTGACTTACATGTCTACAAAATTTCAGCTCACTCGGTCCAGTAATTTCTGAGAAAATTGTCTTTGTGACAGACAGACAGAGTCGCACCATAAGGGTTCCTTTTTTGACCACTTTGGTACGGAACCCTAAAAATAGCAACAAAGATCCCGACGAATTGAGACCTCTTCCTTCGATATCTTGTCAGTTGAAAAGGAATGAGATTCCATTAAACATTACATGTGCAGCACTATTTTTTGTACTCTTAGTAGAACTGCGTTGCGAGACTAGCATTTTTGTACATGTAATGTTTTAATCCAGTACCTAACTTTATACAATCATCGTGTGCGTCAAATCCGGTAGATTTGATTTTTTGCAGACTTGTTTGAGATGTTGGCCTAATAAATAATCCAAGTTTGTGACCTCGAGCGCCGAACGCAACTTTGTCAAAAAACGAAAAATCGTTTTTTTTTTCAGATTTTGATTATAACCCTAGTAAAAGACTAGTTTTTGACAGTACCTTTTTAAGATATTTTTAAAGTGGACTAAATTTGCTACAGAATAAATTTTAACCCTTTACTCTTCCCTTCTGGGAAAAAACGATTCTATTTTGAAAAGCTTTATCTCGGAAACTATTGGGTCTACTCTACAGAGACAATTCTAGTCTCATTATTTGCTACATTACATACAAGACTAAATTTTAACCGTTTACCCTTTACCCTTCCCTTCTGGGAAAAATGGTTCTATTTTGAAAAGCTTTATCTCGGAAATTATTGGGTCTACTCTACAGAGACAATTCTATTCTCATACTGTAGCAAATTTAGTAGTCTTTTAAAATTTTCTGATAGTGTACTATGTAAAACCAGTCCTTTAGGGTCATAATCGCCAGTCAGATTTTTTTTAGATTTTTGACAAAGTTGCGTTCCGTGCTCGAGGTCACAAACTTGGATTATTCATTGGGCCAACATCATAAACAAGTCTGCTAAATCAGAATTGGGTACTTTCCTGGGTAAAAAAAATATAATTCTATTTAGTCCGTCCGTTAGATTATCAAAAAATATTGGACACGTATTTTTTATTTTGTCAATCAAACAAAAATTGGTGAAGATATAGCCCGTTACAGTTCTGCGTGACGTCACATTATACTAAAAATTGTACTGAAATGTGACGTCACGCGGAACTTTAACGGGCTATATCTTCACCGATTTTTGTCTGATTGACAAAATAAAAAATACGTGTCCAATATTTTTTGATAATCTAACGGACGGACTAAATATATTTTTTTAGGAAAGTAGCCAATTACCGGGTTTGACGCACAGTACCCCGTACTTTCAGGCAATAAGGTTACTGGATTATTCTTGATGGGATCAAACTTTTTGTAACATTTTATTTATTTTAATGCAGGTAGTCAATACACCCAAGGTGTCAGCGCCGTAGCTCAACTAATCCGAAACGGATCAACCGAAATCAAAGTGCGTGCCCTACATTGCTTCGCAAGTCTCATCGGCGTCGACTTTGGCACACCCCTACCTCGGCCCATAGACCACAGAGTAACCCTGATGACTCGAGAATGGTTTCGGACCCTGAGCGAGTCGCCCATGGTCACCCTGTTGGAGATTTGTAAAACCCCGTTCCCGGATATAGGGTCGGCGGGATTCACGCTGTTAGGCGCGGTGTGTCAACATCAGTGGGGTGAGGAGTTGGTGGCAAGAACTGCAGGTATTATGATTGTGACCTATGATTTTTTTTATACCGCGATGGTGGCAAACAAGCATACGGCCCGCCTGATGGTAAGCAGCTACCGTAGCCTATGGACGCCTGCAACTCCAGAGGTGTCACTTGCGCGTTGCCGACCCTTTACTAAAAGGAGGATTCACTGTGTTGATGGCTAAAGGAACAAGAGGGCCCCTCGTCGTCACACACTGGGTCCTTTTTGAGCTATTTGGCAACCTTAGTTACCAGCAGGAACACAACACTACGAGTAGGGTCTAGTGCTATTTGGCTGTGGTTTTCTGTAAGGTGGAGCTACTTCCCCAGTCGGGCTCTGCTCCAGATTTGGGCGAGATGACCAATATATGTAGACTCCACATTCAAAGGTAAACGCCAGTCAGCCCCCAAAATAAGTTTACACTTTTGCACCTTACTCCATTCTAATAAGGTTCAAAATTGTGTACATATTTTTGGCGTTGGCTGTACCATTAGCGGCCGGTGCATACGCCTTTCTTACTCGAATACAATATTGAATCTCTACAAAATACGGCGTATGCGTCTTTCACCAAATGATACATTTTCATGTAGACAGTCCCATTTAGACCAAATAGCTGTACGTCATTACTATATTTGAACTAAATGATAATCACTAGAACTTGCGTCTCTTTTAAAAAAAACTTCACATCTCTCACTTTAAAAATATTAATTTCCCATACAAACTTTCACACCCGTTTTAATCACGTTAGGGGTGGAATTTTCAAAGAAGCGCATTTTACTTTTCGGGTAGTTTAACATAGTGCCTGTCTACGAAGTTTCAAGAGGGCTTGAAACTTGAGGGCAATAAATTGTTATTGCTTAAAAAAATTCAACCCCTTTTTCACCCCCTAAGAGGATGAATTTACAAAACGCAAAAATCACTATTCTTGTATTTTGACAGAGTCCCTTACTACGAAGTTTGAAGTCACTTACTTAAGGAAAAATTTGTTCTTGATAAAAACGTTCAACCCCTTTTAACCCCCTTATATGTATAGATATTTATTAGGGTCAATCACGTATGTAATTTAGGTCGAAATTTGCTGGACAAGTTTAGGCCAGTTAAAAGTCTGTAACTTAATTAATGCAGTATTTCGTACTAAAACATATTTCATTGCAGGTTTTATTGAATTCCTACTCGACCGTTCAGTAAACTACACAAAGGAGTTGAAAGAAGTGAAATACGATATCATTAAACGACTTTCTCAGTCTCTTGCATTTGATGATAGCATAATTTTAAGGCTGCAATTATATGTGGAACAGGGAGCATTCTACCCAGAAACTGAGATGCAAATCGCTACAGAAGGTGATTAAATTCATGAGTTATTTTTGAAATAAAGGTGTTATAAAGAGATATGTCATACTATTTATTAAACACATCATAAACTTAGGAAATATTATTTTATTATAATAATTTAATTACTAATCAATAATAAAATTTTACCGACGCATTATTACATCAATTGTATTGGGCCTCAATTATGTAAACGCAGTGCGTTGCGAATGCGTGGCAACTGTGACGTATGCACAAGAACTCTGACAGTTAATTTTACCAACGTAAACGTTACCTCAAAGATACTTCTAAAGTAAGGGCGCAAAGCACGAAAATTTCGTACATTGACCGCGCAGACAGAAGTATAATAATTATGCGCGTGCGATAGAGATAGGAAATGGCGTGTCAATGTACGAAATTCTTCGTGCTTAGCGTCCTTACTTTACCAATGATAAATTAAGACAGTCGCTTACTAGCGTCGCCCGAGCGTCGGCGTCTGATTGACGCTAAGACTGCTTGACGCAACGGCGACGCGACGCTTTTTGCCATAGCGCTGTGCTTAGACGCAGACGCTCAAAAGACGCCAAGTGTGGGGTGTCTCTTAAGTGTTTTGTTGTTGTTAGTTGTCATAATATGTTAGCATTTAATCCGACCTGCCATACGCAACGCCCCACGTTTGCAGAGGAACTTACGCCTATCAATCTCACTTTCTTTTCTTACTCTTCGAAGCAGTTTCAGCTTTAGCAGTGGCCTTCCTCTTCGAAGCCTTAGGTTTTCCCTTTTCGTTCCCACCGCCATATTTGGCTGCCAGACTATCAATTAATGAGTCCATTTGTTGCGCCCGCGCTTGCTGCCTTTGTTTTATCATTAGCTCCAGACCGTTGGGACCTAGAATAAGGTTTGTATTTTTAATATTCGAAATGGATGAGATACGTCTGAGCTACCACTATATTACTCGTTATAATTATTTTACATGTTTTTTAAAGTGGGGGATTCCACTCATACAATAGTATGTTATTCAATCAAATACAAACATTGAAAACATTGAAAAAATAATCAACCCAGCAGGATTAGAACCTCGCATTGATACGCCTTACCGGGGCTCGATCGCTTTACCAATTAAGCTTGGGTTCAGTTACTGAGTTGACGAAATTCTCAATGCCTTCAATCATCTTTTTGCATTTATTTTTACACCGACTTTATAGCAGCCGTAAGCGACATCTAGGTGCTAACTACTAGAGTTAGATACCCTTCCCGCCGACCCTTTTGCTTTTTTTGGGTTGATTATTTTTTCATTGTTTTCAATGTTTGTATTTGATTGAATAACATACTATTATATTACTTGTTAGTCAGTATATGGAACATACTACAAATTGGAAATAAATGTCCATTAGAAATGAAAAATGGACTTTGAAGGACTGCTAAAACAGCAGGATTATTATACAATAGAATACCCTCTTTTTGAGTCGGTTAAATAAAAGTTGCGACTTTTTAGTGCCAAAAGTTATCTACCACACCAAAATTAGGTACCGTGAAACGGGATAAGATGGGAGAGCAGGGATACTGGAGGGGCAAATTGGTGTTTTTAGACCAAGGTATAGTTAAATCGCTACGTAAATAAAATATTATCTTAACAAGTTGAGCTATTGCAATGTTCATGATCCAAAAATGACAATACTAGCAATTTTCCCAACTCACCTTATTGCTATCCCTACCCAGTCCAACTACGGGGTGAGGTGGGATTTCCCACTTTGTGTTTATCATTACGAAATTAATCGACATATAATAAATAAAATGTTAAAATAATATGACCAGACGTTTAATGTATTTATAAAAATCAACGTGCCACCTATAAAAGTAACCTTTAATCCAGGTTTGAACTTGGGTTTTATCCCTACTTACCCCATTTTACGGTACATACCAATTCAACTAATAGTTAATAAGTTTGAAAAAGAGTAGTAGTT
Organism: Pammene aurita; assembly: GCA_947086415.1. NCBI lineage: Eukaryota > Metazoa > Arthropoda > Insecta > Lepidoptera > Tortricidae > Pammene > Pammene aurita. Next base: position 31,767,199 of record OX352298.1, read on the forward strand.
CAGTCTTACAATCACACTACACGTAAGACTAGTGTCTTCGATAGTACGAACTAGAAGTAGTCTTCTACTTCGTACTATAATACAAAGACCCTTATTGGAATATGCCTTCTAAATTTAGAATCCATATTTTCGAAAAGATATAAGGCGATTATCACACTGGCGCCGCAACTGGATGCGGCGCCAGTGTGCAAGCGTGACAGCGCTATACACATGCAGAGCGCTATCTCTCGCGCACCGGCGCCGCATGCGGAAACCGCAGCAGTGTGAAAGCCGTCTTAACCCTTTATAAGGCAAAAGGGTGTCAGAAATTAGGCGAAATTGAACCCTATCACTTTGAGATAAAGTTCAAATAATGGTGGGAAATATATTCCCTCTGCCTTATAAAGGCTTTATAAGGCAGAGGGAATATATTTCCCACCATTATTAGAAAGAGTCCAAAGAGCAACAAAATGGGTACCATCTCTTCGCAAAACAGAGTGGCCCAAAAATGCTCACAAAAATATAAAAAAGGAGCATAACAATATGTGACAACGACAAGATAATCCATATTGAAAGGGCCCTTATGGCGGTTACGCATTTACTGCAGAAAATTATATCTATATAATCTGTACAAGGACGTAAGCGCCTGCCGTCATAAGGGCCCTTTTAATATGGATTATCACATATATGAAAGATTTTGAAAAGTTGAAGAGCAAACAACTCCAGGGTGGGGCTTTAGTGTCGAGTGACGAAAAGTGGTCAAAATATTCCATTGTGATGTACCTCAAATCTTATGGAAAAGTTGAAGGCTTAGAGGTCCAGCTATATGGTGTGCCCAAATTACTGTACCCACGCAATAGGCTACTTTCCTATGAAGTCAAATTAGCTACTCTTTAAGAAACGTCAAATCGATTTGTTACTATGGAGTTTATATGGGAGACTAATATTGTGAAGTCACAATTCTATATGATGAATACATCTCTTTATAAAAGTTTAAACCATTTAAAGCGCAAACACCTGGATTTTCCCGTGTATTTTTGAAATTTTCTATGTATTTTTCTGTGTTTTCTATGTATTTAAGTATTTATTCATATTTATCGTCGTCTGGTACCCATACCACAAGCCTTATTGAGCTTACTGTGGGCCTAGGTCGATTTGTGTAAGGTTGTCCTATAATTTTTATTTATTTATTAAATAGTAAATAAATAAATAAAAAGCCTCTTTATTTCCTTATTAACATCAGGCTTTTACAGTTAAATTACTTGCACTTTGTATTTGTTAATGTTTTACTTCTATTTCTATATTATATATTTCATTTGGTTAGTATTAAGTAGGTATTATATTTATGTTTTATATTAATAGTTTTAAGTATAATTTTTTAGGTTGATAGGAACCCCTCTTCGGGTATAGGCCTCCTCCAATTCGGTCCATTCGTCTCTGTCCTTTGCCTTGTTTAGCCAGTATTAAATAGTAAATAATTTATTAAATTTTGATTTTATGAATGCAATGAAACAATTAAGTTTATCTATTAGAAAGTACCCAATTAAAACTGCACTAAGCCATGCGCTTAGCGAGGGATAGAAGCCAATGGAGGGAACCTTAACTTCAACAGAAGGACATCATATCACGATCCTCAACACTGATGGAACAACTGATGATGATGTAAAATCTCACCTGAACCAACTCCCAATTCTTTTTTTAACTCCTCAGCCTCTACTGCTTCGCGGTTTTCTTTTGCGATTCTCCTTTGGCGTTTTTTCTCCGGCTCATGAGTAAATTTTTTATAAGCTGGAATTTCTCCTTTGTCAATCATATCCTGGAACCAATTGGGTGTTCAATTAAAAGAGATGGAAATTATAGAAACTTTAAAGTGTAACAAAAATCCTGGTGAGCCGTTTAAGGGCATAATTGGTACCGTATTACGAAAAAGTAAGATATTTTATCTACACCATAAAGCTCTATAAATGGAGTACGCTTCGCCTCATCTTTCCAAACAAAAAAGTCTGCCAAAATCTGAGGGGGGCGAGGTAGCACGCATGTGATGTTTTCTAGTCAAAGGTACATCATTGTCGGTTGTTAATACAGTTTATTTCTAAACGAATTTTTATGGCAGCAACGCTTTATTGACAACCGACAAAGATGTACCTTTGACTTGAAAACACTAAACATATTTGACATATTCTTTTTATACTTCATAACACTAAATGGAGCAATAGATAGTCGACTGTACATACGTTAACATATGGTTCATTATTGGATGCAGTCTTTGCAAATGTCAAACAAAAAAGCCAAGGATCATTTTTTATTGTATTTTCAAACAAAATATAGAAGACAGCAATCCTTAAGCGCGTTAAATATGGAGAAATGTCAAACGTCAAATAGTTACTGCCCGTCAGAAAGAAAACTATTGTCTTTGAATCGATTCTGTAAACGAAGCTTGATTTTCGATTTAGGTTAAATCTTTTATTACGAAAGTAATGATAAATAAAGTAAAACTTTACTTACATCTGAAATGGTATTTCATCTTTTTTGTAAACTAGACGAAATATAACATTTTTTTTTACATCCAAAAACAGCGCATAAGGGCATTTTCACGGAGCTTGTTATCCATCGACAGCGATGACGAAAGTGCGTGACATCGATTATTGAAATAGTTTTTATAGATGTACTAGATTTTCCTGCCAATACTTTTGACAGAGGGGAAATGATACCTAAGGCCTCTCCTCGTTTAGAACTCTGATCTACACCAATATCATAAATCCTCTATTCCGCGTTCGGAAACCGTATGCAACTACCACCATTATTGCAACCAGTAACGTAACATCTCTGACAGTGTGGTAAAAACGTATGAAAAACCCACGGTAACGTTACGAAGATCCGCGCTCTCCCCGACCGCCGACACAATCGAGTTGGCCATGGCGGTGCAATGGCGGTCATTCTACTGGTTTCCGAACAGACCATTTAGGATTTATAATATGTGTGTAGATAAAGCAGTGTATGCAACTGTACGTGATTAGGCCTTATTACGTAACAGTTACATAAACTACTATTTTTTCCCGCGATATATAAAATTGCTTTTGTATGGAGGGTTGGCCAGGTGGGACGAAGACGTGACCCATACAAAAAAACAAAATTTGCGTCCAAATAATTTTCTACTTTTTCGTACTGGCCATATTGCCAGTACCAATTATGCCCTTAAACGGAACACCAGCATTTTTGTTACACCCTGTATACCTATAGAAGTATTACCTTAAGAGGCCGACAACACCCGATGACCTTCAAATTGACTTTACCCAAACAGTTTTTTAGCTATAACTACTTGTATTGAGAAAGTAAAAAAAATATATGTTATTATTCGTTATATTTGGAAGAACTTCGTTGCGTCCGATACACGATTGGACGAAATCGGCTCGATAGAAAATAATTCCAAAGTTACATCTTAAAATTAGCTTTAAACAGTTGTATGTCTTTAGTTTCTTGACTTATACGTTTGTAACTAAGGTCAAAATTCCACCACACTAATACTAAAAACTTCGTTGCCTTATATTTATCAATTAATGCGTCGTTTTTTTTTAATTCATTATTTTGTAAAATTTGCAATGAGGTCCCATACCTACTAATCGTAACACAGTGTTTCTCTTTCACTCGCGCTGAATAAGATAGGGAGGGAATTTAGCTGTTGTCAGCCCCTTAAGAATTTAAATACTTATTGCATCACTTTTAATGCTCCATGTTAGTTAAAGGCTGCCATGTGCTATCATGACATAGTGTTTAGGACGCACCTATTCGACAGAACGAGACTGCAATATGATTTGTTTGGCCGCTCTGACTCATAGCTGTGTCCCCATTATGGCCCATGGTGGAGACGAGCTTTAAGATACCTAGGGTCTGCTATTGTCCAGTCGCCATCAAATATGTCGGAGCGGCCAAGGTAACCAAAAATATCTGAACATGATACATGTGTAAAATCAATTTGCGCTTCCGGTTTATTGGAACAACATCTCTGGTTGTGATGGTTGTTAAGGATTTTTACTCACTTTCAAGATACCCTTAAGCCTATCTTCATGCTCGCTCCTGGCAAACTGAACTTGATCAACAATGTAGTCCATGTCACCTTTACCCGCTAAATAAGCTACTTTGAGATCCTTGCGTTCCTCTTCAGATCCTGAAAATAAATTACAGTCTTACAATTCAGTATTTAGGATATTATACTTGGAGCAGTGCTTCAAACAAAGGGAATAGGAAAGACGTTTTTTCTTGTATTTGCAATAGACATCCAACTTCGAGAAAAGATCGCTAAAATGCCAGCCTGAATGCCACAATTATTAAAAAACCTTACAGATTTATCATCAAAGTAGAAACAAAAGCAATTTTGTTTGCATGATTGTTTTTCACATGTCTTTGCTCGGTAATCTGCGTAAGCCACAGTTTTATTTATTTATCGTATGGCTACATGTCACTGGATATATATAAGCATTTCTTCCCTGTGGTAGTAGTAGTGGGAAAGCAGATGATAAAGTAAATCCAGGGAGTGTTGCGAGGTCCAGATGGGATCAATGTTACTCTGCATCCGTAGGAAACACCTTAGACGACCCTACACGTGATCCCTGGGTGGTGCTAAAAGAGTAACAAACTTGGCAGCTGCACTGTCACATCTGGACATTGTAAGCCATAGTCACAAGTGATTACTGAAATGTGAGCTGTTTATCATACAGTGGTGTAACTATGCTGAGTGGGGCCCATGGCAAATTCATCATATGGGGTCCCTTTTACAGAAAATATAAATTTTCATTAGTTGTGGCCTCTGGGACTGGGGGGCTTCCACACCGAGGGGCCATGGCATTTTGCCACCCCTGCCATCCTGTTACGCCACTGATCATAGAATTATAATGCAGTGCTAGAGGAAAATGCTGGGGATATTATGTACCGACTTTCAGACTAATGTCTCCATCCTCAAAGAACTGCATCAAGCGGTATCTATCTACTCTCATTAACTACCCTAAGGTTTTTTGGCCATGTTTCAAGGAAAATGTAGGTATAACGCTATAGACCGTCTAGTGGTACAGGGTAGAGCAAATGGAGCCAGACCGTGTACAAGGCCACCAAGGCGATTGACTGACCAGATCAAATCTGCTATGCAGGAACCCTTAAACAATTTTGTTAAAATGACCTCCAGCCAGCCAGAATGGTGAGAAATTGTGCAATGAGCGACTTCTATACCTGATGCTGATTACCAGTGATCGGAATAGGTAGTGCCATTTCGGGTGAATGACCTTAAACATTGTAAATAACATGGATAAGACTTGAGATTCTTCGACTCGTATTGCTCACAGAAAATTTTCTTCAAAACGCAAAAATAAAAAAAATTACATTATAAATATATCATTCATTTAAAATTACTTTCGTTTAACAGTTACAATTAACAATAATACAATCATAAAATAAAACACGAAACATCAACATCATCATATTAAATTAACATAATTAAATAATTACTTTCTTTGAAATTATAGTAGCAAACCATATTTTTTATCAATATTTTCTACTGTCAATCTATTTCTTTTGACATCCGATATCTAACTGAAACCACATTTTTCATACTTATGTTAGGCCCGCGGTTCGTTAGAACATTTTTTAAACCAAACTTTCATATCAAAAAAAAATTTTCATATCAAATCCCGGGTTAAAAACTATATCCATACTAAGCTTACGCACCGAAGTCCCGCGAAATGGCACTACCAATTCCGATCACTGCTGATTACATATATAAGTATTTGTGTGTATGTATATTATTATATATGTATGTATTTGATGTATTCTAGTTTATATATTTTATGTGTATGAATAGGATAATAGAATAACTTTTCGTTATTAATTTCTCTAGATGCACCGCCTACAATCTTTTCTGTTTTGCCCTAAAGGTTGACTGGTAGAGAATGCCTTATGGCATTAAGTCCGCCTTTTGTACGTTAAGTTTCCTTATGTGCAATAAAGTTTAAATAAATAAATAAATACTGTTAACTCGGGATTGTGTTACTACAGCTTTATATGACGAAATGTTTGTGTCCTGGCGCGGATGTCTTGTTTGGCTGGGTGGCAATGAATGTGTTAATTGACTACGACACTGCAAAGAGTACAACAACATGAGAAAGAAACTCACCAATGTATTCCTTTTCATAGGCGATAATGTCCTCCTCTGTAATTTTCTTGAATAACAGCCTCCAGTACACTGTCCAGTCGCGGTCAACTACACCATCGTCGTCGTCAACGCATTTCGTCTCGTCGTAAGTGGCTCTCTTGTTTGAGTCACTAAGGATTGCATGAACACCACCAAGAACCTTGAATTTCTCAGTGGCTTCTAACTTGTCATTTTCACCGACGCGATCCGGGTGCACTTTCAGAGATAACTTGTGATACGCTTTTTTAACTAAATAAACAACAACACATTAGTTTAACGATCAGCCGGTACTAAGATTAGGGTTATTTACTAGACTACGAACTTGCCTTCTTTGTCCGTAGCTTTTTCAGTGATTTCAAGCACATCGTATAAATTTTTGGTTTGAAAATATTTTTCACACAGATCTAAAAGACCCATCTTGTAGTTAATCTAGTAGATATTTTCACAAGTGCAAAGGAGAGCTATAAAATAAGGAAATTTACGCGCCAACTGAAATTATCGATTGTGACTTTGACATTAACATGACATTACTTTTGTTTCGAATACGTCTGGTGCGTGGTGCGTGTAACTTTAGCGGTTATGATAATATTTCAAATACACTTTGTCTATGGTTGTTGATAAAATTGTTATGTTGGTCAGCCTGAATTGAACTCGATTCGTAATGTTGGATGACATGATACTAGTTTTATAGATTATAAAATAATAAAAACCGGCCAAGTGCGTGTCGGACCACGCATAATGGAGGGTTCCGTACCTTCAATGGAATAAGAACCGAACTAATACCAGAAGGTCGAATCTGATGCCTATGGAAGAAGTTTTATGGAGATAACTGAAAAATGGCTGAACCGATAATGTTCAAAACAATTTTTGTAGAAACTATGTGAGGTTTCTCAAATTTTTTCATATTTTTTAGTTTCAGAGGAAAATGGATGGACGGACGGACAGACGGACATGACGAAACTATAAGGGTTCCGTTTTTGCCATTTTGGCTACAGAACCCTAAAAGTGTTGAATAGCCCTAAAGTCCATAGAAAAAAAAGCTGGAATAATATATTTTAGACCCATTTTAGGCCAATCAAATTAGGCTTTTTCGGAGAACTAATTTCCAGCAAGCTGAAAATCGTTTTAATACCTTCGTTTGGTCCTAAATTCGTGTGATCCGAGCTTGCCCAATCCCAGGACGTGTGCATTATTGAGAAATTGTTCCTGTGATGATCCTGAGTATAGATGAATTATCGAGATCATGGAATTGCATTTGTAGTGGTTATACCGTTTGCAACAAAAGGAGAATAATTTTCTCTTAATTTAATAAAATTACATACCCTTAAGAAATGGAATAAGTAGTAGTCCTCTGTTTTTTGCTTTTAGTCGCTATCATGTTCTTCATCTGAGCTGTCACAAGTATTGATAATAAGATTGTATGAAATTCCATCCATTTCCCCTTCCTGACATCGATATGTATTTTCTTCACTTTCGACATGGCGACAAATATTTTCCCAGTCCTCAGCAGTAATAGTATTCATTCGTTCAGTTGCTAAACTCATAATGCCTTGCATGTTTAATGAAACGTTTCTTTTCGCTACATATCCTTTTACCATGGACCAAATATTTTCGATCGGATTGAATGTCGGGTGATACGGTGGCAATCGTAAAACGGAGTGGCCATGTTCTTTTAAAATTGCATCTATGTGGTACTCACGAAACCGCTCTTTATTTTGTTTAATTAAATCATACAAACTGGTTTTGTACATCAACGGGCTATACGAAATGTTGTGTTCTGTCAACCAATCCATCATTTCTTGTTTATGAGAATTTGCCGTTGGAGCACGATTCAAAAGTTTGTTGTGATAGGACGCATTATCTACGATAAGTACGCTATTCGGTTTAAGGTTCGGTATTAATTTTTCTTTTAACCATTTTTCGTAGTTGACAAAGTTCATCTGGTCATGGTAATCTCCCGTTTTTTGGTTTGCCTTAAACATTAACAAAGCGTTGGGAATAAAACCATATTTTCCTCCTGCGTGCACTATTATTAACCGCTGGCCTGTACTGATTTGTTTTTTTACACCAAATTCTGTTCCATCGGTCCAAGCCTCTCCGGACACATGTGAAGTGTGGATGTAGGTTTCATCAGTATACACTAGTGGTCTATCTTCAGACCGATATTCCGCAATTTTGGTAAGGTAATTTATTCTTAGCAGTCGTATGTTGTGTCTTTCCATTAATATTTTTCGGTTGTCCTCGGTCTTTTTCCATTTAAATCCTAATTTTTGTATTTGTTTTCGTAAGGTCGAAATGCCCAATTTGTAATCTATATCGGATTTTAACACAGAGTGGAGTTCCTTTAAGGTTGGAAATTGCTTATGGGACAGATGAAAATTGTATATAGTTCTCCGGATGACTTCCTGATCAAAATCGTCTACTGCTGATGACGGACAAGTACGTAACTTTTTATTTCTCGGGGAGGTGAATTTCTTTGTTGTTGCGAATTTCTCACTATTGCTCTCAGACACAATGTTATAAACAGTAGAGAGACAAACACCTGTAGCTTTTTCAACTAACTGGGCAGCGGTGTAAGGGGAATTTAATTTTTTTTTCAGTTGAAGTTCAAAATATTTATAACAGTTAAAAATAATTTGCTTACTGTAGGGGATATCACTAGGATTATAAAATAAACCAGTACTTTACCAGTATTTACACTTGTATTCGTTTGTTACAAGGTTTAAATATGAATAAATTACACTATATGACAATAATATTTTCAAGACGTCTTTACAACAATCTGGTCAAGATCCGAATGGCGGCCGCAGCTGTATACCCGTCATTTTATAACATCAAAATGGCGGGAACGAGCAACAAGGAATAGTCAAGTGACAGTCTTTTAAGATGATGTTAAATAAAAAGTAGTTATCCTTACAAGTTAAAGTATTTATCAATAATAATGCTTACAGCTCGGCCATCCTAATCGAGGCGAGACCCTTCGCCAAAACTTAATGAAATAATAGCTCAAATAAAATAATTTACAGATCAATTCTGACAATAAAAAGGTAATGAATACAAACTGTTTAAATACCCATATTAATAACATAATTAGAGTTTTGGATCTTAACACATCGAATTTAATACATTTTCTCTTGTAATAAGTTAATGAAATAATGTTTTTATATTACTCATGAACATGTCAACACTTGAATGTCAGTTTCACATCATTGTAGTATATTATTATAAATGATTATACAATGTAAAATGAATTATCATCGATAATAAAGTATAGAACGATCGATAAGAAAGATAATAATAATAACTCAAATAAGATAATTTACAGAACAATTCTGACAATAAAAGGTAATAAATACAAACTGTTCATACCCATATTAATAACATAATTAGAGTTTTGAATCTTAACACATCGGATTTAATACATTTTCTCTTGTAATAAGTTAATGAAATAATGTTTTTATTTTACTCATGGTCATGTTAACCCTTGACTATGAGTTTTACATCATTGTAGTATATTTTTATAAATGATTATACAATGTAAAATTAACTATCATCGATAATAAAATATAGAACTTCACAAGAAGTTCACAAAGAGTTGATTACTCATTATCTTTATGATTAAGTTGGCCTTTGTGCATAAGTGCTCATTGTAAAAGTAGTACAAGTTTATTTCATTCAGTGTAAACAACAAAGGAAATAAATGATTATTCTACCGACTTCTTAACTTCATAATATATTGCTTATCGACTTCATAATATATAATTATTAGGACTTTATCATCAAGTTTGAGTATTACGAATAAGATATATAACAGTTAGAATTATTGAATAGTAATGGAGTTTGATATATCAATACCACTTTATAATGTATAACAAATATTATAGTATTTATAAATGCATTTTTAGTATAAAAATAAAATTGTTAACTGCACGCTAGCTTTAAAAGTATGTATAACATATACTATATATCTCATGTAAGTGAATTTTGTAAATTCGTTATGAGAAATAAATGTCTTAAACCAGAATACAGTAAAGATCAAAATAATAATTCTTCTTCATAATATTTAATTACCATGACTTCATCATCAAGCTTAAGTAATACCAATAAGGTGTAACACAGTCGTTAAAATGATTGAATAATGATAGAGTTTGATATATCAATACAGCAAAGATCAAACCAATAGTTATTTTACATGATATTTAATTAAGAAGACTTCATCATCAAGGTTAAATAATAACAACAGTGATTAAGTTTGATACATTTCTATACAGCAGCAAAGATCAAACCAGTAGTTAATTTGTAAGCGCAATTATTGTTTACGTTATTGAATAAAATATTATTAGACTGTTTAATGCATTTTAAAATTCAAATTAGAAGGAAACTTTATAACATAAAATACATACAAATAACATAATACTTATCACTTTCACATGAATATCGCACAACACCACATGTATAACCACATGATTGATACAGACCAATTTTATTAACACTCACAACGTAGTTAAATACATAACGACAGCGGAGAGTCGTGCAGAGTGGCGTGGCGTTCTGGACCACACCACTACACATGCCGTGACGACCATTATCATTCATTCGAGAGCGTAGCGTCAGAGAAGATGTAGGTGAAGATGATGCCTTTTTTTTGAAGAAGAAGAATATCATAACCCTAGCCATCTCACTTTGGCGCTCCTGGGTCGGAAGTGTTCTACACCCCGACCCTCTCACCTGGGCACTCCTGGGTGGTAAAGAAATACCAAACCCTGGCCCTTTCACCTGGACGCTCCTGGGTCGTCAGTCTGAAACTTGTAACACTTTCTTTAGAAACGTGAATAATTTAGTCTTGTTATTTTCAACATATGTGATTACCTAAATATTATAATGACAATTACGTAATTGTTTATTTACGTTTTAAAAGTATAAATTTAAGAATCAAATATTATTAACTATCTATTAAGTATTGCAAGAAATAAATGATTATATTATGAAGTAAGTAACTTTTGTTTGATTAACGTTTGCTAATATACAACTTGACGCGTTACGAAAAGAGTAACATTTTGGATTAAAATAATTTTTTTTTCAGGCGCGGAGTTGTTTTAATTCATTTTAATTTGGTTTCATTTATTTTAAGTTGAACTTCGAAATGTTCTACTGTGGTTAGTTATCTAATAAGTATAGTGATATACGTTTTAATGTTATCTACCGTTAAGTTGAACTTCGAAGTGTTCCACTGTGGTTAGTTACCTAGTTAGTATAGTGATATACGTTTTAATGTTATCTACCGATAATTGTCTAAAAGTACAATAAGGCAATGCTAATGTAACGCAAACTTATTCTTTTGTAAGTATATTATTGACTTTGATTTTTAAAACATAAAGGCAATTTATGTTGCGTTAATTTTACTTTGTCACGATTATTTAGCCGCGCTAAGATATTTTTATTATACAAGTTTATTATCATAATTTAACTATCATAATTTAACTATCATAATTTAACTATCATATTTGTATCGATGTTTCAATTAATTGAGTAAAATGATCTTGTATTGCTGGATTCGTAACATTATCCAATGTGATAATAAATCAGTCTTAGTGGTCTGGTACTATGAACTTAGATATATTTTCAATTAATTAATTAAAATGATCTCGTATTGCTGGATTCCTAAAATGTGATAATAAATCAGTCTTAGTGGTCTGGTACTATGAACATATATATATATATGTGAAATACTTATATTATAATAATAAATAACTAGTTTAGTAGCGATGAAAGCAAGCTAAACATAGTGTCGTCATTATCCTATTTTGACTAGAAAAATCAGGGCCTTAACCAATGAATTGAAAAATAAAATAATTACTGAACCAGTTTCACCAATATTTAACTAATGTAAATAAGCAGTAATAAGTATGTGGTTTTGCAAAGTTTTTATTATGCAAGTCCCTTACGAACCTCAATTTGCACTCTGCAGTAGTCGCAGAAAGTTAAAACTGGATACATGAATTTAACAAACCTAATTTTGCCCTTTTGTCACTGATCTCAGGACATAACATGATAACGAATAATATTAACTATAATGTTTAATTCCTTTATTTATTCTTCTTATGTTTATTATTGTTACTATATTATTTTAACTAACTGTACGGATAATATTAAATATGTTGTTTAATTCCTCTAATTTCTCTTCTTATGTTTATTATAGTTACTACATTCTTTTAACTAACTGTAAGATGCATTCAGCCATTTAGTAAAACGGATTTGCCTGTTACCCAGCTTTCATGTTAAATGTCGTCAACGTTTACTATTAGGTTAAATGTAGGTAGGTAATTCATAGAAATAGGTATTGCACTCCATTAAATTAAAATTCTCAAACTGCAAAAACGATTGAATTAACGTCTGATATTTGTTAGGCATACATACAAAATATTACAATGATAATTGATGAGCTTTAATAATAAAATAGTAAATGTAATCAGAGACCACTGAAACCACTTTTTGACGTCTTATTTGATTTGATTATCTGTGATTTATTTCATTTGAGTTGTCCATACTATACATGACTACAGATGAAAGTATTGGCGTTTTACGTACACGTACAAGAGCCAAGCTCTTAAATATATGATGATGTATATCGTTCATTCTCATAATCGTATGAAATTCAAAGTTTATTGATCACTTTCCTAAAATATTGCTAGGTATTATATTACGGTAAAACTGAATGAGAGTTTCGCACATTATTCACGTGCGTTGCGCAGGTACTTGATACATTCAAGTAGGTTTGATTCAAAGTACCGCACGTTCATCCACGTGCGTTTCATAGGTACTAGATTATTAAGGTAGGTCTGAATAAAAGTCCTGCACGTTCATTCACGTGCTTCACATAAGTAGGTTATATAGGTCAATAGATCTATTTAGGTAGGCCTGAAAAAAGGTCTGACATGTCCATTCACGTTTGTTGCATTAACCCCACCATATGCGTAGTCCACTTTATACGTGTCAAACATTTGGCTTTACATAAGAATCATAAGTTTTTATTCTGCATTTGACTCTACATGTCATTTTTCGTCTCTACACGTTGTCTACATCGACTCCAAATGTGACTTTATATTTTGTGACTATACGTGACTTTATATTTTGACACTATACGTGACTTTATATTTTGACACTACGTGACTTATTTCGACACTATAAGTAACTTTATGTGACTCTACATATCGACTACATATCGACTCTAGGACTCTACATATCGACTCTACATATCGACTCTACATATCGACTCTACATATCGACTCTACATATCGACTCTACATATCGACTCTACATATCGACTCTACATATCGACTCTACATATCGACTCTACATATCGACTCTACATATCGACTCTACATATCGACTCTACATATCGACTCTACATATCGACTCTACATATCGACTCTACATATCGACTCTACATATCGACTCTACATATCGACTCTACATATCGACTCTACATATCGACTCTACATATCGACTCTACATATCGACTCTACATATCGACTCTACATATCGACTCTACATATCGACTCTACATATCGACTCTACATATCGACTCTACATATCGACTCTACATCTGACTCTACATCTGACTCTACATGTTACTCTACATGTCGACTCTACATGTCGACTCTACATGTGACTCTACATGTGACTCTACATGTGACTCTACATGTGACTCTACATGTCGACTCTACATGTGACTCTACATGACGCCTCTACATGTGACTCTACATGTAGACTCTACATGTGTCTCTACCTGTTAAATACAGGTATTGCTTGAATTAACGTTTAAATTAATTATCTAAAATAAATGTTATTACGATTATACTCGACATACTAGTTATTATATTCAAGCAACTTCAGTTTTATTTATTCGCGTTTGACTATCATTGGCATTTATACGCGTTTTGACTATCATTGGCGTATTCTTCTCACTCTATGATTAAATAATAACTCTCCTTTCTTTTGATATTGTGTAAAGTTCGTAAATTTCTAAGCAATACTTTGCTCATTAGTCATTAGTGGACACAATTATAATAGATCGTCAAATCATCATGTCACGTCGATTTTCCATCAACTTCCTGTGTAATTAAAATCGGTAATATCCTTTAATTTGTCAATTGCCATCTAAACCTTTATCAGGCGAAAAATAGAGATCAATTGACATTATAAGTGACTATATTATTTATGATCATATACCTCGATAAAACAGAATACACACATGGGATTATATGCGTGGTAATATGCCGACGACATACACGAGATTAACAAATCTCGACTAGGCTCTTGTTCTTATTTTGTTACTTTATTTTGTATATAAACAGACATCTGAATAGTCAATGTACCCATTTAACTTAACTATTGTGATTTAATCATCAACTTTATTTATTGGGTTGAATACAGTAAGGAAGTAGAGAACTCAAAAATACGTGGTCAGTTACCACACCGAGACTTATATAAGTATAAAAGGTAATTTCTATGAACTTTATAGTACCGTTTATTAAGACGAAATATGTACGGGATATAACTCGTACTTAGACAAAGCTATACAGGCCATTTATTAATTATTGTAAATTATACTTTCTTTTCTTTACACACTTTATTTAATCACCTTGGTTCATATGATCTATCTGAAATTGATTTATACTAAATCCAAGTTAATACCAGTCTTAAGCTGTTACTTAGCTGTGGCGTGAACGATCACGTTATCTTGAAAACTTTACACTTTTATGTTTATCCAAACGCACTTGGTATTAATTGACATTTAACCATAATTATTTTTAACGACAATAATGGTTCACGAGAAGAAATAGTCATTATAAACATTTTAATAATATGAGGTGATACATAAGCGTGAACCACTTAGAGACATTGTACACACTTCAGGCATTAAGGAGTTTCTAATAAATTATTGTTTCATTTTAATCATATTCATAAAGCATATTCATTTCATTACTGAATATAACGTTGTCGAAATAATGTTATATTTGTTTGTGGTATGAATGGAAAAGGAATTTAAATTACCTTTTCCTAAGATTTATTATTATTTTCAACTTGTTTACAAATTTACTTATTAGAAAGAGATACAAAGTATTTTGAATGCAGCCTGCTTATGGCATGATATTCGTAAAATTGTTTTCAAATAATATGCGCTTTCCAAAAAGGGCTTCATAATTGCATTTTTAAATAATATCGTAAGATATCGCAAAAATAATTTCCTTCATATGAAATAATTAATTTAAAATTATTCCCCGCAGATCTTCGAACATAAATTACCGGGTAGTATTTTAAAAGATTAATTTGACTATTGCAAAATATAAATATAAACATATATACCATTGAGACATACTGTAGGCAAATTATACGGTTATAATAATGCCAGCGTTATTTTATTCAAAATTTAAGCGAATATCAAACTATACTTATTGTATTGAAGGTTAGGTCATAAAAGTTGATTTTAAATAACAGGACATGTTTTTATGGATTGTGAAGTTATCTTTATTAGGAATGATGACAACAATATCCGACTGATAATTAATTATATTGATTATGTAACAACATAACCAATTATATTGATTATGTAACAACATAACAAACATCTCCATCTAACATGTGCATATCCAAAAGAGCAACCTTTGGCAAAATGTCCATGTAAGACTAACCATATAAACCTCCGGACTTACTCCGTTACGGAAAATACAGTTTACCTTCAATTATCAATAAACATACCATCTAACATGTGCATATCCAAAAGAGTAACCTTTGGCAAAATGTCCATGCAAGATTAACCATATAAACCTCCGGAATTACTCCGTTACGGAAAATACAGTTTACCTTCAATTATCAATAAACATACCATCCAACATGTGCATATCCAAAAGAGTAACCTTTGGCAAAATGACCATGTTAAACTAACCATATAAACCTCCGGACTTACTCCGTTACGGAAAATATAGTTTCACCAATCAATCTAATTTATTATTTAAAATAATAAAAAATGAAAACCTTACGTTTACGGCGTGGCAAAAATCCTGTCGATTTTTGTTAGATCCCACTGCTGAGATGTAGGGCAGGGATGTTACAGAGCTCCGGTTCCGGTTCTGTTAAGTCGGAACTTCCGATTGGTTTTAAGCATCCGCTTCGGTTCCGGTTCTGTTACTTTCAAAACAGAAGTTATATCGGATGTCATAGCAACGCAGCGGGAGGAAATGAACGGCGTACATCAAAAACAAATAGGTTTATTGACTTACCTACCTACCTACCCTTCCGCTTCCGTTTTCGGTTCCGCTTCCGTTTTCGGTTCCGATTCCGTTTCTGGTTCCGATAAACTAAATTTAAAACATCTGATTCCGCTTTCGGTTCCGATAAAATAGGGGATATCACTAGGATTATAAAATAAACCAGTACTTTACCAGTATTTACACTTGTATTCGTTTGTTACAAGGTTTAAATAGGAATAAATTACACTATATGACAATAATATTTTCAAGACGTCTTTACAAAAATCTGGTCAAGATCCGAATGGCGGCCGCAGCTGTATACCCGTCATTTTATAACATCAAAATGGCGGGAACGAGCAACAAGGAATAGTCAAGTGACAGTCTTTTAAGATGATGTTAAATAAAAAGTAGTTATCCTTACAAGTTAAAGTATTTATCAATAATAATGCTTACATTACTTTGACTCTCAATCGGACCAAAATTACTCACTGCCATATTTTTTGAAAATTATGTAACTTACACTTAGTCGTACGGGCTGACACAAAATTATTCTGATAATTGAGAGAATACAATAAAATCAGACGTAAAAATATATGCACAACGTAAATAATATTCACAATTTGACACTGACATTATTTTGGTATTTACTACTTCAATATATAACAAACCTCTTTTTATGCTGATAGTACGAGAAAATAGAAAATTCAAATATAGAATGCATGTAAACATACAATACTACTACATATGCAATTCCATGCTCTCGTTAATTTATCTATACTTACGTCGGCTCATTTCAGCATGTCAACTATTCCTGGCAGCCCTACATTCGCCTAATGCCGGTATTACACCTCCCTAAATCGGGCCCTACCGACAATGATGCCGCAATACGTTAGACACGTTAAGCAATATCTCCAAACGTGTCTAACGTATTGCAGCGTCCTTGACGTTAGGGCTCGATTTAGGCAAGTGTAATACCGGTTTAAGGCCAATGACACCTCATTGGACCAAATCCGGCACGAGATATTCTCAAAATTCCTCATAAAGCCAACTTTCAATCTGGCTCCTTTACCCCCAACAAATGCAGACAAATTTAGTCATCTTTATCATTGAATGGATTGAGTTTTTCCGACAGACCGACCGTTTTTGAGCTACAAGCAAATCACTGAAAAAAGAGCAAACATTCGCAGTTCTTTTGCTGCCAAAAGCTATGCACACCTCCTGGGAGTGGGCAAACTCGGACTACACACATTTAGGACCAAATTAAGGTATTAAAACGATTTCCAGCCTGCTGGAAATTAATTCCTCAAAACGCTTTTTTTTCTTTTTTGCTATTTTTAGGGTTCCGTACCTCGAAAGGAAAAAACGGAACCCTTATAGGATCACTTTGTTGTGCGTCCGTCCGTCCGTCCGTCCGTCCGTCTGTCAAGACCCTTTTTATCAGGAACGCATGGAGGTATGAGTAGAGCTTGCGCTACACGTGTTACACGCGGAGACGAATACCCGTGTACTTAAGACCGGCGGTGCTAAGGAGCCGGTTTACACGAACCCGCCGGGATTCGGAAACGTCTCCAGGAAACGTTTCTATGGAAACGGTCCGAAGCAGTTAGAACTAATCCAATAAGGTTTACTATTGAATGCTCTACAGTTGACTACAGACGAGGTTGTATGGCATCGTAGGATATTTTAATTACTTATTAAGCTTTAGCCAGCTTCACAATATAAATAGATATGATTATACATATATTGAGGTATTAATCGGTATTCTAGACAAAATGAATACCTTCCTACACATAGTTTTGATAATTATAAAATTTACTTTTTTCTTTCTTATTCAATTTTTATAGTGTTTTAAAATAAAGTGTAGTGCTTTGAGAAGCGAGTTCATTCTAACAATATTTTATATACAGGGTGATTCACTAGACGTAAGCAAGTTTAGTTTAATACCGCGGATTCAGTTGATTATATTAAAGCTAGAAAAATTAAGTAAACATTTTTTTTTTTACGACACTCTATAATTAGAATAACCCATCGAGTACTGATACTTTCTTGTTTTTCTCTGATATTTGTGAAACACTAACATTATAATTAGTAGACTAGGTTTCACCGTAACTTAAGTTGGGGCCAGATCCAGACGGCATACAACCAGAAATTTTAAACCATGTAGCCAGTGGTTGGTGCCAAATTCTACATGACCTTTAAACGCCCTTGGTGACTAGGTATGCTCTGCCAACCATTGGCAGAATCGGTTGGTTGGTTGTCAGCCATGTAGCCGCTCGCTTCAACAACTCGCTCCAACCAAGGTCACGTGGCAGAATCTGCGGCTATCTGCCGTCTGGCCCCAACTTTAGTACCGAAACCGATGTCGCCACGCTTAAACATGTGTGCAAAGAAGTAAACGAAAGCTTCCGTGAATGTGTGAGTACGTCCTCAAACTGAAACTTCATATTTTCATACGGTATTTTATAACATTTTTAATTTAAACAGCAATTTGGCAATCATTTAAACTTTTCGTTCACCTATTCATTCACTCAACAGAGATGGACTGTCGAAATATTTAATTTATCGATATTAAGTTTAATCTTGTTTTAATTTTGTCTCATAATATGCTAAAATTATCAGGACAGTTTAAATTTAAATAGGTAGAAATAAAAACAATCTCAACATGGCACATTTTGCACAATAACATATTTATGGACAGACTAAATTGGAATAATTCAAAAAGCATGTCGATGTCGAACCTTTAGAGCAACGAAACCCATCTAGTCAGTTTGCTATACTATGCCTATTTCTAGATCTGGACATCTGGTAGCTGTAAAGTGGTGGAGGTCAAAGAATGCAAACCACTTCGAGAGAACCAATCCTAGAGTTCTGGGTTTAATGCAATATTATGAGAAATTGTATGATTAATAAGATAACGTTTATTCGAACACGCAATGTATTGCGAAATTGATTATGTATGTAGGGTGACAAGACTGACAAGCAATGTCAATAAGACGGATTTTAATGTTCATTGAAAATACTATTTTAGTTTGTATGAAAAAGAGACAATCTACAGAATACATAAGTTTTAAAAGTTGTTGAACAAAACTTTTATAGAATCTACATTTTAATTTATTGCTCGTTTTATTATAGGAAACACGTGGTATATTTTGTTTAAACTCCAATGTGTATGCCTAAAAGATTCAGCTTTGTTATAACAATTTTCCATAAATTAATATAAGAAAATTACGATCAAACTAACGTTTAATATTTAAGTATGTCAACCAATCGATAGTTATAAATTAACAATATACCTACTACTTATTCGAATACTTATTGCATGCACGTCTTCGTAAAAATATCGATAAGATAAAATTAAGTTTATACTGACGTATTTTTTTCAATTTCGTGACTTAAGAGGCTGACAACACCCGATGACCTTCAAATTGACTTTACTCAAACAGTGTTTTAGCTATAAATCCTTGTTTTGACAAAGTAAAAAAATATATGTTATTATTCGTTATATTTGGAAGAACTTCGTTGATTCCGATACACGATTGGACGAAATCGGCTCGATAGAAAATAATTCCAAAGTTACATCTTAAAAATTGCTTTAAACAGACGTATGTCTTTAGTTTCTTGACTTATACGTCTGTAACTAAGGACAAAATTCCACCGCACTAATACTAAAAACTTCGTTGTTTTCTCAATTACTGTGTAGTTTTTTTAATCATCATTTTGCTAAATTTGCAATGAGCTCCCATACTAATCGTAACACAGTATTTTTCTTTCACTCGCGCTGAAAAAGAAGGAATTTAGCTGTCGTCAGCCTCTTAATGTCAAATATCACAAGTTCGCTGTCCATTGAGCGTCAGCTTGGGAAATCTAAAAAATAAGCACACAAATCAAACAATGGATGCTATTTTGACAGCTTGCATAGGAAAACGTATTTAATTATTTTCAATTATTATTCTGGCAAAAACATATCAATATAAGCTTTATATTTGATAATTGACAACACAGAATTAATAGTTGTACTGTGATTTTTACAAGTAAAAAGGCGAAAACAGTGATTTTATGTTTGTATTTATACTGCACCGGTTGTCATTTTACTGACATTGTGATCAAGTTGATCAGGACTTAGGACAGTCATTTAGCTGTCATGCCATTTCTCCTTATACTTGATGTCTGGTTACTTTGGAAATGTCGTATCTCACTTAGTTTAACTTTTTTTTTCATTATCAAAGTGTTCTGTCATAATTCTTAAAGAGATTTTATCTTTATTGATGTGTTTATGTCAGGTGACTATGATTACATTGATTACAAATAAAAAAACTTCTAAGTAACAAAAAGGTGAAAAAAATAGAAAGGCGTTATTTTTTAACTTAAACATGATGGCGCCATCGCCATGGCGATGGCAGCTGATTCATTAGCGTGTACTAATTGTGTAGGGTTATTCCTGCTCACGTCTCGTGAATCATCTGGTATACAATGATGTAGAAGTTTCTAGTTTTATTGTTGTGGACTCCACAGCAATGAAACTAGAAACTTTTACAAATATCTTAGGTATTCATGCTTATACTATATGAAGAGTTTATAAAATATCAATTGAACTGTTAGTTTTATCTCGTCCGCGGCAAAAAAAAGTAACCACCTATTTAAGAGGCCTTATCAAAGTACCATGCACATTTGTTTTTGACAAAGAACCAATATTACTATGCTGCTTTGGTTATCCCGCGATAATATAACTTATTCAATTAAGCTTAGATCCTATAACAGGTAAACTGCTAGTTGACTTCGGTCACTTTTACATTAGCGTTCAGGTAATAAAATAAAATGCAGATTTTACGACACCATTTGGTGAAACGTGTAGATTTCCAAATCATATTGGCAACCTATTTTAAGCTCTATGTGGTTGTATAAAGTCAACACGTCTGTATAAACACCAGACCTTAAGCGGCATGATTTTAAGAGGATTTACTTAATCTATAGCGTAGTTTCCTTTTGTTTTGTCGCTGCGCGGCATAATTTCACTGTGATACTTGTAGGTAGAGGGAAATTTCAATACAATTTTAAAAAACATTCCTATATGCTATTGAGTTCTAGTATGACTTCAGTTTGCCACTTAGTCGGTCAGTTGGATAATACTGTCTTCCCGAGTTAATCATACCATTTTAAAATAGTTTTAGTTGTTTTGTTAATAGTTTTTTTTGTTTTTGTTGTTTTAAAATTGTCGTGATTGCATTTCAACGAGCTACCCAGAAAAAAAAAACAAAAGACCAATTTAACTGGTAGTTGCGTTAATACCAATTTATTGACTACTAATACAAATCAAGATAATGTTGAGTGTATTTAGTAATAATGGATAATCATGTCATGAGTACATACTTTATTTTATAATGTATATAGTGACATAATTTAGTGTCCAAAATAATAAATTACTTTCCTGTTTTTTAAGATATAAAATGATTCGAAATGGAAAAAAATGGTTGATAATTTTAAAACGGACCGTTCTGATGCTCGTACATAAGTTTAAAATAGTAAGTTGTACCTTTAATGACACCGTAAATCAATCCATTGTATTCGACACAATGTATTAGTAAATGGTAGTAATCAATTCATAATAGGACATGTTCGTTGTGGTGTTCTACCTTTTCGCCGAACTTTTTTTGGTCGAATTTCACTTGATAACCAACATTTCGCTGATGATTCACTTTAACAACTAACTATTAGCAAAATTTTGTATGATAACGTTTCATTTGGTAGAATTTTTTAAAAGCAGATTATTTTAATGACTCAAAACTTTTGGGATACTTATCATTTGTCAAATCTATCACTAGGCCAAGCTACTATTAAAAGAATAACGTTCCGCGTGTTAGATCTACCGTGAGCAAACAGTGAACGAAGCCGAGCGAGTGAAGCGAGCGTGCCACCGTAACGGCCGGCAAGTGCCATTATCGAATTTTTAAAATTTAAAAATTTTCCTAAACAATTAATTAAATAATTAAATAAACTATTGTATTAAAATAATAAAGACTACCTGTATATAATTTGCCCAAAGTGAAAAAGGCTAAGGTAAGGATTTACGAAAGTGATTTTATAAAAAACAGGCCAAACGTACAGTTGGTAACTGAGAGAAATAAAACAAAATCTTTTGATAAGTTGGCACATGAGCATTCCGCGATGTGAAATTACGCGAAAAGTTGGTCAGGAACTGATAATCGGCAACACAATTTTCAGCGATAATTTAGAGAACCGTTTGTTGTACTTAGGGTAAATAAATTGGGGATAAAAAGTCCAAATAATAAACAATAGCTGATATGCATTGTAAGTTTCAAATTATTTTTCTTGCCCGGATTTGAATACCTAACCAAACCGTCCTAACCGCCGCCGCAGACCGCTATCTAATTTTAATCAAATAAAGTGTTTTTTTAATCAATAAACAACTAATACAAAGAGCTCAAATAGGACCCAGTGTGTTGACGACGAGGGGCCCTCTTGTTCCTTTAGCCGACAACACAGTGAATTCTCCTTTTTGTAAAGGGTCGCCAACGCGCATGTGACACCTCTGGAGTTATAGGCGTCCATAGGCTACGGTAGTTGCTTACCATCAGGCGGGCCGTGTGCTTGTTTGCCACCGTCGTCCACCGACACTATTAATTCAATGAAATAAGTATTGAGTATAACGAAGTAATATTTATATTGCTAAAACGGCAAAATTGTTATTTTAATACAGGTAGTTAATTCATCCTTTATTTATTAAAAACAAACCCGTGCTTCTATTCTACCTGCGTGGAAAAAAGATTCAAATTAACCGTTAACTAAATTTCAACTCTATGGACTCGCAACAAGATTCAACATGACTAAAATTCCCTAACCTACCACATGTATTCATTAGTAGCTCTTAAACGTCTCGACTCGTATCTCTGCCACTCGTCAAGGACGTTTCGAGATCCGCGTTTATTTAAGGAACGTATCTTCGGCTACCCGTTTACTCGTGGAAACGGATCTTAATTACACGTTTCTTTATTACACGTGAGAAACGGGCCAGAAAACCGTGTTCGTATTACTCAGAAACGGATCTTGGAAACGGGTACCCGAAACCCGGAAACGACCGCGAGCCCTAGTATGAAGCTAAAATTTATATCAAATACTCAGGTCTACTGTCCCTTGGATTGGAGCTGTGAAAAAATCAAACTTCTAAGCCAACGCAATCAAAATATATAGCCGTTTATGCCGCAAATTTCCGCAAATTTTCGAAATTCGCAAGGGAATCAAAACCTGCAGGGTACTTCCCGTGAACTCAGAATCTTGAAATTTGGTACGAAGCAACGTCTTATAGCACAGATAAAGGAAAAATTTCGAAAACCGTAAATTTTTAGTTACATCATATAATAAAAATATATTTAATAATTTTAAAGTTACTACCCCTATATACCTACAGGTTTGTACGGAACCCTCGGTGCGCGAGTCCGACTCGCACTTGGCCGTATTTTTTTTAAATGTTCACCGATTATTCGAAGACGGCTGAACCGATTGGAATTTTTATTTGTTTGAAAGGGTACTTCACAGTTGGTCCCATTCTCATCAGGTCAGGATCTGATGATGAGATCCTGGAGAAATCGAGGGAAGTTAGTATTTTTTCTTCTTGGTTGTTTAATATTACATAATTAGTGGATCTTATTCGATTGGCCTATACCTCTTCTACTCCTCAGGATACGGAGTCGAGTCGGTCTTAGTTGTGGACAGAGCCGGATTAACCCCCTTTGGGGCCCCTAGGCAATGCAATTCTTGGGGCCCCCTTTTTGAGCAAAAAAATGTAGTGTCAAATACATTAAGTCACTCAATATACTGAACCTATAAAGAACCCTAGCCGATGTAAAGAAAATTACCAATTAATATGAAATATTTTCATATTCCTAAGGTTGACTGATAGAGAATGCCTCATGGCATTAAGTTCGCCTTTTGTACGATAAGTTTGCTTTTTGTGCAATAAAGATTAAATAAATAAATAAATAAATTCCTCTGTGCACGCGCGGGGCCCCAAGCTTTAAAATTATTTTGCGATTGTTATGAATTTTATACTTTAAAGTTATTTATCACATGCAATATTTCCTTACTGGCTCCCTCAAGGGTACCTATGCTTAGTTTAACGGCCGCCTCGCCGCCGCCAGCAATATCTTCACCCGCTATCTCAAGTCTCGTGCTCCTACTTACTAGAATGGCCACGGACAAAACGCTCCAAGCGACATCGCTCGGAGCGTGGCTCGAGTTGGACTTGAGTGAAGCGTGACGCTATTATCGCCGAGCATGTGAAACAACGTAACGTAGAGAGCTCCAACGTAGATAAAACAAGAGCTCCCTTAATTATTACGTCGAAGAGACCACGCTGCAAATTACAGATCGCTCTGGTCTCTGGAGGACAAACGCTTGGAGCGCTATGTTCGTGGACTTCAAGTTAGGTCGTTCCTCTTTAGTAACGCTATCTATGCGGAGCTATGATACTATACTGGCTGTTGATTGTCGTTGTACGTAGGCCGTCAGCAAGTTTTGACTTCATTTTGACACTTTGACTGCGTCCGACAGCATATTGACACTTTGTGAAAAATTTTACTTGACATTGTATAAATATGGATTCATCTACTTTAGCTTCAGGAGACAACAACATATATCAACACGTTCCCTCAATAATAAACGAAACCAATAAAATGGATCCTAAAGAAATTGAAACTGACGTAATTAAAGATGATAAAGAGTCGGCATTTCAAGTTGATGAAAATGAGGCAAAAATTAAAGAAAGGATTGCCCAATGCCGAAGCATAATAGAGTCACTTAAATTTGAACTCAGTAAAGAGAAATCAAAATTAGAAATGGACAGTAAAATTGCATATAGTCCAGTTGTTGAAGATACAAAATACCCATACCCACATGACGGCGTCTCAACTTCCCAATGCGTAAGAGAAGCTATCAGAGACACTTCTAACCCATATGTCACTTGCGTCGACGCTAAATTGAACTATGATGAGAATCTTATGGAGTACGAGAAGCAGTTACAAAAGTATCAAACTACTCTTAACATGGCGCAGATGGAAAAGAAGAATGCCATTAGAAAGCAGATGTTGGCCAAAGCTTTCAAGTTGAAACTTCTTGAAGTAGAAAACCAGTGCAACATTGAGCTGTTGAGAGTGAAGCAAAGTTTACAATGCTTGGAACCTCTGCAGATGATTGTAAACCAATGGAAGAATACCACGGAAGACAATACTTATGACGCTAATAACTTTGTTTTGATGCCGAGATATCCAGAGTTGAGAGCAACTTCCGGAAGTGATGTAAATTCCATGAAAGGGGATATCGATAACGTTATTCTTGATAAAGCCGAATGCGCGTTTACTGGTTGCTAGTTCCTGATGTTTTCATTATTATCTAAATATTACACGCTATCTCGATAATCAAGCCTTTTTTCTTTATATTGTCAGAACACAATCTCCCTATCAACGATATCCTAATGGTTATTATTATTGCGTATAATAATAAAACCTTACTTGAATATGCAGTCATGGACTTCAATACGGCCCGCGCACTGGCAGAGCTAAAGTATTTATTTAAATCTTATTCTCTATCATCTATCAGATTAAGTTTATGCTCTGTAAAAAAGACCCTAACAAGGTGGACAGGGCCGTAAGGTTAGGTACTCAATATTCTCTTTAGACTGGGCGATCTGGTTAAGATCTCAGCTATTCGTCTGGATGACCGGTTGATGGAGCACTAGTTGTTATATCAGCTGTCACCCTTATTACCTAAACAATAGAGTTCATTGAAAAATATCAAGCAAGTGAGTGCCTAAATATTACATCAGTCCTAAGGACAGCGATTTGGAACTTCTTGTTGCTAGACCTACTTGAATAATGTTTAGACCACAGATTAAATAAATTGGACCCGGGGTATGTCCTTAAACTACGTCCGGACTTGGGTATGTCCTTAAACTATGCCAAAAAGAGAGGTATGGGCACTGCGAATGGCATCTCGCTTAGTGTGGTAGGGCACGTTCAGTGAATGTCATCTCGCTCAAATCTGGAGCAGAGCCCGACTGGGGAAGTACCTCCACCTTACAGAAAACCACAGCCAAATAGCACTAGACCCTACTCATAGTGTTGTGTTCCTGCTGGTGAGTAAGGTTGCCAAAGAGCTCAAAGAGGACCCAGTGTGTTGACGATGAGGGACCCTATTGTTCCTTTAGCCGTCAACACAGTGAATCCTCCTTTTTGTAAAGGGTCGGCAACGCGCATGTGACTCCTGTGAAGTTACAGGCGTCCATAGGTTACGGTAGCTGCTTACCATCAGGCAGGCCGTATGCTTGTTTGCCACCGTCGTAGTATAAAAAAAAAAAAAAAAAAAAAAAATTCTCCAGATGGAGTACTGCTAACAACAGTTTGTGATTCCATAAGCCAGTGTCCTCGTGGTTACGCACTACACACACATACGCACAGCAATAATGAGCCGCTCCCCAGACAGTCGTGTCCAAACGTCTATGCAGACAAGTGCTGTTATAGTACATTACTTACCAAGGACTGTAAAAGAAAGAAAGCCCGAAATCGCAGGTATTTGTGACCCGAGCCACAGGCGAGGGTTGTAAATATGCGATAGAGGGCTTTCTTTTTTACTGCCCGTGGTGAGTACACAATTTTACGTCTCCACCTGGCCATAATGCGTACGCGTAGCGTGCGGTAATATTCAGATTATGGCCAGGTGTGACGTAAAAAAATAATTAATATATGCCGTCGTGCGTTGTCAAATGCTGCAGAAATGCCACCGGTCGAAAGAAAAAAACGGATGGGGTAACTTTTCACAGTTAAGTAAACAATTCATTGCGTAATCATATTAAAAATCAGTAAATCCATAAACTATTAACTTCACGGTAGCGGTGTTGCCAGGTGGTTGAATAGGGAAACTTCCCGAACGTAAGGGGGTGTATAATCGCCGCGATATGTTGTCAATACGACTCGAGTTGACTCCCAACTAGACGTTTTATTTCACGCACGTTTTCAACGAATATTAACACGTTACTTAATAGTTAATAACTTTTATGCTTTTGTGAGCAAATTATATTCTTTATTATTTTTTGAATAAAATTTGTAAATAAACAAAATTATATATTTCTTAAAATTATTACAAAAATATCGTAAAACAAAAAGCCCATATCTAATCGTAAATTGAACGCGCGAAGTTATGTCACCACTACTGATCTGTAAAACTTTCGTCTCATTCTAACTATCGCTCCCTCTCACTCTGAGCGGCTGACTGACTAGTTGCTTTAGTAATCGACTGGCCAAGCGATTAGAACGAGATGGAACTGTAGTTAGAATGGGAGGTCAGCTCTTATTTCAAACCGATTCTGTTGATCCATCGAGAAGCATCTTTAACCAACTTCAAAAAAAGGAGGTTCTCAGTTTGACCTGTATGTTTGTATGCATGTATGTT
The DNA here is from genome assembly GCA_947086415.1 of Pammene aurita. Taxonomy (NCBI): domain Eukaryota; kingdom Metazoa; phylum Arthropoda; class Insecta; order Lepidoptera; family Tortricidae; genus Pammene; species Pammene aurita. The sequence continues at coordinate 31,795,066 of OX352298.1, forward strand.
TGTATGTTCGCGATTATCTTGCGTTTGGCTGACCCGATTTTGATGCAGTTTTCAAAAAGTTTTTGTTACATTCTAAACAAGGTTTAGTATAAAATAAGGCGTCGTTCATTGTTTACGTAAGACATTTTTTACCAGAGACCCCCTTCCGCCCCCGCGTAAGAAAAATAATAATAATAACGCCAAAAATCTCCACAACCGTGAGGTGTACAATCTCAGGAATTATTTCCTTAACAACGAGTGTAGGATGCATCGTGATGTGGTGGCAGTAGATAAGGGCCTCACGCCGCTCTCCTTGGCAAACGAGAACTGGCGCAAACCTGTGGTGCTAAGCACCGAGGATCGCAGGGCGGTATGGAATAGCAGGGAGCTACACGGGCGGTTCTACAGGGCCCTCACGGGACCCGACGAAGACCTGCTCGCGTCGGTGAACTGGTTACGATTCGGGGACCTCTTCGGAGAAACCGAAGGTTTTCCTGTGCAATTGCGGACGTAGTTATCATGACGAATAACTACCGACATTTGTCGGGCATGCCGCTGTCCCGGAGAGTCACTCAGGCATATCATCTCCGATTGTTCTCATCTTGCTAACGGCGAGTACTTGCACAGACATAACCTCGTAGCCAGGATTATACACCAGCAGCTTGCTCTCCTATACGGTCTTGTGGACCACGAAGTGCCGTACTACAAGTACACACCTGCGCCAGTTCTCGAAAATGGTCGTGCCACGCTCTATTGGGATCGATCTATTATCACGGACAGGACTATTGTATCTTGAAGCAAATCAAATTATTTTGTTCTATATTTTTTGATTTGCAATTTTTAAGTAGTTACACTACTATATATAAACTGAAAATAGATGTCATATACTTCAGAAAAAGGTCTTTGGAATCTAGATTATTTTTCACATCAACAGGTCGACGGAGAAATGAAAGTGGTGACATAACTTCGCGCGTTCAATCTACGATTAGATATGGGCTTTTTGTTTTACGATGTTTTTGTAATAATTTTAAGAAATATATAATTTTGTTTATTTACAAATTTTATTAAAAAAAAATAAAGAATATAATTTGCTCACAAAAGCATAAAAGTTATTAACTATTAGGTAACGTGTTAATATTCGTTGAAAACGTGCGTGAAATAAAACGTCTAGTTGGGAGTCAACTCGAGTCGTATTGACAACATATCGCGGCGATTATACACCCCCTTACTTTCGGGAAGTTTCCCTATTCAACCACCTGGCAACACCGCTACCGTGAAGTTAATAGTTTATCAGCCTTATTCATAAAAAGTTACAACCTCCTTCAAACCTACTTGAAGTCCGGAAGCCCAAAAACGTTATTTATAAACGTTATTTATCTCTAAAAAGCTCTACAAACCTATTGCAAATGTTCGAAAAGTTACATGACCCAGGACCCTTCTTTATCTCCTCGATAAGGATCAAAATGGCCGCCATAATATTGTCAGCTGATTTTGACACTAGCGACACCGAACACAAATCAGAAGATTTCTACTGAATGGAAGCTACCTATCGTTACAATTTTTATGTTTTGTGAAAAATATTATTATTTATGTAATAAATTAAAAACCTATCTTTTAAAGTGACTGAACTTTTGAAGTGTAATTGTTGCTATAAAATGCCAATTCAGGCAATGGAGCATGTGAATAGGTACAACTACGAAAGCCGATTTTGGAATATGTATCATAACATAAGGTAAGAAAGAAGTATTGGTGAGCATATTTGTCATTTACTATCAACTTGTCGTAATATTATATACTTTACACTGCTCAAGGTCAGGGGTCGCCCTGACGAAGTGGTATTTGTAATACAAGTATTAAAGCGGCAATCAATGCACATACATTACTGATGTTGTTCATTACAATTCAACCACAGAGGTATAGTTTGTCCGGACAAACTATAATATAATTATTGCAACATAAATGTTATTACCAAAAGGTTATCATCATCATCATCAGTCGTTCCCTCAGAGCTGAGGATCGTGACATCATGTCCTTCTGCTGAAGACCAGGTTTCTCCATAGGCTAAGATTAAGCTCTTGAATAATAATATGCCACTAAATAAACAGATTCTCCCAGAGAGAGAAGCATTAAAAATCATTACAAAAGCTTCATGAAATAAAATAATTTTATTTAGCAAAATTAAACATACAATTCAATAATAAAACAAAGCTAAAGAGTGTGAGAGTATTATGGGGTCAGAACCAGTAGTTTGACCAAAATCAGGCTATGTAGCTTCTTATTTTTCTTTTTTATGTTTCAGTTGATTGCCTTGCCGCTGAGGACTGCTTGGCTTCGAATATGTCCGGGGCCGGTAGACTTTTCCTGGATTTGTGTGGATTCTTAACCTGGTCGCCCTTTCCTGTTTAATGCTTGACGACTTACTGCCTTAACAATGGCAGTGGATGATGACGGCTGATGATAAGTGCTGATCTGAAAAGAATGCAACAAATTTAATTAAATTAATTTTAAACAAACACTTTTTTTATTTTTAGCTTTCATATATATTGTTCCATATACCAGGATATGGAAGTTTTCTATAAAATAGGCAGAAATCGATGTGACTACATACATATTATAACCATACATTTACATTTAATTGAGAACGACCAACATGCTAATCTCTATCTATCACCACTGCTTATTAGTAGTTATTACATAAGTATGTAGTCAAATTTTCCTGACAATAAATGACACTAATGTACATACATCTGCTTGATGCCTTTTATTGTCAGCATCTGACTGATTGACTGAATAATATAGTCATTTACAGACATTACAGCATCACAATGTGGAATACCTACTTATATTCTGCAATTATGGTGATATTAATAAGGATTTTGAATGAAAATAACAATAAAATTCTACCTGACTAATGCATATGTTTCAATACATTTTGCACATTATCTAACCATTGATTTTTCACTACTTTAATATCATCCTTCTGGGTATAGTTAGTACATGATTATTTCACTGCATTAACTGTAGGCGATATCAGACAGATATAACTGGTTTACAATAAGTATACCTAATGTTATTAGTTGTAGGCACTGGTATAGAATTATTACTGTGAAAATGTCTGACTTGGGCACTTGGGCAGGTATTGTACTTACTTGCAAAATGTCAATCTTAAAGGCGTTGGTGTTTGTATCCAGTATTTTTTTTTATATTTTGCTCTTGTAGTAATACCTGAGGAGGATATATCAATGATTAGGTTCATTAAAAACATTAAAGGTAAGCAAGAATCAACTTCACATAACCTAATTATAAGTAAATGAATTGGTATTCTTACCTTGTATTGTTGCATGACGTGCACACAGTTGACGTGTAATTATTACTCCCTTTTTTTGTTGCATCGATTCGTCTTTTCAATGCAAAGGCTTATTTGATTTAAATTAGATTTATCTAAACTAGTATTTGCATTTATTCGATTCTATATCGCCGATTTCCCGGTCATTACTGACATTCGCTGTCAAACTTTTTTTTTAAATTGCGATTGGGATACGATTTTGTCTATGATTTTGCCAAGAGTGCCAACATAACGAGTCGAATCAATGAAATTACTATTGTCGGCTTATGGAGAGATTATAAATCACACATTTGTTAAAACGTCATTTAGGCTTATATAGCGTTTTAACTATATGATGGTTAAAACCTCATTTAAGGATTTTTTATGAATAAGGCTGTATGGATTTACTGATTTTTAAGACTGTGTCGAGGAGGGTAAATTTTCAGATTCTGTCAAATTACCCAGATACACACATTACCAGACTTCACGCACACTACCACACTTCTGGGGAGACAGGTCACTGACCTCAATTTTTTTCGCTTGCCATTATAAGTTTAACTACACACCTCCTTTGAGAAACTGAAACCATAGGTAATATATGCGTTCCAAGAAGACAGCGAAATAATCTATTTTATATTTAAATGATTAGTTGCGTTTTTGAGATACGAGTTTTGTAAAGATATCTATAGAAGTCAGATTGAAAATGCCAATAACCACTTTATATGGCTCCCGATAAGGTGTAAAATCAAATGACCTAATAGAATTTTAGATTGAATAACGTCTGGGCGGATTTACGTACAATATCTACACAGTTACAGTTTTAAATTTTCTATGCAAAATTGGCAAAACAAATATGTTCATTTATACATTGTTTTTATACTACGATGGTGGCAAACAAGCATACGGCTCGCCTGGCGGTAAGCAACTACCGTAGCCTATGGATGGACGCCTGTAACTCCAGAGGTGTCACATGCGCGTTGCTAACCCTTTACAAAAAGGCGGATTCACTGTGTTGACGGCTAAAGGAACAAGAGGGTCCCGGGTCGTCAATACACTGGGTCCTCTCTGAGCTCTATGGGTGGGGTCTAGTACTATTTGGCTGTGGTTTTCTGTAAGGTGATCTGCTCCAGATTTGAGCGATACATATTCGTGGTTCTACAGGCAGTATAACCAAATAACCAATAATTCTAATTCCAATCCATTTAAATTTTATTTTTAACTTACGTTTGCTCGTACTTCTTTCGTGTGAATTTAGTTTAATATAGTATTGGAGCCACGGGTATTTAAATTCATCATATTTCTTAGCGATTTGCTTCCATGCCAATGGTTGTGGCGGGCGTTTCAGACCGCACATTATAAACTTATATGTCTTAAACTGTCTGAAGGGACCTTACTCGCCGAAAGGATCAGCGACATCATAACCGAAAAATAAAGGTACACAACAGGTTTACAGTTTTAAAACGGTATGATGTCATGCCGTTTGTTACGACATGACATCATACCGTTTAACATCATACCGAAACCATATGACATCATATGGTTTCGGTAGCGCAACCGAAATTTTCTGTACCGAAATATAACGGCACCGCCATTTTTTGCGATACCTTAACCGTTTTCTTAAAGGTAGTATGTACTAATCGCAGACTCCCCGTGCCCCGCTCGCGCAACCGTTGCAAGTACCTACATCGTAAAAGCTGCGGTCAATAATTTTGGTACCGAAATTATAACGGCTGTATATCGTTATAAAGATATAAGTACCGTAAAAAACCGTAAAAATAGCAATATCGTAATTTAAACATCAAAATAATACATTTAAAATTGGGAATAAATTATAAAATTGTTAATGTCAGCAGGTAAAATATTATTAATTGCTGTAAATGAAAAGAATATAATTATTAAAATTAATACATTATACATTAAATTGAGTAGTTACAATTGAATTAAATTAAATTAAGAAAGCCTAAACCTAATCCCAAGAATTAGCGTAGGAACTGGTAGTCGTTTTCAGCTAATTAGGTGTTGTAGATATCAAAAATTATATCTGCTTTAAAATCCAAGATGGCGGATATACTCTTATTTCTAATAATAATAAATAAAACCCTTAATTAGCCGTAAATTACTACCATGACCATTTACCAGAAAAAATGTATGTAACCGCCATCTTTGATTATAAAACAGATATAATTTTTGCAATCTACATCCCCTAATTAGCTGAAAACGACTACTAGTCCCTACGCCAATTCATCACAGGCTCAATTGAGCCGTGACAAAAGCCGGGACTCACGCTAGGAGGATGTTTGTATTGGTTTGTACCATAAACTTAACTTCATTCCAAATAACATTTTAGTTGAATAAAACGTTATTTGGAATAAACCCAATCCTAGAATAAGTATTCCGTTTTTCATTATTTATTTAAAATAAATATCACGTGATTTATTCCCATTAATTTTATTTTGGATAACGAGTCACAGTGTGAAATTTTACATCAAAATCGGACATGCCATTAATCGGAGGCAGTTTATGGCATTAATAGATAGCTTTAGAGGTGTTCGGCGAAATAGCAAGGTCTGTCTATGCAAATTAATGATACTTTTTAAGATATTCATATTAATGTGCGGACTTTAATTTTTTTCTAAAAGTGAAATTCTTAATTTTCTCCAAATGCTTTAATTATTGGCTTGAACTTTACTGCTTATCGTCAGTATATTGTTACACAGTATTTAAGTTTCAAATAGCAATGTTCCTAATCCTTAAATAACAAAGATATTGTACTTTGTATAAAAAAACTAAATATCTGTCTTATTACCTTTTGATATAGTAAGCGAAGTTAGTTTCAAGAAAAAAATATTCTTTTACGTACTGAAAAAATCATATCAAAAATTCATTAATTATCGTCTCTGGATTTGGAAGTTATTAAAGTTCTATGTTTTTCTGATAATTCTGATCTTTAGGGTTGTCACACGACATTTAGTTTAATAAAACAGAAATCGAATAACAGTAATTAATGTAAAATTACCTAACTATGCTCCGGTCATCCAACTGGTTATTATCAATGATATTTACTATGGATGGGTTATACTCTAACAAAATGAGCACAAAAAATACTTCCACAGTTATGCCATAACCTAACAACGATTATTTTATGTTTATCTATTTTCATAATCATTACATCTTTGTCACTCTCATTGTTAGAAAATTACAGTTTGTCTCTTTCCCACGCGGGTGACGGGAGCTCATTGACACATCCGCATCTCTCGCTTGCCGGAGCGTGACTAGCGACAGTTGCTTGAATTCACTCATATTAAGTGATTCACTTTTGGAGCGTGCATAACCCATCTGTCATTATTATATATCATAGGTTATTATTAGTAGGTTAGTAGGTAGTCTGTGATTGGACACCATACGTATAGATCGAGGACTTCACGGTGCTTCAATTTGACCCATTTCCTGCCGCCCAATTGAGCTGAAATATAGTGTAGCTACTTAACTCAGAGGACATTACAATGTTTTGGTACCATCGAGCTGGTCTGATGATGGATCTGGAGGTAGCCATAAGGACTAAGTTATATAAAACAATACATTCATTGTGCTTCGAGGTTTGTTAGAATCGTCTCGATGAGTAGTAGACGAGACGACTGTTGAAAGAAAAGTATAGTCGGCGATAAAAGCTTGTCTTAAAAATAATATTTTGTCACAAAACTTTGTGACGCAAACGCTCTATGGAATGAAAAAACAGTGTGCATAGGCAAGGTAAAACTCTATCCTACAAGCTAACGCGTGAAGAAACAAGTCAAAACTTTTACTAAATTATTTTGCACATGTGTGAATAAAGCGACATTATCCCATACTGTTTTTAAAGGAAAAAAAGTGAGTGAGAAAGTGAGAATAAGATCTCTTCTGATACCTGAATGACCCTGATACCTGTATGAAAGTTTTCTAGGATTTGAATTACTTCGTCCATCACGCCCATGTCACTTTTCTCTAATTTAAATTAAGTAGGTTTTGTAGGTAGGTACACAATTTCTCAATCTCTGAGTCCTCTGATTCCAATAGACTCCAATACACAAATGATGGTGGTTAACGTCACGCTTTTTTAATTATGTACCCTTTTCGTTATAATAAAATGCTATGTGGTAACTTTGCTATGTTAGATGAATCAGGCGCTTTACCAAGTAGCAGGCGTAGCAGCCCTAACACAAATATTTAAATTGCTTTAAATTCTAAATCCTTTCATTAACTTTATTCCAATTAATAATGTTCACTAAATATGGTATAAGGAAGATCTCTAGTTAAAAATGAATTCCGCATACCTTTGGATTTTTATTTAAAAAAATTAAATAGTTTAACTCCTAAATTGCAAATTTCTCAGATCAGAATCATTTTTTAAGGATATTTTTGGTCTTAAAATTATCAGTCGGAAGAGATATAACGTTTAATATTACACGAAAGTTTATAAAGGCACGTATTCAGGAAATATTACCACTTCTATGATTATTTTGGAGTTTCTGAAAGCAATCTTAAAAATGTGATTTCTTGAAAACTATAAGGAATTAACTAGTGGGGATTACATATTTATATTTAGTATTAATTGAGCTTTATATTACGCTATTATTTAATCCATGTCTGATTCTTATGTAAAATTCCACACTGTGCGAGTGCAAGAATCATTCTTATTCAAATCGATTAGAATAAGAATAAAAACCGGCCAAGTGCGTGTTGGGCCACACATAATGGAGGGTTCCGTACCTTCAATAGAATAAGAACCAAACTAATACCAAAAGATCGTATCTGATGCCTATGAAAGAAGTTTTTTGGAGATAACTCAAAAATGGCTGAACCGATAATGTTCAATACAATTTTCGTAGGAAGTATGTGATAAGGCGCATCTCCTCAATTTTTTATATATTTTTTGGACTTTCGGTTCAAAAAATTACAGTGCACAATTTTTCTAATTTTCGAAGCGATTATTTCAGAAAATATTCACTTGGTAACAAAATTTTCAAAGAAACCTCAATGTTATTTTTAAAAATCGATCGATTAATGTGCCATTTGTTGATATTTGGTTAAAAAAAATTAAATTTAGTTACATGTATGGAGCGGCCCCCCTAAAAATATTTTTTTTCCATTTTAACTACATAACTAAGTAGCGGCATTTTGGCTACGGAACCATAAAAATGCGTTTTTATTTTTATTCTTATTCAAAACAATTTTTGGCAAATCATCAATACGTGCAAATTATGCAAAAATAAGCTGAAGGTAAAAAAAATTCTTTAACAGAAATTATTTAAATTAAAGTTGTGTGTTTAAATTAATGTACGTGAGCAGAGTAATGCAAATCTGATATTAACTCAATTTGTTCCGCTGCCGCCTCTCCTGTTCCATTTTAAATGAGAAAAATAAAACCGCCTGCTTGCGCGGAAAAGAGACGGGAAAAGGGTAGCCCTATTAAACGGTAAGCGGTAAATATTCAACGTATCTTTACCCCATTCGACTCGGAAACCACATTGAAAAGGGTTAAGCCTATTCAAAATGATTTACATATCGATGGAGCAACCCAATGATAGGGTAACCATAACATCAGAGTAAGACTTTAATAGGGTTACCGTATTTAAACGATTAATCAAACGAAGGGGTTTTCCGGTCCCTGATTCGCCATAAGGAATTAATGAAACGCCGTAGTAAAATCTCATAGCAAATATTAATTTAACGCTTATGCCATTTAAGTCTACAGTGAGCAACAATTCCATTCAATCTTTCACCCGCCTTTTCACTGGATGATTGCTGGGATAAAACTATAATATGTCGTTCCCTGGGACTTAAATTATCTTCATACTTACCAAATTTTATCTAAATTGGTTAAGCGGTATCAGCGTGAAGAGGTACAGGCAGACAAACACACTTTCACATTTATAAAATTAAGTATGGATTCCCTAAACCAAATTGAGTAATTCCTCGGCATTATTGGGAATTTACTTTTCCGGTGGAAGTATTTGATTGATGTCCTGGTAAGTTTTGTGGTTTTCGTTTAACCTATTCCTTGAAAGTACAATATGTGCTTATACAACAATTTCAAAATTCCCCAATATTCTCTCGAGATGAATATTCCCAGGTGGAGATATTCCCGGAAATGGTACAACACTGCTAGTGCCCATTTAAGGCCCGTTTTCATGATCTCCGAGATGGACTCTACAATGCCATAAAGAAGCCAACTGGTAATATTTTTGATAAATTTACAGTATGGCTGGCTCCAGAAGAATATGCCTTTTAAAATTTTGGTACAGTTGCCATCAAACATATCGGAGCGGCAAAGGTACTCAAAAATAGCATACATGCACTTTATCGCCTTGACAAAGAGGTGTCGTTCAGATATTTGTGACCACCTTGGCCGCTCCGATATATCTGATGGCGACTGTACACTACATGCTTCGTTCAGTCCAGAGTTGGGCGTTATTTAGATTATCTAGATAAAAATGAAAATGATCTAGATAAATTCAAAATAAGAAATGACGGATTATTTAGTAATTTCAAATAAAAGATGATTTAGTTATCTTCCCAATAGATCATTTTTGCCCAACCAGAGTTGGTAAGCACAAAAATTCAGTTTTTATTTCATCAGATTCAGTCTAGTAAATAAGTTAATTTGCACAGAATACTGATGAAATAAAAACTGAATTTTTGTACACTTACTTTTATTATTTCGCCTGAGGTTTCGAATGCGACGTTACTTTTTCCTCCCAGCTATGACTAAAAAGTCCCGGATAAATGGTGTTAGGTAAAATCAGAAAACAACAATGTTTATTGGTTTATTTTATAAATAGGTACATTTGTATAAAGGTGATAGATTCATGCAAAGTGAAATCGCTAAGCGTTAACGAAACCGAAAACTATCACGTAGGTAGGTACACCGCTCTCAACTGGGTCCCACCAGGAGGCGAACGTAGATCTGGTCGTCCCGTGCACTCACGGTGGCGCTCAGTTGAGAAGACGCCGTTCAGACGACCTGGAGTGATGTTACGAGTGCTCCTGAAGATCGAGAGCGCGTGATGTAAGTTCATGAAGTCCATCTGTACCTCTGGGGTCCTACCACAACCGATTCATGCTCCTCTCGATTTGTATGTTCTGCAGACAGAGACGTTCTTCATTACGCATGCACGCATGTTGTGTCTCGATACAAAAACTCGATAGATCTGCTGGCCTAGTCATTATTTTAATTTCTTGATCTTATGTATCTCAACACATGTGGCAAGTCATTATTTTAATTTCTTGGTCTTATTTATCTCATCACATCACAAACTGCCAACAAGAAATAGGTTCCATGATTTTCATATATTGCGGGAGTAAATCTCATACAAATTTCGCGTATACTAAGTAAAATAATTTGTTAATAAGATTTGAGTCCTAAGAAAATTGTCAATCAAGTATATTGACGTTTGTATACATTTTTTTAATGTAATAATATGACCAGTATAATAAATAAAAACTCCGTAATTAAAAAGTAATCCTAAACCTCTTTTCGCATTAAAAAGCTTTGGAAGAAACGAATTATGACGATTCGTTAGAAACGTTAGTTTTATGAAATCGTTAATTGTACTTTTCTAGTATTACGACATGTAAACATCAAAAAATATAATTGAATATGACACGCGGTCTCTGTTTGTTTTCCCTATTCATTTTGAATACATTCTGACTACTGGTATCCCTTTTCGTGTGCTTATATGATTTTCCGTCAAAATAATTGTCAAAATGAAATGTCAGAGTGTGAAATTCAGCAGCACGACTGCCTTCGACGGGCCCCGTGGGGCATCTGAGTCACAAAGACAATTTGACTGATGTGGCGAATGTATGGGAATTTCACGAAAGTTTATATTTATAATTGAATTTCTTTGTTATTTCTATATGGAAAAATATGAATAACCCTTTATTCTCTAGTGCATTTATCTGGCTTTCAAAATATTATAACCATTAAATGATCGTATTCATTTTTAGGGTTCCGTAGTCAACTAGGAACCCTTATAGTTTCGCCATGTCTGCCCGTCCGTCCGTCCGTCCGTCCGTCCGCGGATAATCTCAGTGACCGTTAGCACTAGAAAGCTGAAATTTGGTACTAAAATGTATATCAATCACGCCGACAAGGTGGTAAAATAAAAAGTGGATTTTTTTTTATTAGGGTACCTCCCCTATACGTAAAGTGGGGAGTGATTTTTTTTTTTCATTTCAACCCTAACGTGTGATATATTGTTGGATAGGTATTTAAAAATGAATAGGGGTTTACTAAAATCATTTTTCGATAATGTAAATATTTTCGGAAATGATCGCTCCAGAAGTAAAAAAATATGCGTCCCCCCCCCCTCTAACTTTTGAACCATAAGTTTTAAAAATATGAAAAAAATCTCAAAAGTAGAACTTCATAAAAACTTTCTAGGAAAATTATTTTGAACTTGATAGGATGAATAGTTTTTGAAAAAAAAATTACAAAATAATTTCTGAACTAAGTTTGTAATTTAACCGTATAAGCAGGTGTTTATTGTACCTGTAATTTGTACAAAATTACAATGAAATGACGTGCTTTCAAATAAAGTAAAAACGGTGAAAATCGGTTCACGCAATAAAGAATTATTCCATAAAAATCATCTTCCATACTTTAAGCTCGCGCGCAATAGTTTACTTAATTTGCCGATATATGTCGCTGTACGTGGAACTCTCATATCATATCCTACATGGCGGTGTTATTAACTCTTAAGTGGGGACACTTACTGTGACGGACGGAAAACTACGGAACCCTACACTGAGCGTGGCCCGACACGCTCTTGGCCGGTTTTTAATTCATATTTTCCCTAAACCGCACAAACGTTTTTCTCAGTTTTTGTACAACTTTACTTCGTTGTATTGAGTTAACTACAAATGATAATCAATTACTTATTACTTTAAATTGTAAACACACTCTTCGTTATTATAACAACATTTAAAATATAGATTTATGTAAAGGATTGTGAACTCAAGAACCTAAACGGTGACTGATATTTTTACTGATTTTGTACGACGCCCTCTTAATATGATTACGCAATGGATTGTTTACTTAACGGTGAAAAGTTACCCCATCCGTTTTTTTCTTTCGACCGGTGGCATTTCTGCAGCATTTGACAACGCACGACGGCATATTTTAATTATTTTTTTACGTCACACCTGGCCATAATCTGAATATTACCGCACGCTACGCGTATGGTAAAACTCGCATTATGGCCAGGTGGAGACGTAAAATTGTGTACTCACCACGGGCAGTAAAAAAGAAAGCCCTCTATCGCATATTTACAACCCTCGCCTGCGGCTCGGGTCACAAATACCTGCGATTTCGGGCTTTCTTTCTTTTACAGTCCTGGGCTACATTGAGAAGGGCAAGAAAGATGGAGCGAAACTCTTGGTCGGTGGTCAACGGGTAGGAACCAGTGGCTTCTACATTCAGCCTCCTGTGTTCATTGACGTCACTGATGACATGACGATAGCTAAATAAGAGGTAAGTATGAAATATAACAGTAGGAAAAAAAACTTACTTAATATTTTCTTTCATCCAAGCTTACTTATATCTTGTTTGGGAGAGAAAGCACTGGCGAAAGTGAAAAACTCCTTGACCGAACTGTATACTTTATAATTCGCAACCACATTTTATAATTCGAAACAGTCAAAAAAATTTGTTGGTATTCGTTTTTTTTCTTTGTAAACTAGGATAGGAACTCTTATAGTTTCGCCATGTCCGTCTATCCGCGCCAACCCAACCAAACCCAACCCTATCGTGTCGGTGTCGTTAGACCGACGGGTCCAAAAGTAAAAGGCCTAATAAGTACTTTCAATAAAAACTATATTGAATAAAATCGTTTGACCCGTCTTTGAGCCGCGAAAGCTGAAGACGCCGGAGGGTTTGGTCACTTTTTCTGAACTATATGACATCTATTTTCAGTTTATATATAGTAGTGTAACTACTTAAAAATTGCAAATCAAAAAATATTGAACAAAATAATTTGATTTGCTTCAAGATTCATAGATGGCAGCACCATCTCTCTCGCTATACCAGAATCACGTAAGAGTTTCGGATAGGAGGTGCAAGCACGTACTGCGCATGCCCTTAGAGTATGGTCAACGGCTCCTAGCCGTTTCAAATTCAGAGATTGCATATACATGAGAAAATTTGTCAAGGTCCGCCGTGACCGGGTGGTTTAGTGGTCAGGGCGTCAGCCGCGAAAGCTGAAGACGCCCCAGTTCAAATCTGGCCTTGGACACCGGAGGGTTTGGTCACTTTTTCTGAAGTAGGTATATGACATCTATTTTCAGGACTATTGTAGCCAATAAGCCTGATATCGTGGTAATAGATCGACCGCAACGCCGGGGTATATGCTCGTCGACATCACCCTCCCATTATGTGACGAGAACCTCGTGAAGGCTGAGAAGGACAAGTCCAGCAAGTACCTAGACTTGGTTCACGAGGTAACCGCCATGTGGGAGGTCGATTCGGCGATCATTGTGCCGATAGTTGTCTCTGCGAACGGTCTCATAGCGAAGAGTCTCGAGCAACATCTTGAGAGACTTTCGCTACGGGGTTGTGGTTGGATTAAGGGTCAAACTCAGAAGGCGGTAATCTTGGACACGGCGCGCATAGTCCGAAGGTTCCTCACTTTGCGGCCCTACAGTTTGTAGGTACAGGCATGCTCCATCCTTTTATTTTATTCATCCAAGGTTTAGATTGTGAAATTATCAATACATAGTATAAAACAAAGTCGCTTTCCGCTGTTTGTCCCTATGTATGCATAGATCTTTAAAACTAAGCAACAGATTTTGATGCGGTTTTGTTTTAGATAGAGTGATTCAAGAGAAGGGTTTATATGTATAATACATGCATAATATAGTAGAGAAACACTGATGATTTTAGAGGTTTCTAATGTGATGTCGTAAATAAACCCATATTTTGCGCTTACATTGCAAACGCTGGCTGAGTCGTAAGAGATAGATCAGAATAATGTACTATAGTATTGTACATCTTAAAAAGGTCCACAAAAAAGTCCGGGATGGTATATGTCTATCTCTTAGGGATAACCCACAATAACCATTTTTTATCCCGTGCGAAGCCGGGGCGGGTCGCTAGTTTTGAGATAAATGTGAAATGGGACTCGTACTTGTAGGTACATAATAATCATAATATACGAGTACCTGGCCGTTGGAATAAACTCTCTTGTTTCTTTTAATATCGGGATGAAACTTTCATGGCTTAAAAGCATCTTAAAAGCCAAGTGTAGTACTTGCACTGGCCGCTTACTTATAGCTTTAACCGCTTGCAAGTCTAAACTCAAGTGGTTGTCCCTTTAAAATTAATAGAAATCGACAGCAAGTTAACCTTTTGGCCGCCGGACCTAGTCCGCAAAGACGCTCACTCACACGCCAAAGCAAATTTTAAGTAAACAAGTTGAGCAACTAATGGGGATTGCAAGTAGTGATACTCGTATCGATATTTATATTTGACGGTAAAAATCTTCTGAATTTGGCTTTGTTTTTTACCAACTTTAATTTCTTTAGAAAATGCCAAAAATATACATATTTTTTACACACGACAATGTTAAAAAGAAGGTCTTTATCATAAAAAACAACCACTAACTATATCGATTTATGACGTAATATCACCGCACCCTAGTGCGGTGGTAGTGTACGAGAAGTCGTCTATACACGACAGCGGCGCACATGACTTGTCTGGAGTGCAGACCGTCTAGGACTATTTTCGCGCGGATTAAGTAATAATAGTCTCTAGGTCAACGGCGTAAGCGCTTGTCGGTACGTAAACTTATTAAGCGTACCGTTAGAGCTGCGTATCGTATGTCGATAATATAAATGTGCCGAAACAGGGCCCTATTTCTCGAGGCTTATTGGACTAATAATATTAGCCCATGAGCGAATAATTTTTACAAGTATACTAGTGTGCGTTTACGAAGCTGCACTAGTAAAGTATTAGCAACTAATAAATATTAGCTAATTTTACACTAATAAATTCAGTTTTGTTTCACAAAGGAGGCCAATAACAATTACACTTGTAAATTACACGTGTAAAGCTATTAGTCTTAAAAGTAACTTTTATATCGAAAAATCAATAAAATTCAGTTAAATTTCACATGTTCTAGAATAACAAAATATTTATTATTTATCATAGTATATTTCTACGTAGGCCACCACAATGGCAGATTTACTTGTCTGACTTTATACTATTTACATCAGCTGAAGAAGCTCCCTAAAAAACTCTCTCGTTTTACGTATTCTAGTTACTCGTTACCACCAATTGCCAATTAACAAATGTTCAAATGTTCAAATAAAACCGTTTATGCGATTCGATATTTATATTGAATATTCCCATATCGAGTAAACATTCTCATCCCTAGCTGTCGAGTATAGACGACAACGGCGACGAGGAACAGGAAAAACATTGAAATTCGGAGCCATTTTTTTGATAGCCTTATTATGAAAGAATGGATTTATAAATCTGCTTTAAATGCAAATGTTTGAAAAAATAAAGACCTGAAGCATTAATAAACAAAATTACATTTGTCATTTTTTTCACATATACCGGGCGCTTGATTAATGTCTTGTATACACGACAGCGGCGCCAGTGTACCGTTCTATTGTTGTCGTGTATACATGCCAACGGCGGCCAAAAGGTTAAACTGTAATTATTGTGATTAGATTCAGTCTTCTTTTTTTACTACCTACTCTGTTTCTAGCGTTTTATAAATCAGGCCCCAAAAAAGAAAAATACCACGCTACTTATGCTACAAGTACCTATATCATATGATATGCATATTGTATGTCTGTCCCTCACCGTCGCGGCCGAAGCCGCCCGGCCCGAAGGCTCCTCAGTTTTTTTATAGAGTTATAGAGTCATCCTCGCAGCTAACAACCAGCGACGGCTTGATGTTGACCTCCGGTCCGTCATCATAGGCCCTCTGCCTAGACAGGTTACGGGGCCGCAGTTTTGCACAGATCGGCATTTGTGTCCCTCGCCCGAAGCCCCCTCCAGCCAACACTCAGGAATTGTCTCCCTAAATGAGAAATCTCCCTGTGCGGAACCCCCCTTCCACACATGCTATTAGCAGCACCGGTAGGAAATCTTTGGCGTTCACCAAGAGATCGCTTACCGTTGCCCCCAGGATGCACCGTCTATGACCAGGAACCCTTCCCTTTCCCCGGAACAAGAAATATTGAGAAGGGCCCTGGAACTCGAGGAGGTCCTGTCATAGTACACCGTAAGTAGGTACAGGTACCTTACTAAATTATGTTAACTAAAAAATATCTTCGCATTTTGATTATTGCAAGACCAAGTGTCAATATACCGAAATAATGCAGGGGTCGTATTTTAACTTTAAAACACGTTAAGACACGATCCAACTTCAATACATCACGATTAAACTCCAATGCATTAACACCTAAACACCTAAACGCCTGAATCAGAAATATCAGAATTCGCTTGAAAATTATTCTTATGCAACTCCAATATTGGTTGAATATTTGTTGTATGTTGCGTACTTTTGAGAAAGATTGTGTTTGCAATGTATTTAATATTGTCTTCGGTTGCCGCGATAGTTATTCATGAAATAAAACAATTTAAAACGGATTTTATCGCGTGTACTGAGCTTAAATTACATCCCGACGTTTCGAACACTTTACAGCGTTCGTGGTCAACGGGTCGACTGAGGAAAAATATACAGTTACCTCCGTTCAAAAACTATCACAATATGCAAACCTACCCACATATTAAATACTAGCCTTTTCCCGCGGCTTCGCCCGCGTACTATAAGTACTCAAAAAAGATACGATACCCATGTTGATTTTCAGACTTTGTGACCACATTTGCCCCTTTTAGGGGTTGAATTTTCAAAAAACCTGAAACACGTGTTTACTCATTTATCGTTAGGAATACTCCTGTGAAGTTTCGAATAAAATAGTCTAACAAATCTTGATTCGCCATACAAACTTTGGACCCCTATTTGACCCCCTTAGGGGGTGAATTTTGAAAAATCCTTTCTTAGTGTATCCCTAGACCTTATAAGGAACCTACGTGCCAAATTTGGAATCTCTAGAACCAGCGGTTAGGGCTGTGCGTTGATATGTCAGTCAGTCAGTCAGTCAATCAGTCAGTCAGTCAGTCAGTTTCTTCTTTTATATATTTAGATTAAACAAATTTAGTGTTTGCACATGCCAGAGGGGCCTTTATAAAAAACAAATGCTAATAATGTCAAATACCTAATTTACAACGTCAAATAATTTTAAGTTACAAAAAATATAAAGAATGTTAATACGGTCAAATAAATAATTTCAATTAATTTAGAAATTAAATTAGTATTAATTTATTATTAGTGTCCACACTGTCCACCATTATGGTCTCACAGTCCTATGTCTAGCTTGCACCTTAACCAAATGAATAACTGGATCCCAAGCTGGTGGTACCGAAAAACCATCCTCTCTGTTGAAATTTGGAATTTTTAAATCACGATCGCCTCTCGCAACATCCGGGGAATGTATCGTTTCTCCTTGACGAGGATTTGCGGTTTGTCAAATTTAACTGAATGGTTGGGCCTATCCATGACATGCTCACAGACTGCTGACCTTGGTCGACGGTGCTTTACATCGGCTATATGTTCCTTTACTCGAGTAGAGATGCTCCGCTCAGTCTGGCCTACATATGATAGACCACATTCACATTCCAGCCTGTAGACCCCTGCCCTCTGTAGAGGAGTAGCCGACTTCACTGACCTCAGGAACTGTGACATCTTCTTCATTAATTCATTATTTTCATTCATTCATTATTTTTTAAGCCAATGAAGAAGAATAATCGACGAAAATTATTTTGCAAATTCTTAACTCCCCAAACTACGTAGGTATCCCATATTTTTATTTGGGCAAATTTTTATTTCCCAACTCGCACCCTATGTGTTTCGCACATCATTTCCCAACTAATGATTTGATAAATTATTGTTAGACAAATTATTACCTGGGATTTTTTTAAGATGTCAATTATGTTTTCGTCAAATGTATTGATTGGCATACCTTGATTTAGCAACATATTGAATGGCATTATGAAATCTAACCTAGTTTGTTAGAATGCAAGGTTCCTAACCTAACCTAACCTAGGGGAAGCTCGGGCAATACGCATAGTGTAGGTAAGAAGAATATCTTATTTTACCAAAGCTATACAATAGCTAGCGCAACTAGGCTTGCTTAAGTCGGTAAAGCACGATACGAGGACGCCATGACAGTTCTATCAAAGCAAACAACGTGCGTGCTTGTTATTGCGAAAAAAAAACAAAGTTTTTGACTGTTTTGTTGTGATTTTTGGAAAAGCAAGTGTATCAGCTTTTTGTATTACGTTTCGTATGTTTACGAATACGGTTAGTTAAAACTATAGTATATTAACTTTGGCTTAAATTGTGACTATAACTTTTTATCCACCCGTTAAACGCATTCTTGGCTTAACAATTCGAAATATTTAGTACTTCGGGCAAGACGGACATGGGCAAAACGGATAGCTATGCGTGTATGGAAAACACCAAAAAGATACGAAACATAAAAAGATCTTAACATTTCTAATTGCTAGGCCCCAGCGAAACTAACAAACACAAACTTCTCTTAAAACAAAAAAAAAACGAGAGAATAATTCACAGTGTTTTTTTGGTGTGCGCTGAAAGATACATTGACCCACCTACCGAAGACAGACTCAGTGTAACCAGTGCAAAAATAGGCCCATGAGGGTTGTACTTCTTATTCAAGGATAGACAGCTATTTTTTTATGAATGCGATACCTAATTCATATATTTGTCATATATGTATCCTTTTAGCCCTTGAGGTATATCCCTTTTGCCCGAGGTGGTCGGGCAAAACGGATAATTGGAACTATTTGTTTAAAAAATAATAACAATAAGAAGTTGTTTAAGTTTAAGGATTAGTGATAGCATTTTCCAAAGCTAACTGTACATAGTACAAATTAAAATATAAAGTGTTATTTTTATTAACAATTGGGGTGTTTTTTCATCATTCCCTTAACATAAGCGTCTTGCCCGGGCTTCCCCTACCTATCTCTGGGAGCAGTTTCGTTTTTAGGGTCATAAAAAAAATAACCCTAACCTACCTATCTCTGGAAACAGTTTCGTTTTTAGGGTCATAAAAAAATAACCCTAACCTACCTATCTCTGGGAGTCTGGGAGCAGTTTCGTTTTTAGGGTCATAAAAAAACCCTAACCTACCTATCTCTGGAAGCAGTTTTGATGAATAGTTATTTAAGTAAGCAAATCATTTGCTTCATAATTATTTGACAATATGTTATTTGCCTTAGCAAATCATTTGCTACACAATTATTTACCACATACAATTTGACGTAATAAAATTTTGCAAAATAAAAATGTAGCGAAATAAAAAAAATACGAAGTAAAATTATGCCAAAGATTGGTTTGCAAAATAAAACTTCGGCGAAAAGTTGGTTGCTAAATGAAATTTGACAAAACATAATTCGGCAAAAAGGCAGTACACCAAAAAAACAATTAAAAAAACACATAACATCGATATTATTAAATGCAATGAAAACCATGATAAAATAAAATGATTTTATTTCTGCCTTCACAAATAAAAACATTATACAGAACGAACAAACAGATAATTAATTAACAGTCAATTTATATAAATAGTATTAATATAATACCAAGATAATCCCATTTAACTCTAGATACCTACTTATCACATCTCACGGCTCATTAATTAAACACCCAAACATTTTCACCATACAAAATACCCGATAAAGAGTGAGAAAATCGGACTCAATAAATCAGAAAGCGGGGAAGACCGCCGCAGTGGACCACACACGTTGAGGCACGCGCTCCGAATGCCCCCGAGCTTTTTATTGCCGCCGCCCGGCCCGCTCGTGTACGCTCGGCGCTTTCCGCCCGCTGATTGGAGGCTCCGACGGTGACGTCACGCGTCCTATGCGCCTGCGACCGTGTTTGGAGGGTTATTCCCAGTGCCAGTTCTGATTTAGTTGCGATATTAGATTAATATCGTATTGGTTTGTTGGGCTGAATTGAAATTTCATTTTGATTACATTAAAACCTACCCTCATCATCATCCTCCTAGCGTTTGTCCCGGCTTAATCCCAGAAATAAATTATTCTATAGGTAGGTCAATACACTATTTTTTGCATTAAAGTACCAACGTATATACGAGTAAGTACATTAATTACCTAGTAAAAAAACTTTTGACTTATATTTCTTAATTTAATAGCAACAAAAAGTGTAGGTACCTAGTTGTTGTGACCACACAGAATTATTAAAATAATTGTAAGTAGTGAAAATATTTTTATGATATCCACTTATGACTACTATTAGGAATAACCCCATTAAATAAGGAGACTACTAAGACTCTGCCGGTTCTGGCAACTCGAATTTTCTGTCTCCTTCCGCAAACTAACCAATCGCATAAGAATCGAAAGAGCCAACATGAATTTGTGAACATTGAGCTTTGAAGTCATGTATTCCAGTTGATTGCACGCGCGCGGGCGAGTCTAGTTCTCGGTCGACTCAGTTTACCATGTCCAACTGGATATCCGAATTGACTACCTGGTGTTATCGGAGCGCGTGGTTATCCTGGCACCTCGAGCTGAGCCTTGCACTCACCTGTGCAAGCATGGCGAGAGGAATAACACCCCAGGCTATTCAGATGAACTTTAATAAGATTCCAATTTATCAATTAGGGGGCAACGCATGGGAACTGGTTTGACTTCTTAATGCAGCTTCCAAATTTAAGGCTGAAGCGCATTTAAAACAGATCTGAGTAAATTCGCATCTTATTTGAAATTGCGACCGAGCAGTTGGATTTACTTACTTGAATATTTAAATCGGTGAAGAAAGAAGAGACTAAATCTTAGTTACCTATACTCTGCTATCATTTCTGATATAGGTACTACTTAAACAGTTAGTTAATTATAAAAAATCTTCTGTAGATAGCAGTAGGTACTTTTATTAAATTGAAAAGGTACTTATAAAAAACATTGAGAGCTAAGTAACACAGCTAGTAAATATTTTAGTTATTCGCTCAAGCTAATGGCTTTTTCTAAAACTCGATGTCATCAGCTACAAACTTGAAGCGATTTTTTTGTAGGTTTCTACTACTGGCTCAAAATTGGCAAACTGACAGGACAAAGAAATGGAGTGTTCCACTAATGTCTATTAAAATTAAATTGGCCAATACATATTATATTGGTTTAATTGGTGGTTGTTGTCAAAATCATTCGTTTACTATTATTTTAGACGGAGAACTACTCCTAGGCTCTCCGAAATATGTCGCGCGAAATAACTAAAGAGAAACAACCGTTATATTTTTTAGTATTATAGAATAATTTTAAAATAAATATAAATTTTTAGCATTCAGTGTGATCGGTATTTATGTTTACAGAAAAGGAAAGTAAGTCTTGTTAGTTGCCCGCTTAATTTAATTCAAATTAACTAAAGGCAAGGATTTTTGCGCGAACTAAAATAATAGTAGTTTATGTAACTGTTACGTAATAAGGCCTTTACGTACAGTTGCATACATGCTTTATCTACACACATATTATAAATTCTAAATGAAGAGTTCGGAAACCATTAGAATGACCGCCATTGCACCGCCATGACCAACTCGATTGTGTCGGCGGTCGGAGAGGAGGGCAGATTTTCATTACGTTACCGTAGGTAATGAATGTTCATATGTTTTTACCACACTGTCACAGATAATACACTGGTGTTACGTTACTGGTTGCAATAATGGTGATAATTACATACGGTTTCCGAACGCGGAATAGAGGATTTATGATATTGGTGTAGATAATAGTAGTTTATATAACTGTTACGTTTTAAGGCCTAATTACGTACAGTTGCATACACTGCTTTATCTACACTCATATTATTTATCCAAAATGCCGTATTCGGAAACCATAGAATGGCCGCCATTGCACCGCCATGACCAACTCGATTGTGTCGGGGAGGCGCGTGTCGGGCTGTCGGCGGATGCGCGGGAGGGTGCAGGTGTACATTATGTTATCAAAACTCATAGCACATCAATATTAAAGCATGAAAAGTTAAAATTACGTTACTGCCACAGATAAAAAGCTTATCATAGTAAAATCGGTCGTGGTAATGCTAGCCATTGCCTACCGTTTTCGAACACGTTTTAGAGAACTTACAATATGAGTGTAGATAAACATCTTTAGCATTCGGGCCGAGGAAGTATTTCGCTCCGTTTTCTTGAAGATGGCACGGAACGGGCAAATCCGTGTTAATAGAGATGCGTCACGTAATATTGTTAACATAACACATTGTTTACTAGTTGCGTACACACCTGACCACAACCTGAAATCTGACTCATGGCACTATTATTTAAAAAAAAGCGGAAAGTTGTTAACTAGATAAAACTTTTAATTTCTATTTACAATACGGCATTATGAGAGTTTTTGTAATTGCATTGTCACGAAACAAAAGATCGTCCATTCGACACTTAAAGTACAAAGGACACAAAGAAGGGGCAATATTAAAAGAATAAAACGTTAATAGTTCGCGGTAAAAGTGCAATTAGCACATGGTTTGGAAGGTGATATCGTTTTTTTTTACAAATTACTACTTAGCGCCTTTGCCGCAAGTTGAGCATAGATTATTTCGATCGATATAACAAAAACCCCACTAACGATTTTAAGGTTTAATGGGGTTAAAATGACTTAAATAGGACGGCAGAATAGGCACCTAGCTTTTTCCCTATAATAGGTACATTTCTGAATAACTTATGCGCGTCATTCATAAACAATTTCCTTAATAATGGGTAGTACGAGTAAATGTTAAAATGACTTAAATAGGACGGCAGAATAGGTACCTAGCTATTTCCATATAATAGGTACATTTCTAAATAACTTAGGCGCGCCATTCCTAAACAAATTCATTAATAATTGGTAGTAAGAGTAAATGTAGGCAATGTAGGCATATGGTTTTCCCGCATGTTGGTTGCCTTGTTCATACCTATATTTAAATTGATACTAATATACTTAGATCATAGCCAAACATGTGAGCATTGTTGTATTACCTACCTTAAGAAATAATACATATATAACAAGTACAGAAAGAAGTACTCAGGTATAGAATCTGGGAAGCTGAAATATATACTTAGACGTAAATATTCGTGTTATACATAGGTATGTAAAGCCTGACGAAAAATATATGATTATGATTATTGTCAAGAGGGCGCTATTATTCTCATTTATATGGCAACAGTTCAGTATAGTCATAGAGCGTGACATCTTGATTTGTTTACCTGTCAGCTCTGATGTTAATTTGAAATTTTTTCACAGCGAAATAGTTCCATTTCCCGAGCGTATTATTCATAGCTGTTTATTACATACACCATTTACAATGTTTTGCTCTTGACTATGAATAAATTGGGGATTTTTTGTCGTTTATTATTTAATATTCAACACATTACTATAATTCAAATAAACCGCGACAATGACACTGACAGCCCATCACATGCACTCACACATGCTTATCATTCTGTCAGTAAAATTATTGCCAGTACAAGAAATTAGTTCCAATGAAATTCCGCAACGGAAATGGCGCATGATCATATATTTTTGGTCAGGCTTTACATATTTATGTGTGAAATAAAATATTTTTATTATATTTTACATCAGCTTATTGTAAGCAAAAATTGTTAGAAGAAAAATAGCATGGTTATCTCTACGCTAGGGTTGAAAAGGCTCTCCCACTTCCCAGGGGACCCTAAAACCAACGTAGTTGAGTTATTCGGAACCGTCATGCCGTGTCCGGGCGCGCTTTATGGAAGAGCAAACAGTTTAAAACACTACAGACCGATGTTGGTCCAGGATGTCTATTCGCAGATTAAAATTCTTAACCGGATCTGTTATTGATATAATGCAAAATAGATACCACTCGCAGTGCTGCCCCACGATGCTGTTAACACATGGTAAAACAAGTTTGATTTTAATAGCTATCCCAAAAAGCAGTTAAACAATTGAATGTGCTCTTGAATGGCGCTAACCTCGGCGCGTCGTGTCAAGTTCAAATCAATAAAGGACAGATCAAGTTGCAATTTTGAAAGTTGGAATGGGCCTCCAGACATGTTGGCCCAGCACTCTCCTCCATTAGGCCGAGCCGACACCTCGGGCTTCAAACGATGTTTGTTCGGTGCTGCCGTGACACTCGCTGCCTAGTTGGACGTTTACTTTGGCTACCCAAATGTAATCGGATTGGAAATTTAATACGTCGGTGTTTTAGGTAAGGTTAGTGCGGTAAGTTTGCGGGAGTAAAGGTAAATTGAAAAAGCTGTCTAATTCCAAAAAAATTAAAAAGTGGCAATCTGTTGGCAACTCCAACATAAGTGAATGACCATTCATTGTTCATTCCTAGTCATTCATTCATTCATTCTTCTACTTTCTTCTTAGCATGTCGCTCAATCGACCTTATCATGTAATTTCTCTTTAATTACTTTAATATAAAATGTGACCATCAAAACTGGATAATTCTTCTCCTACTATTAAACCAGCCCCATGATGCCCCGCTGAATATAATCTTTATCAAATGTAATTCTAATTGGAGTAGGTAAAATATCAATAAGTACAAATAATTATATAACGTAGGTGTATCTATTATTCAAGTGTAAGATTATGTTATTTTTGAACATGCAATAAACTTGATGCAATAAAAGTGAGGGACAATTCTACTTGTTATACTAACGAGTCGTGACATGGCGCCAAACTCGACTAGGTTAATAGGGCTGCAATAATAATATTCGTGATATAACGGTATTGAGGGTCACGTCACAAGATAAGTTATATTAGACTAAGAGCTGGCCACGTCAAATATGACACAATAACGAAAGCAACGAAAATTGTCTAATTAGTTTGCTACACTATCCTCATTCCTAGATCCGGGCATCTGGCAGCTAAAATTTTTTATTGAAAAAAAAAAGTTATACCAAATTAGGTAAAAGCTGTCGAACTATATGTATATACTATAAACCATTCAATTGCTAACCTCCAGTCTGGGGACGATCTACCTGCGTTTCAGATTACTCACAGAATAAACAAAAATATTTTTATCTCGAGGCCCTAAGTTATCTTTAACACAGTCAATGATTTTAGAACTGTGAAGTTCCCTTTTGACGCAAGAGTTATGAATGAACGTGTAGTTAGGGTAATAATTATTGGGTTAGCTTGTGGGAACTAGTAGGTAACTAACAGCAACACATTTGAGTAACCAAAAATAGTGCTTATTAGTTTGTAATAAAGCTTATGAATAGACAGTTAACTGTCAACGATGGTGCGTCGTTGAATTGTTGCCACAGGCGCCATCCTCTGCCATAAAAGTTGCGTAGACACTTCCTTCTCAACTTTGCATGCTTTAAACAATAAGACAATAAAAATAGATTTGTGTTGTCAATGGCTGCTAGGATTTCTCCCAAATGTGGCCTTACATCTGACAAAGAGATCTTTACTGCGCTTACCTTCCCTACACTCTCATATATTTAAGCCCCATTTTTACCCGATTCCCGAAAATTACCTACTGTTTTCTCCAATCTACAGATGCATCTCCATAATATTTTAGTCATGATGTTTGCCATACCTGTACCTGTTACAGATTTTTAAGTATGAGTTGCTTTTTAATTCATCTGGCAATGAAGTAGACAGAATTTTAGGCGAAGAGCTAGCCCTGCCCGATGAACAGCTGCCAGATGCCCGGATCTAGTAATAAGGATAGTACAGAAAACTAACTAGACGGGTTTCGTTGCTCTCATTATTGTATCGTATTTTCTGGGACTAGCTATAAGTCTATTTCTTCAACTAAAACCAATTTTAATCTTACTTCAATAAACTGACACTTAGTTAATAAAATAACGACACACCAAAGTCAAACAATACTTATTTGCAACAAAGAAACGCTTTTGTTTAGCTACGTACTTTAATTCAGCAACAAACAGAAATGTTTCAATGAGAATCAATAATGTCCCTTTGTGTCTGAATCCAGCGTTCAATATGCTAAAACACTGCGCACTTCAAAAGTGAATACCAGTCATAACACGTGGAGTCGGTTAAGTTCAATACCGAGGCGAGCGCATCTAGTCACGGCGGAAGAGGTCAAGATACCCATTTCATTAATTTACTCTCTCGAACAAAACAACGCGAAGGTTCTTTCAATTTTGACCTAGAAAGGGATTGTTTTAGAGGATTTATGACTCATTTAAATAACAGAAGAGCTTCTTGAGGACGATTTGTACGCATTGCAAAGAACATCCCGAACAATATGTGGGGAACGTATAATCAGCTCATAAGTCATAGAGTGTGCAATACTTGTTTGTTTTCTTCCGGCATTTCTGGTTGGGGTTGGTAACGGGACCTTGGAGGCTATTAACATAGCATCACACTCCACTTGTGATGAAATGAAACGTGACGTAATATTTAGTGATATGACTTATGAAATGAACTATTTGTTCCTATGTACGCGTCTCTTGGAGCAATTCTTTGGCACACAAGAAATAAGTTTATAGGTATTTGGAAGAATATTCAGATATTTTTTTTATACCAATATCTCAATATTCCTTATTCGGACGTTACTCTTGTATTAAAGCAACAGGACTGATTGAAATGGAATGATATTTATATATTACATTTTAACAATTTCAATACAACTCTAGATGCGGCTGCAAACTCCTTGTTTGACTCACATAAGGCCTCTACTGCTGGCGACTAATCACCTGTAATTTTTAATACATTGCGGCGTTTGATCTATCAATTGATTTCGTTGCACCTACCTTGAAGGCAACGTATCCAAACAGTCAACTTGCGTCCTTCAGAGACACAAATCTTTTGTAAACCCATATAGGTAGATAAAACAGTGGGAACTGGGAACCTGCTCAGGCATTTACACAACCTTATCGGGACTACTTGGAACTCAAATGATGCGAACCGACCCTGCTATCGAGCCTTCGAACAAAAGGGTGCGAATGCAACGGTACGCCGCCGTCGCCCCAGACTTACGTTTCACACGAGTCACACGACCGAATAGCCCGATAAGGTTTTGAGGTAGAATTTTGGCCCGTGCGTCGGAAGATAAGATTTATCTAAGGATTAAATTAGCTAGTCGCAACAAGACTTAGCATGTTTGTATCGCTTGAGTTTAAAGAAATATCATAAAAGCGATATAACCCTATTAGTTTATCTTTGTGACCTACAAAGACAACCAAACCGATTTAAATTTTCATAGTACCTGGCATGTTGACAGCTTAAACCACAGGGCTACCGTAGGCAGCTTTAAAAAACTGTTTTACCAACAAACGAAATTAAGGCGAAATAGGAAAAAACCGGCCAAGTGCGTGTCGGACCACGCATAATGGAGGGTTCCGTACCTTCAATACCAAACGTACCAAAAAGTAAAAAGTACCAAACTAATACCAATAGGTCGTATCTGATGCCTATTGAAGAAGTTTTTTGGAGGTAACTCAAAAATGGTTTAACCGATAATGTTAAAAACAATTTTCATAGAAAATATGTGATAAGGTGCATCTTCTCAATTTTTTTCATATTTTTTGGACTTACGGTTCAAATATTACAGGGGGGGGGGGGCACAATTTTTCTGACTTTCGAAGCGATTATTTCTGAAAATATTTACTTAATCACAAACTGTCCAAGGAAACCTCGATGTTATTTTGAAAGACCTATCGATTGATGTACAGCATGTTGATATATGGTAAAAAAATTTTTTTGACATTTAGTGACATATATGGAGCGCCCCCCTAAAATTTTGTTTCTTGCGATTTTACTACGTAACTGAATAGCGGCGGCATACAAATTACACCTTATGTCTAAATTTAATTAAGATACGTAGTTTCCGAGTAAAATGGCTGTGACATGCGGACGGACGGAATATTTATAATAATATTTATAACCCTAAAAAACGGATGTAACTGCGGGCACATATACTATAAGGTCAATGAGGGCATTTCCGTCATACTTTTTGATAAGTTCACTTTGGCAGGTCATAACTATGATGTTATTTACTTTTTAATAAACCTGATCACTGTAATAGATTAAGCATTTATTCAACTATATAAAGGTACTCATATTAAATTGCAAGTACTACTGGGTATTTAAATATGTTTTTTTTAAATAAACATGTCAGTTGACGGATTTTCCCGACGGTTTGGGACTATTCCGTTAACCAACGATTTTTCTTGTATCGTGACGTATTACAAACATGTACGTCAAGTGAACAAATACCGCTAAACTGTTAATAGAAACTAAACTTTAGCGAACTAAATTTAAGCTTTATTTTAGATTTTATTGCCAAGTATAATTTTTTGGGGCAAATCCGGCCTATTTTTACAATCAGGAGTAGAGAATCTTTTAAAACAGATTCCCAAACCCTACGGAAAATCCGTCAATTGACATGTTTTTAAAATAACGGGCTACTGTTTATGTGTTCACCAGTTGGCGCCACTGTTGAGTAAGGTCCGAAGTACAGTGTCAAAGTCATTGTTAAAATGAACGCGACAATATTTTTAATTTTAAATCATATTTAATACATGCCATAACACCATTATCTTAATAACTTGCTCCTTCGACCTGCTTAGTTTTACACCTCTTTTTCTTAACTCCGTTTACTGACAATTTGACATGTTTTCCGCGTTTATTACTAAAACTACGACATAGCTCTTTTGCCCTGCAATTTGTCACGACAATAGAGATTGAGGTATATTTTAATGAGAGGGCAATCATTTGTTTTCACTTTTATTTCAAATACATATTAACATTAAAGTGAGACTTTTCATAGTTATTATTTAAGTAAGTCAAATCAAAAAGGTTGGCAATATATGAAATAGGAAAATTCCGGCACATGACGGTTTTGCCCGTTTCGCAATTGACGGATTTGTCTGCTCGATCATTTTGTTAATACCAATATTTAACCACCCATAGTTTATCACCAACATATTATAATTGAAAATTGATAAAACTACCAACAAACATGCATATCGAACTATATAATAAATATACTTACTAAGCCGTAAACTTACGTTTTGTTATCGCACTGTCACGAAACACTGCAGCAAGCGGTTTTTTAAACTTTGAAAGCGGTTTTTTTTTCATTCACTGGGCAGCCTCGATAGCGCCATCTGTTTTTGACTGCGGGTATAAAATGTTCTCTCTGCTTTACCGAACTAGTCATTAAGTGTGCACTGTTATTTGAATAGCCGCAAACGCCGTTGGACGGAAATGCCCCGCTGACTGATTTGGCCACCCTGATCTAAGTAAATCGCAAGTATTATTACAATTAATTTCACCCTCAAAATATCCATATCTATACTAATATTATAAATGGGAAAGTGTATGTGTGTGTTTGTTTGTTTGTTTGTTTGTCCGTCTTTCATGGCAAAACGGGGCGACGAATTGACGTGATTTTTTAAGTTCAGATAGTTGAAGGGATGAAGAGTGACATAAGCTACTTTTTGTCTCTTTCTAACCCCCCACTTCCCTAAAATGGGGGGTGGAAGTTTGTATGGTTTGTTACCCCGAATTTACCGCGAGGGAAGCCGCGGGCAAAAGCTAGCAACTACATAAATTATTGTTGAGATCTGCAGAACTGAAAACAAGCTTGCTTGAAGCAAGATTGTATACTCGTAAAAGGCTGGAAACAAGCCTTTTTCTTACGCAGTGTGAAGCAATAATTATTACTTTCGCAGATACAGAATATACGTGCGTGTATATAAAGTTTTATTAACTGTATCATTCAAGTTGCTAATTGAGCTTCATAAAGTATAATGTACAACAACATGACAGAGATAACGTCCTTTAATCTTCGGTGACGATCGCGATGACATCGATGTCTAATTACAAGCCGCTGGTGTCGGGTTACGTTCTGCGTTCGTGACGCATCAGCACAGATACAAGTTAGCTAGAAACGTATTAATTACTATAAGAAACGAAGCTGGCTAGTAGGGACTGTTTCTTTTGTAACATGCACTCGAATCGTTGACGAATTGGTTTGGTCAGTATCAATACTTAAGTTCTATTGCTCGGATTCTGTGTTAATAGGACAATAAAAAATAAATAAAAATGGTTTTTTTGATCCCCTCCAAGTTAGCACAGGGTCCTCGATGTCGACAACTTATTTAGCATAGTCTTCCTAATAAATAGTGTACCACCAAATAATCCGTTAAGAATAAATGAAATCTGCAATATGATAGAATTTAGATCTGAGCTAAACTATGAATAGTTCCTATTTATTCTCAACAAAACCAATTGGTTTACCTAAACCTACGATTGGTGACTTAGTTACCTCAGTTGGACATCATAGCCGTACCATGAGCCCAGGGCATGTACTCACATGACAATGACTCGTTTAGTTTGCTCATCACATGGTTCAAATTTCGACAACACGTCACCTCGAGACAGTACAGAATAACTAAAAGTAAACTTACATGAGGAAAAACCGAAACAACATTTGGTATTGGGCTTCTTACTCCTATGTCACCATAGGAAGCGGTTTTTGATTGTTAACCGATTCAATTAGATCTTTAAAATGTAGTTTTACTAGGAATTTACTTGGCAAACTGACCTGTGGTCTGAAAAACCCGTGTTCAACTTAAAAAAAAAAGGAAAACAGAAATAGTTTTTGGAGCCTATTAAAAAACTAAATTTCCATATTTATTAGGTACCTATGTATTGTAGGTATTACCTTATAAACTAATAGTTTATTATATTTTTTCTAAGTGATGATATTAATCAGATAGTGAGGGTGAGAGCTCAAAGAAGATGGTATTGACGACGGGGACTCTCTTGGCCGTCAACACAGTGAATCCTCCTGTACATTAAACGTGCAAGGGCCACCTCTGATTTGCAGGTCCATAGGCTACAGTAGCTGCTTACCATCAGGCGGACCGTATGTTGTTTGCTACCATCGTGGTATAAAAAAAAGATGATTTAAAATACATACATATCAATGTCTAGTACGGCAAAATCGTGCTACGATTGTAGGTACTATACGATAATGTACCTATAGCTTTATTATTATCTACATATTTACTACGATTGAGATAAATAGTTAATGAATGTGTTAAATACATACATGACAAAATATGCTACCTACTTAAATAGTTAATTACCTATGTCATAGGTAAAAAGGTTAGCTTTCTTAATTATTTCTTCTTTTCTATGTACCATCACGTTCAAAATTGCATGGTCAATTTATCAATGAATTCATTCATAAATTGGCCATGCAATTCTGAACCCAATAGTACATCTTTTTATTTATTTTTGGTTTATGTAAAGTCTAAGGAAATTCTAGGCAATTGCCTACCAACTTCGAGCCAGACAGATGGCTTCTAACAGGTCTTATTTTTATGGGTAAGAACTATTAAAGGATTTACAATTTTCCGCCATGAATTTACCTAAAGTGCAACTTCAAACTCATCTGCTTTTCACCTGCCAAGTAAAGATTAATTTTCATACAGAATGTAGATACCTATCAATAAAACTACATAATAATTTCAATAAATCAGAACTTCAGTTACCTAAGGTAAAATTCATAATTGAATCTGATACCTGTTAGCAAATGTATGTAAAGTGATGTCAAATGACTTCACTCAATTAAAAATTCTACTTTAATTATCTGTGTATAAATCTGGTAACTCTTTAATAATAATTAACCGCCGGGATAAGCCTTTGTGCAATTTCTAACAAAAACTTTTATTGCTAATGAGGTAAGGTAGGCATGTGGAGGCGGAGGCGGTAGCGGGCGCGGGCGCTTGCGGCGGTTGGCGAATCGCTCGGTTCGGTGGTGCGTGCGGCGCAAGGGATGCAGGCCCGGACCGCGGTGGTGGCCAGCGGCCGGGCGCTCTCAGTGTCGCTCAGAACGCGGCGCGCGGTGGTCGTGCGTCGAGCGCGCGTGATGTCTACGAGATGAGGCTGGCTCTGGTGTTACTGTGGCTGGGCGCGGCGGCCGCCTGCGGCCCGGGCCGAGGCTTCACCAACCGCCCGGGGCCGCGGCACCGTCTCTACCCCCTCGTCTTCGGTCAGCATGTGCCCAACATCAGCGAGGACAACGGCCGCGCCAGCGGCCCCCCCGAGGGTCGCATCATCAGAGACGATGAAAAGTTCAAAGACTTAGTGCCTAATTATAATCCGGACATCGATTTCAAGGATGACGAGGGTACGGGCGCCGATCGCCTCATGACCCAGGTGAGTCGATTCCCATTGGCGGAATTTCCTTCTAATGAGCAGCACATCTTATTGCTTAGTTATGTATCAGGCTGGTGTGTGTTTCGTTTTGATTGGAGCGTTGTCGAACATTTCGGAGTGATGAAGTTGTTTCGGTAGTGGGAAGTTGTCACTGAAATAATGAGTGAGTTTCCTGAAGTGTCTGTTTTGAAAACATGTGAATGCGCCCGCGTCGGAGCCGGCGGCCGGCGGTGGAGACAATCCCGCTGTAAACATGAACAATGGCTACAAATTGCGGGCGTTACGGTAGCTTCGAAGCGAGTGTTACGATTGTAACTCTGCAATTACGCAGGCTTTGTCAACAAATATTTTGACTCTGTAACTAATCGATGAATGATGATTCCTTTTCAATTTTGATGCCGGGTTGGGAGAAATATACGACAGTAATAAAAGTTGGTGTCGAGGGCTTTCAAACTCATGCCTTGTCATTCACGATGTTTTGTGATAACATGCGGACAACGGAAAACTTGCTTATTGTTGACGGTTACTTTATTGTAGTTCATTTGATTGTCTGTTGCATTATATGTAATATAATTGCTTAAAACAAGTACAGTGGCTGCGCAAAAAATGTTTTGTCATCACCCGTAATAAGTAGCAGAAAACACAAAAACATTTTTAGTAACATAACTTAGACCATCTGTCTAACAGTTCTGTTGGTACATTTTTTAATCGTTGTGAAGGTAGGTAAGAAAATTACTTATGTCATTTCACAACAGCAGACGTTGTTATGCCATTATTGGGGTAGTAAGTAGGTCAACAATTAAACATAATTAAGGAACCTTAACCTAACTATACTCGTATAAGTACCCACTAATTGCGGTAAAAAACTTTGAACCTAGATTTTCTTTCGTATTATGTTTTATCTTTCCTCTTCAATATTATAAAACATAATTGCGGAATAAAATACTTAGGAATTTATTTTTAATAGGTAAGCCCACAAACAGCTAAAACCTTGAGTTCTGGCGCTCAATTGTCCTAATGATCCTAATTAAGAAAAAATAGGCAAAAAGATAGACAATAAATAGTTATGTCGTTAACCTACATTGCGTAATAAGTAATAAAGGCGTAAGTAACTGAAAAAAAAAACATAAATGAATCTGCCCAATTATTTCCAAACAAATCGACGGCGGCGTTAGGTTGCGCTTTTCTAAAAAGTATTTGAGTTGGTTTATGGACGGGTTTTGTTTAAGTCACCATATGTCGCTGTTGTAATTTTGTCAGTGATGTGTGTCCAAATTCTTAATTTGTTTTTGTATAAGTAGTAAAAAGATGCCCGTACGTAAATGTTTTGCAATTTTATTTTTACAAGAGAAGATCCTGCTGGCTGGGAAAAATATTATTGTTACCTGCATTTACTTGCGTTTAATGCGTTTTGTTAACAGGATTTAACTATTTATATTTGTTTTTATATTTGTATTTGTTTTCTAAGCGTCAATATTATCTAGTAATATTGACGCTTAGATTCAGAAAAATGACCCGGGGCCCTTTTACACCTTAACTCTTTTAAACGTTATTTGATAAAATGAACTTTGAACTTAAAACATCAATCTAGATTTGATATTTTAGTGGAATACGGGAACGCCTTTTTAACCTATAAAAATGACATAAATCACAAGTCCGATTTTATTTTGTGACCTGTTAGAATACGTTAAGTACTCATAATAAAAATTCTAACAATTGTTTGCACTGCGCTAGGTATAATACATGTATTTGTTTGCTACACATAGAAAAGATTATGTAAGTTTTATTTTTCTCCACCAGGCTATCGCTTTTTACTATTGCAACATAACTTCACATTATATAACGGTTTTGTCAAGAGCATGTGTCGTCTTAGCCATTTGTAATTCGTTTAGAATTCAAGATCACTTATATTTTGACAAATTGTTTTCGATTATGCTCACATAATCTATTGACCAAACTGTTATAAAATGACAGATGGTGTTGAAATAGATGAATACAATAGTATGGTAAAGGAAAATATGTCTTGTATAATCTTTTCTTGTTGTTATTAACAAATATCTATATAATACCCAGCGCGACGTCAAAAACTGTTAGAAAATATTTTTTACTATAAGTAATCATATCATATTCTCTAACTAAAAAATAAAATCGCACTTGTGAGTTATCGAAGCTCAAAACTGTTCGCGTACTGTACTATTTGTCAAATCAGTTGGAAATTTGTATTTACCATGAGTCTATAAAAATGTTTTTTTTTGTTATACACTAAGAGTATACCTCTACCTCCACCGAAAGAGCTGCCAGGTGCTTGGATCAAGAAACTAAAAAAACTAACTGGAGGGCTTTCATTGTTTTTGTTATTTTTACACATTTTCCGGAGCTATTAGAGATGACTATAAAGTGGCCTCCGATCAACCTACACTAGAAAGTGGCTAGGCTTTTTGAACTGTGGCTACGTTCTGGCTTGGAAATATCCTAATGGACTTAATTTCACCTATTAACGATAGAATATAATATTTACTCTGATATTAGCATACATAATACTTAGTTGGGTTTACGTAAGTAATCTGCAAATATGTGTAGATCTGACGTGCGTGTCGTCAAAGCAGCCGACTCATCTCGCCTTTTGCAATATTTTCAGAGCATACACACAGCCATTGTGATAAGTATTTGGCATTGCATTAAATCTTTGTCTAATAATAATACCTTGTTTGGTTTTCATTAATCAAATGCCTGCTAACGGTCAGTCTAGGCAAGTAGTAAAACGAATATATTTGCTTTATACATAATGTATGTATACTTGTAAAACGAGCCCACGAGGATCTCGAAGGATTTGAACTGTGTATTCCTGATCATAAGAGACTAAAATGTCCTAGGTATAAACTTTTCTGGAATTCCTAGTTTCAAAGTTAATTTGTTTATTTGGATTACCAACAGGAGATACAACACACATTTAAATATAAAGGTTGAAATCATATACAATTGATCCCCCACTTACAGGCAATCACAGCAAGCGTATGACATTAAACATGAGTTATTAATAAAAAAAACTAGCATTTATAATTAACTAAAGTAAGTTAGAAACTTGACGTATAAGTAAAAAATCCCACCAAAAACATTCTGTAAAAAACTAGCCAATTAAGTCTCGATGGAGCTGCTTGTTTATCTCTAAAAAGTAATGAAATCTAGACAAAGTCGTGCCAAGTCTAAGGTTCCTTACTGCGATTTCTTTATTATTATAGTTAATGTTGTGTGACTTGGCCGTTGAAGGGTACACAAGGGTACGATGGAAAATTGGCACTTGGGAAACGTTGATTCAATAACTGGTTATTGAATCTGGTGTCTGCTGGAGCACCTGGTTTTGTACCCTTGTGTACCCTTCAACGACCAAGTCACACAACAGTCTATAATAATAAAGAAATCGCAGTAAGGAACCTTAGACTTGGTACGACTTTGTCTAGATTTCATTACTTTTTAGAGATAAACAAGCAGCTCCATCGAGACTTGGCTAGTTTTTTACAGAATGTTTTTCGTGGGATTTCACTTATTTTTGTAGAAACGTGGGCTTATTGATTTATTTAGACGACAGCGACAGTCAGCGCCATCTAGCGACGTGTGCGGGTATCACCGCCACTCTTAGTCCAATGCATTATATTTTGACCAAATTTTGTTTTCTAATTTTTATAGTTTTCCCTTTATGTGGCCATTAAACCCTAACTCTGTACCAAATTTCAGCTCTCTGAGTTTATGGGAAGTACTAGTTCTATTTTTATGATCATGAGTGAGTGAGTGTCATAAATGCGAAACTTTGCTTTCGCTTAACTTCGGAACTAAATGACCTACAGACTTGAAATTTTGGATTTTAAGTATGTGATTATAGCTTACTGGATGACGAAAATTTCTGCGTTCTGGTCTTATCCAGAGGTTCTCAAATAGGGGCCTGAAAATGCGGCGAAATGGTTCCAGTAAAGGATGGTACGGCAGTGTTTGCTTCGCGCTCGACTTGGCGGGGGCACTGCCGTGCCCTCAGATAAATATATATGTAATATAGATGTAACAAATTAACTCAGGCGAAAACAAATATTAATCAATTTATTCTTAATACCAATTAAAAAAAAAAAAAATTGTAACTCAGTGTATGCCTTTTCGATGGCAATATCACCACTATGGGACTACCTATGGGACCTAGGGCCTAGTCTAGATATAATTTTTGATAGATACCAAAGTTACAAGGAACACTTTGTATTCATATTGTTATATCAATAAATTCAGTTTATTTAGGAACACTTTGCATAAACTGGTTCTTTTAGGGAAAATGTACCAACTTCTTTTAATATTTTCAGTGCCAAGCTCCCTAAATCCTATAAAAAATTAACCCAACTAGCGTTTTCCTGATAGCGAAAGTGCTAAGAGATAGTTTTAATAACATTTCATTTTTAATATTACAAAAAAAAATCTTTTGCGAAATAGACTTCAAGTAATACATATAATGTTTTTTTTTGTTTATTTTGGCGTTACAATTTAGTGGTTAAAATTCGTGTTCCTCGTGGGCACCTTGTATGTATATTCCTCCTTTACAGTAGTGTGTAGTACCAAATAACTTTGATGATAGTGCCTGAACATGTAAACACATATGTTGACAAATGAATGGAAAAACTTAGAAATATCCAATAAAAAAAAATGATTTATCCTTTATTACATCTTAAATTTGTGGACCATAGTTGCAGTACTGGACTACAGTTGGGAGGTACGGTACTAGTCTATTCATTTTCTAGTGGTGATGGTCTTATGGTACTAGCGTCAGAAAAATATAGTACTTATGGCTCTCTCTGTCTATTCTCTAACTGAGAAACTCCCTGGTCAATAGCTTCAGATTCGCAACCGGCAGAAAATATGTTTCAACGTTTGAACCACCGGCCTCACTGTAATGGGTCGGCAAACACTCTCGAGTTGACAAACAAACATGCCTACAAACACTCGCTGTGACGTCCTTTACTGCCGGACGAACTGGGTCAGTTTGCAATCTGATCGACCACATTAAGTGCAGAATATTAGTTCGGAATATAACTAGGTTATGTTATGATGCGATTTACAATAAAGCAGCATTTGTTTCATTCCAGCGTGACAACCGACCAACTGTTGTGGACAATTTTCTGACCATTGAGCCCAATGATCATGATGACCTTTAGGCAAAACAAATACTAAATCATATTATGCCTATACAGTCGACGTCAAATATATGTTTACACTTTTGCATCTTATTGCAAAGGACGTCGACTGTAGTACATATTGACGACTGTACTGCATACGATATTTAATACTTATAGAAATGTTTTAATACAAATATCAATATTTATGTTGTAACTTTTGAAGTTAAATTTCACTACTATCTTCGTTTATATTCTTACATGCATTGTCATTTTATTGCATGGGCCACTGTCCTAAAATGTATTTTCTGTGGTGTTGACATTATAAAACCCGGTGCTGAAAACATGATTTAAACAATTAAAACAAGAGTAAAAATGCCTTGGTAGTTGGCATTTGAAGCATGTTTATCAGAGCTATTTCAGCGTACAGCCGACCCGATGAAATGTCAATAACTTCGGTCGGCGACTTACTAGGTCATAATCTACGTCCATTAGATAGTGTTTACGATTTCCCTAACAATCAATTTGGTCTGTGAGCTATTGAGACCGTACAGTTTAATTAAAGTCAACCTAAATTTTAAAATAACGACTTACGTTCCTGGAAGCCATTGTTTGATGGTAACATGCAAATAATTGCTTCAATGCTATGCAGATTACACGGCAAATATATTAAAAGGACGAAGGTATACGTGAAATCCAGTTATGTGCAGATAATAATCGGTGTATCGGTACAGATAGTTGGTGGTGTGCGTGCGGGGCGCGAGCGGCGCGAATCCACGGTGGGTTATGTTATGTGCCTTAACACAACGCACATAGCCGCGCCGCCGCCGCTCCCGACCAGCCGGCCAGGCTTGCATTCGTAAAAATCTCCAAACCGGTTCGATGCGCCTCCATTACTTTCTTTCTGCTTCCACTGTGCCTCCCATTTAACTCGGGCTCACTTTTTATCAGGAATCGGTATCTCCGTCTAATAGTATTATTTATTTCTCATAAATAAGAGGGAATAGGTATGAGTAAAGTTAATGCGCACGGGAAGCGGTACGTTACATGCCAGATGCTACGAAGATAAATGCATTATGCTCTTTCCGTTGAATGTTGGATTGCGTAACTCGTGGGTTGATGACAGCTGGATTTATAAAGCCTCCTCTTGTAAGGGAAACATTACTATTTACCAACGATTAGGTCCTGATGCTGACTTGTCTGAGTTACTAAGGCATCTGCTTATCCTAAAAGCATGGAGGATAGATTTGTTGAATCGTCAGGTGGTTAGGAGGTGTAACGGTGATTCCACTTCACTAGTCTGGATATAGATTTATGAAAGGCACACAGCCAGAAAGTACATTCATAAAACAGTCCCTTTTATTTTGATCAATGCAATTCAACTTCAACTCTTTTGAACCTACCGCCAGCATAATCGTGAAAAAACATAATATATACTAGATCAGATGAATACTAAAATCTATAAATAAATGCATAGGGAATTGTCAAGAAAAGTGCCGCCACGTTACGTTACCTACCACTGAATCTTACACAGGGGTACATACATCCGCATAACACTCCTACTGAATGTACATGTTTTTACGATTTCAAAGAACACATATTCATATTTACCTTTTTCAATTGTGAAATACGCTAGCATCGTCCGCGCCGCGACCGCAGCACCGCAGCAGGCAAGTAGGCGCAACCGCACCCAGCACTCTCCGATTCCAATCGGAATTACTTACCTTTTTATGTATGTTTTTATTTAATATTTTATATCCTTCGGACGCGAATAAGCCCGGGGAGCGGCGGGGGGCGCGGGACATAAATATCTTAGTGATTTATGACGGAGGTGGTCGCGGGATAGGTCAACATTATTCAAATTCGTATTTGAGGCTCGGGTTACAATGAGCTTTTACTGCCGCGCGCAGATAGCTCGACCACTCGTTCCCGAGACACGCCGTCGCTCCATTCAAAAAATTCAGTCTATCAGAACTCAGGTTTAACGTTCATATTTCAAATGTCCGTCTTCAAAACACCTCCTATTGAATAATGTTTAAAATAAGAATGTCACTAATCAACAAGTCAAAACAAACTGTTATAAAGGCACTTAATTATCGATTGTTAATACAGATTTCATTAAGTCAATATACCGATACGCTAAAGTGGTTTAATTTGTTAGCAGCAAAGAGACCGCCGACCAAATTAGATACTTTTCGGCTTATTAGCGCTGGATAAAAAACAGAACGCCGATCGTTGTGAATAATTGACCATAATGAAATTAATCCTAAAATTCTACGGTGGGTTTACAACGTTATAAAATGCAATAAAGACCTCTAAACAGCCG
The DNA here is from genome assembly GCA_947086415.1 of Pammene aurita. Classification (NCBI taxonomy): domain Eukaryota; kingdom Metazoa; phylum Arthropoda; class Insecta; order Lepidoptera; family Tortricidae; genus Pammene; species Pammene aurita. The sequence continues at coordinate 31,835,118 of OX352298.1, forward strand.
CGTTATAGTACTGCTTATAAAGGCAACTAAGTAAATAAATTGTTGTCAAAAGTTGCTTGATTATAGTGATAAAAGGAAAATTATTGTTTGCAAAATAATGACGAGACAAGGTCAGTAGTATATAACACTTATATTGACATGTATTATTATCAACAAATCCTCCTTATATTTATAGGAAATAAAACGTGCTTTATAATTAAAATATTCATATTATTTTTCGATTAGATCGTAATAATGTAATCTGGGATTAGATTCTACGTCTAAATGTATATAATCTGTTATCATCCGCTAGTAAACACGCATTACATTTAGTTGTTGATACCTCGTCTAAAAACATGTGTTCCCGACGTGTAAAGTAAAATAAACACTTCAAAGGAGATAAAATTTTACTTTCATGATCTAATAACATTGGTGATGGCGGTCAGCCTTGAGTATCGGTCTGGAAAACTCCTGAAAAATATTAATGATGCGTTTGTACAGGAAAAAATACTGAACAGATTTTTTTATTTACGCTTTACCGTACCTACACTTGTAATAACAATTGGCATCTGATAATTTTCACTTAAGCAGAAAAGTTGCGTACATACTTCGCCCAATTTACCGAAACCAGGGTAAGCATGAAAAATAGGTCAAAATCTTCTGCATCCTGGCAAAATCCGGAACTATACGGGATGGGTAAATGTGTTTACAAAAGTATAAATATGACGTCTGTGTCAGCTCACTCAGCTCAGGCGACGGATCAATTAGGACAATAGGTGACTTGGTTGAAGCTAGGTGGTAGGTATAATTATATGATATTAAAAAATAAAATTGATATACCACATGTACCACAGTTTTAGGGTGAGAAACTGAGCGACCAGCGTCGCTTCTGGTGACGCGTCCATCTCAAACAAATACAAACATATGGGAGTAGCCTCACTGAACACAGCTTAAATACCTTGAAAACTCAACGCAACGCTGATCGCGCCGCCAAACTCGTCATCAATCGCTCGCCGCTAAGGTCCTACACTTTAGCTAACGGGTCCAAGGCATTATAATTTATATAATTCCAAACACTTTCCCTAAACTGCCCGCACCTACATTTGCGTTGAAACAATAGGTCATCAAATAAATTTCAGTTAGCTACAAGGTTTTCAAAATACCCTCAATATTTATTTATATGCTATTGTTCAACTAAGCAATAGGATAATTATTGTCCGTCGATACCTGAGCGAGGTTCTTGTGTCTTGTGCAAATGGGCTAAAGGATCCTACTCACACGCCCGATAGTTGCAAGCAATACAACGTACGCTGCTTTATCTAAACGCATTGAAAATAACAAATACAAATGTAGTTATATACAAATAACTACTTTCTTACTTAATTACGACAACCCAAAATTCGTTTTGGCCGGAGGGTATAAGAAAACGCCATTTTGAATGTTTTAAAATACTTTCACTGCTGGATTAATTTCTCCCCACATATTTCATGCAACCTTCTCCAGATTGTCGGTTTGTCTTTTAGCGGCTGTGATTCTACGGCCTATGGAAATATATACTCTTGGTTCCTGCCTAAGTTTTTTTTTAACTCTACTTGCGACTCTGCGATGTATAAAATATAAACAACAAATGGGTACCTATTTATTGACAAAAAGTGCATAGATAATTTTACCTCCGCAGCACGGAAGGTGTGCAGGACCTTTTACGATTGTTGAAAGGAAACACTTGTTCAAATACGCGGCAAACAGTTCAGTGATAGGTCTTTGAACCCTGGCCGTGTTTGCGGTATGGTTAATATAGTTGGCCGCTGAAGGTGGCGATAAATAAACGATTTGCATCTCAACAGTAACGTAAACTTTTGCGGAATCTGCGTGGCATCCTCAACGTGGAAATAGTTATCTAACAAATACGTTATAAGTTTCGGAAACCAGTACCAAATTGTATAAAAAATACCGAAATACTGGTACATTATCTGTCTTCTATTTACTACATAACTCTCTTTCCTAGTTTCGCGTTATTATTCAGACAAGGAATGAATCCGGAATTCCGTAAGGAAGAATGTACAAGATAAAAATAAATGAAACGAGTAAACAAACACGGAACACATTTATTGCCTTGAATAAGTGTGTCATTTAGAATGAATCTATTAGGTACATACATGATACTTTTGCAAATAATAAATGTACGTAGGTAGCATAGATAATAAATAAATATACAAAGTGATTCTGGATACGTGGTAGGTACATATAGTAGAGAAGCCCATGGTGCTAAATTTGCAGTCACTCCAGCGTCGTCAGGACTTAGACCATTTTGAAGAGTAGGTATGATAATCTGGCAAAATGGATGAGGGGATTGAGATTTACAATGGTCTTCATACAATAACCTCAAAATTAAAATTAAATCCGTCAGATTAAGAAAATTCCAAAAGATAAATGTCAGATTATGATTGGGCTACCAATCAAAGCATCAACTTGGAATAAAATGACCGAATCCACCACCAATCAATTCTTTAACTGCCTGCCCTACCAACCAACCCACCAAAGCCGCCGGCTAAAGTGGTTGAGGGAGATTTCCACGGGTTGCAAGATATCACTCGACGCGCTCGAGTAACTGCAAAAATCCCCTTTTGGGCTCCCTTACTTATCTACACCCTTACAATTAGTTTGCACGTAAAATGATCAAATCATCATTGCCATTTACAATATTATTGCAAATACATTTAGTTAGTACCTACATAGTGTATATTTTATTGAGACTGCTCCAAGAGGTGTACAGTATATACAAAACTGTAGGTACAGAATACATTCTGGAATTCCTCCTCCTTTAATGGATAAGTTAATGTAAATAGGCTGTTTTATAATACGTAATGGCAGCCTAACAAAATGTAGATAACGTTCAAACTACGCCGACGCAAAAACCGTTGTTTGCAAGAGACTCTTCGCTCGACTGTTTTAATTACACATGCAAATATTTGATGTGCTTCAGCTGTTGTGCTTATCTCTATCTTATCTGTCAAACTCAGTCAATGCTGGAGGCACGGGCCACGGGTGAACCAATTTACTCGTTACAAATCTCAGTTTGAGCTCACTTTGATGATCACAAAAAATAGTTCTTTATGATCATCAAAGTGGATCAATAAATCTCTTTTGCTTTACGCTCCATTAAGTAATTAGCCGGCATTAAACTATTAAGTGACCCCCTAAACCAATGCTAAATGTATAAAAATTATAATGCAATATAGCAATTATTTATGGTAAAGTTAAGACGAAATTAGAAATTAGTAAGCTGCTAAGGCCAAGATCCAATTTGGGTCGCTGCGCCACTGCAGTAAGTTAAGTACTTACTTATAAGTTGCTTAGTCTAACTAGGCACTATTAGGTGGGTAGGTAGGTACTTATTACATTCAGGGGTATCTACAAATATTATATATTATGTAAGTATCATTAAGTATTTATTAATTTTATGTTTTATTATATTTTATAATTATAATTTATGAATATCCTTAATACTTGTAACTAATATTGTATGGGACTTGTGCCTGAAATAAATAATTTCATTTCATTTCATTTTCATTTCATTAATATTTATTTCATCAGATATACCCCCTTTGTGTGTAATTTACTTAAAATAGCATTTTATTTAACGGTAATTGTTACTAAAACAGCATAAATAGTTATACATTAATAATATTATTATTTGTCTTTACTTAGGTACTTATATAGTTTGAGGAAAGTTAGCGACATTAAATACCTAACCGATTTTTATTTAGTAGGAATGCCTGAGCAGCAGGTCAGATCCATAATAAATAAATATCTTCAAGGTATACCTGGAAATTCAATTTGCGGATCTATTCAGGGAATCGTATTTCTGATACTAAATAACGCGGTGTTTATGCATTTCAAAGTGTTCTCTATTTCGGTTATTGATGGCTATTTATAATTTATGGCTATGGAACGGTGCATTCCCTTCCTTACTTTCGCAAGATGATCTTATGGCTCTTGCTTTTGAAGTAGGTACGTGTGTAAATACAATGCGTAACGTTTACTACTAATAGGATATGAAATCGTAGAATGGATTATCAGGCGCTTCAGTGTTTATTATATTTTGAATAGCTCGGGCGGACTTTGTTTGAAGTGGGTTATACGAATATAGACCTAATATAAATATAAGTCTTTCGACATCTTTTTTAGAAACTAGAAAGCAAACGGTAAATCTTCCAATAAGGAATGCTATATCAATAAATAAAATTGCAATTTTTGAGTTTTTTTTATAGATTTATGTTTTTAATCTAAGAAAGAAAGAAGGTAATTGATATGCCCTTCACTAACAAAATTTCCTAATTTCTTTGTCCTGGTAGGTACCACTTAGTATAGATTTCCACTTAGTATAGATTTCCACTTAGTATAGATTTCCATACTGTTTATTCGTGAAGAACTACTTGTTTTTAATTTTTTTATTAGTCTCTTTGAGTGTCCCACTGTTGGGCAAAGACCTCCCCTTTTTAGGGTTCCGTAGTCAACTAGGAACCCTTATAGTTTCGCCATGTCTGCCCGTCCGTCCGTCCGTCCGCGGATAATCTCAGTGACCGTTAGCACTAGAAAGCTGAAATTTGGTACTAATATGTATATCAATCACGCCGACAAAGTGGTAAAATAAAAAGTGGATTTTTTATTTATTTTACCACTTTTTATTAGGTTACCTCCCGTATACGTAAAGTGGGGAGTGATTTTTTTTTTCATTTCAAGCCTAACGTGTGATATATTGTTGGATAGGTATTTAAAAATTAATAGGGGTTTACTAAAATCATTTTTTGATAATGTAAATATTTTCGGAAATAATCGCTCCAGAAGTTAAAAAAAATGTGTCCCCCCCCTCTAACTTTTGAACCATAAGTTTTAAAAATATGAAAAAAATCTCAAAAGTAGAACTTTATAAAAACTTTCTAGAAAAATTATTTTGAACTTGATAGGTTGAATAGTTTTTGAAAAAAAATTACAAAATAATTTCTGAACTAAGTTTGTAATTTAACCGTATAAGCAGGTGGTTATTGTACCTGTCATTTCTACAAAATCACAATGAAATGACGTGCTTTCAAATAAAGTAAAAACGGTGAAAATCGGTTCACGCAATAAAGAATTATCCCATAAAAATCATCTTCCATACTCTTAAGCTCGCGCGCAATAGTTTACTTAATTTGCCGATAGATGTCGCTGTACGTGGAACGCTCATATCATATCCTACATGGCGGTGTTATTTTAACTCTTAAGTGGGGACACTTACTGTGACGGACGGAAAACTACGGAACCCTACACTGAGCGTGGCCCGACACGCTCTTGGCCGGTTTTTTCCATTCGACCCGTTCGTTTGAATTTTGCCACCATTCTGTGTAAAATGCGTCCAAGTCGTCCCGCCATTTCCTTTTCGGTCTGCCTGCACTCCGGCCCGCGTCTACTAATTAGCCATTTATAATTAATTATTTATTACATGAGAGACGAAACCTAAGCTTTAAAAAAATATATCAGTATGTAAAAGGTACTAGGATTACAACGAACCTTCAATAAATAGTTTATTAACGTTTAGTTTATTTGCTTTGCAAGACCTACTTTTCTGTTAATTTACAAAGGTTTCCGCTTCCCAAAGGTTGTCTGGAAGAGATCGCTCTTTAGCGATACGACCGCCAATTGTTTTGCCTCTGCTTTTTTCTTTCTTTGTGACTTGTGTATACTTTGTGTCTATTATTTGAGGTGTGCAATAAAGAGTATTTATGTTATGTTTATAGTTTAAATGCTGCATTCTGCAAATCGATACGCCCTTACCTACCGTGTAAGCAACTGCATCAACCATGTAGAAAAATGCTGTAAAAGTAAATTTTCTACCCAGTCAAAATCCAATTACTTGTTCATTGTTCCTCGCTTGTGTTGTCACACATCATTAAACGGCTCCAATGAGACTCGTAAAAGTGTGTCCACGTACACGGCGATCGGTCGCATAATCGTGTGTTGTAGGACCAATTACGGGCTACGTCGTTGCGAGCTGCACTTTTATTGGGTGCCAGATTTAAGTGCCAATCGACACGCCGAGTACGGTTCTGCCAGATTTTTACGGCCACTTAGCCCTTATATAAAACTATTTTGTCCGAATTTCGTTAAAGGTTGCACTGTAAAGTCTATAAATTTCATTGGCGACGTATGTTGTCAGATACTCCGGTTTTACTATTTTATAAACAGTTTGATTGACATTAAACTCCCGTGCCAATTAATTGTACAATTACTACATATATTTATTTTAAATTCCCTTCCTTAGCCGTTCCGTTGTTCCTCAAAGTGGCGTTAGTATGATGTAAATTGTTTCTATTACATCAGCGTTTACTGGCACATTGAAAGTCTTATAAAAATCTCATAGCACTTTATGGTATTTGGGTATTCCATGCCAAGATACTGTGGACGCGCAGGCCGCTCGCGCCGGCGCAGGCGCCGCGGGACGCCGTTCTCCTCCCCGCACACCCCTCACCTTTATTTATATTTATTTGCCTTCCCTTCATTCAGCGACCGCCCTTTCGGACCTTTTTGTCGCCCCGTAATAGGCCCGATACAAATATTGTGAAAGAGCCTGCGGTTTGAGTGAATTTATAGCGCTACAATTGATGTTTTGACTCCGATGACGGCCGCATTCCAGGATAGCAGTTTTTGTTAGAATATTGCATGCGTCCGTTCTACCTTACATCTTGTATGAATAAGTAAGTAAATGTTATCATAGTTATTAAAAACAAGAGACAACAGAGATGAATTACACTTTCCTAGTCTACATTTTTCGTTAAAAAAATATTGATAAATTGTTTGATTTTCTTATAAAGTTTGGATACACATCTTATAAATACCTAATTGTTGTAAGGAAAGAAACCCACAATTGTCAATGAATTATAATATCCCGTTAAAAACATAAATGTGAAATGAGAGCCAAGTTCTTCGCCTACAAAGAATTGATATCTCTATGTTGGGTGCCAAGTTCTGTGTGGAAAATGTTAAAATTCGTGTTACAAGAACATGCGATATCCTAAAATAAATTTACACAATGTAATTATTTATCCTGGGATGTAATTCAAGTTCAAGATTTCACTCGGTTAGTTTCCACATAAAGGCTATATTATAATAATATGTATATTTGTCTGATCGAATTATCTTCGTTAAGATAGAGTAGTCCCTCTTTTTACTGGTTGGTTGATAAAAACTAGCCAAGACAAATCTTGAACTTGAATTACGTCCCAGGTGAAATAATTACATTGTGTAAATTTATTTTAGGATATTGCATGTTCTTAGTTTGAAACTGGAGTTTTAGGATTTTTTACACAGAACTTGGTACCCATAGAGATATCAATTCTTTTGTAGGTTAAGAACTTGGCTCTCATTACACATTTATGTTTTTGATGACGGGATATAATTACTTTTTGTATAAAATATGTAGATACTATAATTCATTTTTGCTGTTACAAAATCGATAGGCGCTTAGTGTGTAAATAAAAACTATTTTTTTGGAAAATATTACAAATCGTAAAAAAAACACTGTTTCTTGATCTTATGTTTGTAACGACACAATACCCAAGCTGGATGCCAAATTTCAACTTGCTAGGTCATCTGGAAGTGGTTTATGGTTTTGATATTAGGTCAATTAGTCAGTGAAAAAAAAAACCGAGTTTTAAATGTTTGTATCTCAATAACCAATTGAATAACCAATGAGTTCCGTAGGTGTCAAGTCAAAAGTAGCTCCAAATGGTTATTGTAATATAACACATGGTCGCTGTGTCGCCATTTATCTTCTTTTGAACTTGGCTTGATACGCTGCCGCGTGTCTAGATTACCCAGGTATAATGTTCCTAATAATCTATTGTAATAGTTAAATGCTAACCCGTGCGCTCACATTTGACACAATGAGTAAGTAAGTAGGTAGTATCATTTCATAGCCTGTTATTCATACAAGGAGACACAATGCAAAGGTAAATCGCTACGATTTATCAGGGCTAACCATCACATCTACACCCCATCCCAGCCCGGTGACGTTCGCGCGCGTCAGTTATCATGATAAATGGCGTATTTATATATCCGACGGGCCTAAATAGCTATGGTAATATTGGTCCTACAACAGCACAAAAGGTAACAAAACACAAAAGTTGAAAAAGGTAAACCGCGCTATTTACAAAGTGGCTAGCGAGGACCACACAGCCACAATCAAGCCGCGCGTGCGACTCCCGCGTGCACAATAAAAAAATCATTCCCAACATCTCTTAGATCTTTTTTTGTTATAGATCTTGCATTTTGGCGACCTATCGTTTAGTATTTACGACCGTGGTGTGATTTGTGACGTTCGGAAACGTTTGTGGGTAGATGGATTTCCGTTTTTGCTGCGTTTCTGGCCTTTGTCGCGGAAGTGTGCTTATCTGCTTTAAATGTTTGAAGAGCTTACCTTTATTAATCCTGTCATCTATTTCGCGTATGAGATCGTGGCCAGATAAAATTCTTACAAAAGAATATGGTAAGGACAGATGTTTCTGACAAAAGTTGTGAAACTATTTTAGATTGTTAGTCGATGTTTATCGAAAACGTGTGCGCAAGTATCTTATCGCGTGAGCTTCTGGAAACAAGGTAGGAAATGGCGGGCGCGATTCCCGTAAAAACGCAAATCGTTCGGTGTCGGTGCGCGGCCGGCGGCGGGCGTTGTTTACGCGGCGCGGCGCTGACGGACGAAGAACAGCCGTACAGTCTTTGACACCGCTCTCAGCCCCGAGCTATATTCGACCTCGAACATGCTATTGTTTTTGCTATTTTAATTTCACTTCTTGCGGTGTCACTTTCGTTAATAGCTACAACGATATAAATACGTCACCGTAATGTATATATACATACACTAATGGGCAAAAAATAAGTCAGTCTACATGTGCGTATCTACATAATTATCAAAACGATGAGCTATACGGGTTTAAGTATAAACCGAAAGTCCTTTTTTATTGTCATTAGATTGGGCTCGTTGATATCTTTTATAGGCGCGGCGGCTTACGACACATCATCTGATTCAACGGCTGCTCACACAATCAATGAAATAGGAACTTTGCCGTACCTCTTTACACGTATAAAAGTTTAGTATGAATGTAATTAGTTACGCTCACAGTGCACATATGGGCTAGTTTAGGGTACGTCTAATTGAATGTAGGCGCGGCGTCGGGCGGCGGGCTAACCTAATTTACATTAATGCAAACGAGAAGCATTGTTCAGGTGTGAAACGACAGTGTCAACACGTGGCCTCTACTCAAATAGTTTATTAGCTCCACCCAGCGGCGTTCTGCCCGACAGACCTTTGTAACGTGACAGCCCTTCGAAGACACGCATACTTAACTTTCAAATATTACTGTTTAAGATGCCGCAACGCTCGTAACATCACTAGGTGCTGGATTTATGTACTTCTTATCTAAAATGCGGTATATCAGTGTTATTCTTTAAATCTTAGTATTAATAGTAATTTGAGTGACGTGGATGGCTGTCGAGATACCAGTCCGTCCCTCGCAGCGATCAAAAACATGCTGTTTTGTTATGTCGAGTCATTAATCACAGACTTTATTAGCAATTTTGTATTAATACCTGCACTTTATTCTTTAAATTTTCAATCGATAGGCTACACTTTGTTTTCTGTCACAAAAGACCGATCGAGAATTCAAATGTGACCATTCCGCAAAGTGCTTCGACGATTTTATGATCGCTTAACATCTGCTTTATAGGACCATTTTAAGGGTCGATTCAACGCCTATAAACGTGTAATTTGTTGTATGTGTGCGATAGACGGGGGGTCGTTGACTGAGGCTGCCCGGGCCGTTGCGGTTGCTGAAACATAAGAAGATCGCAGGAGTTTCTAGCGGCCTCGAGGCGCAACCGCGGCCGTGGCGCCCGCAACCATACAACCGAAAGTGGCTCGGCTAATAATACTCCATCCCACCTTCAAATTGATGAGTGAGAAATACACGATAGATGATAAAGTCATCATCAGCTATCATTACCATTTCTCATCGCCATACGTTTACCATTTATAAACGCGTGTAATTCGATCGGATGACAATATCGGACCGCTTGCATACGTCACATGAAAGACAATGGCGGATCATAAATAACTGCCATCTCGGAAATTAATCACCGATGTGAATATTGGTCGTTGGTTAGCGTATAAAAATTGCAGATTGAGACCTTGGTGCATAAAGTGCATTCTTGTGTAAGTTGCTTGCAGTCAATTTGCAAGGATGTGCGAATGAATGCTGGCTGCGCGGTGAGTAACCGTCGATGCCTCGTGCTCGTGAATTTGGTTTTTCACTAGTAATTTGAGTTACGAGTAGGTAGTACCTACTTGATTTTCACTGTTTTAATTATAGTTATAAATTTAAGCTACCTAAGTATTAACGTATATCTAGGTAATCTATAACACGAAGCAAGCTTTTTTTATTGTAAAACCATATGAAGCGTAGAATAAATCATATACAAATAATATAATAGGTACCATCAGGTTCAAAATTGCATGGTCAATTTATCAATGAATTCATTCATAAATTGGCCATGCAATTCTGAACCCGATAGTACATACTAGAGACTTACTGGTAATGTTTCCATTAAGTAACATTACCAGTAAGTTACCACTGTTACCGGTAAACACGTGTTAACATTCTAAATTTATGACACATGTGAAAAAAAAATTTTTTTTCAATGTCATTGAAAGTATAATTAGTTCAAATTCAAATCGTTTATTTCAGACCAGATGTCCATAGAATTACATAAGAAATACATTATAACAATTCCATATATTTAAAAATAATTATTAAGGCCCTTATTCTGTTCGAAAGATCTATCTAACGACACACAACACAATCGCAATGAAACGAAAAAAAATTCACCCCTACTTCATGTGCATGGGAAGTATTTCTTATTTTACCATTTTGCTCGGCTTGATTAATATACATACTCATATCAAATTTCAGTTTTCTACTACTATCTATCACTGCGCTAAGCCGCGGACGCACATACGGACGGACGAATAGACATACATGGCAAAACTAGGAGAGTACCTAGTTGACTATGGAATCGTTAAAAAACTGTCTTGATTCAAATATTCCATTTTTACTACAAACTATATACAGGGTGTTTCCTGTAATAAGAGCAATAAATTAAAACGTAGATTCTACTCCTCAAACAATTAAACATTTGTTCTACAATTAAAAAAAAAATGAAGTTTTTATATTGTCTCTTTTTCATACATACTAAATAGTATTTTCAATGTACGTTAAAATCCGTCTAATTGTAACATTGCTTGTCACTCTTGTCACCCAACAGAAATAATCAATTCCGCAATACATTGCGTGTTCGAATAAACTTTAAAGTGAAATAAAAATCAAATTAAAAGTTATTTTTAAAAGTCGCTGAACTAATATTGTCCAGTTTGAGGAGTAGAATCTACGGTTTAATTTATTGCCCCTATTACAGGAAACACCCGGTATAACTTTATTAAAATTACCCTTCTAGTTTTATGTTAGTAATGTTACCGGTAACGATGGGAAAATACTCTGTAATATTGGAAATGTTTCTGGTAATATTGGGAATTTACTCTCTCACAGAATCCATTACTTTTTTTATAATACATAATTTTTAAGAAAAAAAAACCGACTTCAATGGGGGTAGCCGGTGAAGGATTATTGTAGATAGATGGTGCACTTAGATTCCATACAATGAAATAACTTGCTTAAAAAACGCAGCGGAGAGGACCAATCGCCAAACGTGAACTATGCGTCGTTGAAGAGTTCCGTTCTGATTATCATCAACAGTTCCACTTCATCAAATGTCACTCTTTTGAATGAAAATGCTTGATTTGTTGATAAAAATACAAAAATCACTATATGTATGCCTTTAAGATTTGAGGAGTTCCCTCGATTCCTCATGGATCCCATCATCAGAACTGCGTTTTGACAAAAACGGGACCAATCTGTATATATATACTTACAATCAAAAAAAGAATTTTCAAAATCGGTTCAGACATGACGGAGTTATGGAGTAACAAACATAAAAAAAAAAAAAAAAAAAAAAAAAACATACACGCCGAATTGAGAACCTCCTCTTTTCAAATCTTGAAGTCGGTTAAAAATAGCATCATTGTAGACTATTGAAGTAATTGACACGATAAAATTACATATTATGCTAATAAAAAAATTAATATTACCCTATGTTACCGATCGAGGGTAATGTTACTGGTAGCATTACTGGCAAATGTTTCCGGTTTTAGTAAGATACTGGTCGTATGGTGGTATGGGTCAACGACCCATACGTAGTGGATATGTACTAGTGATAGGTAACGACCTATCACTAGTACATACCCACTACGATAATACTTAAAAATACTGCTATCGTATGAATAAAAGACAACCAAACCTATAAACGTGGAACTAGTACTTACATGTTTAAAGCACATCAGAGAGCCTAGGCATTAAAAACAACGGATCAGATCTATGGATATGACATTTGGTCCCACAGCGATCCCGCGCGTCTTCGCTTCTTCACTTTTCCAAGTTCAAAGAAGGGTCAAATACAAAAATATACAAAAACTACCTTGTCAATGAGTCAGTCAATGCATTATGGTGACACTTGGTTTTACGAGATGGAAAATAAATATAAAATTACAATCATAACATTAAAAAGTGAAATAAAAATCAAATTAAAAGTTATTTTTAAAAGTCGCTGAACTAATATTGTCCAGTTTGAGGAGTAGAATCTACGGTTTAATTTATTGCCCCTATTACAGGAAACACCCGGTATAACTTTATTAAAATTACCCTTCTAGTTTTATGTTAGTAATGTTACCGGTAACGATGGGAAAATACTCTGTAATATTGGAAATGTTTCTGGTAATATTGGGAATTTACTCTCTCACAGAATCCATTACTTTTTTTATAATACATAATTTTTAAGAAAAAAAAACCGACTTCAATGGGGGTAGCCGGTGAAGGATTATTGTAGATAGATGGTGCACTTAGATTCCATACAATGAAATAACTTGCTTAAAAAACGCAGCGGAGAGGACCAATCGCCAAACATGAACTATGCGTCGTTGAAGAGTTCCGTTCTGATTATCATCAACAGTTCCACTTCATCAAATGTCACTCTTTTGAATGAAAATGCTTGATTTGTTGATAAAAATACAAAAATCACTATATATATGCCTTTAAGATTTGAGGAGTTCCCTCGATTCCTCATGGATCCCATTATCAGAACTGCGTTTTGACAAAAACGGGACCAATCTGTATATATATACTTACAATCAAAAAAAGAATTTTCAAAATCGGTTCAGACATGACGGAGTTATGGAGTAACAAACATAAAAAAAAAAAAAAAAAAAAAAAACATACACGCCGAATTGAGAACCTCCTCTTTTCAAATCTTGAAGTCGGTTAAAAATAGCATCATTGTAGACTATTGAAGTAATTGACACGATAAAATTACATATTATGCTAATAAAAAAATTAATATTACCCTATGTTACCGATCGAGGGTAATGTTACTGGTAGCATTACTGGCAAATGTTTCCGGTTTTAGTAAGATACTGGTCGTATGGTGGTATGGGTCAACGACCCATACGTAGTGGATATGTACTAGTGATAGGTAACGACCTATCACTAGTACATACCCACTACGATAATACTTAAAAATACTGCTATCGTATGAATAAAAGACAACCAAACCTATAAACGTGGAACTAGTACTTACATGTTTAAAGCACATCAGAGAGCCTAGGCATTAAAAACAACGGATCAGATCTATGGATATGACATTTGGTCCCACAGCGATCCCGCGCGTCTTCGCTTCTTCACTTTTCCAAGTTCAAAGAAGGGTCAAATACAAAAATATACAAAAACTACCTAGTCAATGAGTCAGTCAATGCATTATGGTGACACTTGGTTTTACGAGATGGAAAATAAATATAAAATTACAATCATAACATTAAAATATACTCTTTATACGATTTTTATCGTTATAAAGACAAAGCTGCTCGTTTTAGCGTTTGTTGATCGAGATGTGGGCGCCGCCGCATGATTCAATTGTTTACTTTAATATGAACATCAATTCCTTTTCAACCATTTTCAACCATATGTTTCGTTTCTCTTATATTTTTGAAAGAAAATTATATGTTATCTTTACCAAACTAACAACTGTTTAAGAATTATTAGAATGGCGCAGGCGATGTTTTTAAAGATCCATTTAATTTAAATATTCTTTGTATTCGTTGACTGCAAATTTATTTCATTACCTTAAACAATTCCGAGGTTAGTTAGAAATATATTTGCGGCTAAATAACTATGTATGTTTTAACTAGATCAGCATTCGCGTAAGCCAGAAGTGCCTAGTCGTAAACGGCTTGTAAACATTGCAAACGTTTAAATCGCTACTACATTGCTTTGACACTATTTAGTATTTAGGTTTAGGTACCTAACTCATTGATTGCTGTCTATTGAGTTACAAACTACAAATTTCAATGGAAGTTATTAATAGCTGTACCTATAGCAAATAGGTACCTAAGTATGTAGGTCTAAATAATGTTTATTTCCTGTGCAGCTGATTTCGTGACCAAGCATGTGTAGCAAAACAAAGGCATAAAGGCTAAGTAACTTAAAAAAAAAAAAATATTTGACATTTCATTTTTCGTTTTCCCAAAAACTAAACTGTTCTCAGTTTAATTAATATTACTTAGTACCGTATAACAAACCTAATTCTCGTGAATTACCTTGGTTGTCTAAATCTCTTAGCAAATGCTTAATGTATCCAGGTGCCGTATCCTGATTTTAAAATACATAAAATATACATTAAAAACACAATATATTTCAAATATAATTCCAACACAACAAACAATCAACCAATACTGAAGTTGTATTGGAGTTGCATCGGAATATTTATCAAGCAAATTCTGATATTTCTGATTCAGACGTTTAGGCGCTAGCTTTGGAGTTGAAAGCATTGGAGTTGTATTGAAGTTGGATCGTTTCAGAACATGTTTGATGTTTGTTTTGATTGTTTTACCTCTACTTTTACTGTTTATAACTTATATTTTATGTGTTTCTTTATTTTGAGGTGTGCAATAAAGAGTATTTATGTTATGTTATGTTTTAAAGTTAGAATACGGCCCTAGCACTTACGCGGTGTGTAAATTTATCCGAGTAATGACTCGTGGCGTGGACCTTCGGAGGCGGCCAGGTTCAAGGAAAACCTAGACTGCTCATTCATTGCCTTACGTTATCTAAACACAGGGTACCGGTTCTCGGACGATAATGAATTGTTCCTTTTTCTCAGTCTTTGATGTTCAGTGTTTCTGATCCTCAGATGTATTCATTGCTAAATAAATATTCCATCAAATTCATGACGCGTTAGAATTTATTTTACACCTGGAACTCATATAAATATATTCGTGGAATAATTTTAGTCTGTGTTCAAAGCTATAAACCTACTTATATTAACTGAATTTTAGTGGACACAAAGCGTAGCATATCCATCTCAGAGGTATTTATAAATGACAAACAGTTCTATTCGCGATGAACGCTTGCCCTCAGTTCAGTATTAAATGTAAATTATATTCCATAAGAGGTTGTTGAAATCACTGAAATGTAATTAAACTGTACAACCAATAAGAATACATAACCGTGTTTACATTGAATTTTCATTGTTGTTAACATAGCCTCATGAGCATATAATTGGTTTTCTTTATGGAACTGTTTGCAATATGGAATTGCATTCGACCGCGACGACGCGGCTGTGGTTACAAACACATACAATTCACGTTGCCTTCTCGCGTTTTCTGGAACTTTAGTAAGAGACGAATACATTTCTACCAAATGACGACAGCAAACACAATCATATTTGTAAATACAGTCTGAACAATCTATCAATCACAAGCGATTGGTTCTCGTAATTCTCTCCTCTCTAGTAATAGAACCCGTCTAAGTATGTAGATGGGTACATATATACGTATCCAAAACAACGAGCTGTTAACAGATGTTTATGAAACTGCCCAATGATATTTATGAAATGCTTCTGTTTACGACTCTACAGCTTAAGAATGTTAATCGGTACTTTTCACTTTAAACGGATTGCGTTTCTACTTCTACCTGAAAATTTAATTGCACATATTTAAAAGGTCACCATAAATTATACACGACTCCTGTTACAAATTGTTACTGCTTGAAGTTGTAATTAAAATATCGATTGTCGTCTCGGCGGGACGATATAAAGAAATGTCAAAACGGTCACCGTTTTGAACCGAATCGCCTTGAGATTGTCGCCAGCGACAGAGCTCGGTAACGCGACACTGGCTGTAGTTTTTTCTCATTATTACGTCGGTGTTTAGTAGAAGCCGTCGTTATTTGGTCTAGAAACGATTGTCCGGAGGAGAACAATGAGGGCGACAGCCGCGATTAATAAACTAATGTGTGTAATTGTTTCTGCGCGGCGCTCGTTGCGTTCGCGTCATTATTTTGACTATGAGCGATCGACTTCGTGCCTCCGATAAGGCACACGCTCGCGGTCGTGATTTTGTTTCATTGTGCACTTATTGTTATTAAATGTCGCGGGAAAGTCGAGCTTCCGTATTTAGCTGGTAGACCGATATAATCGTTCTTCTGTCATATACCTACTTACCACTTTGTCTTTTTGAGACAGTCACAGTAAAGCTGCTTACATACATGCTGTTATTTTTCCTTTGAATTTAATAAGTAGCTGCTTAAGATATGTAGGTATTTGACTTAATAATGTATCTTAAACCGTAAAGTTACTTATTGGATCGTCCGTTTCACCTATCCGGATCACCTGTAGGTAGATGATTTAACTAAATTCTTGATGCTAAGTATTTTTTCATTTTAATTTTCATTCAATATCGTATGTAAATAGAAAGTAATAGAATAATAATAATATTTATTTATTTATTTATTACCTATCCTAAAAAAATCCCCGTTATTCATGGTTACAGTATGCGAATACATATTATCTGTACCTTCTTTTAAACTCAAATATAAAAACCATCTCCTAAATTTACAAATAACCTGAATATTAAGTACCAATGTTACTCAGAAATTTATTGTTAGCTTAATAAAATATGGCTGTGTAATGATGGACTAGTGGTTTTAGAGTTTCAATTATTATAATGTATATTCTTTATATGATAATGTGTCTAGTTATGATTATTTAAATATCATGTAACCTGCTTTCGTAGCTGATCTCAGATTCTACAAAATTAAGTAACTATAAATAAGTTAGAAATAAGATTTTCTTTTTATATAATTTTCAGTTGTGCTCTTTTAAAAAGGTTTCCACGGAAGATCAGCGTTAAGATATCCCTAGGATACCTTAACACCAAGCTGAGTGGAAACCCTTTCAGTGACGCTTTATTTAAAATACTCCTGTAACAATTTGATGTTTTTTTTATTTTGTATTACCAAGCGTCCTGAATAAAATTATTCTTATTCTTAAATACGTTGCGTTGAGAATCCGGTCTAACAAAATATTAGTCATGAAATGCATTAACCAATACATATTTATCTTCCACTGGTTTTCATCCGCAATCAAGGATTACATTTATTAATACAAACCTCTATCATATCTCAACAATGTTTCTCTAATGGAATGTATCGGCATTGTCTAAACAGATGGGAAGAGATTCCACTCAAACGGGTCGACTTTTTGCTCCCAGCGCGGAATTTCGCAGCAGTTAAGGTTCAAATTTGCTTGCAGGGTATCGAATTAAATTTGAGAGCTATCTGGGTGAGTTTGTAAGCAGTGTTTGATGGCAATAAATTATCGTGTCGGAACACAAAAGATGGCATTGTGGCACACGGCGACGTCCGATAACGATCTAGCGACCGGCCGAGACACTCCCGTGCAGCTAATCCTTTAAATTACACTTGACATGGCATGAGACAATAAGCACTTGTAGTTTTACTATCTATTGTTACTTTTTCAATCTGTGGTTAGCTACAAAGTCGAATTAGTTACGCAATTGTAAGTTGCAATTGGGTCAATATGTTATATTGAATGGGTTTATTCTGTTTTCCTACTCGAATAAACCAAACTTGCACCGATTTTTGAGATTAGATCTGACATTTTAAACTCTGAATAAAATGATGAAAAGATGTTTTAAAAATAACAGCGATAGGAATTTAAAATCACAAATTATTTAAACTAATAATTTCATGCAAAAATAATGACGACAAACTCTTCTATGCTATTATTTTCGTGCTTAATTTAATTGAATTCGAGCTCCTGAAACTCATAAATCGGCCCCCTAATCATAAGGAAGAACAACTACTAATTAAAAATTTGTGAGTCATTGAGAATTATAGTAAAGTAACATATAAGACCGTTCCCGACCTTAAACGTGGGTATACGTTATATTTTACTTTACTATAACATAACTACTATTTTTAACATTTACGACTAACGTAATATTTTTTGCAAAATAACTGATAGCACGTAACCTTTACCGTTGACATGACGAAATTGTCTTAAGGCAGACTGACAGACATTGAGGAAGTGACTCATGTGACAGTAATCATTATATCAAATCGGACAGAATTGACAGATTACTGCAAAATATTCCGCAAAATTATGAAAAATTTAACCGATTTCTTCTAGCGTATAATGCTCTTATTATCGCTAGCATTTTGATATAAGATCTAGAGTCCAGCGCCGCGCGCCGTGGCGACAGCGGCCGTCGCGGGCGCAGGCGATACGCTCTCGTGTTCCGCACTCGTCGTTTTATGTCCAATCAATTTAAATAATAGCCCCCCAACCTACCTGCGAAACCACGACCCTTCCAGTTTATCGTCACAGGGGCTATTTTTATGTCATTCGAAATCATGTTCTGTAACTATGAGAGTATATCGTTCTTGTTGAATATATAAATTATACATGTATTTTATTTATTGCAGTGCTTTTTAATAACGG
Source organism: Pammene aurita (assembly GCA_947086415.1). Taxonomy (NCBI): domain Eukaryota; kingdom Metazoa; phylum Arthropoda; class Insecta; order Lepidoptera; family Tortricidae; genus Pammene; species Pammene aurita. Next base: position 31,854,093 of record OX352298.1, read on the forward strand.
TCGGTTAAGTATATGTTATATAATATATAATACTTAGCTAGTTGTTGTTAATTTTCTGAAGTTATCTTATGTCAATATTAATGACTGCATGTTTAAAGGTCGTGTGTGAAACAGGGCACGGTCGGCCGGGCTATGTGCGAAAATGTTGCACAAATGCACACAACCTGTAATTTGTGTTTATTGCTCATTTACTGTGTTAACAACCAAGATTTTAAATATTAACAATTTATTGTATTAGTAATAAATCTTTACAAGTTTGTTTGTAGACTCTTTTTTATACAAAAACTAGTCAAATACAATTAGGGAAATGCAAGTACAGAGGCGACCTTATCCCTTTAGGGGATCGCTTCCAGTTAACCTTTGAGTAGATGAGAGAATAAGTGAAAAGAGGTAGACAAAGAAGGCAACATGTACAACAAGGCACGAGAAAATAAATATCAATACACAAGTCAATCTTAACAACATATATTTGTTTCATTATTAATTAATTAACATTGTATTTACTATTTTTTTAATTTAATGTCAAATTATAACAATAGTCTCTACATCATCTGTGACATCTGCGTTTATAAAATTTTCGCCAACGTTTACGACATTTCGTAGATCGTTAAGCAAAAGGAAAAACGCTAGGTTGGACAGGGAAGACCCTTGCGGTGTGCCTATATTAATGAACGGCCATCTGATTTTAAGTTTCCTCTTTGACACACTACGTATTGTTTTCTGTCTCGAAAAAATCCACCATGAAGTTTAAGGCGGGTCCGCGAGAGTCGTACTGATGCATTCCGTTTGATAATGCTACACACTACTAATGGTCCACCACATCGAAGGCTTTAGAGAGGTCAAAAACAAGAACTGCGACCACTCTCTTTTCCAAAATGAGTCGCAATGAAGATACGACGTGTTGCTTCACTAGCCATCATTGTGGTAGGGGTAGGTAGATCTCCCTACATACCGTGTAGGGAGATCTTACTATTTAGAGAGCTTACTATGCTTAGTTCTTTTATTCAGGAATGGTCTTGATCTATCTAATACTTAATCACTGATTATTGCAAAATCCTTATTGCAACTAAAAGTTCCATGTCTGATTACACACGCTACCTACAAAAGTAAATACTTTTGTATACTTATTGCAAATTGGTTTTCTTAAGGAAAACACGGTCGGTAATTCATCGTTTATTCAGCGTCGTACCTACTTCATCCATTTGCAATTTGTCATTTAGATGATGGATGTCCGATGTGCACGTGAATAAATAAATTAGCGTCTCTCAAAAGTGAAATTGATATTAGTAGCTCAGAGGTCGCTCATTGTGTGGCTCGGGACATTTGTCTACTATTATCATTTCGGGACCGGTTATTTCATGTACCTGTCTACATGGCGCCTAACTATTCATATTCAAATTCGATTCTCGTGTTGGGTAATTCCTAACATTTATAAACAATTGTGTAAGCCGATTGAACGGTGATTTGAGTCGATCTGAATGTTAAGTGAGATTAATCGGTGTTTGCTCAGTCGGTTGAGATTGAATTGCGATTAGGTAGCGGGGTGTTCTAGTTAACGTGACCTAACGAGGTATCGGAGGAGCAGTCGGGAGCGCAGTTGTGACGTGTGGCCGGCCATTGGAAGACGGTGCGCCGGCGCAGCCTCGGAGTCCCGCTGCGCGGCTCCGCGCGGGTCAGCCGGCTTATTCATTAGCGCAGTGTTCCTCCCACCGCCGCCGCTCATTTTGTTTTATTTATGGCCGCCGAGCCGAGGTGAGACCCCAATTTCGCATACGCCTGTGGCTCGATAATTATAGCCTAGCCACGGCTGAAAAAGGACGCCATTTTATATTCAATTTAACCTTCTCGCAGCCGTCCTTGGGCTCGAAATGATATACGTATGCAAAATTAGGGCTATTACAAGTTACAAAAATGCTGACATGTTGTGCATACAGATTTTTTGCGGTTGCGTTGCACTCGTTTTATAGAGTTAGGCGACTACTACCTTCGTTGGTAATATTCCTGTATTATGTATCGGGTAATCGCCTGTCGCGAATCATGCATATTAATATGTTCTATTTATCGCTGATGTTATCTGCGGGCTAACTGTGCAGTATGCACGTATGTGTAGTTATAAAAGCAGTCGGAAAATGTTTAAAATTATGCAGGCCGCCGCCTCTAATCGTCGGTTTTCTTTTTAACAGGTTGTAGTATGTGATGACCTGATGTAGTTCAAAAGATCATAAGTCGTTAAGTCTAGTTGAAATTAAAATAAGAATCACAGTTAATTTACAAAAATAATCTTTCCACGTACATATTTATATATGTCTATTAATCACCTATTAATTCCAACAATATATACTCTGTAACCTAATGCAATCCTCTGATTAAAACAGGGGTTTCATTTACTTTTATACAAGCGAAAAGTCTGCGAGTAAGGTTACGTTCTTGGACCTGTATTAGCTTACAGAGTACTCATATAAAACTTAACGTGTCGTGTTATTTATAGGTTCAAATTAAATTTATTGGAGAGCGATATCCTTCCTAAAATGAAACAAGAATGCCCAAGAGGCCCGGTGGCAAAAAGGTCTCTCGTGTCCGCGATGCCGAAATAACCCTAAACTGAGCATTTGTTATCGTTATCTCGCACGGAGCGTGGCTAATGTGGCTGCGCGCAGATACACCCGATCGATTTATGTCGTCCTGCCAGTTGGCACCCACGACAAATTGATAATTAATTTTCGACGGATTCCTTTGATCGTCCCGATGTTTGCGAGCTCCGTGACTACCGTTAAACTGGCCTATAAAGGAAAAGTCCTAATAAATTTATCATTTAATTAAATCTTTGATCGTTTTGGATATTGCAATTTTGCATTGGCGGTCGACAGAGGGCAGGCAACAACAATGGTTTGTGAGTGATGTGTAGTTGGGAGCCGTGCTAAGCCAAGACGAACTGTGAATGCTTGTGCCTGCAAAGTTTATACTCCTTTTTGGCTTCGAGTGAGTGAAGCTATGCATTGTTCCCCGATAAGCGGTATAAATAATCGTCTCTAACTGATGGACGCCGCGGCCGGAGCTTCTTCGAGAATTATTGTCTATTTCCTTGGGACAACCGCGGCCAACTCATTCGTCTCTCACAATGAGCTTTTGTATTTAATGTATATACGAACCTATTCTTGTTAACATTCTATTACGCAAATTGAATGAAGGAATCTGAAACATTTACAGGTTTTGCGTCAGTTAGTTACTTTGCGCATCGGATTTTATCGTTCGTCGTATTGGGTATGACGTATTATTTTCCGCATTGTCAATTAAATCAAAGCAATAAAGATAAATGTTGTGGAAAGTGATGCGTAATCAAAGAGTTATGTGCAGCGCGGGCCGAGCGGTTTTCCCACGCCCGCGCGCACCACAGACAAAGACTCTACCTAATGGATGCCCATTGATAAAAACTGTTACTACCTCTGAGATTTACGTATCAAGACTAATTTTATACAGGTATTTGGAGATATTTTTGAAACATCCTTAAAAAATTTACGGCTCTGCGGGATTTCCCCTGTGTGTACATATGTATTGTACATATCAATATGTTTTCTAATACATAAGTACTTACCTACATGAATTACATGGTGATATACGTAAGTACCTAATCTAGGTAACTACTACTATTGAAACGTGATTTAAATGAATCATAGGTGAATTACCTACTTACAGTACTTACTAGCTCTCTTCTTTATAGTTGATATCATCAATATTTCTAGTAATTTATGATTCAGTGTTCGTCATTCTTGTAAATTACGAATTAGGTACTTACATTGTTAGTTTAGTAGGTTAATGACATTAGTGCAACATGTGTGTTTTTAAAAAGGCAATGTCAAATAGGTATTCGAGCCGGACGTAACCAAGTGGAAGCGACCGCAACGTATCCTGTAACAAATACTCTCGATAACATATCGGGATGTTCGAAGCGCGTTAACGTTACTAACAAAAAACAATATTTTGTACTCGTTCACCAACTTATGTAAACAGTCCGAAACTAATCATAAGCAATTATCACGAAGATTTACGGTCCTAAATTCACTAAAAGGTTTGAAAAGATTGGCTTTATTAACTTTGCGCTTGCAAAAAATCCTGGCCTCTGTCATCGGTTGATTTTGTCAAGTTGCTGAAGATATCGATTTTGATTTGAGCACCGAAAGCGATCTGGAAATTTGGAACCTTTTATGTAACCCGATAGGGGCCGCGACCGCGCCCGCGCCGGCGCGCCGCCGCTGCGCATACCCGGACCTTACCGAAGTGAAATTCCATATAGCCCAGTTCGACATTATCTTAACCTTTAAAATGAGCGATAAACTTAACAAAAAATATAAATATGTAAACAAAAACAAAACAGGCGCGACTTATCGCTTCTTCTCGACACGGTAGTCGTTTCACACTGATTATTTGAAAATAAAAGATATGTGTCATAAAAATATGCGTGTCAAGCGACACGTCGCCCCACAAAGCGCCTCGAACAGTGTTTAATCCTTTGAAACAATGCTAATGGATGTGCGCAAAGCGAGCCGCCGTAAGTCCTGTCAGCGCCGGGCGGCGCTCACCATCGCCCCGTCGCCTCAACTTAACGCTTCGCTCGCCACCAATAAAGTTGACATTAAATTAGAGCTTTATTCCTTTTCTCCCTGAAACCACGGCATTGTAAATAAATATTTTATTAAACGTGTTCACTGGACGCATTTTAGTGTGAGCGATGAACACGGGTTCACGTCAAAACATCTTTATCAGGTTATTTGTCTTATAAAATATAATCAAGAGGCTCTCCGGGACCGTCAGCAAAAGAGGACCTTTAGTGTGATACGTGTGCGACTGTTTATTTTACACCCACGTGATGTGATGTGATCACTTCGCTTTGAGCCGGGGATAAACAATAATAGCGTCGATTACGTGTCTTATTTTTTGTGTGGAGATGAGTTTTCGATGAGAGCGGCTGGTTATGTGTGACGGTGTGAAGCGAGCGCAGACCGTACCCGAGATTAAACCACCGGCGCGCGGCCGCGCGGACTAAACGCAATTCGACAGCTGGAATCGTGAACTTCTGATATGATGATAAATCAATAACTCATGCTAGTACAGCTCATTTGCTTTTTGTCCATGGAGCGCAATAGTTAAAGACGTAGCTTTTACAGTTTATATTCTCGATTAGAGATCTTTAGCGTCTTTTGTCGTGTCTAGGTAATATTTGACTAACGGCAATTAACGTCTATACACGGCTTCACAGTTCTAACCTACAGATTTAAGAAACCATTATAAATAACATTAGACTATACAAAGATGCGTAATAATTTGATGCATCGTGCCAAATGCTCATTGTCCGTTCTGTAGATAAATATAATTTGTTTGTTTTGACGAGGTTGGTGGTTCGGCAACTGTAGTTATTGCCATTTGGGCTATATAACCGGCCAACTCAAAAGTTGTCGAGAGGTTCACAGAAAGTGAACATAGGTAAGACAAATCTCGTGATCTCCCATGTGCCTGATGTGCCAAGATTAGCAATTTTCACGACCTGTAACAAATCCGTAGAATATAAATTCATCCCTATGGCCTAGAGCCGTACGTATTCTAACTTTAACCCTTAGCCAGGCTTCGCAATATTTTGACTTTTGAATACCGATTCCGATAGCCATCAGCATGAAAAGAAAAGTAATTTCTTCATTTTGAATTAATATTATTATTTCAAAAAAAACCTATGGTCGTTATATGTCCACTGCCCGTTACCGGTGGTACCATGTGGTACGTATTTGGCCACTACCCAGCTAGTGATAAGTACATAATGATTTTAAAGGTTAGTCACAAAGGTCATAGGCTTACTAAACCACAGTATAAATAAGTAAATAGTAATATATATTTGAATTATGGCTGTGGATCGCGAATTTAACCGTTGAATTCAAATTTTAATACCAAATATATTGCAAAATCTTCATTTCACTTAAGTAATTTTTGTAAACGGGCAGAAGATCATATACGAACCACGAACTTTTAGAGCGAATATTGTACCAAAAAACAATAAGTCTGGCATATTGTAACATTATCATATATGCTACAAAAAAATTACAACATATAGCACTTACCGTATTTATTTGCGATTTTACCAGAAGTAACGCACAAAAACGACCATTTTCAGTGAATTTTAATTTGACAACAAAAACGTCCATAAAATTTCCTTTCACAGATCTGTTTTCTTTGCGTTCGGAAACCGTTTACTGTATAACATATTATACGATAATTACATTTAGTGGTCCTTGTATTTTTTCTGCTCGTCAAATAAAAAACATTTTCACACCACCTGCTCGACAATGCTAAATTATATATCATGCAAACCTGACCGAAAGCAAATCATTATAGCCCTTGGCTTTAGCCAGGTTATAATGTTGTACTAAATCTCATTATAACCCGCTGGTTAATAATGTGATTTCACTTCCCATAGTTCTTATTGTTATGTGCTTAAAGTCTAATTTCGTAAAGTCCGCACGGTGCACGGGCCCGCGCCGCCGCGTCGTCGAACTGATTTGAAACTCGCGCTGGCCACCTCAATTTTAAATACCAAAAACAAATGCCGCGAGTGTCATACGAGCTGCAGTATACGGAGTAAAACTGCAGGTTCTACAAAAATAGAAGATAAAATTCGAATAAAATGGACTAATGTATCAATAATCAATTTATACTTTTGATTTACTTTAAAAAACCGGCCCAGTACGTGTCGGACCACGCATAGGAGGATTCCGTACATTCAATGGAATAAGAACCAAACTAATACCAAAAGGTCGTATCTGATGCCTATGGAGGAAGTTTCTTGGAGATAACTCAAAAATGGCTGAACCGATAATGTTCAAAACAATTTTCGTAGAAAGTATGATAAGGCGCATCTCCTCAAATTTCTTCATATTTTTTGGACTTACGGTTCAAAAGTTACAGGGGGAGGACACAATTTTTCTGACTGTCAAAGCGATTATTTCAGAAAATATTCACTTAATCAAAAAATGCTCAAAGAAATCTCAATGTTATTTTTAAAGACCTATCGATTGATGTGTCACATGTTGATATTTGGTTAAATTTTTTTCATTTTTTATTTAGTTACATGTATGGAGCCCCCCCCCCCTAAAATTTTTGTTTTTTCAAATTTAACTACATAACTAAGTAGCGGCATACAAAATACACCTTATGTGTAAATTTTATTCATATACGTCGTATAGTTTCCAAGTAAAATGGCTGTGACATACGGACGGACAGACAGACAGACATGACAAATACATAAGGGTTCCGTTTTTTGCCATTTGGCTACGGGACCCTAATAAAAATCCGTTTCTAGTAGTAGCCTTAACTATTTTATTGTCTCACAAGAGGTGAGAAAAGTAGAGTATACTCCTCGGGGATAAAGCTGTTTTTGTCACGGGCGCGCTTAAACCCCTCACTGCACTCAGGACTCAGTCTTAATTCCCTCGCTACGCTCGGGAATTAACTCGTAACCCCCTCGCTGCGTTCGGGAGTAAAGTCTGGAGTCCTTCGTTCCGTTCGGGATTCAATATCGCGCCCGTGACATAAAACAGTGCTTTATCCCCTTGGTGTACAATCTACTATTACCTACCATGTGGTCGTTAGGAGATTACAACCTGGCTAAGGATTAAAACACGTTTAGACACGATCCGTTCAATACAGCTCCAATGCATTAACTACGCAATACAGCTAGCGCTTAAACGTCTGAATCAGAAATACCAGAATTTTCTTGAAAATTATTCCGATCCAACTGCAATATAACTTCAATATTGGTTGATTATTTTCTGTATGTTGGAGTTATGTTTGAGATAGTGTTTTAATGTATTGTTTATGTAATTTAAAATTAGAATACGGCACCTAGGCAGTGGAAAACGCTCGTATCGAAGCGGGGCGGCGATTCTCAAGTAAAAGCTCGACCGGTTGGCGGGAGGAAGGGGCGTCGGCGTCGCACGTCGCAATCACGGCACTTGTCGCGTTTTCATCACTTGCGCTCGCGCAAAAGTAACGTAATTATGGATGCAAATCGATGGCCAGTAATCGAGCCGACGAGTTGACGCAGTAAATTAGCGATACACCGCTTAATGTTTATAGTGGCTGGACACTTAACGAAACGGGGAGTAGCTATTACGTGCGTAGCCCGGTAAATTATATGCACTAAGTAAGTGTGCTGTGAAAAGCTATGCAGCTTCGTGCAAATAAGCGACAGTTTTTTAAGAAGAAATATTGTTTGTATTATTTAATTAAAATATAATAATTAATTACAATTACACCGCTTAAACTACAATACCATAAGTAAAATGTTCTAAACGTGTTCTAATGTTAAATTTGGTGTAAAGTAGTCTTTTTAGGGTTCCGTACTTCAAAAGGAAAAAAACGGAACCCTTATGGGATCACTCGATTTCTTCGATTCGTGTTTGTCTGTCCGTCTGTCACAGCTAATTTAATCCGAAACTACTGGACCGATTGAGTTGAAATTTGGTACAAATATGTAAGTTGTTGACCCGAAGACGGACGTATAACGAAAATTAATGAATCTTAAACATGCGGGCCACTTTTGGAGGGTAAATTACAAAATAAAATAAAAAAGTTTTGCAAACTATGTTGTGTTACATATAAAATGCATATGAAAGGGTTTATTATGAGCATTTTAAATATGTTTTTTTTTTTAATTTTATAATTTAATGATAAACAGTTTGAAAAACAGAGCGAACACTACATCCTGATTATTTGAGGTGTGCAATAAAAAGTATTTATGTTATGTTATGTTATCCTTTTAAACAAATTTGGGTCATGTTTAAAACTACTTACGGAATTTACATAATTAACATACATAACCCTCTCCACGCGAGTTGAACTCGCACTTGTCCGGTTTTCTCACAACACATCAGAATTTTCTCAATCTATCTTAATATCACCTTTACAAGATAGTAGTAATACGAATCCGCGTCAGTGTGATAAGTCCAGTGATCGGAATTGGTAGTGCCATTTCGCGGAACTTCGGTGCGTAAGCTTAGTATATGGATATAGTTTTTACCCCGGGATTTGATATGAAAATTTTAAAGTTGGTGTTTGGTTTAAAAATGTTTTAAAGAACTGCGGGCCTAACGTAAGTATGAAAAATGTGGTTTCAGTTTTAGATATCGGGCATCAAAAGAAATAGATTGACAGTAGAAAATATTGATAAAAAATATGGTTTGCTACTATAATTTCAAAGAAAGTAATAATCTAATCATGTTAATTTAATATAATGATGTTGATGTCTTGTGTTTTATTTTATGATTGTATTATTGTTAATTGTAACTATTAAACGAAAGTAATTTTAAGAGATGATGTATTTATAATGACATTTTTTTTACTTCTGCGTTTTGAAGAAAATTTTCTGTGAGAAATACGAGTCGAAGAATCTCAAGTCTTATCCATGTTATTTACAATGTTTAAGGTCATTCACCCGAAATGGCACTAGCTATTCCGATCACTGGTGATAACTGTGCAAGACTAAAGTTTAAAAAGTTTCTAGAAGCCGATCGGTTCTAACCAAACGGTAAGAAACAAAAGATAAATACGAAGTTGATCTATGTCGGAAGCGAAGATTCCATCGCTCGGATGACTTGCAAGTGCGCGCATGCTCTCATTGACTCCGCCATTGACCCCTACCCATCACAATAATACAAATGGGCTTACATCCTCTGGGCATTGGCAACCACAACATTGAAAGAACATTGAACACCGATAAATAACAGATCTCTCTCCAGGGACGCGGTTTGTGAATGGAGGGTGTTTTTAATTTCGCACCTGGTCTTACCGAGTACCGATATTGTTTACATTTTCAAACAACATTGATAATGTGGAATTTACTTTACAATTATCACAATAGGTGTGTTATAATACGATATGTATATTTTTTATGTAGCAAATTTGACTGCTAGTAACATTATTGATTTCGAAAAAAAAGCGTATCGTAAAATGGGGTGAGTAGGGACAAAACCGAAGTTCGAACCTGGATTAAAGTTTATTTTTATATGTGGCACGTTGATTTTGATACATATAAAATAGGCCGATCGTATGAATATTTTATTTATTATCTGTCGATTAATTTCATAATTTTAATGATACACACAAAATAGTGTGAAATCCCAACTCACCCCGTAGTTGGGGTTGGTAGGGATCGCAATATGGTGAGTGGGGAAATTGCTAGGATTGTCATTTTTGAATTATGAACATTGCAATAGCTTGACGTGTTAAGAGAATATTTTATTTTCGTAGTGATTCTGATTTAACAACCCTTGATCTAAAAATACCAACTCTCCCCTCTAGCATCTCTAGTCTCCCCATTCACGAGCCAACTGCCCACGTTATCTCTTCTTCCCCGTTTTACGGTACCTATTTAGCATGAATTTGAGCCCTCTACCTTACTCAACTGACTCGCTAATTCAACTAAGCAGTCATTCTTGTGGTTAAAAACCTTTATAAATAAAATAAAAAGACTCGATATTTTTTTGTTAACTACACTAGAAGGTGTTTCAAAGTCATTCTGAAAAGTTGGCAGTTTGAAATCACTTGGCAAATCACCTATTTAATTTCTCACTCACACGAAATGTTAACTACGCTGTCCGTGTTTGAACGTAACTTCTGAAACAGGTCTAACACGAGCTACGGCTTCTTTCTCGAATATGTACCCAAGTAAACTCCATTATGGAAAGACACATGCTCCAGAATGAATGAAGTGTATCGTTTCATTAACAGAGCCCGAGCAAACACTTCGGTGTCTTGTTTCAAAAGGTTTTTTAAACAGAGTGAAAGGCGTCCGCGTCTCCTTAAAAGCCTTGTTGGTTATTTTTGTTAGCGTGCCTCGAAATGCAGTTTCGTGTTCATTCAAAAAATTACACGTGGTTAGTGCTTGCAAAGATTCAACAGTATTTTTATTAAAGAGCATTTCGCTAGTTTGAATATCTTTAATATGCGACAATATTAAATGGTTACAAAATCATTATATTTAAAGATGTCTCTAAAGAATAATATAATGCTGGTTCCATACGTAGTTTTTATTCAGTTTTTTTTTAGTGACGATATCATAATTTATTTCTTTGTGTAGGTAACCTCTACCTCTCTAAATCTTGTTTATTTAGCCTAAATATGCTTCTCAAGAAATATCTCCTAACACCTCTTAATAACTAAATACTTAGAAATATTAAACCCTCTAATCCAGGGGCCATTCCCTCACTATCTATAAAGGTAAGTAGTAAGTAAATGAATACGGTGGAGCGCGTCGACAGCGGCGTCACACAAAGATATTTTTCATCGGCAAACACCGACGGGTTCTGTACACACGACAACGGTGCATATTCATGATGTCCGACAAGTAGTGCGACACTAGCCTGTGTACGTTCAATATTTGATTAGTATTTAGTCGCCGAATGTATAATTGAGTGGCAGTTGGGCTGTACTAATTAGCTACGCGCGTTTTGTACTAATAATAACATGGTTGTTTGTCAGCCGGATTTAAAACTATTTTAGAATGATTTCTTAAAAATAGACGGTTTTTGCTTTAGGTAGACAGAGATGCACAGTATAGGTGTCGTAAAAATACACTTTTATTTTGATAAACCGTTAGTAACCGAAATCTTCAATTTTCGTCGTAAAAATGACAACATATGAAGTAAGTAAATTTGGAAGCACTATAAAAATAAATCAAAGATGGCGAACGGAAAGAGTGAGTCATATCTTGCGGTTTCTTAAACTATTTAGTGAACATGCGCTCCTCATTCTGATTTGTGAACTCCTAATTTACTAAATTGCCTTTGAGTCACTTGAAACCGCCCAAAAAAAGGTGTCGGCACATAGGCATCTTATAAGTTTTCAGTTGAGTCATTGGAAGATGCTTATTATTAGATGATAGGTATAGTTATGGTAGGCCATACATATTACCTCGTACGAGTATGCACTCTAGTCTTACGACTTCAAAATCAAATATAAAATGATTTATCAAAATATTTTATAATTATCTTTACGTTATTAATTTTGTCATCGCTTAAGAATTAAGATAAGTTACTATTTCTAAGTACAATAAAAATTGTGCCAGCTTAATAGTTTTATATGTTACTTTAGATGTACTCATGTAATATTTGTATTTTAAAAATATTTCTACTAGTTTAATATATCTATTTCGGAAAAGTTTGCACAAAGAAGTTATTCTTATATACACAGGTGAAGCACATAAAAGCTAACATGGCCGGGGCCAACGGTTCGCATTAACAGAATGAGCGGCGTTACAAAAAACTGCCCTTAAACTATTTGTAGTGGTTTCCACAAAATACAAAAAATTTAACATCAAAAACCAGTCAGCATTGGTCGGTGCTTTTCGACTCCTGGCCTTGTACAAAAAACGATGTGTTAAGGAATGTAAAGAGCCATTTAATTATCCTAATATATTGTTATGGTCGCTGAGGGAGGCGATAATAAATTATCGAAGATATAGCGCTAGGACTAGGTGGTGAATGACGCACGTTTCTAACTTCTGTTAGGACATTTTGTTATATAGTGTAGCAGTAGGTATACGAGCGGTAACACAACCCGGGAGAGCGCGCTCTCACGATACTCCTGCACCCGCTGCTGGCTCGGTGCGATGATCCTTCGCGTTTTTATTCCCTTTTTACCTCGACTCCAGCGAGCCTTCATTATGCGTCCGCAAGTGCTCGATCTGTGCAGGTAGCGATTGCGTTTCACATCAAAACTTGACCTTAGGTATTCGATACGCGTTCCTTTTTTTGTTCATCACATATGAGCTTTTGATGTGTTGTAATTTGATAATTTGCGAAAACGGATTAGTGTAAATCGTGTTTGTAAACTGGTTTGGTGGTTGACTGGCTGTGGCTGCAGTTACATACCTGAGTGATGATAATCGTGGTGCAGGATGCTCGAGGTGTCGGAGGCAGGCGCCCCGCCGCGCGCCCCATTGTGATCGACAGCTTGTTTACCAAAAATATGCATAATGAATTTATAATGGACCGACGGGCGTGTCGCCGCGGCCCTTGCGCCGATCGAAGCTCACTTATCGATATACCTACCGACTGAAATTGAAAAATCTAATTCCACCCACGCCGGTGACAAATATTATTATGTTCAGAAGGTAAATCTTTATGCTTCTTGCGTCATGACCCCTAATCCTGAATGGGTATTACATGCTGATTGATTTTAAAATCGTGAACGAAGCGATTGTTTGAGTCGTAAATATAAGTAGGTCCTAGTTGTGGTTTTGGGTCTATAAACTTGAACAAAAATATGAATAAATACACAATAATAATTATGTTAACGTTGGTGTGGAATGTGGGTGCAATATAGGTGCGAGATGCTTAATTGCGCCATCGATGTTTTCCCACGTTAAAGTGCGCAGTGTTTGGCTCCACGGTTAGCATTCGATTGTTTTAGTGTAGAGTCCGCGGGCAAACACTGCGCTCCCGACCTGCCGGTCCGCCCCACCATGGACAGCCTCACGAGGGTTCTAACTTAATAGCCTTGCAGACCAGAAAATAGAAATTTGCTGACTTAAAATAAAGCTTAAAATAAAATAAAGCCGTGACATACCTACGTTAAATACTTGCTGCACAATTAAGTATCTCTGCAAAACGCATAACTTGTCTTTTGTAAATGTAGGAATTCTCCGCTTGTTGTAGCCAAAGTTATTTAGGGTATTTAAAGGCATGAAAAAATCATGAATGGAGTTACAGAGCGTTAATAGTGAAATCAATTTAAACCGAACCACAATAACTGTACCGAGACGTATGTAAGTTCTCGCAACTCTATTAGCTAAGCGAAAATGTCCAAATATTCGTAGAAGTAATTATCTACGGTGCTTGGAGTTCCAAAGCTGTCTTGTGAGGCCGAGGGCCAGGCGGGGCGCCGTACGCCTGATTCGTTACGTCAATCTCTGTTTTTTCCACCCCGAAATCCGCATGGAGTGAGTTGACACCGCGGCACAAAGCCTCCTTGCGGCGCGGCATTGTCCGCTCCTCTTTATAAATATTGTGACATTTCCTTTATTCCGCTCGCGGAGTTATTTCACAAACAAATTGTGTCGATTCCTTTGTGAGCCGTGTTTTAATTTGATTTATTCTTTGACGACAAAATGTGAGACATCCTGTGCCGGGCGGCTGCGTTTGTTGATTTGTTAGCGCGTCTATTGGTGTTTTCTTTAGTGCAAACAAAACGCACGGCATATCTTTAGAGTTAGGAGCATCGGATTGTCTCTGGGGTTCATTTAAAGCGCCCGACATAAGGATATTTTAGGCCGATGCCGCAAATTGAAGTGCAAATACAATCACGACGTGTGTGCTCGCCATTAGCGAGAGTCCGCTGAGTTGTTACAATTTGCAATAAGTAGTTGAATCGACGGTAAATAATACTGCCATAACTGGAGCACATGTTAACTAAATATTTAAATACTGTGTTGGTTTTTCCCCATATGAAATTATTCTTAACATAGGTATTTCCTTCGTTTCTCATGGTTGATTTTATTTAATAATAATAATAATAAATACTCTTTATTGCACACCTCATACAGTTACAAGCACAAATTTTACAATTAGATAAATTTAGGTAGAGGTAACAACAGGCGGTCTTATCGCTAATGAGCGATTTCTTCCAGACAACCTTTGGGTAGTGGAGACTAGAGAAAAACAATAAGCAGTAGGTGGTGCATATTTTATTTGTCATTTCATTAGAGTTAACTTTTTAATATTGTCTCAACTAAATTAGAAAGCAAACTTTTTGATTTTAAAGTTTCTGTTGTTTTTGTCATGTCTCCTACATATTAAAAATTTTGATAACTCCATTGATTAATTTAATTGATTTACTTAATTTAATATCTAAATCATAATTCAGTATAAATAATATAATAATAATAATAAATACTCTTTATTGCACACCTCATACAGTTACAAGCACAAATTTTACAATTAGATAAATTTAGGTAGAGGTAACAACAGGCGGTCTTATCGCTAATGAGCGATTTCTTCCAGACAACCTTTGGGTAGTGGAGACTAGAGAAAAACAATAAGCAGTAGGTGGTGCATAGAAACAAAAGAGACGAAATAGATAACACAGCACATTCATATGAATATACATACTTAAATAAATACAAAATAAACATACATATACGTACATATATACATATATAATACACACAGTAAGAAACAACAGTGTCAACTTAAAAACCTAAGGAAGAGATAAATAGTATTCCTTATGTTGCGATTTAAAGCTACCAATAGATTGCGCGCGTTTTATGTTGAGAGGGAGAGAATTCCACAAACGAACGGCCTGGAACGTAAATGAGCAATTATAAAATTTGGAAGATGAAGATGGCATTTTTAGGAGCAATTTTTGATTAATATAATAAGTAGGTACACTAATTACACAATGTAAACTAATTTGACATGTAATACTTATATGACTATGATTAACGATGAAGGGTCAGTCTTCCCAACGTTCAATAGACTAACCATCACATTAACCACGTTTCAGAGATGCAAAGAGAAGCTGAACACGCTAGCGATCAGCGTGATGAACCAGTGGCCCGGGATCCGGCTCCGGGTGATCGAGGGTTGGGACGAGGAGGGCTCGCACCTAGAGCACTCGCTGCACTACGAGGGACGAGCCGTGGACGTGACGACCAGCGATCGCGACCGCAGCAAGTACGGCATGCTGGCGCGACTGGCGTATGAAGCCGGCTTCGACTGGGTGTTCTACGAGAGCCGGTCGTACATACACTGCTCGGTTCGAACAGGTTCGTGTGAGACTAATCCGTGTATTCATAAACGTTTTACAAGCCCATCGTTTGTCCTTATATCACTTTGACAATTGCGTTTGTTAGAAACAGATATAACATAAACAACATTAATGAGGCTTATAAAACGTTTATGAATAAGCGAGTAAGCTATTTAGGATCTACAATACTCCATGTTACGAGAGCCCATCGATGCGAAGACGAGAGACTGTAACAGAAATCCTGATGATCCTTTTAAGGGTATAATTGGTACTATTTCAATATTTTCAAAAATGCTAATGCTAGGTAATGTTTTGTTGTCTAAATGGCTTGGTTTAAAAGAAAAATGTAACCTTCTAGGATTTATAGCAATGTTATAGTACGATTTTTTTAAGATGTCGGAATTATCGGTAGAACTCCTTAGTAAGATTCCGACATCTTATAAAAATTACCACTATAAAAGATTAGCATACAAAGCAACACTGTGGCTGAATACAGCAATAAATGGTGAAATACAGTACAGTCACCGGCAATAGTATCTTCCTTAACGAAGGCCGCAAAAACATATGACACGCTCTTATTTGTAGGGCTATAAGAGTGTGTCACATAATTTTGCGGCCTTCGTGTAGGAAGATACTATTGCCGGTGACCGTACATCTGCAAGTCTTCAAATCAGTATTCACACATATTTTTTTTTTTATCAATTTACATTTAGGTGCTGTGTAGTTATTTTATATCAAACAGAAAATATCACAAGCTTAACCAGCAAACAAAACAAAGAGTGTTATGCAAACCTTAAAACATATTCTTACTATTAATGCAAAACTAGGGTTAAAATACCCCAACGAAGTCACGGGCAAACATTTATGCTTCCAAATTAATGCTAAAACTAAATCCGACGCAAAACATTGGAATAAATGAATAAAGATGGAAACAAATTGAGCATCGCGAAACAATGCCCGCGAAACCTGCTTCGGATCCAGCTCGGCTCACTATGAGCCGCATTCGACATTGTTTTTTGACGGCCCGTTACATTCCTTGTTTTGTGACCTGATGCAAATCAAAATTTGACGTGTTTCCTACACGTGTTGGTGACATCGCAGCACGAGATTTTTATTTTTCCTACTATCACACAGAAACACGCAACACATAGAGACACACAGAGCTTTAGATTAATTTTATTTTTAGGTCTGTTGACAACATATTAGTGCATTATTTAATAGCTACTAATATTAATTACATATGTAACAGGGTGCCGTATTATTATTTTAAAATACATTAGCAATACTTTAAAAACAGAATCTATCTCAAACGTAACTCCAACAGACAACAAATAATCAACCAATATTGAAGTCGTATAACATAACATAAATACTCTTTATTGCACACCTCAAATTAAAGAAACAAAGTATACACAAGTTACAAACAGAAAAGTAGAAGTAAAACAATCGACGGTCTTATCGCTAAAGAGCGATCTCTTCCAGATAACCTTTGGGAAGCGGAAACCTTATTCGTATTGGAGTTGCATCGGAATAATTTTCAAGCAAATACTGATTCTCATTGAGTCGTTTAGGCGCTAGCTGTATTGCGTAGTTAATGCATTGGAGTTGCATTAAAGTTGGATCGTGTATAAACATGTTTTAAAGTTAGAATACGGCCCAAAGACAAGATAAAAATATATCTACAGTGTGTAAATTTTATACGGGCGTATATTGTACTGGCGATTAGTATTGGACCTAGGGAACCTATTTACATTTATTTCTTTATGAAAATACGGATAATTTTTTTCATACATAATAAATCAGCCCGTAATGTATTGCATCCATGACAATTAACTTACCGATGCGTTATGTCAGTTATGTCAGTTTTAAATCAGTTGGATAGCGTACATTGGTGCCCGGTAGGACTTTAAAAAATCGTTATACATAATTCATAACACTATTTAACAAAACGATTATACTGTATGAGTCCTATTGCTGGATACTATAGGTGGATAAAGTATACGCCCGTATAAAATTTACAGGCTGTATATGTATAAACATGTAGCGTGTTTTTTTAATAAATGTGAATCCCAAAATTACTAACAATCTTTAAAAGTTTTGATAGTCTATTAAGACCACAGACTACACTTTTGTGATGATACAGTCCGATCGTTCACCCAGACTCTAAAAATCAAACCATTTATACAAACCCGTTTATAATTCTTCCAATAATATTCATGAACCCACTTTATTTACGAGGTGTCTCGCAAAATTCGACTCATAACGCCATGCGTCTATAATTCATCAAAAAACATATGCACACATATAAAAAGAGCATATTCAGAGACAATTTAGCATCAATTTCAAGATGTCAACGTGTCTCGCTCATACATATTTGTGTTCGATTAAGAGCGAGCGCATACAAGCAACACATTTCCTATACAGTTTTATTACGTCAAATACTAAAGCCCAAGTAGCCATTGAATCACTGGCGTAATTATAGAAGTGGGGGATTGGTTGCGATGCGGTGAGTGCGAGGGAGACACCAATAGGGTTATTACGTGCGGGTGAGTAAGAGGCTTAACAAGAGGCTCGTTTGATCGATGCCGCGGGGCGGAGGTGCATTCTTCAGTTCAACTATATATTTGGCTGCAGCGTCGATACAGTTATGTAAAGTGTGAACGCGGTTTTTGACCGACTGTCAAGTTGTTTTAGGAATTACTAGGCGTTTTAGTGTTAAATGAACTCTTATTTTTTGTATAATTATAGTTATATAACTGAAAAAATGTTTCATAGCCTACATGGACACAATAGGTTATAACTGTTTTATATAATTTTAAATAAAAAAGAACCGACTTCACTTAGCCTCCACCTTTCCAAAGGCCTATATATAATATTTGAAGAGTTCCCTCGAAATCTCCAGGATCCCATCATCAGATCTTTACCTGGTGACAATGGGACCAACTCTGAAGTCTCTTTAAAACAAAAAAAAAATCCAAATAGGTCCAGCCGTCTTCGAAAAATCAGTGACCATTCATAAAAAAAAATTCCGACGAATCGATAACCTCCTACTTCGAAATCTTGAAGTCAATTGAATATGGATGTTATTTAATAAAATTTACCACGGGAACAATATTATTTCATCACTACAAGCGCCATTGAAGGCAAATTCTGTGAAATCATGTAGGAAGCGCGGCGTCGTATAAAAGACTTGAACGCGCTTGTGAACTTCGAGCGAGCGAGTTGCCCTTCACCGACTTAAGTGACGACAAAATCGCTTTCAACATTTATTTCCTTTATGACAATAATAAAAATGCTAAAGCTTTTATGCACTTTGAAATTAATTGTATGGTTTTAATTTTAATACTGTTGTTTAGGGGATTACTTGTGTTTACAAGTAGTGTAAACTTGCCTTAAATGACTATTATTTTTAATTAATATGTATTGGCAAATACTTATTAATTTATATTGATTTGAAGTGTTATGAGATAGGCATTTTATAAGAGAATAAGAGGCTATCATGATTCCGCAATAGCAATAGGATCATTTATAATGATACTCTGAATAAAAATAAATCAATAGTTTACCAATTATAAAATCGATATCTAGAGCTAATATAGACCTTTTAGCATGTATCTAATACCTTTTAGTGTATATACTTACAAGATGTAATAAAAATACTTGTGATCCGTTAAAGTGCGTAATCGCCGATTACGCACTTTAACGGATCACTAATCGGTATAGTATTCTAATTACGGAAACCGAAAAAAAAAGTTTTTTTACGTGAAAACATTAGTTTTGTATATTTTTTTTTTCGCATACAAAAATTTTTTATCCTACTTTTTCTTAGTCAAAATACGATCACTTTAAAACGGATCACCAGTATTTTTGTCACACCCTGTACATGTATAAAATGTCTTATTATATATAAAAAAATAAGATCCGAATGGTGGAAAAAACTCTTTAATGTAATTAAAGGATTAAAAAACCGTTTAATATACAACATGAGGCGTAATATTTGTCGCGTGGCTATCCACAGAAATTTGCCGCCAGTTTTATGCGTCAGTCAATTAAATAATAAATACCCATTGGGTGTATGATTGTTTTTTTGCCGCCATCTTAAATTGACGTCGTTTTGATATCATTCCGGCTATGATTCGCAAACTTATTTTTTTGCCGCTAAAATCAAAAGATTTTTACGACTATGCTACTGTAGGTAGACTTAAGAATACTGGATTTTTATTTCTAATTTTAAATTCCTTGGATAAAAATTTTTATCACTTTTATTTGAGTTGTTGTTGTAGATTTAAATCTTGTTAGTTAAATAGTGTGTTAAATTTGCTTTAAATTGTGTCGAATAATATTATAGCAAGAAAAGTGATAGATATATGTATATTATTTTACTTAATTTACTTATTTATTTTTGAGTTAAAAACCTACTAGTAGTTTTATAGCCGGCTAGTGTATCACATCATAAACAAGAACTTATTAAGCGGCATCAATTTGTCTACAAAAACTCGTCCACGATAAAAAATTGTCCCTCCTTTTAAGTCTAACGCAATAAAAAGTGCGCAGGCGCACATGGCGTTATGTGTCTAGTTTGGTCTCTTGAGCTAACCGCTCCTTAAAAAGAGATCATAGGCGTTATTCAAGACGCTTTAATGATAGCTTGAGATATACTTTAATTTATATTTATTGTAGTATTAGTACTTTAATATACTTTTTTTTAAATAAAGGTACAAATGCGAACTAAGGGATCTCTACCAGCTAACCTTAGAATAACTGAGTGAAGAATGTAAAGAATTTGATAGACAAACTATCGATAATCAAGTGTGTCAAAATGTAGAAAATTCATATTCATATACATATTGTATATGATTTAATGCACATCGAATAGTGATTGTTATATTCCAGTGGGATTATGTTACAAGCTGTCATTAAAAGACTTGAATGCAGCATTCAGGTAATTTGCCCCGGGCAGGCAAGGACGTAAGTTAGTTTTCTACTAAGGAAAACCATTTTACATAAACATAGTCGTCATTCTAATTCTCGTCGGAAAGAAACTCGGATCGTATATTTAGGACTGAGTAAAGCAGTTTTGAACATCGTAAATTCGATGAATTAGGTTCGGATCTATATAATCCGTCCATATGATTCTATAATTGAATGTAACCTCATAAATGTTCTTATAAGCTCCGAATTAATTTAAACAACTGTAACAGCGCCATTTTACCAAAACAGATTTTTTTTTGGGTTTATTTAATTACCATAAATCGAGCAACACAAATTGTACTTAATACCTTACCAGTCGAAGCGTGTTAAAAATTTTCGACGGCAAGTTGGAGCTAATTTTTAAGAGCGCTGGTAGCCTGGCGGTAAGACGTCCGACTTTCAACCGGAGGTCTCGGGTTCAAACCCCTGCTCGTACCACTGAGTTTTCGAAACTTATGTACGGAATATCATTTGATATTTACCAGTCGCTTTTCGGTGAAGGAAAACATCGTAAGGAAACCGTACCTAATCCCGATAAGGCCTAGTTTTCCCTCTGGGTTGGAAGATCAGATGGCAGTTGCTTTCGTAAAAACTAGTGCCTACGCCAATTCATGGGATAAGGTTGTCAAGCGGACCCCAAGCCGGGACAAACGTTAGGAGGAGGAAGAAGGCAAGTTGGAGCTAATTTGGTTTTTTTTTCATCAGTTATAGTAAAACTACTCATACTCGTATATCAGAAATCCACTGTACCACTGCAAGCTTTTCTACGAATGTAAGATTGGTTAGGTACTGTGTCTGAAATAGGGGACCAATAACTTTAATTCAAAGCTCCTTATTTACATTTGAAGGCTTTTTATGGCTATAACAAGTAGTAGTAGAAATATCACAAAAAATGTTATATTTGGGTATCGTTCCTTCCCTTGTTTTGTAGTAAAACATCAAAAATGATTCTATTAATTGTAGTTTTATTGAGCTCTGTTCAGTACTGCAACTATACGACCATAGGTATAAGTACATATATATCTTGATATACGTATATATGTACGACCATAGGTATAAGTACCTATAAGTATCTTGGTACCTATAGTCATATCTCAAGAGATACATTATGCTTTGCGCTTCTTAAACTGAGGTCCCAGTAAATTAGTCCGCAGGTGTCTTCAAAGTCTTTCATTGAGCCTTATCGGACTGAGGTAAGGTCCCCAAATAACGCGTCTATAAGTGTTTCTGGGAAGCGATGGGCAGTTAAGGCTTGACACGACGCTGGTAAATGGGGCGTGACCGGCGGCAGGTCACGACGACTCAAGGACGACCGACGAATGTCATTAGGTGCACTGGAACTATGGTCCGTCAGGGGCGCTATTCTGGATGTTTTAGAAATAGGTGGTAATATGACGGTGTGAAGAATAATGTTGGGGAAGAAAATTCGAAAACTACTTTTATACCATTTATAAACGAAATTTGAAAATAGTAAAACTTTTATATGGCTACCTAATAAACAGTATGGTAAAATTAAATAAAAACTGATATGATATGATATATCTCAGACAGTTTTAAAGAATATAATAATTCTAAATATGGTGTTACAAATTGATTACTCACTGAAATAGAAATCATGTAACTTGCCATGCATTTAAATTAAGTAACCTACATAAACTTCCTTTGATTTGAAATATAAAATGATCTCCACTTAGTATAAATGTATCTACTTTACATATACAATTTTATGTCACAAGTTCTCATTGATCTAATGACATTTACCTGACATTTTTGTGCCGATAATAAGACAAGTTTTAAAGTGCATGTTGCACTAGTGACGCAGACAATATAAAAGAAAAACAATATTTGATTTATTATCATTTGAATTAAATGAGTTGCCGTTCAGTGTCGTTTAGGGTCAATACGGCTATAAATAAAGGCAATTCTAACCTTAAATAAACACCTAAAAGCTATTTCAAAGGCTATACGAGCCTTTCAAAGACCTTTTGGTTTGCATTAAAATGTAGGTAGTTTTCGATATGTCGGAGACTTAAAATTACATATTTTTATGTCTTAGATTTTATTTAAAAACTATTTCTTGGTTGTTTTATCTGGACTGTTTTTATGTAACTACCTACTTGTGGCGGGGCCTCAAGAACTCTTTTTTATCAGCTTGCTTAAATTTCACTTTGCCTACAGGTCATGACAAATAAGGAAGCTAAATTAGCTACGGGTTGTCTACGAATATTTCTGACTAGGAGTACTACCTATACATATATGTAATGATTTTTCTTGTTAGATTTCTCTATGAGCTTATTTATCCAGAATTCTATATTCTATGTACATTTATCAAAACTTAATTAACCACAGTTAACTACATTTTCAAAAGCTGTCAGAGTCACTCAAGAATCATAACGATTTTGAGTTTTATTAATTTTGAATCCAGAACACGTTAGGATATTTAAATGTGGAATGCCAGTAACCGTATTCCAACCGGTTATGAGGTTACGGCGAATGCCGTTTATATGGTGCCCTTAAGATGAAACTCAGTAGGGCTTGCGCACCAATCTCAATGTTTGACAGCCATTTACTTTGAATTCATACAGCAATGGTCATTAATTTATGATTGTAATTTATTTATATCAAAATTTCCTTTTTTAAGAAAGTTAAGAAAATTATTCCATTGGTAACAAAAGAGTGTTAAACATTTTAGTGAAAAGCGCTTTCATGCACATATAATGATTAGTCACATTAAATACATATATACATACGGAACCCTAATACAAAACGAACTTATCCTTTCAAAGGATATGATCCAGATAAATTAATATCAACATTATACCGATCAAGTTCAATTAAATTTACCCAAAAGGAGCGAATTTGAAATTAAATATTCCAAAACGAAATAAACGTTCAATTTCTGTTATATTTCAAGACGGACGGACGCGATTCGCAATTCTAAAACAGAAATAACATTAGATAAGTTAAGATGCTACCATTTTGCATGACTTTCGTTAAGTTAGCGCCGTACAAATCAGTATAGACTTACCTCTACCTACGTAGGTATTACAAGTATACAAACCAGCTATCACTGCAAACACAGAGGGTGTAAAGTTTACAAGATACATTACGTAGTAGGAAGCTGTCGGTCGAGCGACATGCGTGCGAAAGGCTGCGACACCCGACACGCCACATCCCGGAACGTTGCGGTCTTCGAGGTTCCCACAGGTTGGGTCGACCACACTTTAACGGCTGATGTGAAGGATTTTTAAGGTTCATTCACTTTTTATTGAGGTTATTGGTGCTCGGAAATGAGTGCGTCTCAAGGGATGTTCTAAGTATGCATCTACTCTTCTAACTCCTGCTCTTGGAATTCTTCCTTACCTACTTACAAACAGATTTCCGAATATGCGTAGGTGCGTCTCATTGGAACTGTGAATTATTGTAGTTCTTGACTCTAAAATTACTTGTAATTGTAAGTAGAGATAGGATAGAGAACTCGAACGTAGGTACGGTCACGTCTAAAAATATGGATACCTACATTTAAAGTGACAAAAAAATGTATCTAACACTTTACGTTTTGCGGTCTCGGTATTAGGGCCGTGGCACATTTAATAAAATATTTTATTTTATTATAAAAACTGTGTAGGTAAGTGTTTTTTTATTAGGTTATCCGTCATTAAGTTCAAAAACCAGTAGCCACCAGTACCTACGAATTGACTCATGAACGCCAAAAATGATAAAAAAATTAAAAACGAATAGCTCCAACACCTATGACCTCGGCAATGAACTTCGAAGTTTGAAACAATCTATCCGTTATGCTAATTTGCCGCGGTGACACGCCGAACTTGTAAACACGGTGTAGGTGCTTATGAAATGCAAGAGTAGCTAGAAATCAGCGACCATCAAGTTAGTATTGCATTACCTATCCTATAGAATAAACCAAGCATTTCCTCTAAGTTATCTCAATTTATTTGTATTTTATACGAAACCTCATCATATATCAGCAACCAACAGTCAATACTCTCTTAGATAAGTTATAATAAGCTCTCGATGCAATAGCTAACAACTTATGATAATAAGAGCTGACACTATTGCATATTTTGTTGAAAAGTCGTCGCTGATGATTATACTTTAACATTTACAATTTTTCATCTACAATTTTCTGTAACGACATCAATATTATGATTATGAATCATCGGGTTAAATCAGATGGAATGACTTGATTGAATATTTATAGTAATCCGATACTGTTGATATATTACGGCTTGTAGGTTAGGTATAATATACTGAGGTTAGGTACAATTTTATGATGCGCTTCGTAAAACACATTAAAATATTACTTGTCTTGATCTTTGCGAACTTCATGCTTTTGCTTTTATTGGACTCAATAGGTAGGTAACTATTTAGTAGTTAGGTACTAACATAAGATAAATAGGCATGTTAGTAAAATAAACTAATTACAAACTTTCACGCGCTGGGAAACAAAACGTAGATGAATAATGAAGTGTGTCACGTGTGCTATAAGGTCCGCCCGCTCTCCCGGTGGTCCTCGCGGGGCGGGGTCTGCGCGGCCACTCGTGCGCCCGCGCAGCCGCGCCCCGGGGGGGAAGTGGGGGGAGTCGCTCCTCCACTTATCGGCACATCTTCGGCTTAAAGTATGTTATCTGTTCACGCACTTTATGGATAGCGGCGTTCACATACGGAGTTATGAAAATGTGCGTTTTGGGTTGTGGGAAATTTAAGTAAATAGGTGCTGTAAGGCGCTGTGCCTTCTAGCGGCTTTCTAACAGAATCTAGATAGGTAGTTAGTTAATTGTGTTATTTTAAATGCGGCCATGCGTATTAATTAAGTAAATAATGATTAATTTAATTGATTAGGCATACATAGTAGATAACTTGTAGATTCTCATCGCGCATGTGGATTTACATAATATAACGTTTAAATGCCACAATTGCCAGTATCCTTGTGGATCTTGGGGCTCTTAACCTTTGTTACTTTGTATCAAGTATAGATACTTCCCATTAATTACTTCCGTAAGGTACCTGTAGGTACCTACGGCCGTTTTATTCACGGTATTCTTGATTGGTCTTGGAATAAGTATAAAAATCGGGGTACGCAAATGATTATATTTGATCACTATAGTACGCGTCCTATATAGGTGCTTAACTAGTTGATTTCTGAAAAGGCCTATCCTGCCTTTTCAGAAACATTTGATTACAAAACTAGTAACAAATAGGCAAGTAACGCGGGTTTGTTTTGGTGTTATCTTACAATGCGCACCCTCCGAGACCGTTGAACCAAGCTTTTATCTCAGCATCTATAGCCGTCAAACGTTACTCTCACGTCATTCCGTACTTTGACTGTTGGCCGGTTCACGCAAACTAATTTTTAATTTAAACAAATATTCATACTATTCATTCTACCTACACTATAAGGTAGGTACTTACATATATAGATACATTATGTACACAACTCAGAACCTACTTATACGGTGCTAACTATTGTTTAGGTACAGCTAGGTATATCGGCTTGGGTAACTGTGTCCGCGTATACCTAAAGTTTTCAGTAGATTTAATACTCGTAGTTAAATGATAACAATGGTTAATCAAAGTTTCAGCGGAAACGCTGACACATTTTTTTGCTACCCCACATCTATTACCAAGTTCTTTAGCGATCATGGTGTCTGTTAATATATATCTGCAAGATGAATTGCATCCCGATTCGAAAAAAATACGCAAAGGTGGCCGACGCCTATTCAATGATTCGTGTGATGCGTTGAACAACAAACAAATATCGACAATAAGCGCTTGACTTTGAACGAAATCTAATTTGTGCGGTTATTGTATAACGCGCCCGGGAGGGGCAAAGCTTTGTGAACAGAGATCGCCTGGATTTATCGCTCGGTTACACAACAAATCAAATTTTAACGAG
Source organism: Pammene aurita (assembly GCA_947086415.1). Taxonomy (NCBI): domain Eukaryota; kingdom Metazoa; phylum Arthropoda; class Insecta; order Lepidoptera; family Tortricidae; genus Pammene; species Pammene aurita. The sequence continues at coordinate 31,880,764 of OX352298.1, forward strand.
CTCACGCGAACGACGCCAGCCGCTTTTCCAGTGACGCATTAGTTTCTTCTTGTTCATTTGCGCATGTAATTGCACACCCTCTGTAATTTTGCCGCTAATATACAAAGAAACAAACGCGCTTCAATGTCTGTTACGCTTGTATCCTTTTGGATGCAATAGAGACCAAGGCTTTACAGCCTCTGCTTAGTAGCCTGTACAAGGCTAAGGTTGCGGCAGCTTACGGACAACCGCTTTCGCTTAATCTTCGGAATACCATTTAGCTACACGTAAACACTTTTTGCAAACCTTGGAATCCGAGATTACGGACAGGTACAGTTTAAGCTGGATAAGGATTTAGGTAAATAATATTAGATTATAAATAAATATGTTAACGGAGTTAACCTGAGCTAGGTAAACTTTTAGTCAGTTTTTTTAAACCACAATGGTAAAAAGATTTAGTAAAACGGATTGAAGCTAAAATTGGTGTTAGCGATTAGGGTATTCGTTGGAATTCCGTGGGAAGATCGCGGTAACAAGAGAGGCTACTTACCTGCGAGCTGCCGATAGCCTGTTCGGCCACATTCGCTTTGTTTCGCATCTTATCCGATTTTAATTACTGGCGCATTATTCCTTAAAGGGATATGACTGCTCCGAGCTAATTTACTATCGTCCTCTGCACGATTTTATGTTCGCGAGTTTATTTTATTGCTTTTACTCGCGCCGTGTACAGAACACGCGAACTCGATGCATGTTCGTTTCATATTAATGCTTTATGGTTGGCGTGAAATTGAATAAGCTACGTCGAATATCAATGTATAATGTATTAAGGATCAAAAAGGATATGTGAAAAATAGTGAGATTAAAAGTAAATTTATATATTGAAGCAGTGGGTGGGAATTTATCTTATTCATTTAGTCTCTTAATAAAAGGAGTAGGTTAATTATTAAAAGTAATTTAAACTTAATTATATAGCCACATGTAATGTAACAATTACCTGAGTAAGTATAAAATTAAACATATATAACAAATAAATGAGTAATTAATTCATTTAATTTACTTATTCTGTCTTCGCGGCGGAGTGAATCTCTTTGATCTGCTAATTTGAACGTAGCAGGCAGATAACTTTGAAGAATGTAATGAATTGTACCAAATACAGTGGTAATTAGGGTTTCGTAGCCAAAATGACAAAAACGGAACTCTTATAGTTTCGTCATGTTCATAAGTTCGTCCGTCCGTATGTCATAGCCATTTTATACGGAAAGTATAAGACGTATCTTAATAAAATATAGACGTAAGGTATTATTTATATGCCGCTATTTAGTTATGTAGTCAAATTGCAGAAAAAAATATTAGAGCACCCCCTAAAAATATTTTTTTCTACGTGTACCTATGTAACATTTTCTTTTACCAAATACATTTTGTATCAACATGTTGCACATAAATCGCTAGGTCTTCGAGGATGAAGAGGCGAATATTTTCAGAATTAATCGCTTCGAAAGTAAAAAAAAAATAACTTTAACTTTTGAGCCGTAAGTTTAAAAAATATGAAAAAAATTGAGTAGATGCGCCCTATCAATCACATACTTTCTAAGAAAATTATTTGAAAAATTATCGGTTTAGCCCTTTTTTGAGTTATCTCCAAAAAACTTCTTCCATAGGCATCAGATACGACCTTTTGGTATTAGTTTGGTTCTAAAATCATTAATGAGTTTATTCATGTTAAACTAACACTAAAAACTTTAACTACTTAAATATAAAGCTAAAACAAAAATTAAAAGTAGGTACTAAAATACATATGAAGCCTGACCAGAAATATATGATTATTGTCAAGAGGGCGCTATTATTCTCATTTATATGGCAACAGTCATAGAGCGTAGTATTGTCTATGGTACAGTGACATCTTGATTTGTTTATCTGTCAGCTCTGATGTTAATTTGAAAATGTTTTACGGCGAAATAGTTTCATTTCCCGAGCGTATTATTTACAGCAGTTTATTATATACACTATTTACAATGTTTCGCTCTTGAATATGGATAATTTTGGGATATTTTGTGGTTTATAATTTCATAAATATTCAACACTTTATTATTATTCAAGTAAACAGCCTCAATGAAACTTGACAACAGTGACATGCACTCACACATGCATATCAATCTGTCATTAAAATTATTGCCAGTGTAAGAAATTAGTTCCAATGAAATTCCGCAACATGGCGCATGATCATATATTTCTGGTCAGGCTTTAAATATAAATCTAAATTAACCCTCCAATCCCTCCATTATGCGTGGTCCAACACGCACTTGGCCCGATTTTTGTCTTGATACAGGAAGGGTATCGAGTACAAAATACTCTCAGCACATTTTTTTAAAGATCTTATTAATTATACTCTTTAGTTCAGTCAAATTATTGTAAATTCGTGTTTATTAAGTAGGTATATACACATTTTTGATATAGGTACCCACGTCTAATAATGTCACAAACTGAAAATACACTTTAAAATTAGTTTTTATTTACCTATTTATAGTATTAGACTTTAAGTTTATTGTTTTTACTCCGTTTTACCCCAAGACACTTCGGTTTTACAAACATCTTGTAACCATGCGCTTATAATTTTCAGAATCGTCGAGTGGCATGGGCGCAGGCTGTTTCCCGGGTGGCGCGATCGTGCACACCCCAGAGGGCGCTCGAGATATCGGCACCCTGAGGATAGGGGAGCGGGTGCTGGCCGCCGATGACACCGGCAAGATGGTGTACTCAGAGGTGAGGTTTATTCTAAGTATACTAGCTTCTCCCCGCGACTTTGACTGCACAAAATTAACACTTTTCAACTTAATTTTTTTGTTTAAAATAGCACCAATTTCACTCATCAGAAGTATCATAACTATCGAAAAAAGATAAATTACATAATGTTCCTATGAAATTTCCCCATTGAAAAAGAAAAAATAATGTTTGAAAAAAAGTTTCAACAAAATAGTTACCAAAAAATATTGACAAAAATCATTCTAAATAAGCTCTAATATTTATTAATTATTCAAGGAATACCTAGAATTACAAGTCACCCATATGCACAGTCATCTAGAGGTGCCCTAGCCTGGGTAGAGGTAGGCCTTTAGTTTAACTGACTGTACATATTGTTAAAGATACACCCAATCTTGCTTTTCAACATGTAAATTTATTTATTGGCTTCTCTGAATCCATGCATAAACAAATATCGACAAGCCTGAGTGAAAATTAAGGGCAACTTTTGAAAAAGATGACTTCATTTACCTAATTTACTTGATCCCCGAGGGAATTAATTATGTTATACCTCGAGCATCTAATATTTTGTCCCATCAATCGCTAAAGCCTCTGAGAATCATTTAAGCTAAGAAACGTGACACCGAAACGGGACGCTCACGCATAATTGGTTTCACTTCGATAGCTACGGTATTATCGCAGCGTTATTTAGAATTGGACTATTTTACTCAAAATAAAAATACTTATTTAAGAGGATTAGAAAAAACTAAGACCCTTATTTAATGTTTTCAGGTCGTAGCATTCATCGATCGCGATCCAAACGCGACTCGAAGATTCATAGAAGTGACAGCTGAGAACGGCGTAGCGATCACCGCCACGCCGTCCCATCTGCTGCTACTGGCGGCGGCCGACGGCTGGCGGGAGGCGTTCGCGGGCGACGTGCGGCCCGGTGACGTGCTGCTGACGCGCGGCGCGGCCGGCGTCATGCGGCCCTCGCGCGTCACGCACACGCGACCCGTGCACAAGCAAGGCGTGTACGCGCCGCTCACCAACACCGGCACGGTTATAGTCGATGACGCGCTAGCGTCCTGCTACGCTGTAGTCAAGAGCCACAAGCTAGCACACGCGGCCATGGCGCCGCTGCGCTGGACAGGCGGCTGGAGCAACGACAGCCCCCGCGGTGTCCACTGGTACGCCAGCGCGCTCTATTACTTCGGAGACTTCGTCCTCCCGTCGTCGTACTCCTACCATTGATATAGTTTGTGACTCAAAGTGGAAAGACTTGCGCGCACGCGGGACGTGCTCTCGGACGACTGTAAATAGAACCCAGTGTAAATAGGCCGCCATTGTAAATATATTCGACTATAGAAATGTTCGACAACGATTTATATATGTATCCGATAGGAATTAATTTATATATATTAAGTCTTAGGACGTAAGTTAAATCGCATAGGTATTATTTAGTTGAAAGATATGAATATTTGTAAATTGTGTCGGTATTGTTATTCTGCACAATGCAGAAATAATTAAATGTATGCGCTTATGTCTTTTTAAGTATTTACCAGATAACTGTAAGTGAATGAGTTAGAGATATAAGGTGCGAATAAAAGTTATTTTTCCTTAGCGACTCCGGTACTACTTCGGTTTGTATGGTCGGCCTACTAATCGTCTATCTGATTGTCTCTTGTTAGTAAACGTTCCATGTCTCCAATCGTTTGGCTTGCTAACATAGATTTAAGTCAAACACAGATTTAAGTTCAAATGTGTCGTCGCATATGAAAATCGCCCAAGTCCCCAATTGGTACATGGAATAGGTACATTGATTTATTCAGGTCTGACATAACTTAAAATCCATCCATTTTGGTTGGACTCGAGACAATAAATTCAACGACGTTGTCTTTCCTGTGCTCGATAGTTAAGAAATTAGAATCAATGTTCGTATTTATCTTCGCAATCTAAAACTACGTCGAATCGAAAGCACTATATCCAAATAACTAGTTTTGCGTTCCTCTTTCTGAACTTTAGAGAAGACGAACGACATTATTAGTTAAGTTTGTGTATGACCCAATGCATGGACATCGTTAGAATGATACAATTGTGATCTTGGTACCTAAAACAGTGCCTTAAGATTTATTTATTGTTATTTATAAGCTTCTTATTTATAAATTGACGATAACTAATATGTAGATGTAACTAAAAACTATCCACCTTAACTTATTTTCGCATGACATGTTTTTCACGTACTTTTTTTCCTAATTTATTTTTCATCTATCTCAATTCTTCATTAATTTATGTCTTTCTTTTGTTTATACACTTTTTGTTTGAGATGAAATATATGACTATGCGTTATTTTATAAACCTAACCGTTCTTGTGGTCAGAGTTAAAAATTTATGCTTGTCAAATCAATGAAATATGAAATTAGTGTATTTTAGCTATAGCTTCCTTTATATTAAGCAAGCCGTTGCCAATTAATGTTACAAACGTATTGTTAACAAATGCCATTGGAAAATGGCTGCAGATCGTATCAAAGATCATGAACTGATGTTTGGGTTCCTATAGTTTGAATTAGTAAAATGTTGTTCGTTGACTGGCAACACTATTTAGAATAATATAAACTTGCTTCCAAATTCTACTTTTTCACAATAAGCACAATTATCACTTTTTATACGATCAGCCCAATGGAAACTGGGCCAACATAGAATGGTTTCATGTACCTGAAGTAGTACTTTGACATGAATAGTAACGTTATACAAGGAATCTCTATTGCTTCATTTGACATGATACCATAGTAGCCTAGTGTCCAATTTTTCTAAGTGTACATGTTCCTAGACATGGTCTGAAAGGATTTTTACAATAGATTTATTCATATGATAAGAATGTACTTACGTAGCAGGTAAATCTGAAAGCTTTAACTAATATTTTGACAATAATATAATGCCATAAGTTTGCCATATAAGCAGTTTAGTTTTTAAAACATTAACTGAACTGTTCGAATAAATGACTACGAAAAGCACAACAATTTAAATGTAATTTAATATTGTGAATATAACAACTAAATAGATGAATTAAAGTAAACTCTATCTTAAAATTAAAGTCCCCCTCTAAAAAATATATTCACCTGAATATATTCAACAAATTTACCTAAAGATTAACCTTAATCTTTAGGTAAATTTGTTGATTAGAGGAGGAGTAGTTATTCATTTTGAGATTGGTTGTACTTTAATTGCTGTGGCATAAAAAGTAGGTAGGAAACTAAATTAATATCTGACAAGAAATACTTTAATGTTTGACATGTCCGTAAGTGTATGATATCTTTACCTATTATGTCATTATTTGGTAGACACGTTTAGGTAAATTTACTCAATGTGTATAGAAATAAAATACAAAAATGTATTGTGCTTTTTATATTATTTATTTATTGCTGTTATTTTGTAACAATATAAAAAATCTCGAATCAACATAAAGTTCTATTATTTCTGTAGCTATATTTACATAAAAAAATTAAATGACGATCTATATTTCATATTCCAGTATGGTAGGTCCCAAAATTAGATACATTACTTATGTATTATTAACAATCAAAATAAACTGTTGGCTTTGCGAAAACGATAAAGTATTTTCTTTACAAATATTTTGGAAAGATATACCTATATAATAATTGTATTGTTTTTAACTGCCAATTTTGAAAATAAATATTTTCATTTTCATTATAATAGCTAAATTCGCAAAGCCAAGTTAGGAATTTGGGGGTAATTGTTTTTTTACTCCAACCCTAATGTGTGGGGTGTCGTTGGATAGGTATTTAAAAAAAAGGGTATTCTAAAACAATTTTTGGATAGAACTAATACTTTCAAATAAATAATAACTCAAAAAAAAGTCTATCGTATTTCCTCGATATATTATTAAACATTGATCCCAGCAAAAAAGTGTAAAGAATCTTTTGTAGAAAATTTTATGCGAATTAATTAATTAAAAAAAAATTCGTATGGGCCACCGTTACCGAGTTATTTATATTTATCTTAATATGTATATTATAGATTTAGATTTAGGACAATCAGGTCCGACTGACCTACAAACCTTTATCTCCTAACTTGGTATTTTCTCAAAAAAAAAACAAATTTCATTAATATCACAAAGGAAACGAATCACAAAAAAAAGATTGTTAAGCACTGCCTACTTACGCTTAACAATCTTTTTACAAGGAAAACGTTGTTCAAATAGACGCGTAAAACTTTTACAAAGGAATAAATTTTATACCGTTGGTAGGCCTCAGGTAGGTACTATTTTGTTCTCGAGTAATGTCGCTATTGATTTTAATATTGTACTTAGAACTTCTATAGTTAAGTTCACGTAATTCAGGTTATTGTTTTCAAACCGCATGTAGAGTCCACGGAAAAACAATTACGTAGGTTTTATATCCAGAAAACTTCTTCACGCTGAGCCTTCAAAATATTTATCTATAGTAATTCAAAATATACTTCAATAAATCAATACACTAATAATACACTTAGATTGAAACACGAATACCGTTTTAGGTCTCCGTAGCCAAAATGGCAAAACGGAACTCTTAGGCTAAGCATTAATTTTTCCCGTACTATACGGGATTTTATCGAATACCGTAGTGACAGCAAAATTTGTATGGCTGCTTTTACTGTGGTATTCGATAAAATCCCGTTTACGGTATACGAGAAAAATTAACGCTATTATATTTTGCCGTGAAAACTCCGACCTCTGATGTCGTCACGGCTTAGTGCATGTCGCTACAAAATGCGTCCATGGTCCCGCCATCTCCTTTTCGGTCTGCCTCTGCTCTGTCCCGGCCCGGCCGACTTGTTCAGTCCTTTCAGTAGTTAATTTAGCCTATCGTTCCGAGTGAATGTGGCAGACATGACAAGCCTAATCCTACTTGAGCTTTGCTGCTTTGACAGTCATACTCTGATGATTACTATCTGAATCAATGTTACTCTGCGTCCTTAGGCAACACCTTAGACAACCCTACACGTGATCCCTGGCTGGTGCTAAAAGAGTAACAAACTTGGCAGCTGCTCTGTCCCATCTGGACCTCGCAGCACTCACTGGATTTTCTTCATCATCTGCTATCCCACTACTTCTACCCCAGAGAAGAAATGCCTGTCTATATCCAGTGATATGTAGTCATACGACAAATAAAATAACTATCTGAATATGAAAACGTTGCAACTTTAAGCGAGCTTCAGTCAATACGGTCATAGATATTTGCTGTACCTACATGAGTTTTAATCGTGACATAATGCTTTTCAGTCAAGTACCGTGTTTAGGCTGAACTTACAATTTAGTAATGGTTTAGCCATGTTCTTATTGAACAACGTTTATAACGTAGGTACCTATATCATTTTAATATACCTGTTAGACATTAAATTGACAGGTTATTATCCTGGAGTAGATTTTTTTTTATTACGTTAACGTTAAGATTAATTTAGTAATTTTCACTAACCATAATTGAACCTTATTTAGTAATTCAAAATATAAACAGACTGCATAAAAACACACTTACAATAAAATAAATACATGACCAGTAAAAATCTTCCTAGAATTTATCCCTACTTTTTTAGCTCGTTTCATTTGAACCTGGGGTCCGCTAACCTAATCCCAGGACGGAGGCACTAGTTTTTACGACACCGACGCGAAACTGAGCCTCATTGGGATTGAATCCGGTTTCTGCACGATGTTTTCCTTCACCGAAAAGGGATTTTTCGCAGGTAGTAGGTAAGGTACATATTTAAGTACCAAAAAACTAAGTAAACATCAAAATGATGAAACTTTAAAAATATGATCATACTTAGCACTTGTACTTGTACAAAATTTTTACTAAAGTTATAGAAAGCCGCATCTCAGGCCAACTAGACCGCCGCCAACCACCCGAACAGGCAGGATTCAGACCCGGCCTCTCTACCACCGACCACCTACATTCACTAAATCAAATCATCGAAAAATGCTAAGAACACAAACTCTTGGGGGCTTAATCTACGATTTCCGACGACATTGTTATTTTCTCTTCAACTGCTTCCGAGCTACAACAAATGCTTGAAGAACTAAGCACCGCAAGCCTCGAGATTGGACTGAAGATGAATATGTCGAAGACCAAGCTCATGACAAACAGCACACAACGTAGAATCGAGATAAACGGAATACATATTGCATATGTCCATGAGTACCTTTATTTGGGCCAACTAGTTTCCTTCCAGGCGCGTCAGGAAAAAGAGGTCGGAAGACGGATTGAAAACGCCTGGAGGAGCTATTGGTCCATGAAACACTTAATGAAAGGAAATCTACCGATGTCACTCAAACGGAAGCTCATGGACATGTGCATACTTCCAGTTCTCACCTACGGTGCACAGACTTGGTCTTTGACTAAAGCTCAGATGTCCAAACTCGGGGTTTGCCAACGAGCCATGGAGCGTAGCATATTAGGTGTAAAGTTGGTGGATCGAGTTCGTAACACCACGCTGCGCTCCAAGACCCAAATCGTCGATGTAGCTCGGAAAGCGGCGAAATTAAAATCGGACTGGGCTGGCCATGTCTGCCGGATGCCGAATCATTTGTGGGGCAAAATCACTACACAGTGGGAGCCCGAAAACTCAAATCGGGGACGCGGTAAACCCCGCAGGCGATGGCGGGATGAACTAGACTCCTTTTTGAAGGAGTGGTCAGGCACAGCACAGGATAGGGATCGGTGGAAAGATTTGGGGGAGGCCTTTGCCCAGCAGTGGGACACGACAGGCTCCATATAATAATAATAATAACTTAGCATAAATTCAATGTTTGCAATTTATTAGGTAAATACATACAATGTCCATCCAAACCCAATAGACCGTAAGTCAGGAACAAATTTCGTTGGTCATCGCGTCCCAAGCCACAACTTGTGAAGTGGTTAAGGACGATGTGTAATGAAGCCTCGTGAAGGTTAGCTGCCTCTCCGTTGCTGGGTTGAGGAACGGCAGACATTTAATCAATTAAAAAAAATGGTCATTGCACCCCGATCAAAACTTTGTCATATGATAGTTTATATCCTATTACAAATATAAAAAATCGTCAGTCAGCTGTATCGCAGTGAAAAGACTGTCCGCTGGTCACGTGTACATACGATCTTCAGGGCAGCCGGCTGAAGATATTTCATACTTGTAAAAGTATATCCCATCAAAAACATTACATGTACAAGAATGCCAGTCCCGCAACGCTAGTCTCCTGCAAAAAGTATTGAGATCTAATGTAAAACCAAGCCGGTGTGCCGGATTTTACTAACAACATGTCATTGTGATCCTTTGAATATTAGATGTCTATATTTTTATAATAAATAGAATGACCTGGCCATTCTATTTATTAACCTAACCTAGCCTAACCTATCCTATCTAATTATGTAGCGTTAAAAAGCTAAAATTTTTGCAACGAAAAAATAACGTTGCTACCGCATACATTTACATGGTCTTACAATGTTAACTGTGCGGTTTGTAAAACTAGACAACCTGACTGATTTTGCGCTATGTTTAAATTTTCAGTGGTTTTATACTGTGGTTTTATAGTGGTTTTATATTGATCGTGATCAGTGAGTCAGTGACAAAATTAAAAAATTTTGACTTGCAATAATTCTTAAAGTATATGTTGAAATTCAATGATTTTGGGAACTTATGTTCCTTGTGTCACAGAAATTTCAGCAGAAATTTCTAGCTTTATCGACAGTAGAATTAGAGGGGGGGGGGCGAAAATGGCCTGAATGGCTTCGGGAAAAGGATGGTACGGCCGTGATCGACCTGGCGGGGGGCACTGCCGTGCCCGCAGACAAACTATCATCTGACAAATTTTCAAACGGGACGCGATGAAAGTTTTTTTAATAGATTAAATAGCTGCCGTTCCTCATCCCACCAACGGAGCGGCAGCCGACCCGACCTTCACAAGGCTTCATTATACATCGCCCTTAACCACTTCACAGGTTATCGCCTGGGACACGATTGGTTATATAATGTGTTCCTGGATTACACACACAGGGTCCACAAGGTCCAAAAATAAAATAAAAACATTAGGAAAGGAATATATTTTTTAAACAATGACTGTCCAGTAATTTTTCCTGTTTTTGTAAATATTCTTTAAATCGATTTCGTGACAGATAGAACTTGACATCATAAAACCGCATCGACATTTGCGAAGTTGATTTAATATCAGTAAATATAATATTGTTTGTGGCAGCGTAATCAACAACGAAAGCCTATAAAGATCCAATTTTTGCTTGAATAATTCTGTGAAGTGAAATTGTTTTCCCATTGATCAATTTAGAATGAAACGACAAACTTCCCGTACCGCAGTTCGCTACGCGCTACGCTCGTAGCCAATTCCAGTGTTTTCCCACTTTCTAGCGAAAAGGCACTACACACAGATAACCCAACTAGCGGAAACTTCCTGGTGCGGAAAGTCTTAAATTTTGTCACCACATGACCTCTTTTTAGGGTTCCGTAGTCAACTAGGAACCCTTATAGTTTCGCCATGTCTGCCCGTCCGTCCGTCCGTCCGTCCGACCGTCCGTCCGTCCGCGGATAATCTCAGTGACCGTTAGCACTAGAAAGCTGAAATTTGGTACTAATATGTATATCAATCACGCCGACAAAGTGGTAAAATAAAAAGTGGATTTTTTTTTTATTAGGGTACCTCCCCTATACGTAAAGTGGGGAGTGATTTTTTTTTTCATTTCAACCCTAACGTGTGATATATTATTGGATAGGTATTTAAAAATGAATAGGGGTTTCCTAAAATCATTTTTCGATAATGTAAATATTTTCGGAAATAATCGCTCCAGAAGTAAAAAAATATGCGTCCCCCCCCCTCTAACTTTTGAACCATAAGTTTTAAAAATGTGAAAAAAATCTCAAACATAGAACTTTATAAAAAAATTTCTACGCAAATTATTTTGAACTTGATAGGATGAATAGTTTTTGAAAAAAAAAATACAAAATAATTTCTGAACTAAGTTTGTAATTTAACCGTATAAGCAGGTGTTTATTGTACCTGTAATTTCTACAAAATTACAATGAAATGACGTGCTTTCAAATAAAGTAAAAACGGTGAAAATCGGTTCACGCAATAAAGAATTATCCCATAAAAATCATCTTCCATACTTTATGCTCGCGCGCAATAGTTTACTTAATTTGCCGATAGATGTCGCTGTACGTGGAACTCTCATATCATATCCTACATGGCGGTGTTATTAACTCTTAAGTGGGGACACTTACTGTGACGGACGGAAAACTACGGAACCCTACAGTGAGCGTGGCCCGACACGCTCTTGGCCGGTTTTTTAGGGTTAAAACGGGACCCTATTACTAAGACTCCGCTGTTCGTCTGTCCGTCTGTCACCAGGCTGCATCTCATGAACCGTGATAGTTAGACCGTCTTAATTTTCACAGATAATTTATTTCTGTTGCCGCTATAACAACAAATACTAAAAAACAGAATGAAATTAGTATTTAAGGTGGCTTCCATACAACAGACATGATTTTTTGCTGTTATGATAGATAATGGTACGGAGCCCTTCGTGCGCGAATCTGACACGCACTTGGCCGGTTTTTTTTAAGTAGCATTGTCACCGGCAAGTGTCAAATATTCTTAATGATTTTTGGTAACTTCAAAATTTAAACTTTTGTATCCCCATGCCATTAAAAAACATATTCATTTATAAATCAATTAAATTTAATCATCGTCATTCTTACTTAAGTTTACCATATGTCGAGATACGCGTAGTTGTATAGGTACCAACATATTACGACTAGACAACATTGTACGTTGTCTACGCGAGTCAAGTCGCGGGCATGGCAGAGCCTAGTATTCAACATGTCAAACAATATTCATCAAACACTAACAAATTACCCAGTTTTTATTTCACGCGCACATCGGATTATCTAAAAGCTTGTTCTTATCTTAGATTTGAAAAACATTGTTTTCCGCTTATATTGGTCTACGTACAAACGTTTCTATGGCAATGTTATTATTCCATTACCGGTTTATTGATCAAAGTCTTTATTATACTTTCAGCATCAAGCAGAAATGGAATCGTTCGCACTGATATGGAATATATAGGCATGGATTGTAGTAGCGGCGAAGTGGTAACGCGTTCAGTATAATTTCAGCTTCGACCGAGAGCGCTTGTCTCGCTCTGTGTGTGGCTCTTGAAATTAGTATATAAATTTAATCAAAATACTAAATATATTGTTACTACAATACGCTGACTAAATTAAACTCGGTGAAACTTGACGAGCTTTAACAAAAGTCAAACAACTTTAACGAACTTTGAAAAGTTGTAGCTAAAGCTTAGTGATTAATTATTAAATATCTCAGTGTTTAATCTGGAAGTTTATTAGGTTGAGCAAATATGGTAAGTCCTTTGATAAGTTTTAATTGGGTATCGTATTGCCGATTGTCGATTGCCTCAAGGGCGGAAGTTTCAATCGGGAATGTGTCGCCCGGGTGCCTTAAGGCTTCATTCTTGGATGTGCATTTGGGGGGGTTTGTTATGTTTTAATATTTTTTAATAAGATTGTTGGGTTATTCTTACTATCTATCAAAATCGAAAGATGTAGTACGGTGGCAAACGAACATACCACTATAGCAACTACCTACCGTAGCCTATAGACGCCTGTAACTCCAAGGATATCACATGCGCGTTGACAGCTAAAGGGACAAGAGGGTCCCGCGTCGCATATTGCATCCTCTCATAATCGTTATACATATATTCATACATGACATGACATGACATGACACTAATATAATATATTTTAACTTTTTTTATCAGTATAAAGAACCATGAAATATAATAGGTACATTGTACCCACCAAAAACATAAATGTAAAAAAGGAGAGCCAAGTTCAATACAAAAATTATGCTTGGCTGTGGGCTTCGCCGCAAAAAGAATGGAGATCTAAATGAGTGCCAAGTTCTATGCAAAATCCAAATATGTATTTATAGGAACGAAATAACATTATGAACAAGTATTAAACTCTATTTCTTTGCTTTATTGGATACCTATAACAATTGCTGTTATTTAAAAATGTGAGATCTGAAAGTAGGTTAGATTTGACTTGGCCAGTTTTCATTACATCAGTCATTTTATAAAGTTATTCAACATATATATATATTTTAATTCTGATAAAAACTGGCCAAGTCAAATCTAACCTACTTTTAGACCTAAAGAGTTTAATACTTGTTCATAATGTTATTGTGTTCCTATAAATACATATTTGGATTTTGCATAGAACTTGGCACTCATTTAGATCTCCATTCTTTTTGCAGCGAAGCCCACAGCCAAGCATAATTTTTGTATTGAACTTGGCTCTCCTTTTTTACATTTATGTTTTTGGTGGGATATCATTACTTTTTTGTAAAGAAAACTAGACAGGTATTGAGATTTAATGTTTTATATATTGGGATAGTTTCAAATATCTGCTTGTAACGGTTCCAACGATATAATTTTAAAAAAAAATTGTATGGGGACCCCCCTATTTTTTAACTTTTTTTTATTTTTAGATTTTTTCCTACGCTTACACACAATTACCGAGCTGGGTTCCAAATTTCATGCTTCTAGGTCATCTGGAAGTAGGTTAGATTTAGGTACTATATGTCAGTCAGTCAGTCAGTGCTAAAATTTACGACTTTTTGTCCTTCATATCTTTATAACTTTTTGAGCTATAAAGATATAATTAAACACGCGTAGTTTTATGTGTTTACGTTAAAGAGGTTTTGAGTTATGGAAGGGTCAAAAGTGGTACCAAGTGGTTCGTGTAATATACACTTGGCGCTGGCTAGCCAGTTCCTTTGCTTGAACTTGGCTTGACACGCTGCGGCGTGTCTAGATTCCTGTAATTCAGGCAAGACAGGCTAGCACAATTGGGTACTTTCCTGGGTAAAAAAAAGTAATTTTATTCAGTCCGTCTGTTATACACGGTGCAAGTCCACGATGGACCTTTAAGGAAATGGGAGATAGTTTAGCCATAGCACTATATTTCTCCCATTGAAACTATGTAAATATGTGTAACCGTGTTCTACTTATAGCCTTTGAAACATTCACGCAACAAACTACTTTGTGCTAACCCTAAACAGGTGACTGGGTCAATGAACTTACTCGTAAACAATTGTTAGATGACAGGATATTATGGTAATTTGTTGTCGTTTAACCATTCTTAGATCTGCTTGTAAAGCTGTAAAAATAGTTGCAGCATTTTCAAACGCGATTCTCTTTGTGGCTCCAGTTGTTCAATTTTGGGTGAAGTTTTATGTTATTTCTTATTCAATTAATATTATTTCTAACCACAAAAAATATTTTGTTCAAATGGTGACATTGACAACTCAAAATTAATCAATAAATACTAATCAGTCATCAAGTCGTCATAAACAATTAAAGATGATATCGTAACCTCATCATAAATATATCTGACTGATAGAAGGTTTTAGCTCGTTAACACGATTGACAAAATTATTTTCGAATAGTTTAAAATGTTGTCGTGATTGAGCAGGTATGCAATACGTGCTTAGAGAATTCAACCAACCGGAGTCGCCATTGACAGGCGTTACTCTGCCGAAAACATATGGACCAGTGGTTATACATATGTATGGACTGACGTTTATCTGACGTAGCTATTTGTCCGTTACGTACGAATAGCCATACATTTGACGTTCCCCTCCCCCGCAAAAATCGGCAGACTTTTTTTGTATAGAAAATGACAGACATGGCTACTCCATTCGGGTTGAATTCTCTAAGAATACGTGCATGCGTTACTTCAAATACTTAGAACCGATTTTTTTTAATAAATGGCGTCTTTGCGTAGTTGGAAATCGACAAGAAATCTGATGTTTGAAAAGAAATTGTCATTAAACGTACTTATTGTCATGTCATATTCTTCAAATAAAAATGCCTTTGCTAGAAGCTCGTAATTATTTTAATTTGCTCTTTTTATAAACGAGATGCTAGTATAGAACTACATTGCGGCTAAAAGTTTATGACGACAAAGAGAAAAATATCCACCACCACATCCAACTGGGCACAGGAGAATTATTACGTGCTACCAAAAATCAGCCCATTGTACATCTAGCAGCTCAGAATGACCAACGTGGAGGTTCCATTGTGCAACTTGCGGTTAGACTAGAGAAAGAGTCCTGCAAGTTCGAGATCAGAGGGTCGATATTTCGGAATGAGTCACCACAGTACCTACTAAAAGCTCTTAAGCATGCGCCTTCACGCTTACAAAATACCTACAGAGGTTTTAAGTTTTACTTGGTCGAGATCGTCCTGTCCGCGAATTATACTGCTGGTGATTGTTATAAAAGATGTTATGTTATGGTTCCAATGCGTTGCAAAAATGTTGAAGAGCAGACACCATCTCATGTGCACCGACATGACCGACATCGTGTCTCGTGCACGGGCTGCAGCGAGCATTGGGAGACACGGGGGAAAATGAGAATGCCGTATGTGAAGATAGTGTATGTTATGGCAATTAGTAATAAAGTAATTGATGTTAATATTTTCGCATTTGATGTATTTGACATTTCGTCAATCATACATCAGTGCTATTACGTCAACGCTCGTTAATCAGTTTAAGCTCCGAGTTCTCCCGATGGCGATGACGTAATCTATCCGTGAAGTGCAGATGCAATAGGGTCATCACCACAGTGAAAAAGTAGTGAATTTGGTTTAATTATTTTTTACTTAATTCATGATTCTAACCTTGGACGAAAAAAATTAAAGGACGGAGCATGGCTGTACAACAAACTGTGACGCAAGATGGCGGCTGGTTTGAATGTGTGTGTCCAGACGAGTGTTGCCATGTAATACAAATTTTCCCGATTAAGAATACAGTATTTTTGAATAAAAAAAAATAGATTATTAATATATATGTTTAAATAGAATTAATAAGCACCTGTTTTAATAAATTTGATGAAATATATTTCTGAAGAGGCGGATAAAAGAAAAAATAATGATGTAAAAAATCTAAATTTATAAATTAATAAAAGGACACGACTTGAGTGTGTCCGGCCTCTCTTCTCGACACAATATTATTATTTTAAGCATTTATCATACCTTTTTAATATGGCCAAGGTGAACCCAACTAAAAGCGTATTATTATAAACTTACCTTATCTCAAACCGTTTCACACTAGAGAACCAAAATTCAGTCAGGTTGAGCTTCGTCGTTCAGCCTTGTTGGCAACCATCTAGCAGACGCTAAAGCGTTATGAGCTTGTGTTGTGAGTCTTGGCCTCTAATTTTACATGGCTTGCTTTTGGTAAGATTAGGCGCAACACACACTTAGCGGGATTCAGTTCAGCCAGGTCTATGAGTTCTGGCTTTTTTTATATGGGGCCCACTGATAATTTTCCATCGTGCAAAACCTACTTACGACAGCCTTCTAGCCACAGTCGTGGACAGTGGGCTTTCTGGCATAATTATAAGATGTTATTAATTTAGTAGAAATAAAATGTACTAATATAATATGGAAACTTTCGAAATAAATGATCATTAAATTGAATTGAATTTATATTTATATCAGGCACGTGGGGTACAAGGGCAAGTACACCTATATTATTTGTATGTTGTCTATAACACTGTCATTCCTAAACTACAAAACCGATTTCGATAAGAAGGTGGCATTTGTCGCTCGACACGATTGATCTGAATTCATCAATTCATAGACAATTGTCTATGGTTGCGGAAATTTGTCTATGGCCTCCATAAAAAAAAATCAGTTACAATCTTACAATAGACAAATTTCCGCAACCATAGACAATCGCCTCTGAATATGAATGATGACTATCGCGTACGAATTTCCGCTAGAGGCGTTAGTGTAGACGGAGGTCTTCGAACCGTTAAATTCCATAGTAATTCAATGGAATTCACAAAATTATTTTTAATTTGAACAAGGTTGTGAAAATTTTGTAATACCTGATATTAATTATGGCAAATATGAGTTACGAATCATTGAATGTGAATCCTTTAAAAGCGTAGCTCAGAAAATTCTTCTTTTTTTCGAAAAATATGGAACTACGCAATGCTGCGGCGTGGTAAATTTTATTACAGTAAAGTTCAGTGTATTAGATATTATTTAAACGTATATTTTGTTTTCACGAACGCGATAGATAAAAAATACAGCTGTATATAAGGACCGCATCAAAATTGGTTCAGCCAAACGCGAGATAATCGTGAACAAACATATATACACACACATAAACTGAGAACCTCCTTTTTTGAAGTCGGTTAAAAATGCTCCTATATCGATCAACACAACCGGTTTGACAGCTAACCTCTCATTCTAACTATAGTTCAATTTCGTTCTAATCGCTTGACCAGTCGCTTACTAAAGCGACTAGTCAACCGATCAGAGTGAGAGGGAGCGATAGTTAGAATGAGACAAAAGTTGGACAGATCACTCATTGTGGCATAATTTTGCGCATTCAACCTACGACTCGATAATATATGAGCTTTATGTTTTACGCAATTTTTGTAATTATTTTAAGAAATATATAGTTTAGTTTATTAACTAATTTTATTCAAAAAATACTAAGGAATATAATTTGCTTTCAAAAACTTATAATTTATGAACTATTAGGTAATATGTTAATATTAGTTGAAAATGTGCGTGAAATAAAACATCAAGTTGTGTTTGGTTCATATCGTGTTGACACCATATCGCGGCGATTATAGACCCCTTTACATTCGGGAAGTTTCCCTATTCAACCACCTGGCAACACCGCTACCATGAAGATAATAGTTTATGAAATTACTGATATTTAATGTGATTACGCAATTAATTGTTTACTTAACGGTGAAAAGTTATCCCATCCGTTTTTTTCTTTCGACCGGTGGCATTTCTGCAGCATGCGACAACGCACGACGGCATATTTTAATTATATTTTAACTGCTCTTGACTGCATAGACGTTTGGACACGAATGGCGGGGGAGCGGCTCATTATTGCTGTGCGTATGTGTGTGTAGTGCGTAACGACGAGGACACTGGCTCTTTATGGAATCACAAAATTTTGTTAGCCGCACTCTATCTGGGACTTATATAATCTATGATTCTAACCATTACAAATCTACTGTATATCATTCAAACGATGCAATATTTCCGGGAAGGTCTGTTGTCAAAGACCACCCTGTATAATCAGAAATATTGGACATGTATTTTTTTATTTTGTCAATCAAACAAAAATTGGTAAAGATATAGCCCGTTAAAGTTCCGCGTAATGTGACATTATGCTAAAAAGAGTACTAAATATTTTTTTTTAGAAAAGTAGCCAATTCGTCTATCTACGCAGTAAGTCGCAATTCCGTTCCATGATGTGAGTAAATTGATATTAGTTTTTCATTTCCAAATTCTGTCCTTTAAATCTTCTTGTACATAACTTCTGTAGGTAATGAAATGAGAGTATCAGGTCACAAGACGTATCAAGTGCTGCAATAAAACATATTGGAGCTGATATATAGAGTAGAAATCGGGTAAAAGTATTAGGGTTTAGGGTGAACCGTACAGGGGTAGCTGGACAATTCTTCCTCCTAGCGTTTATCACAGCTTTCTGTTTTTTTGAGCCTGCGGTCCGCTCGGCAACCTAATCCCAGGAATTGGCGTAGGCACTAGTTTTTATGCCATCTGACCTTTTAACCCAGCGGGGAAACTAGGCCTTGTTGGGTTTAGATCCGGTTTCCTCACGATGTTTTCCTTCACCAAAAAGCGACGGGTAAATATCGAATGATATTTCGTACATAAGTTTCGAAAAACTCAGTGGTACGAGCCGGGGTTTGAACCCGAGACGATTGAAAGTCTGACGTCTTACCGCCAGGCTACCAGCGCTTTTACAGGACAATATTAAATTTAAAAGTATATAAATGAAGTTCATGAAGTTTGATTTGATGTGAATTGGAAATTAAGTTTTATTTTAATGCATGAAACCAAGTTGTTTATTAAAGACAAGAATAATTTGAATTATAATATAAGAAAAACAAGTTGTTTAAAAGAAACTGGGAATCAAACTCGACTTATGAAATGTTAGATCGTGACATACCCGCCATATTACCCCTAAAAACAGTGTGACGATATTGTAAACCTTCCAACTGTTACTATTAAAAAAACATAAAAATCTGTAAATCCAATACGGATGAACCTTTAAGGATGGTTCATGCTGTGACGTTCGTTCATTTTGTATAGAAAGCGTCATCCTCCTCGGAGGTCACGTGACGCTTTCTATACAAAATGAAGTGTCGCAAGAGTCGTGTAGGACGCGGAAAGTTACAGTGTGAACCATCCTTTAAGCTGGAGTTAGCATAGGACATACGAAATATACTTTGGATACAATTACGACAAAAGAATTAACCATACAAAATAATTCAAGCCGCAATTTAAATGCAACACATTCAAGTTGAACGCTCATTAATATTGATAGTAAAGTAAGTAATTACTTTACTTGAATCATGATTGCTGCTTGGTAAATTAAAAAATAATACGGGGTCACAATTAAGTGTAACTTCAAAAACTTCTTCATTAACGATTAAGTATACACTAATATATCTAGTTTGTATGAATGTATGTATATATATGTATATCTGTAAGTATTTGTATGTATGTATTAAAATATGTATAATATATGTTTGTACTTTTATTTATGTATGTCCGATTAGTATTTCAATGTTCGTGTTTTCAAAATAAGTTTTTTGCACCTCCTATTGACTTTTTCTGCATTATCTTCTCCGCTACCCAAAGGTTGTCTGGAAGAGATCGCTCATTAGCGATACGACCGCCTGTTGTTTGCCTCTTTTTATCATGTATTTTTTTATTTACTGTGCTGGCTTTTTTTGAGTTGTGCATTAAAGCATTTATTCATTCATTCATTCATACACTAATAAATGCTTTGTCTGGTTAAATTTATTGCTTGTATTTTACACAGTGTATTCATATTACAATTTTAGCATAGTTTCTCAATCCGTTTTGTTTCTCCGAGTTGAAATTCGGTCAAACACGTAGTTTCATAAACATACGTTTACAGCGTAAGTAAACATAGTAAAACGATCATTCGCCTTTTAGCGTGAAATAGGGTCAGGCGTCCATGAAAATACAATATGCATATTCTGTAATCGAAACTGGATACCAGTTAAAAAGAAACATTTCGTTATTTAATTAATAGCTTTCCGTCCGCGATTTCGTCCGCGTAGGTATAATTTGCCTCCTCATACTGTTTCATTCCCTATGTGATGTTTGGTGCAAAAAAGTAAATCTTTGTTCAGCCCCTTTCCAACGCCGCGCCGTTAGAGATTGAATATTAAAAACGCTGATATTATTTCTGAATTTGCAGTAAACCTACGAAGTTTCAAGAGTCTAACTTAAAATTTTAAATCCTACCCATAAAAAAATTTCAACCCCCTTTTTACCCCCTTAGGGGTTAATTTTTTCAAAATCGCTTCTTATTAGTTGTACAGATTGTATACGTAACCCGTCTTGCAAATTAAAATTTTCTAGCTTTCGGCCTCCCTTTAATACAAACTTTTCAACCTCGTTTCAACTCCTCTGAGGTGGAATTTTGCAAAACGCTAAAAGTTTTTTTGCTTTTAAGTTAGTAACCTGCAAATGAAAATTCAAGTCTGTCACTTAAAAAATTTAATCACACAAATTTCAACCCCTTTTTAACCCCGTTACAGGTTGAAATTTGAAAAACGCTGAAATCACTTTTATTATTTTTTAACTATCAGTAAGCGTACGAAGTTTCAAATCTCTAACTTTTAATTTTAAATCCCATCTATACAAACTGTCAATCCCTTTTTACCCCCTTAAGGGTTGTATTTTTCAAAATCGCTTCTTATTGCTTGTACACATTATCAATGTAACCAAACCTGAAATTTTCAACTTTCTGGCTTCAGTAGTTTCGGCTCTGCGTGGATCAGCCAGTCAGTCAGTCAATCAGTATAGATTAATACATTATTTAAATTTTTGCATGATTAATACATAGGTATTACCTATTTTTTGTTTTCCGAATATTTCATCACGAAAATATTTTTATGTTCTTGTGTTTTGTGAAAAATATTATTTCATTAAGCTCGAAGTCGAATACAAGTATGAAGTTCAGATCAAGTGTGCAGAGCGCATAGGGCCGCGATTCGAAAAATAAACACACACACTGGACAGACACAGCTCCAACCCAACTCAACCCAACTCAACTCAACGCTATAACGACATTGGCCTCCGGTATCCAGTGTCTGGGTGCAGTGTAATTAAGCTTATTTTTTTTAGAGTGGGTAATATTGAGTTTTAGTAAAATAGTACTTACAAGGTTAGGTACTATTTTTTACCAATATCAGTGACATCTAATATTCTTATCCGATTCTACGGGAACTTAATAGTTCTATAACGATATGATTATAGTTTCCTTACGATGTTTTTCTTCCCCGAAAAGCTAGTGTCAGTGGTCGTTTTGTTAATGCTCCTGTGCCAAAGATAGAAGCAGTTTTCCGAGGCGCATTGCTTGAATCTTCGCGCTGTATAATTTATACGCGCTCTCTTAATGAACTTGAGAATCTCGAAATGATTACGTCAGGGCCTACGTTCAGCAACAACTAAATTCAACTTCATAGTAATTTCATAAGGAATATACCTAAAGATATATAAAGAACTAATAAAATTTGTTCCTTCGATCAAAAAGAAACAATTTATTAAGTATACATTAAAAGCATAGTTATGGAGTTTCATTCGACTAGAACAATGAACGACAAAGATATATCAAAATGTAATACCTACTGGATACTCTTAAGTGAATCACAAACAGGATGTCGCTTAAGTGTGACCAACAATGTCAGCATAGTAGCATTTAGCAGCAATTAGTCGATAATTAATTAGTTAACTATCCCACCTGGAGACAAACTGTGGAAACTGTTTTGCAGGGAAATTGTATTACCTAATGCATACCATTTTGAATATTAAATCTATGTATTTAAATGTTGAATATTAATGAATATAAAATAAAATTATATAATTTTCTCATTCTCATTAAGGGGAAAATGTGTGAACATGTCTTTAACGTCGACTGTACAATTAAACAGATTCCATTGAATATCAATGTTATCCATATAAACAGAGAGTATACCACGTGTCCCAAAATTCAACGATAAGCTGGCACCAGAAGATGGACCCGCTCATGACTACTCGAGAAAAAAAATCTCAATTCATTATGGAATGAAAAAAAATTCAAATCGACACCCCTAATGGTATTTTTAACGATCATGTCTACAATTTTACAAATATTACTGTTTTTTTTTGTATCGGCAACCTAAGTAGCACTGCTATCCACCACAACCCTTAAAAATTTCTGGTATTTTTACATGTAGTTTTTACACAAAAATTAATCAAAGTTAGTTTTTCCCTAAAATTTTAACTTTCAGTCCACTTTCCCTCATCGTGGTGTACAAAAAAGTACTGGCACTACTATGGCAAGTGTTTTAGAAAGTTGACGCAACTAACCAAGATTTTTTGTTCCTCGAGTAGTCATGAGCAGGAGCAGGTCCATCTTCTGGTGCAAGCTTATCGTTGAATTTTGGGACACGTTGTACTATCGGGTTCAGAATTGC
Source organism: Pammene aurita (assembly GCA_947086415.1). Classification (NCBI taxonomy): domain Eukaryota; kingdom Metazoa; phylum Arthropoda; class Insecta; order Lepidoptera; family Tortricidae; genus Pammene; species Pammene aurita. The sequence continues at coordinate 31,904,096 of OX352298.1, forward strand.
ATGGCCAATTTATGAATGAATTCATTGATAAATTGACCATGCAATTTGGAATCTGATGGTACCTATAATTTAATAGAACAGCACAACCTAAGAACTTTTTGAAGTTCCAAATCTGCAGCGCCATCTGAACGAGAGTGACCAAAGATACAAAAATAGTAGGAGAAAATGACATTGCGCTGCAGCGCCATCGAGTGACGAGTAGCGTCGTCACGCGGTTGTTCTCGTTCAGATGACGCTTCAGACTTGGGCTTCAAAAAGTTCCTAGACTGTGGCTGTATTATATTATAAATATATGTTTTGGTACCATCATACAGTACAATATACAGGGTGCTCGCGGGGAAGCCGCATAATTTTGACAGCGTACTCCTGAGGCCAAAAGAAGTAAAAAATATCATATGACTTTTAACAATTTCGTAAAAAAAAAATTTTTTTTGTTTTTTTTTGTTGTTTTCTGAACGTATTCTTAAATTAAAAATAAATGTTAATGACAAAACTATGCCTAAAAACAAATAAAACTACTTTTTTTTCTTAAAATCAAATTTAAAACAAAGTGTTTCCTGTCACTTTGATGTCTGTCAACAGGGATGCCTATAATGAGTTCCATAGTGGTAAAATTGCCGTTAAGAAAGCGTTCAGTCCTGAGTTATAATCAAAATATTTTATTTTTTAAATTGGTTATAACTCCGAAACAAGATGAATTTCAGAAAAGTTTATTTGACATTTTAGTCTCTAAATAAGGTCGGGATAACGCTGTTGGAGTTGTGCGGTTCCCTCGCGAGCACCGTGTATATTATAGATAAATTAGGTAAAGTAGATAAATTAATATAACTAAATTACAGAAATTAAATGCTCCTAAGCGTACACTGTACAGACAATTCTAATATAATCGCCCAGTAAAATATTACAAATATTTCATTTTAGTCACGTTACCATTATCATTTATCTCTTTTACGTGCTTTTCTCGCCGTGTATATATGATTAATCACTAAGTTCATACAAGCACGATTTATTACGAAATTAAATTAGGAATCTGATTGAAAATTTAAAGATGTCACTGATGTGAGAGTTTTGTGACGCGGGTGTGACATATTCAGGAGGAGGGTTTAAATGAAAGGTATATCACGTAGAGGGAATTTTAAAAAGGTATTTTGCACTGAATCATGATTTTATTTTTATTTATTTATTTAAACTTTATTGCAGAAATAAAAAGTGTACAAGAGGCGGACTTAATGCCTTAAGGCATTCTCTACCAGTCAACCATTGGATCAAACCGAAACTTGGTGCAGGATCATAGAAATCGAGATATATTTAGAAACACAAATCAACATTATTATTTATTGATAAATACACATACACATATAGAAACATAACATAAACATACATATACATACATAAATTAAAATATAGTACCCATGTTTATAAGTAATATGCAGATAATTAGTCCTTAAGTGAGTTAGACTATTTAGAAAGGTGTTTACGTAACATACGTTTAAACGAAAATTTGCTGTGCTTGTCTTAAGGGGAGAGGGAGATCGTTCCAAAGACGAATAGCCTGTAGGGCGAAGGAGCTGGATATAAAGCCGGTGCGGTGAAGAGGGATAGAAAGTTTAAGACTAAGAGAGGAGCGCAACTCGCAACCGGGACGCGGCGCTATAAAGTGGAATTTTGATTTGAGATAGTCGGGAGCTGCTAGATCAAAAAGGATAGTATAAAGGGAGCAAAGCATTCTGAGAGACCTACGTTCACGAATTGGAAGCCAATTTAATTTGCGGCGGAAGGCCGAGACATGATCGTATTTACGGAGTCCTAAAATAAACCTAATGCAATTATTAAAGTAGCCTATCTAATTTATTTAGTAAATCTTGGCTAATACTAGAGTAACACACATCCGCATAATCGATGACAGGTAACACCAACGACTGAATGAGAAGAGTTTTCGTGCTGACTGGGAAGTGCTTAAATCTGTACAGAGATCTCAATATGTTGGTCACTTTACGACAAACGTCCGACACCTGAAAAATCCAAGTAAGACCGCTGTCCACGATTAACCCAAGATTTTTGACGTGAGGCATAAACGGCACTACGTTGTTTTCAAAAGAAATCGGAACAAGTTGTGAGAGGTCAAGTAATGACAGCAAACGTGGGCTACCCAGTATAATGGCCTGGCACTTTTTAGGGTTGACAGATATCCCAAAACTACGAGACCAAGCAGAGATGCTTTCCAGGTCACTATTTACTTTCTGGATTGCAAGATCTAAACCATCCGGGCTCGTCTGGGTGTACAGTTGAAGGTCATCAGCGTATAAATGGTGAGAGCACTTTATATGATTAGTGATTAGGTTAATAAAAGTCGAAAAGAGAAGAGGAGACAGAATGCCGCCCTGTGGCACGCCAGAAGAAAGCTCGCACCATTCAGAGAAGGTACTATCAATGCGAATCGCCTGATTGCGATGTTGTAGATAAGAGGAGAACCACTCAACTGCTGATGGCGATATATTAAGATGTTTTAAGGTGGTAAGTAAGAGCTCGTGATTGACGGCATTAAATGCATTTGAAAAGTCGACCAGAACAAGTACAGTCAATTGAGTGGACTCCATGCCTTGCTTCACATCTTCGATAACCTTTAGTAATGCAGTAGTCGTGCTGTGGCCAGAGCGAAAACCAGATTGGAGGGGAGAAAGAAGATGATTATCGAAGATGTAAGCAGACAGTTTCCTGTGTACAACCGCTTCTAGAACCTTAGATAGGAATGGGAGTATGGAGATAGGACGAAAATCTGCCGGTAGGGTGGGATTGGAGACCTTCGGTAGTGAAATGACGTAAGCGTTCCGCCACAATCCCGGAAAAACACCAGAAAGCATTGATTGGTTCACAATATGCGTGACCACAGGTAAAATGCATTCCAGGATGTGGATTATCATAACCCTACTAATTTTGTCATGACCAATCGCGTTAGATTTAATCGCCATAATTGCCTTACTGACCTCGACATTGACTGACATGATGACATTAACATTGAGGCTAGGCCGAATCTAGTGAATTTCATAAGCCATTTTAATTTTGAAGATGATCGGAAATAAACCGTTAAAATCCATCAGTTTCCTACTGAGCATCCTGTTATTGAATACTGAATGTGAATGATTGACAATAAAGAAGACTTTGGGTTTTATAGAAGGAATAAACTGGGCTAAAATTTATGAAGACAAAAAGAATGAGGAAAAATAAAGGGAAATAAAAGTGATTATGCACGAGGAACCGAATTGTGCGCTGTAAGTAAAATGGGTAAACGTTCTATTTTATATCTGTCAACTGTCCATGAAAAAATGTGTAGCCGCTTGAAGGACTTAATTATATACAGAAGCCTGCTTAAATCCTTCTAATGTCAGTACCTTTTTTATACCTATTATACTCAGTACATAAGGAAAAATGCGCAAATGACTATCTGGTATTAATATTTGACAGTAAAGTTGGGCTTTCTTCATCAAAAAATATTATTAGGTATGTATAAAAAACGCACACTTATTTAATAAATAAGTAAATATTTATGTGAACTACTATTTAATACATTGTATTTCAAGTGCTCATCAAAAGTTTTATTTTATTCGTCAAAATAACCATAACTTAGGCGTCCATAGGTTACGGTAGCTGCTTACCATTAGGCGGGCCGTATGCTTGTTTGCCACCGTCGTGGTATTAAAAAAACGTTGTATTTGTTTTTCACTTATTTTTATTATAAGTTAAGCTAAAGTTAATGTTTCTTTACAAATGTAAGTAACAACCAAAGATAGCCTGTAAAAAGAGACACCTGCCTGTGTATAATTAATGTTTAGTTTTTACTAGCTGACCCGGCGAATTTCTTACCGCCAACAACTTTTTTTAATTTCTTCAATATTCCGATAGTTATTCTGCCAGTCGGAGCGGAAATAAATCCAAAAAACCAAACATCATTCAAATCAGTCCCGTCGTTCTTGAGTTATAAATGGTGTAGCCGACACGTCTTTGTCTTATACTTATGTATAAGTAGATTTAAAAAATACATTAACGTTAAAAACTTTCATATTAACGCATTCTCCTATACGAGATCAAATAGAACAATACAATAGATTCCGCAGCACAAATTCCTTCAATTCCACACATTAAGCGTGGTATGGCCTCCCTCCCCCTTGCTAAGAGGGGGCAAATGCAATTACACCGGCACTTTGTCTCCCAACGCCTGAAAGTGCCTATTAAGTTCGGACGAATGAGCCGAAACAAAAATGCGACTTTCGTCCGACTTATTAAGTTGCGACGTCGTGGAGATTTCCACTGAGTATTCATTAATTTTCAGAAGCCGTCAAATTTTGATAAAAGCAGGCTAATGGCCGTATAGGGTAAACGCACCAGTGCTCAGCCATGCACCAGTGGTCAGCCTTTCTTACCTATTTTTGACTGTAATTAGTAGTTTTTCTAATTTTCATGTCAAAAATATGCAATATTATAAATTAATGAACTGTTAATTGAAAAATAACTTAACTCTTTAAAAAAATCTCTATCATGAACTACAATAATACTATTTCAAAGAAGTGGTGTCTTCTGACATGACGGCTTATGTTTAAATGCGCCATTTTTTATGGAGTGTCACATGGTATTTTGGTAAGACGATACAGCCGAATTGTGATTTCTTGTTGAAAGAATGTGGATGGCTGCACTTAATTATTACTTAAACTATCTGAAAAACGTAAAAAATATGTATAAATCCATATGAAAGTAACATTTTTAAGGCGGCTGACTATTGGGAACTACTTTATGTACAAAATCCAATAGCCAGCCTCCCCTGGCTGACTATTGGGTTTGAAGCAGTAATTTTAAAAAGGTCGTAAACCCAGAGGTCAGCCGGGGGAGGCTGACTATAGGATTTAAGACTTTTTTTTATCATCAAATGAAGTGTAAGTCGTTAAATCAAGCCCCTTTAAATATTTACGTTATTACGACTTTATTTGATTGAAATACATTAAATACCCAGTAATCAGCCTGTGGCTGACCACTGGACAATAAGATCGCTCAACTCGAACCTACTAATCAGCCGTTAAAATGAGATGGCTGGGCACTGGATTCTTAAAGGCTGTGTATTGGTACACAGAGGGCTGATTACTGGCAAAAATGCCCTTTCATTATATTTAATAAAATAATTTCAAAAGCAAGATTTAATTAAGTTTTATTCTTTACAAACATTAAACTAGATTAAATTATTGAACAATAGAAACATTGATAACTCTTGTTGGTCAATAAGTGGGCAAATTATACGATCTTGTCTTGAACATAGAAATTTCGTTAAAAGGCTGACTACTGGTGCTTTTACCCTATTTATACTTAAAAAAAAAACACTTAAAACCTTCACGGGTGACCTTTTCAACCGACTTCAAGATTTAGAAGTAGGAGGTTCTCTTTTCGTCGGGATCTTTGTTTTTTTTTATGTATGTTCACCTATTATTCGAAGACGGCTGGACCGATTTGGAAAATGTATACTTGACAGTTGGTCCCATTGTCACTGTCCCATTGTCACATTGGTCAGGATCTGATGGTGGGATCCTGGAAAAACGAGGGAACTCTTCAATTATTATAATCAGACCTAAAGTGATTTGAGTATTTTTTACAGCAGCTCGAGCATTTGCTTTTGGAAAGGTGGAGGCTAAGTGAAGTCGATTATTATTTGTTTAATATTATTATTTGTTTCGTGGGATGGTAGCCGTTGGTTCCACGACTAGATAGGTTTGTTACACTGGAATGCTTCTACCAAGTTTGCGCATCCAGCGAGATCAGTTGACGCGAGTTCAACCTGATCTGGGTGACTAGAGGGAGTCGAGCTCAGGGTGCCTGCCACTATATTATGACAAATCGTTCTATAATGGCCTAACTAGGAGGCAAATTGGTTGGCCTATTCCACAATCTAATCTGAAACCGCCTCTCATCTGCCTCAACCAGTCCGTTGTGACATTTCCTAACAAGCTGGAATTCCTGGGCAATTTATTTGTGTACTTATATAGATGTCATATACAAAACAAATAAAAGAAGAATGCATTACACGGAAAAATTCGACCGGTGCTGCGGTGACCCGGGTAGCCAAGTGGTTAAGGCTAATGCAGAAGACGCTGGTTCGATCCCAGCCCCAGGCACCGGAGGCCTAGGTCACGTTTTTCTTTGTATATGACATCTATATAAGTTTATAATTTATGTAGTAGTGTGTCTACTTTAAATAAACATATTAAAATAATTTGATTTGTTCTTGAGTTGTAATTTATTTGTGTGTTTATCAGGAATATATAATTATTTCTACTAGTAATTAATTATGTTTCGATCTAATTAATGCTCGGAACACCGTGAGTCGCAACCGGAAGCCTGGGTTTGCCACTTGCTACCAACTCCACTAACATTAATTACGATACATCATTTGATATTTACTAATATAAGCTCGTTAAAGGAAAACCTCGTAAGGAAAACGTATTAATACCAAGTAGGCCTAATTTCCCTCGAGAAGGAAGATCAAATGGTAGTCACTTTAGTACAAATTACTACCACGCCAATTAGCAAAATTCATCATTTTTATGGAAGAGTCAATCGATTTTATTTCCCCTGAAATTGAAATGTCTCTGATGTATTTCACTATTTAATTTTATTGTACCGCAGCCAGACACTTCTAAAATGGGAAAATATATTAGACGGCTTCACCGCGTTTTACCACGGGCATAAAAAGTTCGCGTTTCGTGACGTCACAGGCAACATGGGTGCGGAAAACTGTGGGAAAACTACCTATATGTTAAACATTTTTTTTGTTATTTTAGACGGAAAAATAAGTATACGTAGTTTGTTTTTTAACTCCGCCATTTGTACATAATTTACATTGTAGTTTTAGCAATAAAACTTAAATAAATCATTGCATTAATTAACGTACATATTTAATAAAAAAAACAGAAAAAATCATGGATTTGCAGCACCGTTTTTTTCTTTTAATTTCTCAGATGCAATTAAAAAAGCGCCATTCAAGATGAGAATAGACTTAGTAAATGGTTTATGACCGCGGTATTGTGGTGAAGTAGGGCGGTAGGAGGAAATTACGAGGCGGTCGTAGGTTGCTGGAGCCTCTGACGCCAATTGTTTTGCCAGACGTGTGGATTACTGTTTTGAAAAAATTAATCCCGCCGAGTTTCTTGCCGGTCATAATACTTCTCGGGTCAAAGGGTTAAAACCGGTGGTAATTCTTTTTTAGGGTTCCGTACCTCGAAAGGAAAAAACGGAAGCCTTATAGGATCATTTTGTTGTCCGTCCGTCCGTCTGTCTGTCTGTCTGTCAAGACCCTTTTTCTCAAGAACGCTTGTAGGTTTGATACCTGAAATTTATATTAAATACTCAGGTCTACTGTCCCTTGGAGCTGTAAAAAAATCAAACTTCTAAGCCAACGCAATCAAAAGATACAGCCGTTTATGCCGCAAATTTTCGAAACTCGCAAGGGAATCAAAACCTACAGGGTACTTCCCGTGAACTCAGAATCTTGAAATTTGGTACAAAGCAACGTTTTATAGCACAGATAAAGGAAAAAATGCGAAAATCATAATTTTTTGTTACATCATATAATTTTTATTTTTTTATTTTAAAGTTACTACCCCTATATACCTACAGGTTTGTACGGAACCCTCGGTGCGCGAGTCCGAATCGCACTTGGCCGGTTTTTTCTCTCTAACATTCATAAGTGCATTGTATTGTCCCTAAATTGACGAATAAAAATCTTTTATCTCTTTTAAAAATCTTTTGAGTCGTTTCTGTATCGGCCTTTATCACTAACAAAAACGTTGTCGCCACAGTGTTCATGATTATATCGTCTGCAAGAGACGCAAAAGCCAATGATTACTTAATTAAAACGTTTTATTAAAAAAGATGAAGGAAATTTAATTAAAACGTTTTTGTGTGCGATTATTTTCGAGTTTAATTTCCTTGAATTCGAGCGCTCGAATTTCAAAAATCGTCCACCTGATGGAATTTTTTTACCTGTTCAGTCGCCATCCGAAACATCAAGTACCTATACTAAATAATAATACCCAATATTTCTCAATTATTTCTGTAGCTATGCACAGGGGCCGTATTCTAACTTTAAAACACGTATAGACATGATCCAACTTCAATACAACTCCAATGCATTAACAACGCAATACAGCTACGGCATAAACATCTGAATCAGAAATATCAGAATTTGCTGAGAAATATTCCAACGCAACTCCAATACAACTTCAATATTGGTTGATTGTTTGTTGTGTGTTGGAGTTATGTTTGAGATAGGTTGTGTTGTTATTGTATTGTTAATGTATTTTAAAATTAGAATCCGGCACCAGTTTTGTAACCGTTACCGAGAAATAATAATCCTTATAAATGCCAGTAACCACGAGCGTACCAATTCTGCTCGTCTCCAAACAAACATGGGCGCGTTTGTTGCTCGGTGTAAATGTTTGTTCAAAAATTCATATAGGTATATGTATGTATGTATATTGGATTGGAACGTTTTCAGCGGTGCGGCACCTGGAAATGTTTGGTGTGTTCCAAGGAGATTAGAAACAATGGATTATGCCTGGAACTTAGAACTCGCGATTTACTTGCAAACGAGTTGTCCATTATAACAAGACCCTTATGAAGATCGTTTTTGCCCTTTATAGCTCCAGAACCCCTTGGTAGATCTTGCTTATATACGAACTCACAAATTATATGTACTTATGTCTGCTACAACCCCAACAAAATATCATGAAGATCAGAAAAACGGTACTAAAGTTATCAAGAACAAACTTTTAAAATCAAAATAATAAAATAAAATAAAATTATTTTGCATTTAAATTTAATTAGTAGTTTCTCATTATATGTGAATGTAATGTGTAATTCCTGTAATATATATACGCTGCATTCGGTAAGTGCTAATGAATTTAACGTGAAAGGTCTAAATATACATTTTAGTTTTATTTTGTACAAAATTGTAAATAAAAAGTATGATTTTAAAATTATTACATAAAATTACTTTAATATAGGTATTTATCCTATCCTACCTACCTACCTACCTACGATACCTACCTACTATATTATTTTACCTACTTTTCTGTTAATTTACAAAGGTTTCCGCTTACCAAAGGTTGTCTGGAAGAGATCGCTCTTTAGCGATAAGACCGCCAATTGTTTTGCCTCTGCTTTTTTGTTTGTGTCTTGTGTATACTTTGTGTCTATTATTTGAGGTGTGCAATAAAGAGTATTTATTTTTATGTTATGTTATGTTATCTCAGGTTTTAATCTAATTATCTATTCTCAAACTAAATGTCTAAAACCTGAAATGCGGTTAATTTCAGAAGAATACGACAAAGCTCGAATCTCAGGTTAATAAACTCCTGATTTAAACTTTCACGGTTTTTACACATATCTATTTGTAATAACGGGACTTAACCGCGTATATATTTCCAAAAATTACCTTCGACGTTTCGAGGACGACATTGTCCCCGTGGTCCCGAAGAAAGACTGGCTCCAGTTGACATCAACATCTTCTAGCCGCGCGAGTTTTTCGAACTACCCGCACTTGGTCTTGATTATCAACTTGAACGTTTTGCACACTAGGGATGTCACTCGGTCGACATACAACACTCACAATGTCCGGCTTTCGAACCGGCGGTATTCGTTGACGCTTACATTTACTAATGACAGGATTCCATGTAGATGAGATCCTAAAACCATCGTCCCGATTGAAATTGCAGTGTTTTTTGATTTCAATGGCTTCACGAACTTTTCTACTGTAAAACCGACGATCCGTAGAAAGGATTTTAGGATTATGTACTAGTGTGCAAAACGTTCAAGTTGATAATCAAGACCAAGTGCGGGTAGTTCGAAAAACTCGCGCGGCTAGAAGATGTTGATGTCAACTGGAGCCAGTCTTTCTTCGGGACCACGGGGACAATGTCGTCCTCGAAACGTCGAAGGTAATTTTTGGAAATATATACGCGGTTAAGTCCCGTTATTACTAATAGATATGTAATAAACTCCTCTTGCAATGGGCATAGAAGATAAAAAACTCCATTTGATTTTAATATCCTTTCAATTCAATTCAATTGAATTATTTTATTTGCAAGAATGTAGGTACAAAATTACAAGATGTCAGGGTGTTAATTCTAGGTGCCATTTACATCCGGCCTTTTAGTGGCGTGCAAAATTTATATTGTTTTTTCATATCGTCAATTATTGATTAAAACAAAAAATAATAATTAAAATATAATAAAATATAGAATCATCATCATCATCATATCAGCCGAAAGACGTCCACTGCTGGACATAGGCCTCCCCCAAAGAGTGCCACAATGACCGGTCCTGCGCCACCCGCATCCAGCGGACTCCCGCGACCTTCACCAGGTCATCAGTCCACCTTGCGGGGGGTCTACCCACGCTGCGCCTTCCGGTTCGTGGTCGCCACTCGAGAACCTTTCCGCCCCAACGGCCATCGGTTCTACAAGCAATGTGCCCCGCCCACTGCCACTATAGTTTAGCGATTCGGAGGGCTATATCGGTTACTTTGGTTCTGCTGCGGATGGCCTTATTTCTGATGCGATCACGCAGAGAGACTCCGACCATAGCCCTCTCCATTGCCCTTTGGGTGACTTTGAGCTTTCTTATGAGGCCCATTGTAAGCGCCAAGTTTCAGTACCAATATAAAATATAGAATAACAATAATGAAATACAATTAAACTAATGTGCATGAAATTAGAAAACATGTCAATTATCCATAATATTATCAAATATAAATGTACGTATGCCTATCAATTAATTATTCCTATGTCCAATTACAATGTCTTAATCTATACATATAATAAAGCTGAAGAGGGTCAAAAGTCTGTACATGGAAGATAATCGAAAAAAAATTGGCTGGGGATACTTAGAATCGATAACAGAACACGTTACAACAATTTTTAGAATTTTTGTCTGTTTGTCTGTTTATCTGTTTGTCTGTTTATTTGACCGCGCATCACGTGAAAATGGCTGAACAGATTTTAATGAAATTTTGTAAAGAGATAGTTTGAGTCCCGGGAAAGGATAATATATAGTTTTAATCCCGAAAATCAACCCTGGTGGGGGTGAAAATGGGGTTGAAAGTTTGTATGGAGAATTTTTAACTGCTGAAACGATTTAGATAGAAATGAGTATGGAGATAATTTGAGTCTCGAGAAACGTCAAAGGATAGTTTTCAAACCATTGTGGGGGTGAAAAGGGGGTTGGAAGTTGGTATGAGGATTTTTTTACCGCTGAACTGATTTAGATGGAAATGTGTATAGAGATAGTATGGGTCTCGAGAAAGGACAAAGGATAGTTTTTACCCCAAAATCAACCCTAAAGGGGTGAAAAGGGAATTGGAAATTTGTATAGGGAATTATTAACCGCAGAATCGATTTAGATAAGATTTGGTATGGAGATAATTTGAGCTCTGGAAAAGGAAATGAAATAGTTTTATCTCGGAAATTATCCCTTAAGCGGATGCAAAAGGTGTGGAAGTTTACATGGGGAAGAAACAACCAATAACCGCTGTACGTATTTAGATGAAATTCCGTATTGAAATAATTTGTAATTTTTTGATCAAGGTGTTAATATTTATAACATGTTACCCGTCGATGCTTTAAATTTACCTTTACCCGCTCTTAAGAAATATTTGAGAATGTCATGAATGTCAAAGGGTTATTCCAGGTTTGAGGACTATATATAACGGACAAAGATGCATGGCCCAAACCAAAAAACTACTACAAAATCATCTAACCTTTATAGGACACCGTTTAGGTGGGAAAACATATCAAACGTTTTGTGAAGCAGTCAGATTAGTATTTATTTTTCTTTATAATTAAACAATGGGTACATTATCTGTCTCTCAAGCTGTTTTGATAATATATGTCTTCTTGAAGAACTACGCATTATTTTGTATCTTTAAGATATAATAATGTATTACTTACTGTTTTGAAAAAAATAAGTCCCGTCGAGTTTCTTTCCGGTCATAAATGTCATAATAATTCTTGGGCCAGAGGTGTAGGGTTAGAACCAGTGGTGGTTTTGGAACGAAGTTCCTTATCAGACGGATCGCGGATGGGAGGCTAGGCGAAAAAAAGTCACGTGACCGTGACATACGGACGGACAGACAGACAGACAGACAGACAGACATGACGAATCCATAAGGGTTCCGTTTTTTGCCATTTGGCTACGGAACCCTAAAACTGGCATGATTTTCAAAAATTTAAAAAATTTAAAAAAATTAAAGAATTTAAAAAAATTTCAAAAAGTTCAATAATTTCAACAATTTCAACGATTTCAAAAATTAAAAAAAAATACAAAATCAAATTAAATTTCCAAAAAAAAACTTCAAAAATGAAATAAAATTAAATAACATAACTTCGTTCCAATCGCGTGTTCCACGACACTCACGTATTTTATTTTTCTCTGACGTTCATTAGTGCATTGTAATGTGCTTACATTGAAGAATAAATATCTTGATTTATCTGTGACAGTGTGGTAAAAACGTATGAAAATTCATTACCCCCGACCGCCGGCACTCCCCCCCCCCCCCTGGATTTTTAATATGTGTGTAGGTAAAGCAGTGTATGCTTCTCTACATAATTAGGCCTTATTACGTAACAGTTACATAAACTGCTATTTATCTCTTTTTAGGGTTCCGTAGTCAACTAGGAACCCTTATAGTTTCGCCATGTCCGTCCGTCTGTCCGCGGTCTAGCTCAGTTACCGTTCGCACTAGAAAGCTGAATTTTGATAACTTTCAATAAAAACTATATTGAATAAAAGCGGTTCAGCCGTTTTTGAATTATCACTTATCAGTCAAAACCGCATAGTGAAAGGAAGTGCCGAATAGTAAAATGACGTAAGCGCCGCCAAATATCCCTTAATAAACGACCTTTTGAACGGATGTTTTGTAACAGGGCGGCCTGTACGAAACTCTACACTGAGCATCGCCCGACATGCTCTTGGCCGGTTCTCATCTCATCATGCTCAAATTCAACGTCTAAAAGGGGGGGAGGGGTAGCCACTACACTCGATTGAGTTAAATTTGCATGGGTCATGGACCCCGTCCTCCCTCCAAGTGCACCTCAAATAGAAAAAAATCATTTCTGCATTTGTGACACCCCCCCCTCCCCAATTTCAACTGCGCCTGTTCTTACCTTTCATGCTTAGACTGATTTGACGGGAGGATCGATTTGGATGATATTTGCCGTGGACATGAACCTATAAATACAAAAGTGGTCCTGTATCGTCCGATATACACCTACTACTCTATGTCGTTTAAATTATGCCAAAAAAAAAATATATGATAAAAAAAGTATTCATTTTTGAGTGTAGTTTCATTTAGTGGTAATTGTAAAATATTTTATTATTATTAGGACTACTGTCCTCTAGCGTCATCTGTCAAATTTACTTCAAGTTCCGCCTCCAGGGTAGCCAGAGATAAATTAGGGGTGAATTAGCCGCTTACTGACACAGACCGAATTCCACGCAGGCGGAGCCGCGGGCACAGCTAGTTAATAATATTACCTAATCTGAGAAAAATTCATGAACACTATAAAAACACTTATTAAGTAGCCAATTAGTCAGTTCTTTCTTAAAGCTCCTTAGTGACAATTCCTTAAATCCTTCCTTCCTTATTTATTGTATATTTGTATGCACATGTAGTAAGAGTTTTTCCGGTAGATGTCTGTGCTCTGTCGTGGCATATAAAGTGCCTGTTGGTATTGGTGTCTCACTTGTCGTCTATATACTTCTGACCATTTTTTAAACATGTGTTGATTTACCTTGACAAATATCCTTGGTTCGGAGCATCGTCGACAAAATAAAGCAACAGCAACCGTGAAGTAACAGTGAACCTTATGACAATAAGATGAAATATGTAATAAGTCAGTGAATTCTGTTTCTACTTATTTGTGCCTACCCACCTAATCTTCAAACCTTAATGTTCTTATGGTATGATTTTAGCTTTATGAGAATGTTTGTAAACAGATTGGTATTCATAATAGGTACATATAAGAAAATATTTAGGAAACAATGTTTCTAGTTTAACGAAATATTGCTGAAGCTTTTTTTATTAGCGGTTTTTATTATTTTACAGTTTTGTTTTATTTTAAAAGCGCCTCAATAAAATGTTTATCAAAAGCGTCACCGCTGAGTAACTTATAAACACTTACTAAATATGCAATTTAGTTTACAGACACATTAGATATGTATATCCCTCCTTATTCATAAACGTCTTACAAATCACATTTAGTTAAATTATGTTCAACGGATAAGGACAAACGATTATTAGTCAAATAACGTTTATAAAGCGTTTATGAATAAGGGACTTAGGTGATAATAATGAAAAACAACACTTCCTAAATGATGTCACTGTCGGTAATCAATGCTGAATTTTGTCTCATGTATACATAAAGTAATTGTAGTAACTACCAAGAAAAGCAAAAAATAGACCAATGTTACATTGTTGTTATGTGTCTTACTCTCGCTGATGACGCGCGACGCGGTATTTTTGTGCCGCTCCGCGGGATTGATGGGGTTCCAGGACAAAGAATAACCATTCTCTGAAAATGTTCGCACTCGAGTCTAACTAGACTCTGCATACATTTAATTTAAAGTGGGTGTTTTTTTTTCATTTAATTTAAAGTAAAACCTAGCTTAAACTTTACCGCTCTTTCATTTTAAATATGTGACTTTCGGAAGTTTGCGTCCGATGAAGTTGAAGCTGCCACTCTCCAAAATGCAACGAATTTACTGATGGAATATCTTTTAGACATAGCTACTAGTCTTGCCATAAATTCTGTTCCAAGGTTAATGGTCTATACGGGCTATAATCAGAAAGTATATATTTATTAGAGCATCACAGACACAGACAGCGCCATCTGAACTAGAGTAACCCAAATGTAGAGCAGAGAGTACAGCGCCATCTAGTAATTGATAGCGTTACTATTATTACGGTATTACTACGGTAATTTTAGGTTTCTCTCGTTCAGATGGCGTTTCAGACTTGGAGCTTCAAAAATTTCTTAGACTGTGCCGCTCTATTAAATATATACTTTCTGCTATAATCAAAAAGTTATTATATTAAATTGTACGTGTGTATTGAAGGTACTAGTAAAACAATACAAAAAAACTAGTATTTAATGAATGCGATCAAAAACGTTGGTCACTATTTATTTACAAATACAAATATATGTGCCGTAGCATACCTATCCATCAGACTCCAAACTAGGCAGGACCCGCAGGACCTGTATCTTGGACGTCTGCGAGAGCGATTGACAAATTGCCTAATTCTAATTACATGATGTAAGTACAATGCTCATAAATAGTACGTAGATCACACCTTGTGATGTGATTATACTTTGCATTTGTACTGAATTAAACTCACACATTTTCACTCATTATTTTGACAAAAACGGGACTTTAATCGCGTACACTTACCTTTATTATTTTCCTGACGTTTCGAGAGTGTCGTAACGCTCATGGTCGCAGGCAGAGGGGTGGTGTCTGCCTGTCAAAATTATATCTTGCCTTTATTTCATGCTTTATGTTAAGTTTAGTGCAATCGTTGTCTGCGTACGGCTCTAAAGAAGCGACAAATGTGGTTAACAAATATCAGCAATGCTTATTCCATCTACAGTATAGTTTTCTGGTGAATCCCCATTGTATACATCTCCATATTTCCGAAGAACTGTCCCATCTCCTTAAGACTGTGTCGACCGTCCAGTGGCGCCCTCATTGGAGATTGTATTTCTTAATAAACGAATCAATTTATGTATAATCCCTCAGTGTTAAGTTGTCCTACTGATTACGCAACTTTTAATCTTTGTTTCATTTTGCGTATTTTTTGCTTCATTACCTAAATGGCAAATCGTGGCCACTTTTTTCCGTTTAGGTGATGAAGCCAAAAGTAAGTAATATAAAACTGTATCAAATAGATCTTAAGTTGCGGAATCAGTAGGACTACAACTTAACATAATGGATTAAACAGAAATTAATTACTTTATTAGGAAATACAATCCCCCAATGAGGGCGCCACTGGGCGGTCGACGCAGTCTTAAAAAAACCTGCTTTCCTAAAAAAATTTAAGCTTCTAACACGAAATTTTAATGCACTCATTAAAATACCGTATTAGGAGTTTAAGTTAAACCGTTTTTCACTACCATATTTATGATAAAGATTGGACATTTAAAAAAATCACAGTTAGAGAACAACGATAATTGTACTGATAAACAAAAATTTAAAACTGTTTATTTTTTAATTTCACATGTTTACAATATTACATATAGGAGCTCAGTTGCAATCTCTATTTTTTGAGATTATGATAAATAAGCCAAGCCTTAATTATATAGGTATTCTATTTAGGTAGTTATAGTGCTTACATTTATTACAATAAGTTAAGTACAAATCTTTATTATTCAGTGCTTTCTTAAACACCTGGCTATGAATATTTTTGTTAAATTTATTCAGGCAGTTTACTGTCCCACCCCTGTCTAAAATGTAATCCTCTGTATAAAATAATGTTGAGTATCTTGGAGAACAAAGCCTGCTCTAAACGTCACATAAAAATAACGTTTGCTAGATTATTTTCTAAAAGCTCTATTGTTGAAAGTTCTGACACATGTGGAGTAACTAAAAGCAGTGCGTGTTTTAGTGGTAAAGGAAAGGACTGACAGTATCATTATAATGTCTGCCGTTTTTAATTGTTATTAGTTATAAATATTATTATAAATATTATAGGACAATCTTACACAAATCGACCTAGGCCCACGGTAAGCTCAATAAGGCTTGTGTTATGGGTACTAGACGACGATATATATAATATATAGATATATATAAATACTTACATAGTTACATAGAAAACATCCATAACTCAGGAACGAAATATCTGTGATAAACACACAAATAAATGCCCTGACCAGGATTCGAACCCAGGACCTCCTGCTTCGTAGGCAGGGTAACTACCGACTTGGCTAGAAGGCCGTTAAAAGTTGCTCTGTTAAATTTGTTAAATTCAACTTAATAACTACTAAATATGTCGTGGCTGTTATGTGTCTACAGTTTATGGTGGTAAGGGTGGTTCATGTTTTAACGTTCTGCGTCCTACACGACACTTCCGACACTTCATTTTGTATAGAAAGCGTCACGTGATCCTCGGAGGTCCCAATATAAGAGAGTATTAAGTACATAGATAATTATATTTAAAAAATATATTATTGCAGCTAGCGGACTGTACATATTTAATATTTATTACATAGTAGCTAGTTAAATCGGGTAAATAAGTAAAGAAAGAATAACTATCTGAAAAAAATCGACGCACATTCAATATCTTTTATTAGTCAATAATAACAAATCTGGTTCAATATATCATAATATACGAGAAAGAATCAGTTACTATATTCCAATACCTAAACGATTCGTAGACAAAACCACAATTTCCCTAGTATCTACATCTCCTAAATCATTATAAAAATAACAATTGATAGCGCATAGATGTGAAATGATCTGAAGGAATCTAATAAGAAATGCCCTCGTTTATTTTACAGCATCGTAAAACAAGAAAAGTGCTATGGCCGACTCGGAAAACAAATAAAAACATTGGGTTATATTACGCATTGCGAGATTTGCTACCAAACAGTGTGTGTTTATTTATTGTGTATCCAACCTGTATCTTTTTTTCTATTTAACCATTTCTGCAATAACTTATACAATTCTAATATCACTATGACCGGCACCTGGGGGGAGATTTTTGAAGGAAATTAAACTCGAAAATAATCGCACACAAACGTTTATCGCCATCATTTTCCAATTAAATTAATAGTTTAATTAATCATGATTTTAAATTCATATAGCTGTTATTTTTAAACCACCATTTCATGGTTTAAGGGAGAGTTTTAAATGTCAGATTCGAGCGCTCGAGTCTCAAAAATCGCCCCCCTGCCTGCACTCTAACTCGCAAATATCTGCGCGCAAATAATTGAGCGAAGAAATCTGACAGCCCCTTACAAGACTTTGTATGCCATGAGCTGTCTTTTTAAGTAGAATGCTCAGTTCAAATAGGTAGTAAAAACTATAGGATGTCTAATTATGTTTGTGTCTATCTAGCTATGTTTATCGTTGTCTAGAAGCCATTCTACAAACTTGGCTTAGTTCGGGGAGTTCGGGGCTTGGTTTAGACGTTTCGCGTTTGACGTCTATATTTTATTCTTTAGGTTACCTACTATCCCTACAAATGTAATCCAAATAGGTTAGATCAAAAATTTAAACAGATAAGGTTGTAAATTGCAATGTAACCATCCGAATTAAGGCATCATGACATTGAAATTGTATATGTACCCTCTTCTTGTACTTATGCATAATTAAAGAACATTGTATTTCTCAGTAAGTGATTATCTTTAATCTTTTGAGAAATAAAGATCTTAAACCGCAATTCTCTCTTCAAGATTTTAACAGTTTTTCATTGTGTTTTAACTACATATATTACATCATTCAATTTTATAAATCCAGAAACTCAGGGCCATATCTATTATTATACGTTGGAGTAGTTTGGATACTGATGAAGATTGATCGCTTACATGGGGTAAAGGTAGGTAGATGTACGTCTAAATGCGTATATTTAGATACAACGAAAATAGCTCGTAATAGCAAATATTTCTCATGTCATTTATTTCTGCGGCCTTCGTTAAGGAAGATACTATTGCAGGTGACTGTACCTAATATTTTTACGTAAAATTTTGACCACTGTCTCAATAGTAAGTGACGATTAAATACCTAATGTCTGTTTCACGAAAAAAACACTTTGACGGCTTCTTCAAGAAAAATAGCAGCAAAAATGAGCGATTTCTCGTAAACCTGGACAAGGAAGCTACGTTTGTTTCACCGCCGACAGCGTCAAAATCCACGTGATGTCGTGAAACAGGAATAAAAATATCTATTCACTCTACATAAATGGTAGTAAATACCATTTCGTTTAAAAAAGTTTTGAGCAAAACTTCCCATAAGATACTAATAAATAAGTACCTAGTAGTTTAACGTACCTACCAAAGCTCCGGAGCTTCAATTTTAAAATAACAAGTAAGTCCCACAAAATATTTTTGGTGCCTACACACTTTTATTGCTGACTGTACATAGAAGATAGCATTGTCATTTAAATTACGGAACTGTACCAAATTACAACTCAATCAGACACCTAGAAGTGGTAGAATAATTTTAACTTACATGATTTGAAACACATAAATAATATTGGGTCAAACTACATAAAAGGGTAAAAAAAATTGGTTGGTTGTAAAGTAGGTTTACGATCGAGATGTTTACGTGATAACCGCTCGTGAGGATTCCGCGTGACAAGTTTCACGGAATGACTGGCAGCGCTCGAGATGACACGGGAGATCGGTCCGTCTCTCTCTCGTTATACCTGCGATCGCGCTCGTGAGGTTTTGGTGTGACACAAGTTTCTGAACATGTCACCCGACTAAAACGATTTTAAAGACGTTATCACGTCAAAAACTGACACAGTCAAAAGGAAAACATCAGTGTAGCAAAATTAGTATCTTTTACCTTTTTAGGTAAATTGATTACTATACATACTAGCAATTATTTGTGTATTAAATAAGAGGTAAATCTGCTCGTTTTTTTATACCATGACGGTGGCAAACAAGCATACGGCCCGTCTGATGGTAAGCAGCTACCGTAGCCTATGGACGCTTGCAACTTCAGAGGTGTCACATTCGCGTTGCCGACCCTTTACAGGGAGGATCCACTGTGTTGACGGCTAAAAGAACAAAGGGTCCCTCATCGTCAAGACACTGGGTCCTTTGTACGTAGCTGCTGGCTCATTGAGCTCATTGGCAACCTTACTCACCAGCAGGAACACAACACTATGAGTAGGGTCTAGTGCTATTTGGCTGTGGTTTTCTGTAAGGTGGAGGTACTTCCCCAGTCGGGTTCTGCTCCAGATTTGAGCGAGATGACATTCGCTGTGCTGTGCCCTTGCCCTACACACACATAGTGAGATGACATACCTCTCTTTTGGACGTAGTTTAAGGACATACCCGGGTCCGGGTCTGGTAGTTGACAGCTTTTCTGTAATGTTTGAAAGCTCATAAAAATCCAGCTTTTTCACCTCAGCCTGTACCCACATATCATGCACAGAATTCATGAACGCTATCTGCTGATAAGATTAACAATTTGAAATTAAGCAGATATCCTTGGGCGGTATAGCGGTTGATCGCAAGCTGATTATCCGGTTGCCTCGGGGAAGTGACTGCGTTGGTGCTACGGTATTAAGGGTAATTACATTAGTGTAAAATCTCGGGTATGTTATCAGGGCAAATTGTAATAAATATGTAATGCGGAAGTATGTTGAAATAAAATTTGGTTTAATTAAAACCTTAGGATAACAATCTTTGAAAATACGCGCTCTCACAGATGAGGAAAAATAGTGATGCAGAAATGTTAAAAACCACTAATGGATTACAGTATTTCTCCGGAAAACTTGGTAAACCGTACATATACCGTATATTTCTATGTTAAAAGGATTGTTTTAAACGCAATCCATACTAATATTATAAATGGGAAAGTGTATGTGTGTGTTTGTTTGTTTGTTTGTCCGTCTTTCACGGCAAAAGGGGGCGACGAATTGACGTGATTTTTTAAGTGGAGATAGTTGAAGGGATGGAGAGTGACAAAGGCTACTTTTTGTCTCTTTCTGACCCCCCACTTCCCTAAAATGGGGGGTGGAAGTTTGTATGGTTTATTACCCCGAATTTAACGCGAGCGAAGCGGCGGGCAAAAGCTAGTACTAATATAATATTAAGGCATCACTGCGTTTCAGGTTTGTCCGAAGACTGAAGTGCAAATTAGGTAACAACTAAAATTTTAGGTTTCCGTCCCGACTTTCTTCATCAGAGACGGAATGTTGAAACTTTTAACAAGCCTAGGAACTTTCCTCTTATGGCTACAGTAGCAATTTCCGAGAATTCAACAGGAAAATTTATAATAAAAAATATTAAAGAGTCCTAAGAGCTTTCCAAGAAAAGAGGTTGTTCTTCAGCGGGCTATTATTTTATTTAGGTATTCTTGCCTTCGCTTAAACCACTATGAGATTACACCCTTGTAACTCAGCCCTAATCGAGTGAATTCCTCGACTAGTAGCGCCATCTGTCGCGCCACTCAGGTACTAATGTCGCCCGGTGCCAGCGCCAGGCTGATTTCTCCTCAGTACGCTTTTGTAACTCAGCCGAGCAACACGTGCTCAATCAAGTTAAAAAAATATCGAAAAGTAAATTGCAAACACAAACTGTGTAATGATTGAACAGTTTCTTTGAAATTTATTTTGTGCAAATTGCATAAAGATGTAAATAAATACATAAAAGCAAATTCTATAATGATTGTTGCTACTTCAGACATTGTGACAGTCCGCTCGGTGCCCGTGGCCCAGCGACGAGACGCAGTGACCTCTAATAGGCACCGTCAAAACACAATGCATTGTCCCATGAGACGACATTATTGCTACTTCAGATATTGTGACATTCCGCTCGGTGCCCGTGGCCCAGCGACGAGACGCAGTGACCTCCAATAGGCACCGTCAAAACACAATGGGTTGTCCCACGACATGCGTCGTCCCGTGACACGACAGGCGTCGTCCCGTGAGACGACAGGCGTCGTCCCGTGAGACGACATGCGTCGTCCCGTGAGACGACAGGCGTCGTCCCGTGAGACGACATGCGTAGTCCCGTGAGACGCCAGGCGTCGTCCCACGAGAGGACAGGCGTCGTCCCGTGAGACGACAGGCGTCGTCCCGTGAGCCGACATGCGTCGTTCTGGGAGACGACATTGCGTCGCCCTGTAAGACGACATTGCGTCGCCCTGTAAGACGACATAGTGTCGTTCTGTGAGAAAACGTGCATCATGCATCATCCCGTCTTATTTGCGTTGTCCTGTGAGACGACATTGCGTCGTCTCTTGTGACGACATTGCGTCGTCCCTTGCGATGACATTGTGCCAGCCTGTAAGACTACACTACTTCATCCCTGGACACGACTAGCATCGTCCCGTGATGCGATATGCATCGTCCTGTAAGACAACATTGTGTCGTCCTGGACATGATACAATGTAGCCAATGTCGGAGTACTCATGTCTATCATTCTGGGAGATGACATTGTATCATCTCAGATGGCTTGCATCGACCTGTATCATGATATGGCGTCGTCCCTTGAGACGTCATGTAATGTCCATGCATCGTTTTGTAACTGTCGCTCCACAGGCTATGTACATCTATATGGATACAGTTTAAAAAACTGCCATTTTATTGGCTGATCTACTCCTTTAACACATGACGCCAACGTTTGCACAGTCAAAATTATTTTGACAGCGGTCACGATATTGAACGATTATATCGAATTGAACGATTATATATCGATTTATTAAACGAAGTTCAAATGTCGTTCCTCTGTCCTCGTACCTCGGATACGAAAAATAGAATAAGCAAATTCTTTCAATCGCTAAAGCATGGTTCATGGGTAAAATAACTGTCTGGTACATCTGTTAGGAAGAATGGAAGACACGTGGTCTCTTGTAGACTTGCTTGTATAAAAGTTGTCCACAGTCACCAATAAATAGGTGTGGGGAAATTTTGATTTAACCCAGGAAGTAGGTACACGTAAGCCTATAATGATTTAAAAATCTTGCCAAATACAGTTTATACTACAAATCAATGCGAATAAACGCAAAATAAGCTATTTTGATCAAGATCTCTGTAGAAGTCAAAACCGACAAGGTTTGGTAAGCACGCAACCAGATCCTTTACTTTAAAAGAAAGGGGGAGGCAAGGAAAAGCAACCTTAGACGTAGGAAGTCTAGAACTCTCTCCTCCGCTTACCGCAGTAGGTATTATTTAGAAAAGGAATAGCACAACCGTTTTGTCTCTGTCGTATAACATCAAAAACAATAAATTTGTAGTAATGCCGTAGAATTGTTAGCTGAGCTGAATAACCGGCATTATCTCATATCAATCGAAACAGCAAACGCCTGCTCCTTGGAGGCACATATGAGTCAAATTCTGATTGTATCCTCAGGCATACTGAAACATCTCACAAACATCGATTATTAGTTACCAAATAAACGTTTGACACACAGAAGGATTGTTGTTTGTCAAGCAACAAATTATTTAACGAGTAAATTAACACCGAAATAAATAGAATATCCAAGAAATCTAAAAAGCTACAATTTTGATTAAATAAAACTAAGACGTCCTCACAAATAAGTATGTAGCTGTGTAAACAAAATGCTTTACATAATGCCACTAACTAAGCAAGCCGTGCTGACAAAAACATTCCATTCATATCACTTCATTCGCATCACAAAACGTAAAAACGTGTGAGTTTTCAGTACGACTACTAGAAGAACAAGCTCTAGTTTGAAAGATTTCAAAGTACGATAGACACATGCCACGAAACTATAATAGCAGCGGTTCAATAGACTTGTAATAAGTATAACAGCAGAGGCATTAGAAATATAGTTGATCAGGTTAGGTATAAAGATAAGTTTACAAGATTCCATTTTGATAGAATTAACTCCTACTTAGGCATGACAACAAACTTAAAATATTTAGTAACAGTGGAAACTTACCAAACTTTTTCCTAAATATATTATATATAGTCCTCCTCATCGATTTCGATGCCAGCGAGCTTAAAAGCTAACCTAATGGAAGTTGGTTATTCTGACCCCTAAAATGACTGGCTAGGCTTAACTCGGTTTTAAATACTCCTCTATACTTATAGCAGCAGAGCTTGCTAGTCGCGTTGCAGGTTTACACGTAGGAGGGCTTAGGTCTCTCTATAGAGGATCGGAATTCTCCTTTGAGGCGTAAGAGTCAACAAAGAAGGAAGTGATAAATGAATGAAAAATGGGATCTCGAGGGATTTTAACCATACTCCAGACCCAAGTCAAATGTAACGATCCCGCTTCAAAATACTCAAAGGAATTTGTACTGCGGGGCAAATCAGGTGAATAGCGACGACGTAAACCTAGGTGGCCTTTGTATAAACAAGAATTGTTGCCTGTTTGTGAAAGAAGATAAGTTGTCTATTCGAGTGCTTGTCAGATGAGGGCGCCCCAAGGATTTCAGCAACTAAGTGCTTACGGAAAAATTCACAACTTATTAGCATGGTGATTTAGGCAAAATTGGTGAAATTGTTAACATACTTCAAGGGGCTACCCGTTTAGGGACCCATATAAAGATTCTTCAACACTAACATGCCGTCAGATAGTCAAGTAGGTAGCGGTGGCGAAGCGCCCATAAAACTCAATTCCCGACGGCTTGCCTAATTTCATTTCGCGACTTTTCTGTGGGCTATGAAGAAAATGATAACCAAATTTGCCACGGCTTGTCTACGAATATTTTGGACGTGTCGTCACTGGTAGGTAAACCTAACGCACTGTTAGGGTAATAATACTCATATAAATACATTAACCCTTTCGAGGTTTTAAATAATAATAATAATAAGAGACGTTTATTTAATAAGATTGCATAAGTACATAATAAGAGTACAGTCGATCATGCTTAAACGTTTTAAAAAGGAAAGTGTATTAGCCTGTGCGAGAAGGCTTAATGGCACTAGGGCCCTACCACCTTCAAGCAACGGACGCTGTTAAATATGTATGATATGATATAAAAAGCACATCAAGACCAGTCAGTGTCTTTGATACCAAGTTCAGCAACCTTTCGTAGTGACATAAGACTACAATATGGTCGCCAGTTTTATACAACCGAAAACAGACATTCGATAGTGAGACCACTTTGACACATTCTAGTACATATGTCAAACGAGTACATTATGATCTCGCAAGGATATCCACGTGTCACAGTTTGTCATTGCTTGTCGAATAAGGATCCAGAATGAATTCAACATTTTCTTAAAATCGACGACAGTTATGTGTCGCCAGTGTAAAGCTTATTGGCCAAACTGAATTTCAGCATATTATCGTATCGATGACTTCATGGTTGCGCAGGTGAATCATTGACCCAGCAGCGTTCGAAAACAGGTTCTACCTACTAGAAATGCGAGCAAGATGCAGCAGACTTAGTTTAGCATACTAAGGTATACTGTAAACAATATTGGCAGCGTAACCAATAAAGAGCTGAGAGCATCCCAAAAACGATTGTATATTGTATCGTGTCGTGGTTATTATACATATGGACGATTGAAATGCAGCTGCTTTTAAAGTTAAACAAGAAGGCATTAGAAAATACAATCATATCCTCAACTCAATTAATATATTTGTAGACTTAAGAATGCAAAGGTGTAAGAGAATACTCAGAAGAGAATACACTTGTATAATACTCCGCAGGTATGACCCGTCAATACGTGACTTTTGGTTGCACTAAAACTAAATGCGAATATGTCGCCTCATCAGAGTCTAGAATCATTAAGGGTTTTACAATCTCTGGAAGTAAACAAAGGTCCTTTTAATGTTAACCTTAATATTATAATATTATTATATAAAAATTTCAAAATAGTTGAATCTCTTTTTCACGCCGTTAGATGTTGAATTTGAAAAACTTATCTCTTAATGGACCTCCAAAACATCCAAAGATTATAAGTTTTAAACTTCAAGGTCCTACCCTAAACAGTTTAGACTTCTCGTTGTGTATCATCATATTCATTATCTATACTATGCAACTTAGATAATATTTTACCGACGTAACACAAAGGATATTCGATAATAAAACATAAAAAATATACACAAGCAAGACATAAAACCTCTTGCTTTGGCTTTGTTAATCAGATCGCCGCCACAGAGAGTGTATAAGCTCAAATTCCCCGGACCCGGACAATCCTTGTGAACCCAATGATCTTCATTCCGGCTACAGAAAACAACTACATAATCAAGAGAGATAGAGATGTATTTAGTTGGTAGACGTAAGGTCAACGAGTAAATGGTATAGGTATTTAAACGTGAAATACATACAAATAACATTATAGTCATAGTAATATACCTACAGCCCTTGAAGACGATAGCATCATTTTTAGGGTTCCGAAGTCAACTAGGAACCCTTATAGTTTCGCCATGTCTGCCCGTCCGTCCGTCCGTCCGTCCGCGGATAATCTCAGTGACCGTTAGCACTAGAAAGCTGAAATTTGGTACTAATATGTATATCAATCACGCCGACAAAGTGGTAAAATAAAAAGTGGAAATTATTTTTTTATTAGGGTACCTCCCCTATACGTAAAGTGGGGAGTGATTTTTTTTTTCATTTCAACCCTAACGTGTGATATATTATTGGATAGGTATTTAAAAATGAATAGGGGTTTCCTAAAATCATTTTTCGATAATGTAAATATTTTCGGAAATAATCGCTCCAGAAGTAAAAAAATATGCGTCCCCCCCCTCTAACTTTTGAACCATAAGTTTTAAAAATATGAAAAAAATCTCAAAAGTAGAACTTTATAAAAACTTTCTATGTAAATTATTTTGAACTTGATAGGATGAATAGTTTTTGAAAAAAAAATACAAAATAATTTCTGAACTAAGTTTGTAATTTAACCGTATAAGCAGGTGTTTATTGTACCTGTAATTTCTACAAAATTACAATGAAATGACGTGCTTTCAAATAAAGTAAAAACGGTGAAAATCGGTTCACGCAATAAAGAATTATCCCATAAAAATCATCTTCCATACTTTATGCTCGCGCGCTAGTTTACTTAATTTGCCGATAGATGTCGCTGTACGTGGAACGCTCATATCATATCCTACATGGCGGTGTTATTTTAACTCTTAAGTGGGGACACTTACTGTGACGGACGGAAAACTACGGAACCCTACAGTGAGCGTGGCCCGACACACTCTTGGCCGGTTTTTAATTAATATTCTTATCGGTATGGTTGTTTCACCTTCGTCCTTCTCTCAAACCTATAAACATTATATTGAAAATCATATGAACTAACTCGGAGCTTGCTTACCTAGTATATCCGGTCGGTTTCCGGTGGAGTATTGTCAATTTAACAATACCATTTTAGTTCTAAAATTCATAGTTGCTGTCGTCAACATTTAGAATTCTTATAATATTCACTCAAAACTCCAATTGACATCTATAAGGTCTGGATGTAATTAAAGACATTGTCTTTCCTAAGGATCTCACAAAATTACCTGAATTTCCCATTCGGTTTTACTAACAAATGATCGCTACCTTAATAGGTCTGATCAATGCCGCAATGCCGGTCGTAGCATACGGTCTTTGAAGACATCACAGGGAGTTTATAATATGTGTGTAGATAAAGCAGCGTATGTAACAGTACATAATTAGACTTTAAAATGACCGTTAAAGCCCGAATAATACTAAAAATTTCAGATGTGAAACAGGTTTTCTCAATCAAGAACAAATTTTAAAACAGATTTTTGGAAGAACTTTCAATCTGGCCATGTTACGATAAATAATAAAAAGTACATCATACAAATCAGTGATCAAATAGCAGAATCAAATAACTCTTTACATCATTCATAACTTAATGACCCGTTTGACGGAAATCTTACGAAATCTGACGGAGATTATCAACGCAATATCTCCAGATAGGAATATCGAAGCTCGCTTAACTAAAATCCCAAAAATACGAATACGGGATCGATTGTTTCATAGTTGCTAGAAATATTCCTAATGGAAAAATGGAAATGTTAACCTAACTCTATCATTAAAATAAATAGCTATAAACTGCCAATTACGGCAGATAAGGATATTTTCACAATAGATATTAAAAAAAAATAAAAAAAATAAGATAATGCTAGTTAAGTTATTGCGCAAAATTATAACGTATAGCAACAAGTATCTCTTGTGTACACATTTCGTTCCGAAATTTTTGTTGGTTAATGTCTAATCATCACAGTACGCCCGGGCCAGCGCCGGCAGAGGTTTAAACACGTCTCATAGTGGTTTAAGCGAAGGCAAGAATACCTAAATAGAACCGTTTTTCTCCCGAAGGGTAAAAAACGGATATTTAGGTTTCTGCCGTAGCTTAAACCACACCTAAGGGCCTTGCCGGCTTACTTAACGTACTGAGGAAAAATCAGCCTGGCGCTGGCACCGGGCGACATTAGTACCTGAGTGGCGCGACAGATGGCGCTACTAGTCGAGGAATTCACTCGATTAGGGCTGAGTTACAAGAATGTAATCTCATAGTGGTTTAAGCTACGGCAGAAACCTAAATATCCGTTTTTTACCCTTCGGGGGAAAAACGGTTCTATTATTTATTGGAAAGGAAAAACTGGTTTCAATTCGACAAATTTTATTGACAACTCGTGATATGGCGACGTTGCAGAAACTGCGAAAATTTGTAATTCCATTCCTTTCAATGTACGTCCAGTGCGCCGCAGTGCGCGTTTATCTTCAAATTCTAATGTGGAATGCACAAACCACTAATTTAGTTAAAATTACCCCAAAATGTATAGTTTGAGAATCAAAGTGGAGTCTGTGACGTAGTGAGTGCTATACCTGTCTTCTTAAGCCATGAGGTGACATAGGTGATGTGCCTTTGCAGTTTTATTTCTTGCCAAATTATGTGCACTGCGATCGTTAACATTACCCCCATCATGCACTTCGCACATAGCGAATAACCTCACTCGATATAACGATTCACTCTCTAAACCGTCAGAATACTTGGCTCCCTAAAAGCAAGAATTTAACTAGAGGCGTTTATAGAGCCTTTTATAGATGACGTTAAAATCACTTCTATAGCACTGAACAAAACAATTTACCATTGTTTTCCTTAGCCGACACAACTTTCTAAGAAAAATATCAGGTCTTCTCGTAGTGAACACAGAAATTCTTGACGAAATCGCGAATTATAGGTAAATGTTTGTTATACCCTCAACTGCTATAAGAATTGGGTAGAAGGTAACAAGGTCTATGACAAGGACCAGCGATAATAGCACCTTCTTTGTCGTACCTATTGAAAGTGTAATAAGACCATCCCGTTCGATCTTGGTATTGTTATTGCCATGCCCCGTCTATACCTTTTATCCTATGTCTATGTTGGCTCCGGTTGGTTTACTCTCACATTATTTTTTCTCTATTATAACTCTCATTAGCGTCACAAAATGTCCGGTCCCTTGAGTGCCGTTTTATAGAGTTTACACTGGGTATTCCAAAATTTATTTATATGCATTTTGGCGCTGGATGTGTCTATACGAATAAGAAAAATGCAATTTAAACATGATAACGGACTGGTTTAGACAACTGCCTGTTCTACATCGTACCTTTTACCAATGGCCGGTATTAAATAGTGTAGCTGCTCTGCAAGTAGTAAGCAGTTAACGTTTTACTTTTCTTTTCAGGTAATTATGCACTGAAAACCATCACCATGGGCCGAAATAAAGACAACGAAGATTCAAACGGAGAACTGAGTATCCTCCTAGTGGTGACCGTGATACTTGGATTGATTCTGATGCTGTCTCTCCTCATGTGCTACGCTTGCGTGCTTAGGAGACTCTGCTGTGGGACGAGCAGGGAAAGGAAACAGATGGCGGCAAGGAATGAGAGTTACCCAATGGGGGATATAACATTACTGTCGCAGTCGACGAAAAGTGAACGTGTATAATGTTACTAGAGATATATTATGTACGTGTGAGTTTGCACCTATGCAACTATGGTTGGAGCAGATGAAAGAAGCAGATGGCATCAAGGAATGGGGGAGCTACCGCTACCCAATGGGGAATGTAACTTTATTGACGCAGTCGACGAAAAGTGAACGTGTATAATGTTACTAGAGATATATTATGTATGTGTGAGTTTGCACCTATGCAACTATGGCTGGAGCAGAGGAAAGCAGCAGATGGCATCAAGGAATGGGGGAGCTACCGCTAACCAATGGGGAATGTAACTTTATTGACGCGGTCTACAAAAAGTGAACGTGTATAATGCTACTAGAGATATAATATGTAAGTGTGAGTTTTCACCTATGCAACTATGGTAGGAGCAGAGGAAAGAAGCAGATGGCATCAAGGAATGGGGGAGCTACCGCTACACAATGGGGAATGTAACTTTATTGACGCAGTCGACGAAAAATGAACGAGTATAATACAAATTGATACAAATGTGTGTGCCATTGCTACGATAGTAGCATACAAAGGAACCAAATGGCAGCAAGGAAATAAAAGGTTTTTTTATAGGAAAAATGTTATTCAGAATATGTGTGGACTGCGTAACTTTGCTACAGTAGCAAAGAAAGGAAGCAACAAGAAACAAGTATTTCCATCGAAGATATATAAATACCTACATGTGTGATTGATATAAGTTAAGTTAATAAGAGTAAGGACGACAAGGTACCGGAGATAGTTTCAAATTCTAGACTAGGGAAGAAGACCGACTAAGGAGTAACTTACAACAAATGAAATGAACTATCCCATGGGCAAAATAACTTATTTTATTAGGTACCAATCCCTATCACATCATTAATTAAAGTACATATTGATGCATTTGACTAAAATTCCTTTTGAGATTGATAAAATTTCAATTAACTTTGGGTAACTAGAGGAAAGTAGTAAACCATAGTTATTCCATGGAAAAAAACCGGCCAAGTGCGTGTTGGATCACGCATAATGGAGGGTTCCGTAGCTTCAATGGAATAAGAACCAGACTAATGCCAAAAGGTCGTATCTGATTCCTATGGAAGAAGTTTTTTTGGAAACAACTCAAAAATGGCTAGACCTATAATGTTCAAAATAATTTTCCTAAAAAGTTTATGCGCATCTTCTCAAATTTTTTCATATTTTTTGGACTTACGGTTCAAAAGTTACAGGGGGGGGACGCTATTTTTCCGACTTTCGAAGCGATTATTTCCGAAAATATTTACATTATCAAAAAATGATTTTACTAAACCCCTATTAATTTTTAAATACCTATCTAACAATATATCACACGTTAGGGTTGAAATGAAAAAAGAAATCACTCGCCACTTTACGTATAGGGGAGGTACCCTAATAAAACATTTATTTCCACTTTTTATTTTACCACTTTGTCGGCGTGATTGATATACATATTAATACCAAATTTCAGCTTTCTAGTGCTAACGGTCACTGAGATTATCCGCGGACGGACGGACGGACGGGCAGACATGGCGAAACTATAAGGGTTCCTAGTTGACTACGGAACCCTAAAAACGAGAAGTAGGTACAGTCAGCAGCAGAAGTACCTACGCCATTGAGGTATTCAAAATGAGCTTGACACGACTTTATTGTTAAGAGAATAAGATCGTGTGAACGTCATTCTGAACACCTCACCCGCTTAGCTACTTCTGCTGACTGTACTTATAGCGTCGTAAAAAGAGGTCAATAAATGGCATGGCTTTAGTATGAGACTGCAGCCACATTGCTGCGACACTTGCAGCGAGAGAAAGCAAGTGATAGCAAATCCCGAATTATACTTACAACAAATAAAACACTTTCACGGTTCAAATGTTACTAAAAATATGTGTGCTATTTAGGTATATCTATAAGTGCGATATATGTATGAATATGTTACGAGGCACGAGTGGCACGACATCAAATTTTTACCAATGTCATGAACATAAACAACCACAATAAATCAGTCGGTCGCTTCCTTCCGCATCTATGTACTAATAAAAGATTGCAATAAAAGTATCCAGTTAAGGATGATTCACGCTGTTACATTCCGCGTCCTACACGGATCACGTGACGCTTTGTGTACAAAATAAAATGTCGGAAGTGTCGTGTAGGATGTGGAATGTAACAGCGTGAATCATCCTTTATCCATAAACTTGATCAAAACAAAAATGATAATGTTAATTTAGTTGGATCCAAAGCTGTTGCACTGTGCGTTCAGTAAAATTATTGTAAGTTATGTTATTCATGATTATAAAAGTGTTAAAAATAAAATATTCTTGTACAAATCGGGTTGGCCTGTTCAAGGCTTTTACAGATGATGCCAGCATAGGTTATACCTGGCACTCGTCGCAGTCCTACCAATAGCGTCTTAAGCCAAAACCCATAGAAAATAAACCAGGACAACCTATTACTACTAACAGGCGAGGATCCAGGATTTCGTTCAGGGGGGGGCACTTTCCTTCACAAAAAATCTCGCGGTCCGCACCTATGGGCCCCGTAGTATACGAGGTTTGCGTTTCAGGGGGGGGCAATTGACCCTGTTGCCCCCCCCCCCCCCCCCTGTATCCGCGCCTGACTACTAATCTAGCGAGTTAATATTTTTTTATGCCTAAAATAATATAAAGTACTAGTACCTAGTAGTACACTGTAAAGTAGGTACTACTACTAGTACTATTTTTTTTCCTAATGGAACTACTAACCTAGTACTTTACAGTGTTTTAGACAAAAGTTTAGTGAAATTCTTGTCCACGATAGTGAATTCCACTCAAGCGTGTTTTGCGCTTAAAACGGCGTTTAAAGATTCAAATAAAAGTGATTAAATCTGTAAAAGAATCGGCAGTCGTTTTATTTCGAAAGGGCTCCCATTCGCGTGACGATGACGTCAAATCTGGAGCAGATACCGACTGGGGAAGTACCTCCACCTTACAGAAAACCACAGCCAAATAGCACTAGACCCCACTCATACTGTTGTGTTCCTGCTGGTGAGTAAGGTTGCCAAAGAGCTCAAAGAGGACCCAGTGTGTTGACGATGAGGGACCTTCTTGTTCCTTTAGTCATCAACACAGTGAATCCTCTTTTTTCTAAAGGGTCGGCAACGCGCATGTGACTCCTTTGGAGTTGCAGGCGTCCATGGGTTACGGTGGCTGCTTACCATCAGGCGGGCCGTGTGCTTGTTTGCCACCGTCGTGGTATAAAATAAAAAAAAGGCCTTTCGTTCTTACCTATGAGTCCTATGACAACCTCGAGCCGCTGCAGCCGCCGCGCCGAACCTGTGGCGGCAGTCCCGTCAACTGATACAACTTTGCCTGGCTTGAAAAATGGTTTTCTTCACCAAACAGATTCCTGAGATTAGAGAAAGGCGATCATCTCAAGAATAAGATATAAATAGCTGTTTGGTGAAGAAAACCATGTTTTTGTTAATTAGCTAGCCAATACTTTACTTGGACATTGTGAAATAGGCCCTTGGAATCCACCTTTCCAATAGGAAATTCCCGAGCTACTTTTAGTAAGGGAGCCCATGACACTGAACCTAGTTCGATAAGTCTCCTAAATGAGATATATAAATAGACGCGTCTTTAATGGGGGAACACGAAATGCTGATGCTGCAATGCAAAAAATGTGGTGGCGTATTAAAGGCGATTCAAATAAGCTTAACTGGTAGATAAAGTACTAAGTTTGCAGGTAGTTTTCTCTGGCAGTTAATTTATTCATTAGCTAGCCAATACTTTACTTGGACATTGTGAAACAGGCCCTTGGAATCCACCTTTCCAATAGGAAATTCCCGAGCTACTTTAAAAAATATTGAAATCACTATAGATGTGCCTAAGATAATATTTGAAGAGTTCCGTCGATTTTTCCAGGATCCCATCATCACATCCTGTACGATGAAGCGAGATAGAAAGAAGGAAACCTTTTATCGAACTTTTAACCCAGTGACTGGATTACATTACCTTTCAAAAGATGGGGGAAACTGTTTAAATAAATGTGGATTCGTAGTGTATACGAATTATTGGACTATTTATAAAAATTTCAAATGTTAGGTAGGTACAGTCAGCGTCATATACATAGTCGGTCGCATTCAAAGTAGTCAAATAGTTAGGTAAGGTAAATGTACGTTTCCACGAACGCTTAAGACCTGGATGTACGTTTCATTTTTTAATAAGGTCTGGCATTTTCATACGGTTAGTGTCAATACTATACTGGTAACTTAAATACATTTATAATCATTTTATTGCACTTAGAAATTATTTGTAAGGTTAGACATATTTAAAAAATATTTTCAAAGTTTTTTAGACCGCCTTGTTTGATTTGTACCATTAAGCGAACTAAGAAACATGATTTGCATATATTACCGAATCCGGTGACCACTTTACCGAACTAGAAGAAAAATGTATGGGAATATGGTGCTGAGCGATTCTCAAACTTGAACTGTCTCCCTGTTTAGATAATGTCATCTAACTTTGCTAACACGCTAACTTTGCGTCTCCATACATTACTGAATTACTTCATACAAAACAAAAGTAACCTTATTTTTTTTTTTATTCAAAATACCTAACCATTATTTTTATATATTACATAAACATCATTTTCGTTTTTTGGGGTGTTTATGTAGTATACATTTTTACAATATTAATTTAAAAGTTAAATTTTATTTAAAAATATAAAAAACACAATTTAATATTTTATTTTATTATTATAAAATTTCTCTTTATACAAAACGACCTGTAAACAGGACGTGTTTAAATGTTTTGAAGCGCTGGCCCTTATAAAAAGGCAGAAAAAATAATACATTTTAATGTCGACCTAGTTGTAAGAGAAATAAGGATGATATTTTAATGTCTATCGAATACAAACGAGGCCGAGGCAGATACGAATTCGGTAGCAGAGACTATAGGCACGATTTACCGAACGCGCGTTCGGTAAATAAACCATGCAAAATATGTGGAACCTAATACGCGAACAAATTTTGAAAATAGTACCTAAATTGCAACAATTGTGACATAACCACAAATTTAACATTGAAACTAATAATTAGAAGAATTACGAATCCGTTCATGTATTTAGTCTTCACTAATATTGCCGTAAAATAACTATAAAAAATATTAAAGATAGCTTTGTCGAAAGGCTTATTTTTAACTCAAAAAGTCGTAAAACTATAAGATTTCAAACACGGATTTACTATAGTCTTTACTGTCTACAGATGTTCGGTATATGCTCATAAAATTACAAATACTTTTCATTATTTGAAAAGTCAACAAGTTTATATTAATAGTTTAAAATAAATCAGTAAAAAAATAATTTCAAAGACATACGCTTTCCCTGATTCCGTACGCTGTTCGGTTAAACCATCCAGTAAAAAAGTTGGGTCACACATCACCGGATTCACATTTATCTCAAATTCTGAGAATATACTGCACTAAATTCACTTAAAATACCAAAATACATAAACTTATTAAATAACAACACTCTAAATCCACAATTTGGAACCCACATATAGTTATAAACGATTCTATGATCTTAAGAATTGCACGCGATTTCTTAACGATTTTGTTAAGGACGCCCATACAAAGTGGTACTCGACCGACTAGATCAGTTGTCATGTCGCAACTGAGCCCCAACATGGCCGTCTCTGACGCGTATTCGTAGGGGTAGGTATGTAGCTCACAGAAAAAAATATCACAACGTAGGATCTGCTGTAAGTAATCGACTTATAGCTTAAAATGGAATATATTCGGCGATACGGCACGTTCGCTGAAGCGTACATTTACCTTACACCATAGTTTGTATGGTGTACCCAGGGACCGGAACCGGTAACCATTAAAGGGGTATTAGATTGGGTATTTGATAGAGTTGTTTTTAAAAACCCTATCAATTCGGTAAGCGTATCGTTTAACTTACCCGAACGAAAGGCTAACCATGTCAATACAGTTAATTCGGGTAAGTGGTTACAACCCAGCATATGGTTTCCCTATCAGATAGGGTTTTTCAAATGCGATTAAGCTATTTTAAACTCTGTGACCAATGCATTTGGCTTATTTATTATTCGAGCACCCTACGAGCTAAGCGCTGCCGATATGGCGGCACGAGCGAGCCTACAGACAAACAAGAATCTTTTTGCGTATGTTTTCGTACTTACGCCTTTGATATAGACGCTATTATTGCTTGTTAGTGCGCTAAAAGATCGTTGTGTGGTGCCAGTGTTTTTGTTCTTGCCATTCGAGCGTGACGGCTCGTGTCGATTGAATCTTAGACCCAGGCTTATAGGAACCAAAATCAAATGCATATTGTGAAGTGTTAAAATATATAATTTTGTGTTATTCTGGTTATAGGTAGTACTTTGTTTCAATGGCTCCAGCAAAATGTGACGCCGTTCACCGATACTTCTAGTATAACGAAACGATCAATATCAGTCATTGTTGCACACTCAAGAATAAAATGATTAATTGAAAAAAATATAGTAAGAATAAACTTATGTTGATTGTATTCCCGTTAAAATGATTCAAAATAATTTCGTATGGACTAATTGATATGCGAGAAAATGTAATAAAAACAATTGATTCTTAACAGAATTATTTAATCATGCTTTTTATTTTAAATAATGTTCCGCGTATAAGAATGTATTCTGGGTTTTTCGGTGTAAGAAAACATCGTGTGGAAACTGGACCTAATCCCAATAAGGCGTAGTTTCCCTTATGCCCAGCAAAAATTATATCTGTTTTAAAATCCTCTTTTCACTTCTCATGCTCGTAAAGTTCGACTTTAAATCGTGCGTGGACGATATAAAATCGCATTTTAAGCTCTAGGGCATAAAGTAAAATTTTCTTCTAAGACCAAGAATGTGGCTCAACAGCCAAACAGAGTCAAAATATATTGCACAATTTAATTGAACAGTAAAATTTCGTAGAATACTGAAACTTGTCCAGGCCCAGACAATTCCTATTGGATGGGATTTTTTTTTTGTATAGATCAAAGTGTCAGGAATTGATACCAATAAAATTTATAAGTGAATATTGGGCGCTAAGGTGCCAAAAAAATGGTAAAAATGGTAAAAACCAGTTTTTCGCTTCTAGAGGAAAAACTACGGCTCCGACAAAAAATAGTTAAATGTAACAAATGTGCGCAATAAAAAAACAAAGAGAATGGGCCCCAGTAGAGCAAAATCTGTTTAGAGGATCGTCCGCAATGTGAAAAAAAATAACCAGTGTAAGTTGACCTTTGTATAAGAATAATTACTAGGGCAGAAGAGGTCAACTAAACATGGTTATTTAATTTTAAGAGAAATGAAGCATTATTGCAAATGGCACCTAAAATATAAGAATAGCAGAATTAAAATACTTAAATATAGTTTAAGTTAATTTTTTTTTTTTTTACGTGTCATTTGTAATAATGCTTCATTTCTCTTAAAATTACTCAACCAAGTTTAGCTGACCTATTCTGCCCTAGTAATTATTCTTATACAAAGGTCAACTTACACTGGTTAAAACACGTTTTTTTTGCAAATATTGTAAATTCAATAACTCGCGTTCCGAAAGTTCTGGAGAGCTGAAATTTGAATATGATGTCAGTTTTGTGGTCCTCTAACTACAGTTATATGTTCAAATGAAAATGTTGTAAACTTTTTGCAAACCGTCGAATTATGCAAAAAGTGACCTTTTTTTAAATCGACTGGG
The DNA here is from genome assembly GCA_947086415.1 of Pammene aurita. Taxonomy (NCBI): domain Eukaryota; kingdom Metazoa; phylum Arthropoda; class Insecta; order Lepidoptera; family Tortricidae; genus Pammene; species Pammene aurita. The sequence goes on from OX352298.1 coordinate 31,941,424, forward strand.
AGGGTATTTTAATTTTCGAAAAACGTTATAATTTCGATTTCTATGCATTACGGAGGAGTTGAACTACAAATTTCCAAGTTTACAAATCATTTGACAAAGAATAAAGTTGTTTAAATAATCTATGAAGTTCAGGCACTTTTTGCGCGCGCGGCGGTGACGCACTATGGCCCAAACGCCCGATCTAGCTGGACAAAATTATTTTACACTCATAGACTAAAATTTACTATTTTTATTATTATTTTGGTATAATGAATGTGAAAAAAATTAACCAGTGTAATTTGACCTTTGTGTAAGAATAATTACTAGGGCAGAGGAGGTCAGCTAAACTTGGTAGTGTAATTTTAAGAGAAATGAAGCATTATTACAAATGGCACCTAAAAAAAATTATAATTAACTTAAACTATATTTAAGTATTGTAATTCTGCTATTCCTATATATTTTAGGTGCCATTTGCAATAATGCTTCATTTCTCTTAAAATTAAATAACCATGTTTAGCTGATCTCTTCTGCCCTAGTAATTATTCTTATACAAAGGTCAACTTACACTGGTTAATTTTTTTCACATAAAATATATCAAAATAATAATAAAAATAGTCAATTTTAGTCTATGAGTGTAAAATAATTTTGTCCAGCTAGATCGGGCGTTTGGGCCATAGTGCGCCGCTGCCGCGCGCGCAAAAAGTGACTGATCTTCATAGATTATTTAAACAAGTTTATTCCTTGTCAAATGATCTGTAAATTTAGAAATTTGTAGTTCAACTCCTCCTTAATGCATAGAAACCGAAATTATAACGTTTTTCGAAAATTAAAATACCCTCCCAATCGATTTAATAAAAGGTCACTTTTTGCAAAAGTCGACGGTTTGCAAAAAGTTTACAATATTTTAATTTGAACAATTAACTGTAGTTAGAGGACCACAAAAATGACATCATATTCAAATTTCAGCTCTCCAGCACTTCTGGAACGCGAGTTATTGAATTTACAATATTTGCAAAAAAAATATGTTTTTTTGCGAATTGCGGACGATCCTCTGGACTAGACGTGTGCGCCGCGCCGGCGTGGCGTAGCCGCGCCGTGGGACCCACGCCGCCGCCGCCGCCGCCGCGGATTTCAAAATCCACGCCGTTGGCCAAAATTTCAGAATTCGGTAAAAATTAGCCAATGACACTTACCGATGAAGGAAAGTCAGTTGAAAGTTTATTGACGTATATTGACGAATTACACCATGAAAATATCTACACATTGAAATAGTTTGGGTTTGGTCAATTCCTTCTCTTTCGGGAGATTAATAAATGAGTATGATTTAACCGCTCACCTAACAAATATGAAGTCGATGGCCCTATTAATAAGAGTGGTAACGAAAATAATAAATCTGCCATCAAAATTGTACCACCAACTAAATTATCCTGAGAAAAGAAGTGTTTTCGGTGGCAGGATTGATCCTTAATACTGAACAGTATGTTTGGCCCTACTGCGAGTCAAAAAAGGATCTTCATCATCACTAGTAGTTCTCTCAGAGCTGAGGATCATGTCCGTCTGTTGAAGACCAGGTTCCTCCATAGGCTTCTATCTCTGGCTAAGCCCATGGCTTCTTGCAGTTTGAATTGCATGGGTGCAGTGATTTGGGCACACCATCTTGCAGGGGGAGGGCCTCTTAGTCTTGTGCCTTCAACTTTTCCCGTCATGATGATCCTCTCCAGGTTATCCGAGGAGCGTCGAGAGAGGTGTCCGAAGTTTGTGGTCCTGGCACGTCGTAGACAACCAGCGTTTTATGCGTAGCTCCTCTAGTATGGACTGATTAGTACGCATCGCAGTCCAAGGTATCCGTAAAAGCCCTCGCCAACACCACATCTCAAATGCCTCGATACGGCTTTTTAGATCTGCCTTGATAGTCCAAGTTTCAGAACCATATAGGAAAATTGGAAACACCAGGGTACGCATAACTCTAACTCTAGTCTGCCTCTGTATGTCGCGATCTCTCCAGATCTTTCTAACCGAGTCATAGCACCCTTCGCTATTTGAATCCTCCGGATGATTTCACATTCACACCTACCATCGCAGGCGCTGACGCATTCGGTGCTTCTTTCGGTGCTAGGCTTCGTGGAGGAGACTGTTTCTGGTGTACGAACATTAACTTGGTTTTGGCATGGTTTACGTGAGGTCCTAATTTGATGTTCTCCGCTTCTATTCGCCGGAACAAAAGACACATCTTCTCCTCGTTGGAAGCCAAAAGCGTTGTGTCCTCAACAAAGCGTAGGTTGCTGATCGTTTTGCCGCCAATTGAAATGCCACCGTCCCATTTCTCGGTGACCTTACGTAGGATGTATTCGCCGTATATATTAAAGAGCTTCGGAGACAATTTACAGCCCTGTCTTACTGCTCTTTCCGGCTTAAACTGGTCCGACAAGGTGTTCTGGATACGCACTCTGGCAATACTGTCGGCGTACAAGTTCTCAATAAGGTGAGCTAAATGAGCAGGGCCACCCATCTCCAGGAGCACGTACAACATGTTTTTCCATCTAACACAGTCGAATGCTTTAGCGTAATCTATGAAGCATAGGACTAATGGCTTGTTCCATTCACAACATCTCTCGATGATCGCCAGATGAAAATCTGCTCCCGTGTCCCTCGCCCAGAAACAAAGCCAGCCTGCTCTGCAGGTATTTGCTGCTCCAGAAATTTTCAATCGCGAATTCATGATGTAAATAAATACTTTACTGGCATGCGATATAATATACAAAGTTCTATAGTTATCACATTTTAGCGTCGAGCCTTTTTTATGGAAAGGTATAACCATGGATTCAGTCCAGTCTCTCGGCCACTGGCCAGTTCTCCACACTTTGCAGCAAATCTGGTGTAATAACTGTGTACCTTCGCGACCTGGATTATTTAGGAGACTAGTGCATATACCATCAGTCCGACGGCAATGACGGCATTAACTTTCAGACGTCTGATAGCGTCTTCCACTTCGGAAATAAATATGTCCATCTCTAGTGGATGCATTTCGTCATTTCGCACTAAAAGATGTTCCGGGACTTCTGTTCCGAATAGTCTCTCCATCTAGCCAACACTTTTCCCAGGTCTGACAAAGTGTTTCCATCAGTATCCGCTATCTGCCAGCTTCTAGGTTTGTAGTCGCGGGTGAGAAGTTTGACTTTCTGGAACAAGTCTTTAGACTGGGCAGTTGCAGCATGGTTTTCGATTTTATCACACAACAGTGCCTGTTTCAAGGAAAGGTTGCATCTGGAATACCCATTCCTTGAAACAGGCACTGATTATGCCGGACCAATTCTTATAGCTGATCGCAAAGGTAGAGGGTGCAAGCTTGTTAAGGCTTACATTTGCATATTTGTGTGTTTGGCATCTAAGGCACTTCATTTGGAGCTTGTTTCAGACTTAACAAAGGAGGCTTTTATGGCAGCTCTTAGCCGATTCATAGGACGCCGTGGCAAGCCGAATGTATTGTTTTCGGACAATGGCACGACTTTCGTAGGCACCTTCAATGAGCTCTCAAATCTACTAAAACAAGATTTTGTTGCAGACATGGCCGACGCGCAAATAAACTTTTGTTTTATCCCAGCTTACACGCCTCACTTCGGAGGACTCTTGGGAGTCAGCAGTTAATTCTTATCGCGTCTGCATGCCCTTTTTACGCTAGTGTGTAGCCTGGAATACTCCCTTCTTGCTATGTCTGTGTTAAGACCTTGTTCTTTGAGAGTCCTCTGTCGCTCAATAAGTTCCCAGGTAGCATCAGAAATCCAGGGTTTCCGTCTTGCTTGGCTCCCAGGAGTGGGGATGACTTTTTTCGCTGTTTCGGACACAACCGCCTTGAAGCCATTCCATGTTGTCTCTGAATCTTCAAAAGGATCCCTTATAATAATAAATAAATAATAATAAATATTATAGGACAATCTTACACAAACCGACCTAGTCCCACAGTAAGCTCAATAAGGTCTGTGTTGTGGGTACTAGACGACGATGTATATAATAGATAGATATTGATAAATACTTAAATACACAGAAAACTTCGTACCTCCTGCTTCGTAGGCAGGGTAACTACCGACTTGGCTAGAAGGCCGTTAAAAGTTGCTCTGTTAAATTTGTTAAATTCAACTTAATAACTACTATGTCGTGGCTGTTATGTGTCTACAGTTTATGGTGGTAAGGGTGGTTCATGTTTTAACGTTCTGCGTCCTACACGACACTTCCGACACTTCATTTTGTATAGAAAGCGTCACGTGATCCTCGGAGGTCCCAATATAAGAGAGTATTAAGTACATAGATAATTATATTTAAAAAATATATTCTTGCAGCTAGCGGACTGTACATATTTAATATTTATTACATAGTAGCTAGTTAAATCGGGTAAATGAGTAAAGAAAGAATAACTATCTGAAAAAAATCGACGCACATTCAATATCTTTTATTAGTCAATAATAACAAATCTGGTTCAATATATCATAATATACGAGAAAGAATCAGTTACTATATTCCAATACCTAAACGATTCGTAGACAAAACCACAATTTCCCTAGTATCTACATCTCCTAAATCATTATAAAAATAACAATTGATAGCGCATAGATGTGAAATGATCTGAAGGAATCTAATAAGAAATGCCCTCGTTTATTTTACAGCATCGTAAAACAAGAAAAGTGCTATGGCCGACTCGGAAAACAAATAAAAACATTGGGTTATATTACGCATTGCGAGATTTGCTACCAAACAGTGTGTGTTTATTTATTGTGTATCCAACCTGTATCTTTTTTTCTATTTAACCATTTCTGCAATAACTTATACAATTCTAATATCACTATGACCGGCACCTGGGGGGAGATTTTTGAAGGAAATTAAACTCGAAAATAATCGCACACAAACGTTTATCGCCATCATTTTCCAATTAAATTAATAGTTTAATTAATCATGATTTTAAATTCATATAGCTGTTATTTTTAAACCACCATTTCATGGTTTAAGGGAGAGTTTTAAATGTCAGATTCGAGCGCTCGAGTCTCAAAAATCGCCCCCCTGCCTGCACTCTAACTCGCAAATATCTGCGCGCAAATAATTGAGCGAAGAAATCTGACAGCCCCTTACAAGACTTTGTATGCCATGAGCTGTCTTTTTAAGTAGAATGCTCAGTTCAAATAGGTAGTAAAAACTATAGGATGTCTAATTATGTTTGTGTCTATCTAGCTATGTTTATCGTTGTCTAGAAGCCATTCTACAAACTTGGCTTAGTTCGGGGAGTTCAGGGCTTGGTTTAGACGTTTCGCGTTTGACGTCTATATTTTATTCTTTAGGTTACCTACTATCCCTACAAATGTAATCCAAATAGGTTAGATCAAAAATTTCAAACAGATAAGGTTGTAAATTGCAATGTAACCATCCGAATTAAGGCATCATGACATTGAAATTGTATATGTACCCTCTTCTTGTACTTATGCATAATTAAAGAACATTGTATTTCTCAGTAAGTGATTATCTTTAATCTTTTGAGAAATAAAGATCTTAAACCGCAATTCTCTCTTCAAGATTTTAACAGTTTTTCATTGTGTTTTAACTATATTACATCATTCAATTTTATAAATCCAGAAACTCAGGGCCATATCTATTATTATACGTTGGAGTAGTTTGGATACTGATGAAGATTGATCGCTTACATGGGGTAAAGGTAGGTAGATGTACATCTAAATGCGTATATTTAGATACAACGAAAATAGCTCGTAATAGCAAATATTTCTCATGTCATTTATTTCTGCGGCCTTCGTTAAGGAAGATACTATTGCAGGTGACTGTACCTAATATTTTTACGTAAAATTTTGACCACTGTCTCAATAGTAAGTGACGATTAAATACCTAATGTCTGTTTCACGAAAAAAACACTTTGACGGCTTCTTCAAGAAAAATAGCAGCAAAAATGAGCGATTTCTCGTAAACCTGGACAAGGAAGCTACGTTTGTTTCACCGCCGACAGCGTCAAAATCCACGTGATGTCGTGAAACAGGAATAAAAATATCTATTCACTCTACATAAATGGTAGTAAATACCATTTCGTTTAAAAAAGTTTTGAGCAAAACTTCCCATAAGATACTAATAAATAAGTACCTAGTAGTTTAACGTACCTACCAAAGCTCCGGAGCTTCAATTTTAAAATAACAAGTAAGTCCCAAAAAATATTTTTGGTGCCTACACACTTTTATTGCTGACTGTACATAGAAGATAGCATTGTCATTTAAGTTACGGAACTGTACCAAATTACAACTCAATCAGACACCTAGAAGTGGTAGAATAATTTTAACTTACATGATTTGAAACACATAAATAATATTGGGTCAAACTACATAAAAGGGTAAAAAAAATTGGTTGTTTGTAAAGTAGGTTTACGATCGAGATGTTTACGTGATAACGTCTAACCGCTCGTGAGGATTCCGCGTGACAAGTTTCACGGAATGACTGGCAGCGCTCGAGATGAGACGGGAGATCGGTCCGTCTCTCTCTCGTTATACCTGCGATCGCGCTCGTGAGGTTTTGGTGTGACACAAGTTTCTGAACATGTCACCCGACTAAAACGATTTTAAAGACGTTATCACGTCAAAAACTGACACAGTCAAAAGGAAAACATCAGTGTAGCAAAATTAGTATCTTTTACCTTTTTAGGTAAATTGATTACTATACATACTAGCAATTATTTGTGTATTAAATAAGAGGTAAATCTGCTCGTTTTTTTATACCATGACGGTGGCAAACAAGCATACGGCCCGTCTGATGGTAAGCAGCTACCGTAGCCTATGGACGCTTGCAACTTCAGAGGTGTCACATTCGCGTTGCCGACCCTTTACAGGGAGGATCCACTGTGTTGACGGCTAAAAGAACAAAGGGTCCCTCATCGTCAAGACACTGGGTCCTTTGTACGTAGCTGCTGGCTCATTGAGCTCATTGGCAACCTTACTCACCAGCAGGAACACAACACTATGAGTAGGGTCTAGTGCTATTTGGCTGTGGTTTTCTGTAAGGTGGAGGTACTTCCCCAGTCGGGTTCTGCTCCAGATTTGAGCGAGATGACATTCGCTGTGCTGTGCCCTTGCCCTACACACACATAGTGAGATGACATACCTCTCTTTTGGACGTAGTTTAAGGACATACCCGGGTCCGGGTCTGGTAGTTGACAGCTTTTCTGTTATGTTTGAAAGCTCATAAAAATCCAGCTTTTTCACCTCAGCCTGTACCCACATATCATGCACAGAATTCATGAACGCTATCTGCTGATAAGATTAACAATTTGAAATTAAGCAGATATCCTTGGGCGGTATAGCGGTTGATCGCAAGCTGATTATCCGGTTGCCTCGGGGAAGTGACTGCGTTGGTGCTACGGTATTAAGGGTAATTACATTAGTGTAAAATCTCGGGTATGTTATCAGGGCAAATTGTAATAAATATGTAATACGGAAGTATGTTGAAATAAAATTTGGTTTAATTAAAACCTTAGGATAACAATCTTTGAAAATACGCGCTCTCACAGATGAGGAAAAATAGTGATGCAGAAATGTTAAAAACCACTAATGGATTACAGTATTTCTCCGGAAAACTTGGTAAACCGTACATATACCGTATATTTCTATGTTAAAAGGATTGTTTTAAACGCAATCCATACTAATATTATAAATGGGAAAGTGTATGTGTGTGTTTGTTTGTTTGTTTGTCCGTCTTTCACGGCAAAAGGGGGCGACGAATTGACGTGATTTTTTAAGTGGAGATAGTTGAAGGGATGGAGAGTGACAAAGGCTACTTTTTGTCTCTTTCTGACCCCCCACTTCCCTAAAATGGGGGGTGGAAGTTTGTATGGTTTGTTACCCCGAATTTAACGCGAGCGAAGCGGCGGGCAAAAGCTAGTACTAATATAATATTAAGGCATCACTGCGTTTCAGGTTTGTCCGAAGACTGAAGTGCAAATTAGGTAACAACTAAAATTTTAGGTTTCCGTCCCGACTTTCTTCATCAGAGACGGAATGTTGAAACTTTTAACAAGCCTAGGAACTTTCCTCTTATGGCTACAGTAGCAATTTCCGAGAATTCAACAGGAAAATTTATAATAAAAAATATTAAAGAGTCCTAAGAGCTTTCCAAGAAAAGAGGTTGTTCTTCAGCGGGCTATTATTTTATTTAGGTATTCTTGCCTTCGCTTAAACCACTATGAGATTACACCCTTGTAACTCAGCCCTAATCGAGTGAATTCCTCGACTAGTAGCGCCATCTGTCGCGCCACTCAGGTACTAATGTCGCCCGGTGCCAGCGCCAGGCTGATTTCTCCTCAGTACGCTTTTGTAACTCAGCCGAGCAACACGTGCTCAATCAAGTTTAAAAAATATCGAAAAGTAAATTGCAAACACAAACTGTGTAATGATTGAACAGTTTCTTTGAAATTTATTTTGTGCAAATTGCATAAAGATGTAAATAAATACATAAAAGCAAATTCTATAATGATTGTTGCTACTTCAGACATTGTGACAGTCCGCTCGGTGCCCGTGGCCCAGCGACGAGACGCAGTGACCTCTAATAGGCACCGTCAAAACACAATGCATTGTCCCATGAGACGACATTATTGCTACTTCAGATATTGTGACATTCCGCTCGGTGCCCGTGGCCCAGCGACGAGACGCAGTGACCTCCAATAGGCACCGTCAAAACACAATGGGTTGTCCCACGACATGCGTCGTTCCGTGACACGACAGGCGTCGTCCCGTGAGACGACAGGCGTCGTCCCGTGAGACGACATGCGTCGTCCCGTGAGACGACAGGCGTCGTCCCGTGAGACGACATGCGTAGTCCCGTGAGACGCCAGGCGTCGTCCCACGAGAGGACAGGCGTCGTCCCGTGAGACGACAGGCGTCGTCCCGTGAGCCGACATGCGTCGTTCTGGGAGACGACATTGCGTCGCCCTGTAAGACGACATTGCGTCGCCCTGTAAGACGACATAGTGTCGTTCTGTGAGAAAACGTGCATCATGCATCATCCCGTCTTATTTGCGTTGTCCTGTGAGACGACATTGCGTCGTCTCTTGTGACGACATTGCGTCGTCCCTTGCGATGACATTGTGCCAGCCTGTAAGACTACACTACTTCATCCCTGGACACGACTAGCATCGTCCCGTGATGCGATATGCATCGTCCTGTAAGACAACATTGTGTCGTCCTGGACATGATACAATGTAGCCAATGTCGGAGTACTCATGTCTATCATTCTGGGAGATGACATTGTATCATCTCAGATGGCTTGCATCGACCTGTATCATGATATGGCGTCGTCCCTTGAGACGTCATGTAATGTCCATGCATCGTTTTGTAACTGTCGCTCCACAGGCTATGTACATCTATATGGATACAGTTTAAAAAACTGCCATTTTATTGGCTGATCTACTCCTTTAACACATGACGCCAACGTTTGCACAGTCAAAATTATTTTGACAGCGGTCACGATATTGAACGATTATATCGAATTGAACGATTATATATCGATTTATTAAACGAAGTTCAAATGTCGTTCCTCTGTCCTCGTACCTCGGATACGAAAAATAGAATAAGCAAATTCTTTCAATCGCTAAAGCATGGTTCATGGGTAAAATAACTGTCTGGTACATCTGTTAGGAAGAATGGAAGACACGTGGTCTCTTGTAGACTTGCTTGTATAAAAGTTGTCCACAGTCACCAATAAATAGGTGTGGGGAAATTTTGATTTAACCCAGGAAGTAGGTACACGTAAGCCTATAATGATTTAAAAATCTTGCCAAATACAGTTTATACTACAAATCAATGCGAATAAACGCAAAATAAGCTATTTTGATCAAGATCTCTGTAGAAGTCAAAACCGACAAGGTTTGGTAAGCACGCAACCAGATCCTTTACTTTAAAAGAAAGGGGGAGGCAAGGAAAAGCAACCTTAGACGTAGGAAGTCTAGAACTCTCTCCTCCGCTTACCGCAGTAGGTATTATTTAGAAAAGGAATAGCACAACCGTTTTGTCTCTGTCGTATAACATCAAAAACAATAAATTTGTAGTAATGCCGTAGAATTGTTAGCTGAGCTGAATAACCGGCATTATCTCATATCAATCGAAACAGCAAACGCCTGCTCCTTGGAGGCACATATGAGTCAAATTCTGATTGTATCCTCAGGCATACTGAAACATCTCACAAACATCGATTATTAGTTACCAAATAAACGTTTGACACACAGAAGGATTGTTGTTTGTCAAGCAACAAATTATTTAACGAGTAAATTAACACCGAAATAAATAGAATATCCAAGAAATCTAAAAAGCTACAATTTTGATTAAATAAAACTAAGACGTCCTCACAAATAAGTATGTAGCTGTGTAAACAAAATGCTTTACATAATGCCACTAACTAAGCAAGCCGTGCTGACAAAAACATTCCATTCATATCACTTCATTCGCATCACAAAACGTAAAAACGTGTGAGTTTTCAGTACGACTACTAGAAGAACAAGCTCTAGTTTGAAAGATTTCAAAGTACGATAGACACATGCCACGAAACTATAATAGCAGCGGTTCAATAGACTTGTAATAAGTATAACAGCAGAGGCATTAGAAATATAGTTGATCAGGTTAGGTATAAAGATAAGTTTACAAGATTCCATTTTGATAGAATTAACTCCTACTTAGGCATGACAACAAACTTAAAATATTTAGTAACAGTGGAAACTTACCAAACTTTTTCCTAAATATATTATATATAGTCCTCCTCATCGATTTCGATGCCAGCGAGCTTAAAAGCTAACCTAATGGAAGTTGGTTATTCTGACCCCTAAAATGACTGGCTAGGCTTAACTCGGTTTTAAATACTCCTCTATACTTATAGCAGCAGAGCTTGCTAGTCGCGTTGCAGGTTTACACGTAGGAGGGCTTAGGTCTCTCTATAGAGGATCGGAATTCTCCTTTGAGGCGTAAGAGTCAACAAAGAAGGAAGTGATAAATGAATGAAAAATGGGATCTCGAGGGATTTTAACCATACTCCAGACCCAAGTCAAATGTAACGATCCCGCTTCAAAATACTCAAAGGAATTTGTACTGCGGGGCAAATCAGGTGAATAGCGACGACGTAAACCTAGGTGGCCTTTGTATAAACAAGAATTGTTGCCTGTTTGTGAAAGAAGATAAGTTGTCTATTCGAGTGCTTGTCAGATGAGGGCGCCCCAAGGATTTCAGCAACTAAGTGCTTACGGAAAAATTCACAACTTATTAGCATGGTGATTTAGGCAAAATTGGTGAAATTGTTAACATACTTCAAGGGGCTACCCGTTTAGGGACCCATATAAAGATTCTTCAACACTAACATGCCGTCAGATAGTCAAGTAGGTAGCGGTGGCGAAGCGCCCATAAAACTCAATTCCCGACGGCTTGCCTAATTTCATTTCGCGACTTTTCTGTGGGCTATGAAGAAAATGATAACCAAATTTGCCACGGCTTGTCTACGAATATTTTGGACGTGTCGTCACTGGTAGGTAAACCTAACGCACTGTTAGGGTAATAATACTCATATAAATACATTAACCCTTTCGAGGTTTTAAATAATAATAATAATAAGAGACGTTTATTTAATAAGATTGCATAAGTACATAATAAGAGTACAGTCGATCATGCTTAAACGTTTTAAAAAGGAAAGTGTATTAGCCTGTGCGAGAAGGCTTAATGGCACTAGGGCCCTACCACCTTCAAGCAACGGACGCTGTTAAATATGTATGATATGATATAAAAAGCACATCAAGACCAGTCAGTGTCTTTGATACCAAGTTCAGCAACCTTTCGTAGTGACATAAGACTACAATATGGTCGCCAGTTTTATACAACCGAAAACAGACATTCGATAGTGAGACCACTTTGACACATTCTAGTACATATGTCAAACGAGTACATTATGATCTCGCAAGGATATCCACGTGTCACAGTTTGTCATTGCTTGTCGAATAAGGATCCAGAATGAATTCAACATTTTCTTAAAATCGACGACAGTTATGTGTCGCCAGTGTAAAGCTTATTGGCCAAACTGAATTTCAGCATATTATCGTATCGATGACTTCATGGTTGCGCAGGTGAATCATTGACCCAGCAGCGTTCGAAAACAGGTTCTACCTACTAGAAATGCGAGCAAGATGCAGCAGACTTAGTTTAGCATACTAAGGTATACTGTAAACAATATTGGCAGCGTAACCAATAAAGAGCTGAGAGCATCCCAAAAACGATTGTATATTGTATCGTGTCGTGGTTATTATACATATGGACGATTGAAATGCAGCTGCTTTTAAAGTTAAACAAGAAGGCATTAGAAAATACAATCATATCCTCAACTCAATTAATATATTTGTAGACTTAAGAATGCAAAGGTGTAAGAGAATACTCAGAAGAGAATACACTTGTATAATACTCCGCAGGTATGACCCGTCAATACGTGACTTTTGGTTGCACTAAAACTAAATGCGAATATGTCGCCTCATCAGAGTCTAGAATCATTAAGGGTTTTACAATCTCTGGAAGTAAACAAAGGTCCTTTTAATGTTAACCTTAATATTATAATATTATTATATAAAAATTTCAAAATTGTTGAATCTCTTTTTCACGCCGTTAGATGTTGAATTTGAAAAACTTATCTCTTAATGGACCTCCAAAACATCCAAAGATTATAAGTTTTAAACTTCAAGGTCCTACCCTAAACAGTTTAGACTTCTCGTTGTGTATCATCATATTCATTATCTATACTATGCAACTTAGATAATATTTTACCGACGTAACACAAAGGATATTCGATAATAAAACATAAAAAATATACACAAGCAAGACATAAAACCTCTTGCTTTGGCTTTGTTAATCAGATCGCCGCCACAGAGAGTGTATAAGCTCAAATTCCCCGGACCCGGACAATCCTTGTGAACCCAATGATCTTCATTCCGGCTACAGAAAACAACTACATAATCAAGAGAGATAGAGATGTATTTAGTTGGTAGACGTAAGGTCAACGAGTAAATGGTATAGGTATTTAAACGTGAAATACATACAAATAACATTATAGTCATAGTAATATACCTACAGCCCTTGAAGACGATAGCATCATTTTTAGGGTTCCGAAGTCAACTAGGAACCCTTATAGTTTCGCCATGTCTGCCCGTCCGTCCGTCCGTCCGTCCGCGGATAATCTCAGTGACCGTTAGCACTAGAAAGCTGAAATTTGGTACTAATATGTATATCAATCACGCCGACAAAGTGGTAAAATAAAAAGTGGAAATTATTTTTTTATTAGGGTACCTCCCCTATACGTAAAGTGGGGAGTGATTTTTTTTTTCATTTCAACCCTAACGTGTGATATATTATTGGATAGGTATTTAAAAATGAATAGGGGTTTCCTAAAATCATTTTTCGATAATGTAAATATTTTCGGAAATAATCGCTCCAGAAGTAAAAAAATATGCGTCCCCCCCCTCTAACTTTTGAACCATAAGTTTTAAAAATATGAAAAAAATCTCAAAAGTAGAACTTTATAAAAACTTTCTATGTAAATTATTTTGAACTTGATAGGATGAATAGTTTTTGAAAAAAAAATACAAAATAATTTCTGAACTAAGTTTGTAATTTAACCGTATAAGCAGGTGTTTATTGTACCTGTAATTTCTACAAAATTACAATGAAATGACGTGCTTTCAAATAAAGTAAAAACGGTGAAAATCGGTTCACGCAATAAAGAATTATCCCATAAAAATCATCTTCCATACTTTATGCTCGCGCGCTAGTTTACTTAATTTGCCGATAGATGTCGCTGTACGTGGAACGCTCATATCATATCCTACATGGCGGTGTTATTTTAACTCTTAAGTGGGGACACTTACTGTGACGGACGGAAAACTACGGAACCCTACAGTGAGCGTGGCCCGACACGCTCTTGGCCGGTTTTTAATTAATATTCTTATCGGTATGGTTGTTTCACCTTCGTCCTTCTCTCAAACCTATAAACATTATATTGAAAATCATATGAACTAACTCGGAGCTTGCTTACCTAGTATATCCGGTCGGTTTCCGGTGGAGTATTGTCAATTTAACAATACCATTTTAGTTCTAAAATTCATAGTTGCTGTCGTCAACATTTAGAATTCTTATAATATTCACTCAAAACTCCAATTGACATCTATAAGGTCTGGATGTAATTAAAGACATTGTCTTTCCTAAGGATCTCACAAAATTACCTGAATTTCCCATTCGGTTTTACTAACAAATGATCGCTACCTTAATAGGTCTGATCAATGCCGCAATGCCGGTCGTAGCATACGGTCTTTGAAGACATCACAGGGAGTTTATAATATGTGTGTAGATAAAGCAGCGTATGTAACAGTACATAATTAGACTTTAAAATGACCGTTAAAGCCCGAATAATACTAAAAATTTCAGATGTGAAACAGGTTTTCTCAATCAAGAACAAATTTTAAAACAGATTTTTGGAAGAACTTTCAATCTGGCCATGTTACGATAAATAATAAAAAGTACATCATACAAATCAGTGATCAAATAGCAGAATCAAATAACTCTTTACATCATTCATAACTTAATGACCCGTTTGACGGAAATCTTACGAAATCTGACGGAGATTATCAACGCAATATCTCCAGATAGGAATATCGAAGCTCGCTTAACTAAAATCCCAAAAATACGAATACGGGATCGATTGTTTCATAGTTGCTAGAAATATTCCTAATGGAAAAATGGAAATGTTAACCTAACTCTATCATTAAAATAAATAGCTATAAACTGCCAATTACGGCAGATAAGGATATTTTCACAATAGATATTAAAAAAAAATAAAAAAAATAAGATAATGCTAGTTAAGTTATTGCGCAAAATTATAACGTATAGCAACAAGTATCTCTTGTGTACACATTTCGTTCCGAAATTTTTGTTGGTTAATGTCTAATCATCACAGTACGCCCGGGCCAGCGCCGGCAGAGGTTTAAACACGTCTCATAGTGGTTTAAGCGAAGGCAAGAATACCTAAATAGAACCGTTTTTCTCCCGAAGGGTAAAAAACGGATATTTAGGTTTCTGCCGTAGCTTAAACCACACCTAAGGGCCTTGCCGGCTTACTTAACGTACTGAGGAAAAATCAGCCTGGCGCTGGCACCGGGCGACATTAGTACCTGAGTGGCGCGACAGATGGCGCTACTAGTCGAGGAATTCACTCGATTAGGGCTGAGTTACAAGAATGTAATCTCATAGTGGTTTAAGCTACGGCAGAAACCTAAATATCCGTTTTTTACCCTTCGGGGGAAAAACGGTTCTATTATTTATTGGAAAGGAAAAACTGGTTTCAATTCGACAAATTTTATTGACAACTCGTGATATGGCGACGTTGCAGAAACTGCGAAAATTTGTAATTCCATTCCTTTCAATGTACGTCCAGTGCGCCGCAGTGCGCGTTTATCTTCAAATTCTAATGTGGAATGCACAAACCACTAATTTAGTTAAAATTACCCCAAAATGTATAGTTTGAGAATCAAAGTGGAGTCTGTGACGTAGTGAGTGCTATACCTGTCTTCTTAAGCCATGAGGTGACATAGGTGATGTGCCTTTGCAGTTTTATTTCTTGCCAAATTATGTGCACTGCGATCGTTAACATTACCCCCATCATGCACTTCGCACATAGCGAATAACCTCACTCGATATAACGATTCACTCTCTAAACCGTCAGAATACTTGGCTCCCTAAAAGCAAGAATTTAACTAGAGGCGTTTATAGAGCCTTTTATAGATGACGTTAAAATCACTTCTATAGCACTGAACAAAACAATTTACCATTGTTTTCCTTAGCCGACACAACTTTCTAAGAAAAATATCAGGTCTTCTCGTAGTGAACACAGAAATTCTTGACGAAATCGCGAATTATAGGTAAATGTTTGTTATACCCTCAACTGCTATAAGAATTGGGTAGAAGGTAACAAGGTCTATGACAAGGACCAGCGATAATAGCACCTTCTTTGTCGTACCTATTGAAAGTGTAATAAGACCATCCCGTTCGATCTTGGTATTGTTATTGCCATGCCCCGTCTATACCTTTTATCCTATGTCTATGTTGGCTCCGGTTGGTTTACTCTCACATTATTTTTTCTCTATTATAACTCTCATTAGCGTCACAAAATGTCCGGTCCCTTGAGTGCCGTTTTATAGAGTTTACACTGGGTATTCCAAAATTTATTTATATGCATTTTGGCGCTGGATGTGTCTATACGAATAAGAAAAATGCAATTTAAACATGATAACGGACTGGTTTAGACAACTGCCTGTTCTACATCGTACCTTTTACCAATGGCCGGTATTAAATAGTGTAGCTGCTCTGCAAGTAGTAAGCAGTTAACGTTTTACTTTTCTTTTCAGGTAATTATGCACTGAAAACCATCACCATGGGCCGAAATAAAGACAACGAAGATTCAAACGGAGAACTGAGTATCCTCCTAGTGGTGACCGTGATACTTGGATTGATTCTGATGCTGTCTCTCCTCATGTGCTACGCTTGCGTGCTTAGGAGACTCTGCTGTGGGACGAGCAGGGAAAGGAAACAGATGGCGGCAAGGAATGAGAGTTACCCAATGGGGGATATAACATTACTGTCGCAGTCGACGAAAAGTGAACGTGTATAATGTTACTAGAGATATATTATGTACGTGTGAGTTTGCACCTATGCAACTATGGTTGGAGCAGATGAAAGAAGCAGATGGCATCAAGGAATGGGGGAGCTACCGCTACCCAATGGGGAATGTAACTTTATTGACGCAGTCGACGAAAAGTGAACGTGTATAATGTTACTAGAGATATATTATGTATGTGTGAGTTTGCACCTATGCAACTATGGCTGGAGCAGAGGAAAGCAGCAGATGGCATCAAGGAATGGGGGAGCTACCGCTAACCAATGGGGAATGTAACTTTATTGACGCGGTCTACAAAAAGTGAACGTGTATAATGCTACTAGAGATATAATATGTAAGTGTGAGTTTTCACCTATGCAACTATGGTAGGAGCAGAGGAAAGAAGCAGATGGCATCAAGGAATGGGGGAGCTACCGCTACACAATGGGGAATGTAACTTTATTGACGCAGTCGACGAAAAATGAACGAGTATAATACAAATTGATACAAATGTGTGTGCCATTGCTACGATAGTAGCATACAAAGGAACCAAATGGCAGCGAGGAAATAAAAGGTTTTTTTATAGGAAAAATGTTATTCAGAATATGTGTGGACTGCGTAACTTTGCTACAGTAGCAAAGAAAGGAAGCAACAAGAAACAAGTATTTCCATCGAAGATATATAAATACCTACATGTGTGATTGATATAAGTTAAGTTAATAAGAGTAAGGACGACAAGGTACCGGAGATAGTTTCAAATTCTAGACTAGGGAAGAAGACCGACTAAGGAGTAACTTACAACAAATGAAATGAACTATCCCATGGGCAAAATAACTTATTTTATTAGGTACCAATCCCTATCACATCATTAATTAAAGTACATATTGATGCATTTGACTAAAATTCCTTTTGAGATTGATAAAATTTCAATTAACTTTGGGTAACTAGAGGAAAGTAGTAAACCATAGTTATTCCATGGAAAAAAACCGGCCAAGTGCGTGTTGGATCACGCATAATGGAGGGTTCCGTAGCTTCAATGGAATAAGAACCAGACTAATGCCAAAAGGTCGTATCTGATGCCTATGGAAGAAGTTTTTTTGGAAACAACTCAAAAATGGCTAGACCTATAATGTTCAAAATAATTTTCCTAAAAAGTTTATGCGCATCTTCTCAAATTTTTTCATATTTTTTGGACTTACGGTTCAAAAGTTACAGGGGGGGGGACGCTATTTTTCCGACTTTCGAAGCGATTATTTCCGAAAATATTTACATTATCAAAAAATGATTTTACTAAACCCCTATTAATTTTTAAATACCTATCTAACAATATATCACACGTTAGGGTTGAAATGAAAAAAGAAATCACTCGCCACTTTACGTATAGGGGAGGTACCCTAATAAAACATTTATTTCCACTTTTTATTTTACCACTTTGTCGGCGTGATTGATATACATATTAATACCAAATTTCAGCTTTCTAGTGCTAACGGTCACTGAGATTATCCGCGGACGGACGGACGGACGGGCAGACATGGCGAAACTATAAGGGTTCCTAGTTGACTACGGAACCCTAAAAACGAGAAGTAGGTACAGTCAGCAGCAGAAGTACCTACGCCATTGAGGTATTCAAAATGAGCTTGACACGACTTTATTGTTAAGAGAATAAGATCGTGTGAACGTCATTCTGAACACCTCACCCGCTTAGCTACTTCTGCTGACTGTACTTATAGCGTCGTAAAAAGAGGTCAATAAATGGCATGGCTTTAGTATGAGACTGCAGCCACATTGCTGCGACACTTGCAGCGAGAGAAAGCAAGTGATAGCAAATCCCGAATTATACTTACAACAAATAAAACACTTTCACGGTTCAAATGTTACTAAAAATATGTGTGCTATTTAGGTATATCTATAAGTGCGATATATGTATGAATATGTTACGAGGCACGAGTGGCACGACATCAAATTTTTACCAATGTCATGAACATAAACAACCACAATAAATCAGTCGGTCGCTTCCTTCCGCATCTATGTACTAATAAAAGATTGCAATAAAAGTATCCAGTTAAGGATGATTCACGCTGTTACATTCCGCGTCCTACACGGATCACGTGACGCTTTGTGTACAAAATAAAATGTCGGAAGTGTCGTGTAGGATGTGGAATGTAACAGCGTGAATCATCCTTTATCCATAAACTTGATCAAAACAAAAATGATAATGTT
Source organism: Pammene aurita (assembly GCA_947086415.1). Taxonomy (NCBI): domain Eukaryota; kingdom Metazoa; phylum Arthropoda; class Insecta; order Lepidoptera; family Tortricidae; genus Pammene; species Pammene aurita. The sequence goes on from OX352298.1 coordinate 31,960,315, forward strand.
AATTTAGTTGGATCCAAAGCTGTTGCACTGTGCGTTCAGTAAAATTATTGTAAGTTATGTTATTCATGATTATAAAAGTGTTAAAAATAAAATATTCTTGTACAAATCGGGTTGGCCTGTTCAAGGCTTTTACAGATGATGCCAGCATAGGTTATACCTGGCACTCGTCGCAGTCCTACCAATAGCGTCTTAAGCCAAAACCCATAGAAAATAAACCAGGACAACCTATTACTACTAACAGGCGAGGATCCAGGATTTCGTTCAGGGGGGGGCACTTTCCTTCACAAAAAATCTCGCGGTCCGCACCTATGGGCCCCGTAGTATACGAGGTTTGCGTTTCAGGGGGGGGCAATTGACCCTGTTGCCCCCCCCCCCCCCCCCCTGTATCCGCGCCTGACTACTAATCTAGCGAGTTAATATTTTTTTATGCCTAAAATAATATAAAGTACTAGTACCTAGTAGTACACTGTAAAGTAGGTACTACTACTAGTACTATTTTTTTTCCTAATGGAACTACTAACCTAGTACTTTACAGTGTTTTAGACAAAAGTTTAGTGAAATTCTTGTCCACGATAGTGAATTCCACTCAAGCGTGTTTTGCGCTTAAAACGGCGTTTAAAGATTCAAATAAAAGTGATTAAATCTGTAAAAGAATCGGCAGTCGTTTTATTTCGAAAGGGCTCCCATTCGCGTGACGATGACGTCAAATCTGGAGCAGATACCGACTGGGGAAGTACCTCCACCTTACAGAAAACCACAGCCAAATAGCACTAGACCCCACTCATACTGTTGTGTTCCTGCTGGTGAGTAAGGTTGCCAAAGAGCTCAAAGAGGACCCAGTGTGTTGACGATGAGGGACCTTCTTGTTCCTTTAGTCATCAACACAGTGAATCCTCTTTTTTCTAAAGGGTCGGCAACGCGCATGTGACTCCTTTGGAGTTGCAGGCGTCCATGGGTTACGGTGGCTGCTTACCATCAGGCGGGCCGTGTGCTTGTTTGCCACCGTCGTGGTATAAAATAAAAAAAAGGCCTTTCGTTCTTACCTATGAGTCCTATGACAACCTCGAGCCGCTGCAGCCGCCGCGCCGAACCTGTGGCGGCAGTCCCGTCAACTGATACAACTTTGCCTGGCTTGAAAAATGGTTTTCTTCACCAAACAGATTCCTGAGATTAGAGAAAGGCGATCATCTCAAGAATAAGATATAAATAGCTGTTTGGTGAAGAAAACCATGTTTTTGTTAATTAGCTAGCCAATACTTTACTTGGACATTGTGAAATAGGCCCTTGGAATCCACCTTTCCAATAGGAAATTCCCGAGCTACTTTTAGTAAGGGAGCCCATGACACTGAACCTAGTTCGATAAGTCTCCTAAATGAGATATATAAATAGACGCGTCTTTAATGGGGGAACACGAAATGCTGATGCTGCAATGCAAAAAATGTGGTGGCGTATTAAAGGCGATTCAAATAAGCTTAACTGGTAGATAAAGTACTAAGTTTGCAGGTAGTTTTCTCTGGCAGTTAATTTATTCATTAGCTAGCCAATACTTTACTTGGACATTGTGAAACAGGCCCTTGGAATCCACCTTTCCAATAGGAAATTCCCGAGCTACTTTAAAAAATATTGAAATCACTATAGATGTGCCTAAGATAATATTTGAAGAGTTCCGTCGATTTTTCCAGGATCCCATCATCACATCCTGTACGATGAAGCGAGATAGAAAGAAGGAAACCTTTTATCGAACTTTTAACCCAGTGACTGGATTACATTACCTTTCAAAAGATGGGGGAAACTGTTTAAATAAATGTGGATTCGTAGTGTATACGAATTATTGGACTATTTATAAAAATTTCAAATGTTAGGTAGGTACAGTCAGCGTCATATACATAGTCGGTCGCATTCAAAGTAGTCAAATAGTTAGGTAAGGTAAATGTACGTTTCCACGAACGCTTAAGACCTGGATGTACGTTTCATTTTTTAATAAGGTCTGGCATTTTCATACGGTTAGTGTCAATACTATACTGGTAACTTAAATACATTTATAATCATTTTATTGCACTTAGAAATTATTTGTAAGGTTAGACATATTTAAAAAATATTTTCAAAGTTTTTTAGACCGCCTTGTTTGATTTGTACCATTAAGCGAACTAAGAAACATGATTTGCATATATTACCGAATCCGGTGACCACTTTACCGAACTAGAAGAAAAATGTATGGGAATATGGTGCTGAGCGATTCTCAAACTTGAACTGTCTCCCTGTTTAGATAATGTCATCTAACTTTGCTAACACGCTAACTTTGCGTCTCCATACATTACTGAATTACTTCATACAAAACAAAAGTAACCTTATTTTTTTTTTTATTCAAAATACCTAACCATTATTTTTATATATTACATAAACATCATTTTCGTTTTTTGGGGTGTTTATGTAGTATACATTTTTACAATATTAATTTAAAAGTTAAATTTTATTTAAAAATATAAAAAACACAATTTAATATTTTATTTTATTATTATAAAATTTCTCTTTATACAAAACGACCTGTAAACAGCAGGCCCTTGAACGTGTTTAAATGTTTTGAAGCGCTGGCCCTTATAAAAAGGCAGAAAAAATAATACATTTTAATGTCGACCTAGTTGTAAGAGAAATAAGGATGATATTTTAATGTCTATCGAATACAAACGAGGCCGAGGCAGATACGAATTCGGTAGCAGAGACTATGGGCACGATTTACCGAACGCGCGTTCGGTAAATAAACCATGCAAAATATGTGGAACCTAATACGCGAACAAATTTTGAAAATAGTACCTAAATTGCAACAATTGTGACATAACCACAAATTTAACATTGAAACTAATAATTAGAAGAATTACGAATCCGTTCATGTATTTAGTCTTCACTAATATTGCCGTAAAATAACTATAAAAAATATTAAAGATAGCTTTGTCGAAAGGCTTATTTTTAACTCAAAAAGTCGTAAAACTATAAGATTTCAAACACGGATTTACTATAGTCTTTACTGTCTACAGATGTTCGGTATATGCTCATAAAATTACAAATACTTTTCATTATTTGAAAAGTCAACAAGTTTATATTAATAGTTTAAAATAAATCAGTAAAAAAATAATTTCAAAGACATACGCTTTCCCTGATTCCGTACGCTGTTCGGTTAAACCATCCAGTAAAAAAGTTGGGTCACACATCACCGGATTCACATTTATCTCAAATTCTGAGAATATACTGCACTAAATTCACTTAAAATACCAAAATACATAAACTTATTAAATAACGACACTCTAAATCCACAATTTGGAACCCACATATAGTTATAAACGATTCTATGATCTTAAGAATTGCACGCGATTTCTTAACGATTTTGTTAAGGACGCCCATACAAAGTGGTACTCGACCGACTAGATCAGTTGTCATGTCGCAACTGAGCCCCAACATGGCCGTCTCTGACGCGTATTCGTAGGGGTAGGTATGTAGCTCACAGAAAAAAATATCACAACGTAGGATCTGCTGTAAGTAATCGACTTATAGCTTAAAATGGAATATATTCGGCGATACGGCACGTTCGCTGAAGCGTACATTTACCTTACACCATAGTTTGTATGGTGTACCCAGGGACCGGAACCGGTAACCATTAAAGGGGTATTAGATTGGGTATTTGATAGAGTTGTTTTTAAAAACCCTATCAATTCGGTAAGCGTATCGTTTAACTTACCCGAACGAAAGGCTAACCATGTCAATACAGTTAATTCGGGTAAGTGGTTACAACCCAGCATATGGTTTCCCTATCAGATAGGGTTTTTCAAATGCGATTAAGCTATTTTAAACTCTGTGACCAATGCATTTGGCTTATTTATTATTCGAGCACCCTACGAGCTAAGCGCTGCCGATATGGCGGCACGAGCGAGCCTACAGACAAACAAGAATCTTTTTGCGTATGTTTTCGTACTTACGCCTTTGATATAGACGCTATTATTGCTTGTTAGTGCGCTAAAAGATCGTTGTGTGGTGCCAGTGTTTTTGTTCTTGCCATTCGAGCGTGACGGCTCGTGTCGATTGAATCTTAGACCCAGGCTTATAGGAACCAAAATCAAATGCATATTGTGAAGTGTTAAAATATATAATTTTGTGTTATTCTGGTTATAGGTAGTACTTTGTTTCAATGGCTCCAGCAAAATGTGACGCCGTTCACCGATACTTCTAGTATAACGAAACGATCAATATCAGTCATTGTTGCACACTCAAGAATAAAATGATTAATTGAAAAAAATATAGTAAGAATAAACTTATGTTGATTGTATTCCCGTTAAAATGATTCAAAATAATTTCGTATGGACTAATTGATATGCGAGAAAATGTAATAAAAACAATTGATTCTTAACAGAATTATTTAATCATGCTTTTTATTTTAAATAATGTTCCGCGTATAAGAATGTATTCTGGGTTTTTCGGTGTAAGAAAACATCGTGTGGAAACTGGACCTAATCCCAATAAGGCGTAGTTTCCCTTATGCCCAGCAAAAATTATATCTGTTTTAAAATCCTCTTTTCACTTCTCATGCTCGTAAAGTTCGACTTTAAATCGTGCGTGGACGATATAAAATCGCATTTTAAGCTCTAGGGCATAAAGTAAAATTTTCTTCTAAGACCAAGAATGTGGCTCAACAGCCAAACAGAGTCAAAATATATTGCACAATTTAATTGAACAGTAAAATTTCGTAGAATACTGAAACTTGTCCAGGCCCAGACAATTCCTATTGGATGGGATTTTTTTTTTGTATAGATCAAAGTGTCAGGAATTGATACCAATAAAATTTATAAGTGAATATTGGGCGCTAAGGTGCCAAAAAAATGGTAAAAATGGTAAAAACCAGTTTTTCGCTTCTAGAGGAAAAACTACGGCTCCGACAAAAAATAGTTAAATGTAACAAATGTGCGCAATAAAAAAACAAAGAGAATGAGCCCCAGTAGAGCAAAATCTGTTTAGAGGATCGTCCGCAATGTGAAAAAAAATAACCAGTGTAAGTTGACCTTTGTATAAGAATAATTACTAGGGCAGAAGAGGTCAACTAAACATGGTTATTTAATTTTAAGAGAAATGAAGCATTATTGCAAATGGCACCTAAAATATAAGAATAGCAGAATTAAAATACTTAAATATAGTTTAAGTTAATTATTATTTTTTTTAGGTGTCATTTGTAATAATGCTTCATTTCTCTTAAAATTACTCAACCAAGTTTAGCTGACCTATTCTGCCCTAGTAATTATTCTTATACAAAGGTCAACTTACACTGGTTAAAACACGTTTTTTTTGCAAATATTGTAAATTCAATAACTCGCGTTCCGAAAGTTCTGGAGAGCTGAAATTTGAATATGATGTCAGTTTTGTGGTCCTCTAACTACAGTTATATGTTCAAATGAAAATGTTGTAAACTTTTTGCAAACCGTCGAATTATGCAAAAAGTGACCTTTTTTTAAATCGACTGGGAGGGTATTTTAATTTTCGAAAAACGTTATAATTTCGATTTCTATGCATTACGGAGGAGTTGAACTACAAATTTCCAAGTTTACAAATCATTTGACAAAGAATAAAGTTGTTTAAATAATCTATGAAGTTCAGGCACTTTTTGCGCGCGCGGCGGTGACGCACTATGGCCCAAACGCCCGATCTAGCTGGACAAAATTATTTTACACTCATAGACTAAAATTTACTATTTTTATTATTATTTTGGTATAATGAATGTGAAAAAAATTAACCAGTGTAATTTGACCTTTGTGTAAGAATAATTACTAGGGCAGAGGAGGTCAGCTAAACTTGGTAGTGTAATTTTAAGAGAAATGAAGCATTATTACAAATGGCACCTAAAAAAATTTATAATTAACTTAAACTATATTTAAGTATTGTAATTCTGCTATTCCTATATATTTTAGGTGCCATTTGCAATAATGCTTCATTTCTCTTAAAATTAAATAACCATGTTTAGCTGATCTCTTCTGCCCTAGTAATTATTCTTATACAAAGGTCAACTTACACTGGTTAATTTTTTTCACATAAAATATATCAAAATAATAATAAAAATAGTCAATTTTAGTCTATGAGTGTAAAATAATTTTGTCCAGCTAGATCGGGCGTTTGGGCCATAGTGCGCCGCTGCCGCGCGCGCAAAAAGTGACTGATCTTCATAGATTATTTAAACAAGTTTATTCCTTGTCAAATGATCTGTAAATTTAGAAATTTGTAGTTCAACTCCTCCTTAATGCATAGAAACCGAAATTATAACGTTTTTCGAAAATTAAAATACCCTCCCAATCGATTTAATAAAAGGTCACTTTTTGCAAAAGTCGACGGTTTGCAAAAAGTTTACAATATTTTAATTTGAACAATTAACTGTAGTTAGAGGACCACAAAAATGACATCATATTCAAATTTCAGCTCTCCAGCACTTCTGGAACGCGAGTTATTGAATTTACAATATTTGCAAAAAAAATATGTTTTTTTGCGAATTGCGGACGATCCTCTGGACTAGACGTGTGCGCCGCGCCGGCGTGGCGTAGCCGCGCCGTGGGACCCACGCCGCCGCCGCCGCCGCCGCGGATTTCAAAATCCACGCCGTTGGCCAAAATTTCAGAATTCGGTAAAAATTAGCCAATGACACTTACCGATGAAGGAAAGTCAGTTGAAAGTTTATTGACGTATATTGACGAATTACACCATGAAAATATCTACACATTGAAATAGTTTGGGTTTGGTCAATTCCTTCTCTTTCGGGAGATTAATAAATGAGTATGATTTAACCGCTCACCTAACAAATATGAAGTCGATGGCCCTATTAATAAGAGTGGTAACGAAAATAATAAATCTGCCATCAAAATTGTACCACCAACTAAATTATCCTGAGAAAAGAAGTGTTTTCGGTGGCAGGATTGATCCTTAATACTGAACAGTATGTTTGGCCCTACTGCGAGTCAAAAAAGGATCTTCATCATCACTAGTAGTTCTCTCAGAGCTGAGGATCATGTCCGTCTGTTGAAGACCAGGTTCCTCCATAGGCTTCTATCTCTGGCTAAGCCCATGGCTTCTTGCAGTTTGAATTGCATGGGTGCAGTGATTTGGGCACACCATCTTGCAGGGGGAGGGCCTCTTAGTCTTGTGCCTTCAACTTTTCCCGTCATGATGATCCTCTCCAGGTTATCCGAGGAGCGTCGAGAGAGGTGTCCGAAGTTTGTGGTCCTGGCACGTCGTAGACAACCAGCGTTTTATGCGTAGCTCCTCTAGTATGGACTGATTAGTACGCATCGCAGTCCAAGGTATCCGTAAAAGCCCTCGCCAACACCACATCTCAAATGCCTCGATACGGCTTTTTAGATCTGCCTTGATAGTCCAAGTTTCAGAACCATATAGGAAAATTGGAAACACCAGGGTACGCATAACTCTAACTCTAGTCTGCCTCTGTATGTCGCGATCTCTCCAGATCTTTCTAACCGAGTCATAGCACCCTTCGCTATTTGAATCCTCCGGATGATTTCACATTCACACCTACCATCGCAGGCGCTGACGCATTCGGTGCTTCTTTCGGTGCTAGGCTTCGTGGAGGAGACTGTTTCTGGTGTACGAACATTAACTTGGTTTTGGCATGGTTTACGTGAGGTCCTAATTTGATGTTCTCCGCTTCTATTCGCCGGAACAAAAGACACATCTTCTCCTCGTTGGAAGCCAAAAGCGTTGTGTCCTCAACAAAGCGTAGGTTGCTGATCGTTTTGCCGCCAATTGAAATGCCACCGTCCCATTTCTCGGTGACCTTACGTAGGATGTATTCGCCGTATATATTAAAGAGCTTCGGAGACAATTTACAGCCCTGTCTTACTGCTCTTTCCGGCTTAAACTGGTCCGACAAGGTGTTCTGGATACGCACTCTGGCAATACTGTCGGCGTACAAGTTCTCAATAAGGTGAGCTAAATGAGCAGGGCCACCCATCTCCAGGAGCACGTACAACATGTTTTTCCATCTAACACAGTCGAATGCTTTAGCGTAATCTATGAAGCATAGGACTAATGGCTTGTTCCATTCACAACATCTCTCGATGATCGCCAGATGAAAATCTGCTCCCGTGTCCCTCGCCCAGAAACAAAGCCAGCCTGCTCTGCAGGTATTTGCTGCTCCAGAAATTTTCAATCGCGAATTCATGATGTAAATAAATACTTTACTGGCATGCGATATAATATACAAAGTTCTATAGTTATCACATTTTAGCGTCGAGCCTTTTTTATGGAAAGGTATAACCATGGATTCAGTCCAGTCTCTCGGCCACTGGCCAGTTCTCCACACTTTGCAGCAAATCTGGTGTAATAACTGTGTACCTTCGCGACCTGGATTATTTAGGAGACTAGTGCATATACCATCAGTCCGACGGCAATGACGGCATTAACTTTCAGACGTCTGATAGCGTCTTCCACTTCGGAAATAAATATGTCCAGCTCTAGTGGATGCATTTCGTCATTTCGCACTAAAAGATGTTCCGGGACTTCTGTTCCGAATAGTCTCTCCATCTAGCCAACACTTTTCCCAGGTCTGACAAAGTGTTTCCATCAGTATCCGCTATCTGCCAGCTTCTAGGTTTGTAGTCGCGGGTGAGAAGTTTGACTTTCTGGAACAAGTCTTTAGACTGGGCAGTTGCAGCATGGTTTTCGATTTTATCACACAACAGTGCCTGTTTCAAGGAAAGGTTGCATCTGGAATACCCATTCCTTGAAACAGGCACTGATTATGCCGGACCAATTCTTATAGCTGACCGCAAAGGTAGAGGGTGCAAGCTTGTTAAGGCTTACATTTGCATATTTGTGTGTTTGGCATCTAAGGCACTTCATTTGGAGCTTGTTTCAGACTTAACAAAGGAGGCTTTTATGGCAGCTCTTAGCCGATTCATAGGACGCCGTGGCAAGCCGAATGTATTGTTTTCGGACAATGGCACGACTTTCGTAGGCACCTTCAATGAGCTCTCAAATCTACTAAAACAAGATTTTGTTGCAGACATGGCCGACGCGCAAATAAACTTTTGTTTTATCCCAGCTTACACGCCTCACTTCGGAGGACTCTTGGGAGTCAGCAGTTAATTCTTATCGCGTCTGCATGCCCTTTTTACGCTAGTGTGTAGCCTGGAATACTCCCTTCTTGCTATGTCTGTGTTAAGACCTTGTTCTTTGAGAGTCCTCTGTCGCTCAATAAGTTCCCAGGTAGCATCAGAAATCCAGGGTTTCCGTCTTGCTTGGCTCCCAGGAGTGGGGATGACTTTTTTCGCTGTTTCGGACACAACCGCCTTGAAGCCATTCCATGTTGTCTCTGAATCTTCAAAAGGATCCCTTATAATAATAAATAAATAATAATAAATATTATAGGACAATCTTACACAAACCGACCTAGTCCCACAGTAAGCTCAATAAGGTCTGTGTTGTGGGTACTAGACGACGATGTATATAATAGATAGATATTGATAAATACTTAAATACACAGAAAACATCCATAACTCAGGTACAAATATCTGTGATAAACACACAAATAAATGCCCTTACCAGGATTCGAACCCGGTACCTCCTGCTTCGTAGGCAGTATCACTACCGACTGGGCTAGGAGGCCGTTAAACGCTTATAACGGCCTTTATCTTGAGAGGCAACCTTCTGGCGAGCTCCCGCAAGACATTTCTTGGTAGCTGGCCCTGGTACACGCTTTAGATGGAGTTGGCTTTAAAAGGATCTTAATTTATCACAATTATGAAAAACATCAACATAAAAGCGATTTCCGAAAAATAGGCAGGACTGAAGTGTACTAGAAAAAAAAACACTATTAAATAAGCAAACGGCGTTATACATAGTTTAATGTGCCTTGTTCCTAAAAAGTTTTTGATATTTAATGTATTTTTAATACAAAACGTGAGCCTTGCGAGTGTAGACAAAAGTGACCTTGACGCCGGCGTGGCTCAGCCACGCCGCCAAAATTTCCCGGCGCGCCGCCGCCGCGGATTTTTATGGCGGCGCACACGTCTACTCTGGACCGATTTTGCTCTACCTGGACTCATTCTCTTGGTTTTATAATTGCGCACATTTGTTACATTTAACTATTTTTGGTCCGACCCGTAGTTTTTCCTCTAGAAGCGAAAAACTGGTTTTTACCATTTTTTTGGCACCTTAGCGCCCAATATTGATCACTTATAAATTTTATTGATATCAATTCCTGACACTTAGATCTATACAAACAATTTTTTTCCCATCCAATAGGAATTGACTGTACTTTTTATGATTTTTCGGCTAATTCTATCTGAGTATTGCTATAATTATTTGAATTGCGTGTTTTCTATAATTAAATAAATGAAATCAAATAAAATAGGAGTTGATAATAGTTTAGAAATGGCCCGAAATGTTTTGATGACTTGGCAGAAAATTTCTAAATTCACATGTTAAAAATTCAAAAAAATATATTAAAAAATTAATTGGTTGGAACCATATTTGTTTTCATTGTAATATTTTTGTTAGAACTTGAAATTGTTTTACGATTACCGATAAATAATTTCCTCGCAAATGAAGTGAAAATTAGAGTGTAACCCTCGTCCATAAAACCCATTTTACACTCGACTTTTAAACGCCTCGCGTAAAATCGTACGTTTTATGCACTTGTTGTACAATCTACTATTATAATATAATAAAAATAAAATAAAATAAAAATTAAATAAAAATGAAAATAAAATGAAAATAAAAACGAAAATAAAAACGAAAATAAAAACGAAAATAAAAACGAAAATAAAAACGAAAAGAAAACGAAAAGAAAACGAAAAAAAAAACGAAACGAAAACGAAACGAAAACGAAACGAAATCGAAACGAAAACGAAACGAAAACGAAACGCAAACGAAACGAAAACGAAAACGAAACGAAAACGAAACGAAAACGAAACGAAACGAAAACGAAACGAAAACGAAACGAAAACGAAACGAAAACGAAACGAAAACGAAAACGAAACGAAAACGAAACGAAAACGAAACGAAAACGAAACGAAAACGAAACGAAAACGAAACGAAAACGAAACGAAACGAAAACGAAACGAAAACGAAACGAAAACGAAACGAAAACGAAACGAAAATAAAACGGAAAAAAATGAAAATAAAGAAAAAAAAATTATACACTGAATTTTTTTAAATATAAAATGAAAAAAAAAAATTATATACACGGTGAATCTGAGTATCCCGACAGATTTTAACCATAAATTCCTGATAATTGACTGATACATAACTGACTGAGACTAAAATGTCGTATAAACTTTTCTGGAATTAGCCTAGTTTCAGAGTTCTTCTTCTTTGTCTTTACACTCTTTACAGAGTGGTCGTGGCCAAAATGTACTAATTTATTTTAATTGACAGTTTTACCAATAACATTTATGTTTTTATGTTCAAAAGCATTTTAACAATCCGAAAAATGAAAAAATTTTTTTTTTTGCGAAATCGACCTAAATTCGTAAAACATTTATTACTCCTTATGACCTCAGGAATTTATGGTTGAAATTTTTCGGGTTACTCAGATTCACCGTGTATAATAATAATAATAAAAAAAACCAGTCTATCTTGAATTTTAAAACAGATATAATTTATACACCCCGAATAATTAACCGAAAATAACTACCATGACTATTTTTCAGTAAAAAGTATATAACCGCCATCTTGGATTATAATTTATAAAGCAGATATAATTTTCGAAATTACATCCCCTAATTATAAATATTACCGGGTATTTACCTAACGGGGTATTTACCTCGCACCCGAAATATCGGGTGCCCAATAAGGCTAATATACATGGTAAATACCCCGTTTCAAATAATATTTATAATGTGAATGACCATGTGAGCTTAAAAAATCGTATATCCCATAATTAGCTGAAAACGACTACCAATCCCTACGCCAATTCATGGGATTAGGTTGCCAAGCGGACCACAGGCTCAACAGAGCCGTGGCAAAAGCCGGGACAAACTCTAGGAGGATGAATATTGGTTTGTGTCAAATCGATTTGAATATGAATAAAAAATGTGTTTTTATTCTTATTCAAAATAATTATTGCCCATCTCATCAGTACGTGCGAACTATGCAAAAATAAACTGAACGTAAGACACATTTCTTTAACAGAAATTCTTTAATTGAAAGTTGTGTACGTGAGCAGAGGACTGGACTGTGAGTGTGACTTTTCCAGAATGAATAAACGACAGCAAATCTTATATTTACTCAATTTGTTCCGCCGCCACCTCTCCTGTTCCATTTCAAATGAGAAAAATAGAACCGCCTGCCTGCGTGGAAAAGAGACAGGAAAAGGGTAGCCCTATGATAGGGTAAGCGGTAAATATTAAAGCTATCTTTACCCCATTCGACTCGGAAACCACATTGAAAAGGGTTAAGCCTATTCAAAATGATTTCCATATCGATAGGGTAACCCAATGATAGGGTAACCCTATCATTAGGGTAAGACTTTAATAGGGTTACCCTATCGAAACGATTAATCAAATGAAGGGGTTTTCCGGTCCCTGGGTGTACCGAACTATTTTGAATGCTTCCAACTATATCCAACTATATATGTCATATGACGCTGACTGTACAGTCACCATCAGATATATCGGAGCGGCCAAAGTAGTCACAAATATCTGAACAACGCCTCTATTGTCAAGGGAATAAAGTGCATGTTCAGAATTTTTTTAGTACCTTGGCCGCTCCGATATATTTGATGGCGACTGTACCTAGGGTTGCAAAAAAACGGTTTTTTTTTCTGTCTTGAAAAAAAACCTGAAAAAAACCGTGAAAAAGAACAGTTTTTTTTCTGGAATATGTTTTTTTTCTAAAGTACGAAATCTCAAAATTTGCAAGGCAGTTAATACTCTTATACGGTTGTTTTAGACTTTATGTTAACTATTAAACTAATTTAATTTAACAACTTTAATTTCTGGTTTTATTAAACTTATATTAATGAAATATGTGGTGGTACTATGCTGCTGATAGTTCTAGTGAATAAGTTCAAAGTTTTTTTTGCATTTACTGAGAATAGTTTAGTTACATAACAGACATACCTACTTTAATGTACTTAGTTTTAAGTTACTTATATGAATAAACCACGAAAAACCGTGTTTGTCGTAATATTTGTTCATCTGAAAAAAAACCTTATTTAGAAAAAAAACAATGGTGCCAGGTTTTTTTTCATAAATTTGAAAAAAAAAATTTTGGTTTTTTTCTATTTGCAACCCTAACTGTACCTATGTCAAAAAACTGCCAATTTCCTTTGCGAAAGTCTGATCAAGTACGAGTAAGTAGGTACCCACTATAATAGTCGTATTTTTAGCTGGAATTTTAAAAATGTTAGTTTACTATATCTGACGTCTGACGGCAGATTTACAAACAATTAGATTGGCACAGGCACGTATCCAGACTTTTGGTTTGGGGGAGGGGGACAATCATTGAAATGGTTATGAATTAATTAGTCATGTTCCCGTCTATCCGTCTATGTCACGCCAGATTTCCAGATTTCGGGTGGGGGGGGTGGGGGGCAAGTACCATGTATCCCCTCCCCCCTGGATACGTCCCTGGAGCAATTTTAGATTTTAAAGAGATCGGGTGAGTTCGGAGAATAAACGTTGTATGTAACGTTTTTGTAAAATATTACCACTGCCTTTAATATTCAGTACCTATTTTCTAGTGTAGGTGATTCGTTTATTCAGTCAGAGTTTATGATGCATTAAGCTGAATATTTATATGAGTTTATGTGGCTATACGCCCACATGCAAATACGAATAACAATAGCATAAAAATCAGCCTGGTGTAAGTAGAGCACTAAAACGAGGATTATGAATCCAAGCTATAGTGCGCCTTATAGCGAGGGTATAAGATCCATTGTTGGGTGATACTGAAAACAGGGATAAGTAGACAGACTATTGGAGGAAAAGCGATTTTGTATAAAAATTGAGAGTTCAGTTATTATTTGGTTTGTGATTGAAATTCTTTAAAAAAATATAGGTATTGAGCCGTTTTTAGGGTTCCGTCCCCCCTCCGTATGTCACAGTCATTTTACTTCAGAAAAAAGTATTTTGGGGCCGGGGGGGGGGGCTCCATACATGTAACAAAATTTAAAAAAAAATACCAAATACAACATGTTGTACCTACATCAAATCAATCCATAAGTAGGTCTTAAAAATAACATCGAGCTTTCTTTGGACATTATGTAAATATTTTCAGAAATAATCGCTTCGAAAGTCAAAAAATTTGTTTCCCCCCCTTTACCTTTTGAACCGTAAGCCAAAACATATGAGAAAATGCGCCTTATGACATACTTTCTACGAAAATTGTTTTAAACACTATCGGTTCAGCAATTTTTGATTTTTTATTATTGTATCTCCAAAAAACTTCTTCCATACTATGGAATCCCTATGGAGAGAAGTGATGCCTATGCATGTACAACCTTTTGGTATTAAGTAATTTTGGTTCTTATTCTATTGAAGGTACGGAACCCTCCATTATGCGTGGTCCGACACGCACTTGACCGTTTTTTTCTGATGAATACCTTTGGATGGATATCGACCTTTTATCCCAGCCACTGGGTGACATTGCTTTTAAAAGGTGGGGTAACTTTAAATAAATGTGTATGCGTAGTGTATCTACTTATAGAAATTATTGGATTGTTTATAAAAATTGTAAATGTTAGGTAGGTGCCTATGTCAAAAACCAGCCTCTTTCCTTTGCGAAATCAAGTACCCACTATAATACGCTAGTCGTATTTTTAGCTTTTAAAAATGTTGGTTTACTATATCTGACGTCTATAATGAAAGAAGCGGCAGATTTACAAACAATTAGATTGGTATGCAAATACACTTTAAACAAAAGCAATTTTAGATTTATAGAGATCGGCCTAGTCGAGAGAATATACACTATATACTTACATAATGTTTTACCAACGGCCTGTATATTGTATATTCATAAAGCAAACCAAGAAACTACTGTTCTGTGTAACCTACCTCAAAAAGATGTTTTACTATGGGACCAACTCCTAAATCCAGGAGCGAATTCAGGGGGGGGGGGGGGGCAACAGGGGCAATTGCCCCCCCCTGAAACACAAACCTCGTATACTACGGGGCCCATAGGTGCAGACCGCGAGATTTTTTGTGAAGGAAATTGCGCTGTGCGCGCCACACTAGCCGAGCTACCTCGCGCGGCTACTTCCTCGCGAGGCGGTGCGTCAGGTGTTCACCCGCCTAATCGCGTAAAGGTTAGTTATAATATTATTGAAAGACATTTGTATCAACATACTCTGTATTTTATTTATATAACATTTATACAATAATGCAAACTATAAGGCACTAATATTGTCGTCATTTCATTAAACATGGACAATTGTAAAATCTGTTATTTTCCAATAACAAACAGGTATTTAACAAATGGTTTTATTATATGTCAAGGAATTTTAAAATAGCGTGCCTTAAATGTCAATACATTTTTCCTTAAAACAACTTAATATTTTTAGTATGACTTGTATCAGAACACATTGTTCGAATCTACAACAAATAGTTTCTCATGACCAAATCACTAACTAAAGAAGAAATAACGGAAGTACGAAAGTATATCACAATAATGAAAATTATAGTTACTTATGTCTAATAAAATAAAATAACATATGTGACAATTTCAAGTCAAAGATACATCATTTGCGGTTGTTAATAAGACGTTACTGCCATAAAAAACATTTATAAATAAAGTATATTAACAACCGACAATGATGTACAGTGTACAGTCACCGGCAATAGTATCTTCCTTTGATTTGAAAACTTCTCGTGTAAGTATTATTATACAAACAGCAACACTCTTAACTGTACATCGGTGGACCTTATAACAAAAGGCATAAGGTCCACCGATAGGTAGTTAACAGCGTGGGGATGGTACAATCGATTCTATCAATAGGTACCAAACATAAAATAAAAAAATAAAAAACTGTCTTCATAACTGACAACACAAATATGACGATAATATGCATAGGCCAAGCAAATAAGATCTATAAAAAGTGTTTTGAGGAATTAATTCCCAGCAGGCTGGAAATCGTTTTGATACCTTCATGTGGTCCTAAATGCATGTAATCCGAGTTTGCCCAATCCCAAGAGGTGTGCATAACTTTTTAGCGAAAATTTTCCTCTGTCAGGTTTTTGCTTGTACCTCGAAATCGGTACGTCCGACGGAAAATGTCATGTATATCAATATTAAAGAGGGTTAAATTCTGCCTCGAATGAGTATATTTGCTTCTAATTCGGTTCAGCGGTACAGCCGAAATGTAAAGTTATAAACCGGGAAATAAAAATGTCTCATTTAATTGAAAAACTCATATTTTGACTTCCATACCACATATCTTTGAAACAGATGACTCCTGGTGAAAAACCTATAGAATAAAAGATCTATCGATTACCTCAGGAACTGGAGCTAATTAGGACACTGGCGTCTTTGAGAAATAAACCTAAGTTAAGCTCAGGAATATACCCTTAGTAATTACTGGAAATAATAAAAAGACACGGTGTATAAATAGTTTTCTGATTGGGTATATATTAGAAATTAGCAGCTTAATGTTCTTAGTTTGTAACAATGCATTAAATGTACGCCTCACACCTCATATTTATGGAAAATATGCAACTTAGAAGGAATTTGTAAAAAACCGCTTTTGAATTCATGCCAAATTTAGTCTTTCAAAATGACTGAATTTGAAAATTGAAATGTCTATATAACGTAAAATAATATTGTCTTCAACTTTTATTCTATAGGTTTTCACCAGGAGTCATCTGTTTCAAAGATCTGTGGTATGGAAGTCAAAATATGAGTTTTTCAATTAAATAAGACATTTTCCGGTTTATAACTTTAGATTTCGGCTGTACCGCTGAACCGAATTAGAAGTAAAGATACTCATTCGAGGTAGAATTTAACCCTCTTTAATATTGATATACATGACATTTTCCGTCGGACGTACCGTTTTCGAGCTACAAGCAAAACTGACAAAGAGCAAAATTTTCGCTAAAAAGTTATGCACACCTCTTGGGATTCTATTTTTGAAGCTGAGTGTACAACGTTAAAAGACTTGTATGGTTTGTGAGTGTCGCCATCAGATATATCGAAGCGGCCAATATGGTCACAAATATCTGAACAACATGGCAAGGCGATAAAGTGCATGTTCACATACTTTTCATTACTTTGGCCGCTCTTAATTTAATGGCGACATTAAATTATAGTACATTACTTACCAAGGACTGTAAAAGAAAGAAAGCCCGAAATCGCTGGTATTTGTGACCCGAGCCGCAGGCGAGTTGTAAATATGCGATAGAGGGCTTTCTTTTTTACTGCCCGTGGTGAGTACACAATTTTACGTCCCCATCTGGCCATAATGTGAGTTTTACCGTACGCGTCCAGGTGTGACGTAAAGTATATTAAACAATGTTTATTTTTTAAACTAAATAATCCTAAGTTGTGCCAAATTTTGTAAATTTTATATTTATTATTATATGAGGTACAACTAATTCCGAAGCATTTCTTAGGAACCATCCCGACTACAAAATAACATCTGTACTTATATTATTTAACACACACCCACACCAAGTCTGCTCATTAGGCGGGTCCACACCTGATGCACCGCTTCGCGAGGAAATTGCTACGCGAGGCGGCTCGTCTAGCGTGGACGTGCCTCGCCCAAGGCAATGCGGCCGCGCGTGCGTTTGCCTCGGCTGAGACACGTCCACACTAGCCGAGGCGGTGCGTCAGGTGTGGGACCCGCCTATTTGTGAACGGTACGTCAACGAGATAAAACTCATTAATGTTGTTAACATTAGGGTGTGACTAATCCGTTAGTCTCATTTTTTTATTCAAGAGACTAAAATGATAGTTCGAATTCGTAACTACTATTTATTCCATCTGGTTTTGGACTGAAAAAAACTGGACTGGGATGGTCCGGTAGTAAATTAGATATCTACCCAAATCTTGTTTTAAATTAGCAGTAGAAAATGGGCAGATTAAGTCAAATTAGTTATTTTTTTGGATCCGGGTACGTCCTTAAACTGCGTCCGGACAACCTTAAACTACGTCCAAAAGAGAGGTATGGGTACCGCGAATGTCATCTCGGTATGTGTGGTAGGGTACACAGCGAATGTACCTCCACCTTACAGAAACCCACAGCCAAATAGCACTAGACCCTACTCATAGTGTTGTGTTCCTGCTGGTGAGTAAGGTAGCCAAAGAGCTCAAAGAGGACCCAGTGTATTGACGACGAGGGACCCTCTTGTACCTTTAGCCGTCAACACAGTGCATCCTGCTTTTTGTAAAGTGTCCGCAACGCGCATGTAACACCTCTGGAGTTAAAGGCGTCCATAGGCAACGGTAGCTGCTTACTTGTTTGCCACCATCGTGGTATAAAAATAAACTAGTACAGATCGAGCTGTCATTTTAGTCTCTGGAAAAAAAACTTTGTGTTGCTGTCAGTATTCTACACAGAAAATACATCAAGCTAGAAGCAGGGTCGTATCCCGGGTTTGATGCGTGCGACTCCCCCCCCCCCCCCCCCCCCCCCCCCCGAAATCTAAATCTATTATACTACAGTTACAGTTGGACACGGGCCTGAGCCCACAAATGCTTATACTCCGCGTGTTTAGGATCAACTATCCAAATCATGAACTTTATCTACACTCATATTGTAAGTTCTCTAAAACGTGTTCGAAAACGGTAGGCAATGGCTAGCATTACCACGACCGATTTTACTATGCTAAGCTTTTATCTGTGGCAGTAACGTAATTTTAACTTTACATGCTCAACTATTGATGTGTTATGAGTTTTGATAACATAATGTACACCTGCACCCTCCTGCGCTACCGCCGACAGCCCGACACGCGCCTCCCCGACCGCCGGCACACGAGAGTTGGCCATGGTGGTGCAATGGCGGCCATTCTATGGTTTCCGAATACGGCATTTAGAATAAATAATATGAGTGTAGATAAAGCAGTGTATGGCAACTGTACGTAATTAGGCCCTAAAACACTCGTGTGATCTTATTATGAAATTCGCCTGCGCCTCATTTCATAAAACCACACTCATGTTTTAAGGACCCTTATTACGTAACAGTTACATAAACTACTATTAAAACATTGATCTTTAATAAAGAATAATATGGTCTATTACGCCGAAGAAATTGTAATTTTTTATCCAAAAATGTTTGGTGAATGGTGATGTTTCCATATCATTTTGCTATAAAAATATGTATCAAGTAAGTATAATCGGCATGCGCGGTTTCATACTATTGAGGGTGTTTCTTCTAACTATTAAGTTCGTTACTTGTCATGTGGTATTGTATGAACAGTTTAAGGTGTGTAGCTTTGCTCACGCAGTACGCCATGAACCATGGTCCGGAGAGACTGCGGCTTGCAGTACTCTTCCAACCAGTTGAAAACTCCGGCGGAGAACTCTGCGAAGTTGTTGGTGGGAACTGACTCGAAAGATTCGTACAGCTTGTCCATTATACCCTGAAACTGATGTTTAAACAGTTAATTCGGGTTAATTTTGAAAATGATCGACATAGGTTCTTTTATTTATCGACTTAACGGGCGCGTGTGCCCCCAGATGAATAAAGATGTAACGCTTATTGCCATCGGGATATTATTTGTGCGTTAACAATTTCAAACGCAGTTTCATATAATAGTAGTTTATGTAACTGTTACGTAATAAGGGTCCTTAAAACATGAGTGTGGTTTTATGAAATGAGCCGCAGGCGAATTTCATAATAAGATCACACGAGTGTTTTAAGGCCTAATTACGTACAGTTGCATACACTGCTTTATCTACACTCATATTATATATATTAAATTAATTGTTCGGAAACCATAGAATGACCGCCATTGTACCGTCATGGCCTACTCGATTGTGCCGGCGCTCGCGCGGGACCAATCGAGTTGGCCATGGCGGTAACATTATGTTATCAAATTCGATGTTCCAAATTTGAAACTCATTGCTTAACAATATTTGAGCATGCATAGTTAAAGTTACGTTACTGCCGCAGATAAGAAACTTATCATAGTTAAATCGTTTGTTGTAATGCTTGTCATTGTCTACGGTTTTTGAACGCATTTTAGAGTACTTACAGTATAAGTGTAGATAAACTTTATTTCAGAACTATATCCGTATGCATAATCGCATTACATTTAGAACAAAAACCTTAGGCTACTTTTGATAATAAACTGATACTTAAATATCAAATTTTTCTGATTCTTCTAAAGTTACTTGTACATTCTACAATAATAATACAGGTTTAATTGGTTTTTTTTATACCACGACGGTGGCAAACAAGCATACGGCCCGCCTGATGGTAAGCAGCTACCGTAACCTATGGACGCCTGCAACTCCAAAGGAGTCACATGCGCGTTGCCGACCCTTTACAAAAAGGAGGATTCACTGTGTTGACGACTAAAGGAACAAGAAGGTCCCTCATCGTCAACACACTGGGTCCTCTTTGAGCTCTTTGGCAACCTTACTCACCAGCAGGAACACAACACTATAAGTAGGGTCTAGTGCTATTTGGCTGTGGTTTTCTGTAAGGTGGAGGTACTTCCTCAGTCGGGCTCTGCTCCAGATTTAAAATATGTGTTTAATTAAATATAGATCAATAAAATAACGTTATTAAAAAAAGTTACATGATTTTTTATTTATATTCTCCACTAATATTGTCTTCGGTTGCATGTTACAATAAAAAACTGCGCCTTTAAAACCTGCTCGTAGTTGGCTTGCATGACGCGCAACGCTAATACATCTTTGCGAAACGCGTTCGGCTCGTCCTGCCTACTTCTCTGATACAGTATTGTATGTAGTCTATCGACACATTAGCCAGTACTTACGACTTGGAACTTGTCCTGGTCTCCTGGTCCGTGAGCCGCTGCTTGTTGTGTCCGGGCACAGAGTGCTGCGCCTTCACAATTTGCTCGTAGTTGGCTTGCATGATGCGCAGCGCTACTACATCTTTTCGGAGCGCGTTCCGCTCGTCCTGCCTACGTCCCTGCTGCAGTATTTATTGTATGTAGTATATCAACACATTAATCAGTACTTACAACTTGGAACTTGTCCTGGTCCGTGAGCCGCTGCTCGTTGTGTCCGGGCACAGAGTGCTGCGCCTTCACAATCTGCTTGTAGTTGGCTTGCATGATGCGCAGCGCTACTACATCTTTGCGAAGCGCGTTCCGCTCGTCCTGCCTACGTCTCTGCTAGTATTGTATGTAGTGTATCAACACATTAGCCAGTACTTACAACTTGAGACTTGTCCTAGTCCGTGAGCCGCTGCTCGTTGTGTCCGGGCACAGAGTGCTGCGCCTTCACAATCTGCTCGTAGTTGGCTTGCATGATGCGCAGCACTACTACATCTTTGCAGAGCGCGTTCCGCTCGTCCTGCCTACGTCTCTGCTACAGTATTGTATGTAGTGTATCAACACATTAGCCAGTACTTACAACTTGGAACTTGTCCTGGTCCGTGAGCCGCTGCTCGTTGCGTCCGGGCACAGAGTGCTGCGCCTTCACAATCTGCTCGTAGTTGGCTTGCATGATGCGCAGCGCTACTACATCTTTTCGGAGCGCGTTCCGCTCGTCCTGCCTACGTCCCTGCTGCAGTATTTATTGTATGTAGTCTATCAACACATTAGCCAGTACTTACAACTTGGAACTTGTCCTGGTCCGTGAGCCGCTGCTCGTTGTGTCCGGGCACAGAGTGCTGCGCCTTCACAATCTGCTCGTAGTTGGCTTGCATGATTCGCAGCGCTACTACATCTTTGCGGAGCGCGTTTCGCTCATCCTCCTGCCTACGTCTCTGCTGCAGCAGGTATTGTATGTAGTCTATTGATTTTTGGAGGACCTGCATTATAATAAATATTCTGTGAGTATGGGCAAGTATATTTAGGATTTAATAAAAAACAAAAGAATTATTTAACTATTCGTAAAGAACATATTTATTTATTATTTACTAAGCAGGCAGGCAGTTATGACAACTGATATTGCCTGTATCCAGTGGTCATTACGATAGTTATCATTAACGAGTAGATGTATGCTTGTCTAATTTAGTTTTGAACTGGTTCACGTTTTGTGCCGTAATCACGTCTTTTGGGAGTTTGATCCAAGCCCTCACTACTCGATTGCTCAGAAAATTAATTTTGTATTAAGCAGAAACGTCTGCAAGCGAAATTTCAGTTTTATAATTGAAAGTAAAATGGAAAAATTCACCGCGTCGAGCAAGATTCGAACTTGCGACCAACTGAGCCATCGACGCTTACTCAACCGCGGCGAATCTTTCCATCAGTTCCTTCATTGCTTACGTCAGAGGGTGACAGAAAATGTTTGTATGGGTTACTGTGGGACCTATCTCTGACCTCTCAGACGGGTGTTGTTGTTGCGCATGAACATCTCTTGAAGATCCTTGAGGTCATAGTGTCCAGATAATATTTTGTACGTCTCTATTGAGTCTCCACGTTCTCTGCGGTGCTTTAGAGTAGTGAGCTTTAGTTCCTTCAGTCTCTCTTCATGTGGCTTGTTTTTAAGTTGCCTTGGCAGTTTCGTGAAACTTCGTTGGACCTTCTCCATCATCTCAATGTCCTTGGCAAAGTAAGGACTCCACGCTTGAAAAGCATACTCCAGTACGGATCGGATGTATATCTTATATATTTTTAGCATCATATTCGGTGTCAAGGTTTTGAATGCTTTTCTTATGAGGTAACTCATGCTTTTGGCTTTCTTATTATATTATATGTAATATTAGAATAAATTATTTTAAGTCCAACAAAACATAATACAATATACAAATATTACATAATTGGCTACTTTCCTAAAAAAATATATTTAGTCCGTCAGTTCGATTATCAAAAAATATTGGACACGTGTTTGTTGTGCGATCGTGGCCCACAAATGGTCCCGCCGGAAGATCAGCGCTGGCTTTCGGGTCAGCATAAAGCTGAGGCGGGTCCATTTCGTGGTAAACTTTGTATTATGTTCTAGATTTCTATTGTTTTTTTTTTTTTTTTTTTTTTAATACTTTTTATCACGCAATTATATGCAATTTTTATCACGAATAAAACGATTGATTCGATTTGATTTTTTTGTTTTTTTATTTTGTCAATCAAACAAAAATTGGTGAAGATATAGCCCGTTAAAGTTCCGCGTGACGTCACATTTCAGTACAATTTTTAGTATAATGTGACGTCACGCGGAACTTTAACGGGCTATATCTTCACCAATTTTTGTTTGATTGACAAAATAAAAAATACGTTTTTTGATAATCTAACTGACGGACTAAATAGAATTATATTTTATTTACCCAGGAAAGTACCCAATTGTAATATTTGTGTATTGTGTTGCACTACAAATATTATTACTAGGTTTACTTCAAGGATATGTTGACATGAGCAAAACATGAATCTTTAAACATACAAAGAGCCCAAACAAAAAGATAGGAATGAATTAATCAGAGTATTTTAAATCCACAATCAGTAACAGTGGCACTGTATAAAACGCTTAATATGTTTTACGCCATAGTTGTTTACCCAACCTCCCGGTAGATGGCGCTGATCCCATCGCAAACTAGCGAACGCTTGTCTGCCGTAGATTTAGTGGTTTAATACCTTTTGTTTTTATTGGATTTGATGTGTGTGGAGATTTTGTTCGGCTAGAATAAACAACCAGTAGTTTACTGAACTCGGTGTTTAATTCTCGCTCCCATTCGAAGACCCCAGAGTACAGAATTGTACATTGGTCCTCCGAATCGGACAGCCTTTTTTTGAAGTGGCTTATGGTAGTCTGTGTGGACTACACTTCGTTCCCGAGCTTAGCAGTGGATCGCTGCTTCAAAGGCCGGGATAGGTTGCAGAACCGAGGTTGCCAACGCCATCTAGCGTCGGATAGCTGAAGGTTTCCTGTAGAAAATCGATCATTCGAATATTGGAGGGCGCAAGTGGCGCCATCTAGCGACGAGTAGAGCAGATACAGGAGACAGTTCCGTGGACCGGCGAGAGTGGCGCCACCTGGAGGAAGCGGTTAGCAAAGAAAATCAACGAAGTGTGACGTCACATATCAGTGCAGAGTGAGTGAGCAAGTGCAAACTGTGAGTACTTTTAATTTCATCTTTACGCGACTTTCAACCTTATTAACAACGAACATTGTAGTGGATTTGCTACGGGATTTTGAACTTTATTTGAAAATACATATTTACTTAGAAGAATCGGTTTGTTTACATCGACTTAGAAAAATTTCATCATCGGATTGTATGGACTTTCAACTTAGAATAATTGCCTTAATTATTTGTATTGGATATTAACATAGAATAATTTTTAGTTAGCATTAACTTAGAAGTTTAAGCGAAATCCTGTTGGAACGGGGAACCTATGCCCGATTTTGCCTAAGTGTGACAAAGTTCCAAACACTTGTAAAATTTTGCGAATTTGGATTGTAAATATTCTAAGTGTTATTTTGGTGTTACTACAGATTGTCGTTGACTTGCAAGTTGTTGTTTCGTTTACATTATGGACGCACTACTTAACTATCAGGATGACTTATGCAGTCGTATTTTTAAAACAAGAGTTAATTTTAAAAAATCTCCTAAGGAGCGCATAACTAAACATTACTTGGAGAGTAGGTTAGAAGGGTTGGAACAGCTTTGGTCGGAATTTAGAGTGGGACACAAAGAGTTACTGCGATCGTGCGATCGCACAGTTTTGAACGCAAAGTCCTATATTACAGGTGACACTTATGATAAAACCGAAGAAGAGTATACCAAATATAGATGTGAATTAAAAGATGGTTTAGATCAGTGTACTATTAAGTCGGTTAGTCAGTCAGGGGGTAATGATGGTAGCTCTTCATTCAGATCAAGTGTTGTAAAACTTCCTAAGTTATGTATTCCTAGTTTCTCGGGGAAATATCATGAGTGGACGACGTTCAGAGATTTGTTTATGTCGATGATACACAACAATGACTCGCTAGATAGTGTGCAAAAGTTGCAGTACTTAAAAAGTTACCTAACCGGGGAGGCGGAGCAGTTACTTCGTAATATACCCGTTTCCGACACTAATTACGCTAGGTGCTGGAGTCAATTAGAGCAACGATATAATAATAAAAAATATTTATCGCATTGTATACTTAAACAACTGTTAAGTCAAAAAAGTGCAACGACCGAGTCCCCAGGGTTCCTTAAGGACCTTATGGATACGTCGACCGATTGTTTAAGTGCACTGTCGAACCTGGGCATTGACGTGTCTACGTGGGATATTATTGTCATTCATCTTCTGTCATTAAAATTAGACCCCGAATCGCGCAGGCAATGGGAACTCAATGTGGCAACTAACTCGGCCTCAGACGCTCTGCCGACATTTAATCAGTTTAAAGAATTTTTAACGAGTCGGTATAGAGCACTGGAGTTCCTTGAACCGAGAAGCGCCAGTAAGATCCCAAGTGCTTACGGGAAGCCGTCAAATAGTAGTTACAATCAAAACAAAGCAAATGTACTCTATGTAGCAACCGAACCCTCGCTCGCGTGTGAATTTTGTACAGGCCCTCACAAACTTTGTTTCTGTAAAAAGTTTTCTAGTGAGGATTTTGCCAAAAGGCACGAGTTTGTAACCAAAAATAAGATGTGTTATAACTGTTTAGGAAGTAACCACAGTGTAAGATTTTGCCAAAAAGCCACTACTTGTAGAATTTGCAATAGGAAGCATCACTCCTTGCTTCACCCAAAGGATGTCTCAACTTCAACTGCCAATCCAGAGAGCGTAGTTCAGGCAGATGAAACTGGGTCTGGGGGAGCCACACATGTCGCGACAGAGAACAAAGATGACATACCGATAGTAAGCTGTTTTACGAAAAAGGTAGGTCAAGGTGAGGTGTTATTGCCCACCGCGCTTGTAAAAGCTGAGTCGAAGACAGGGGACTATCATGTCATCAGAGCGTTTATAGATCAAGGCTCACAGGCTTCATTTGTTACTGAAGCCGTGGTACAAGCCTTAGGGATAAAGAAAGTTCCCATCAGGAGTTCACTTTCAGGATTAGGTGGGTGTAAACTACCGGTAGCACCTAAGTATGAGGCTTATTTAAAAATTCAATCGCTAACTGATCCAACTTTTAACCTCATGTTAAAGGCTTTCGTTTGGAATAAAGTCACTCCGGATCTTCCTAGCGAAGAGGTAGTAGCTCCAGATTGGGCGGAGCTACAACAGCTCACGTTAGCAGATCCAACTTATAGTACACCCAACAAAATCGACATTCTGTTAGGTGGTGAGGTCCACTGTCGGATTATAACGAATGGATTGCTGTCGGGTCCCGAAGGAGCGCCAATAGCACAGTGCACCAGACTAGGGTGGATCTTGTCTGGTTCAGTGGGCTCACCGAGCGTACAGGAGAACTTAACGGTCTTCCATGTACGAGTGAATGAAGACGAGACGCTAAAACGATTCTGGGAAATAGAAGCCGAGCCATCAGGTCACTCTAAGCTGTTTACAGCCGAAGAGCAAAGATGTGAGGACCTTT
This sequence comes from Pammene aurita, assembly GCA_947086415.1. Lineage (NCBI taxonomy): Eukaryota > Metazoa > Arthropoda > Insecta > Lepidoptera > Tortricidae > Pammene > Pammene aurita. The sequence goes on from OX352298.1 coordinate 31,986,895, forward strand.
TTGCATCCACGACTGTGAGAGACACAGAGGGCAGGTACGTTGTTAAGTTGCCGTTCCGGGACATCAACTCCACCTGCAAAGGAAATTCACGTGAGATAGCAGTCAAAAGGTTACACACATTAGAGAGAAAGTTTGGAAAAGATTCGACTCTTAAGGCTAGGTACTCAGAAGTAATAAGAGAGTACGAACAACTAGGTCACATGGTACCCGTGATGGAGCCTGATTACAAAAGAAAGGAAGCGATCTATTTACCCCACCATGCGGTCATACGGGAGGACAAAAGCACCACGAAGGTTCGGGTCGTCTTCGACGCCTCATGTAAGTATGACAACGGGATATCATTAAACGATCAGCTCATGACAGGACCTACCTTGCAACCAGAACTTCGTCACCTCATAATGTGTTGGAGACAGCACCCCGTGTGTCTCGTAGCGGACATAGTCAAAATGTACAGGATGGTAAGAGTTGCTGAAAAGGACACAGACTTTCAACGTATAGTTTGGCGAGAAAACCCGGAAGACGAAATCAAGGATTACAAGTTGCTAACTGTAACTTTCGGCACTGCCTCAGCACCCTATTTAGCAGTGAAGGCGCTTAATCAAGTAGCATGTGATCACAGGGAGCAGTATCCTAAAGCTGCACCACGTGTCAATCAGGAGTTTTATATGGACGATCTGATGACCGGTTGTCAAACGGAAGAAGAAGGTCTACAACTGTATCATGAAATGAAAGCCTTACTGAAGGAGGGAGGATTTGTGCTGCAGAAGTGGGCTAGCAATAAAAAAGAGTTGTCAAAACAGATCAATAAAAGAGAAAGAGAGAATCTGGAAGAAGAAGAAGAAGAAGAAGAAGAAAAGAGCAACCTGGAAATAAAGATAGATAATATAACTAAAATACTAGGACTTACCTGGAATAGAGATGAAGACGAATTTCAGTACTCGGTGAAACTGCCATCGCTATCGCCACCTGCAACTAAAAGAAAAATTATATCAGATGTCTCACGTTTGTTTGATCCATTAGGATGGTTAGCACCATGTGTCATTAAAGCAAAAATGTTTATTCAGCGGTTATGGTTAGCAGGAATCGGATGGGATGAGGAACCACCTGCTGATATATTACAGGATTGGCTTACTTACCGAAAACAGCTGGCACAACTTATAGACTTCAGGATTCCTCGATGGCTTCACACTAAGTCGGATGACACACTTCATGAATTGCATGGTTTTTGCGATGCATCAAACGCTGCTTACGCCGCTGTTGTCTATCTGCGAGTGATTGATTCAGCTGGGAACATACATGTAGCTTTGGTGACAGCTAAAACCCGAGTATCACCTGTCAAACAGGTCAGCATCCCCAGATTGGAGCTCTGTGGAGCCGTGCTTGTGGCTAAGCTTTTGGCGGAAGTTGCTGAGGTCATGAATGTCCCCAAGGAAAACATAAGGGGGTGGACCGACTCAACTGTGGTTCTAGCTTGGCTCAATAAACATCCAAGCAACTGGAAAACGTTTGTAGCGAACAGGGTGTCAGAGATATTGACCACCATGGATTCAGCGCAATGGTCTCATGTTCGTACAAAAGAAAACCCAGCGGATTGTGCTTCACGGGGAATGCAGCCAGCAGAGTTAGGAGAACATGACCTGTGGAAGTTTGGGCCTAAAATTCTGCAAGATAAGACCATTCATTATTCAAAACCAAAAAATAATGAAACAAATCTGGAACACTCGGCAAAGGTTTTTGTTGCAGTGGTTGAGGAACCGTTCTGGAGTAAATACTCTTCGTTCAATAAGCTCATCCGTGTTGTTGCTTATTGCAGACGGTTTTTAAGAAAGCGTGACTCATATAAAAACCAAGTATACACGCCATATCTGCAAAAATGGGAACTGGATGCTGCTACCCTCACCTGCGTGAAAATGTGCCAAGGGTCCGAGTTCAAACTGGAGATAGAAGAGATCAACGAAAACGGTTATATAAGTACAAAAACGTCTAAAATTCGCTCGTTGACGCCGTTTCTTGAAAATGGTGTTTTGCGAGTTGGTGGCCGACTGGAGAACGCGTCGGAGTTAGAAGCGGCGAAACACCCGATGATCTTGCCACACGATTCGCATCTGACTCGGTTAATCGTGGCAGATGCCCATGCGCGCACGCTTCATGGCGAACAGCGAGCTATGTTGAACTACTTGAGATCAGCTTACTGGATAGTACGGGCTAAGGATTTAGTGAAGCATCACGTTCACAAATGTGTACGCTGCATTCGCCACAAAGCCAAGATCCAAACACAACTCATGGGCGCATTACCTGCGGCTCGAGTTACGCCAGACCGAGCCTTCATACGCAGCGGAGTTGACTATGCAGGACCCATCAATTTGAGGACATCAAAAGGCCGAGGACATCACTCGTACAAGGGATACGTGTGTTTGTTTATTTGTATGGTCACGAAAGCCATACATCTAGAGGTAGTAAGCGAACTAACCTCTCGTGGATTTCTTGAGGCTTTCAAGAGATTCGTATCCAGACGCGGCCGCTGCTTGGAAATTTATAGCGACAATGGCACAAACTTTGTCGGAGCTGCAAAGGAACTAAAGGATCTTTTCAATGCGGAAAGGTCGACTATGATTCAAGAAGTAGCAGAGAGTCTGGCGTCAAATGGTACCACATGGCACTTTATCCCTCCTAAAAGCCCAAACTTCGGCGGATTGTGGGAAGCAGGGATTAAGTCCACGAAATACCACATTAAAAGGGTAATTGGAGACTCGACGCTTACCTATGAGGAAATGTCGAGCTTACTTTGTCAGATCGAAGGTTGTTTAAATTCACGGCCTATATCGGTTGTACCCAACGACCCAAACGAGCCCAACCCTTTGACCCCGGGTCACTTTTTAATAGGAGAGCCGTTAGTTACAGTTCCAGAAATGAACTATGAACGCTCTAATATTGGCACCCTAAAACGATGGCAACTGACGCAGCGTATGCTGCAAAACTTTTGGCGTCGCTGGTCAAACGAGTATCTGACCCATTATTGGCAAAGATATAAGTGGGCACATCAAGTTCCCGAACCTAAAGTTGGGGACGTTGTTTTGGTGAGGGAGGACGATCTACCTCCTTCGAAGTGGCTTTTTGGCAGAATTATGCAAAAACACCCTGGTTCAGATCTCATAACTAGAGTGGTAACCATCAAATGTAAAAATGCTTTGATAAAGCGACCAACCTCGAAACTTTGTATTCTGCCAGTGGCTAACTAGTTTATAAGTATCGACAGTAGGTTAACGCACTGTATTTGTAAGAGTATTGTGTTGTAATCCTGTAGAAATAAGGCCCCACCAATTGTTCTGTAATTTTGTTAAATTATCAGTTCCATCATGTTGTTTTATATTCAAATAACCGATGATGGCCTAGACACTTCATGGTGGGCGGTCATGATGAAGGACATGTTGTCCTTGGTGGGCGGCATGTATAAAACGCTTAATATGTTTTACGCCATAGTTGTTTACCCAACCTCCCGGTAGATGGCGCTGATCCCATCGCAAACTAGCGAACGCTTGTCTGCCGTAGATTTAGTGGTTTAATACCTTTTGTTTTTATTGGATTTGATGTGTGTGGAGATTTTGTTCGGCTAGAATAAACAACCAGTAGTTTACTGAACTCGGTGTTTAATTCTCGCTCCCATTCGAAGACCCCAGAGTACAGAATTGTACAGGCACAAACAGTTACTTTGGTGCTACAGACATTTGGAGGACATATTATAAGCCCTATAATAGAAGTATATTTATAAATAACAACACTATGTATTTGCTTGTAGGGGACATAGGGGAGCATTGGGTACGGGTAGGGATGTTCAGGCACCAGTCACCACTTTGTAAATACAGTAAGTAAACCCTATAAAGCTACACTCTGGAAACTGGTTCTGAAATCGGATACTTTGTCACTATTGAGTTGTTGTTAAATATGGATTTTTCTTTGTGGCCGTTAAAGCAGAAAAATTACGGCCTTTCGTGAAAAAGAGATTTTCTTTGGCATGATTATTCCTTAGGGCTACCAAGATTTTTTAGTGTAATTTTTTTTAGGGGGGGAGTCTCTCAATTTAATCTTGATATCTACATCAGTTAAGCTACTAGGCCAGGTTTGGTATCGTTTTTGCATAAATCGGGGATGCCGAATTAATTTATGGCATAATTTTAACACTGTTCCGAAGCAAAAACATGTAAAATAAAAAATTACTTATTTTGAAATGTCCTATTTCACAAAGAAAAACTCCATCCATTTTTACGTCTGACCGGCTCAAGCCTGGTAGCTCCAGAATGCACAGAACATTGGCCGCCACCATGGCTCGACCTTTAATTTTATTGATAGAGTGGTGGCTGGGGAACCGACCAGCGCATCTCTGACAACTAAGCCCATGGTGGCCGTATTCCTACACCATTAATAATGAGAGAAATTAATGTTAAACTAAACCCACTGCTTTCAAAAACTTTGACAGTATAGAGTGAATCATTAAATTAAGTGATGTTATGTACATTTTACACTGTATATTTTTTTAAAGAACCATTTATTTGAGATCTAAAGACCCTGTACAGTCACCGGCAATAGTATTTGCCTACACGAAGGCTGCAAAAATATGTGACAAGCTTTTATGACCCTCCAAATAAGAGTGTCACATATTTTTGTGGCCTTCGTGTAGAAAGATACTATTGCCGGTGACTGTACCATAAAATGAATGATTTTTATTACTATATCACTACGGTGGCAAACAAGCATACGGCCCGCCTTATGGTAAGCAGTTACCGTAGCCTATGGACGCCTGTAGCTGCAGAGGTGTCACATTAGGATTACCGAACCTTTACAAAAAGGAGGATTCACTCGATAACTAAAGGAACAAAAGGGTCTTTGTCAACACACTCGGTCCTCTTTGAGCTCTTTGGCAACCTTACTCACCAGCAGGGACACAACACTATGAGTAGAGTCTAATGCTATTTGGCTGTGGTTTACTGTAAGGTAATATTGAAACCATAATGGACAAGATGTTTTTTTAGCGATTGTGGTGCAAAGCTTACGCCCTTACTAATACTAATGATCCCCCAACCTGCCCTAAACATATTTTGTTTTGCAGGTTACCGGTGTTTCAGTTTTTAAAGCCAAATGAACTTACAGCTGCTTTACTGGGTTTGTAGCCAGAAGCATCTGTCTGCTGGCAGGTGGGCACCAGCTCCTGCAGGGAGTCGTAGCCCTTCTTTATGGCGTCCCTTCTCTTCTGCTCGGCCTGAAATCATCATCAATGAGATTTAGGTATGGGAGACATGGTAAAAGCAAGTTTAACATGTATTTCACATACCTAGGAGACTGCCCCCTGAGATCAAAGCTCCTAAACAGTGGCAAACAAGCACACACATGGTAATAGTCTATAATAACAGCGCTTTATTAAATGATGAGCTTAATTCTAGCACAATCTAGTTCTCATTCAATGGCTAAATAAATTCGAAATCGTGTAACCTAAAAAGTTTAGTAAGAAAAAATAAAAGAGACAGAGTCCAAAATCAAAACGGGTGATCAACCCTCCCCAGGTTCCCCTACCTGAGTATGGGCCTCTCTTCGTCTCTCTTTAAAGCTGAGCGCAGAAGCTTTGTTGTCACCGCTGTCATCGTCATCATCTGGAAGCACATTTATTATGAAACACGCACAACGCATGAACAAGGCACTCAAGGTTAAACGTTATTTTGATGTTTTCTTTACCTGAGTTGTGGTTGGACGATGACGGCGTCTGGTGCATGTTCTGAATAGAACCACTACTACCACACCTCGGATACATGGTCAAACACAGCACCTTTTCTTTTAAAACAGCAATTAATTAATATTGTTTACAGTTATTGTTATACCCATTATCACTTATCAGGTAGCTTTCTAATCTAACTTTCGAGATATTGATAGCACTTCATTACACGAGTTTTTAGCCTACTTGAATTATTTACTAATTTAATTAGACGTAGTTAACATTAACTATATGCAATTTAAATGATTACGCAATTAATAATATAATTAAAATGTGATGTGATAAATATTGAATTGAAGCCACATGTCAATAATGTCAATTAATGACAGAAATGACAGAATTGACAGATATCAATCTGTCTATGGATAAAACCACAGATATTGCAATGAAACGAATTCGTAACTTCTATTATTTTCTCCAATCAATGTAATTATTTCCTTTCAGAAAAGTTGAAATGAAATGATAAATTATTGAAATCAGATAACATCTAATCAAATATAAAAGATTTCTCTAACAGAATATTTACTTAACGGAAGTTTTTTATCGGTTGTACATTGTAATAGACAATAAGATGCGCATCTATGGAAGCTTGAACGTTTTCTATTCTCCAGTCGGGCAACCAATCCAATTCAACAAAAAAATAATTCTTGTGAAAGCGTAGCGGACTCGGGAACTATTGCGTCTTAGAAATTTGATTTCTTTGTAAAATCAAGATTAAATATACAAAACATGTGCATGAACTCTTGAGTGAGTGTTTAGTAATCGGTTCTTTATAAATTAAACCAGTCATAAATCCATAGAAATCATACATTTATTGGCGAGAAGTGATTACCGATCTAGCCACGGCCACCATTTTAGAATTTACTGTGGAGCCCAAAAATAATTATTTTTGTTGTAATAGAAATTATACGCGATGCTTCAGCAATAATATAAATTGATTCATTAGATCATTACGCTTCTATATTTGTAATTTTTAATTATGGATGCCTTCCGGAACAGTGTATATTTTGTCTGAAAAATAGAGTCTAACGGAGATAGTGTAGCTTTCAGATTTTAATTGATAACCAAACTGGGTAAGATGGTGTCAACGAGGCAGATGAGTAGCGTCGGCGGCGGCGGCGCCGGCTGCGGCGAGGGAGCTGGCCCTACGCACGCGGAGCCCGCGGCCGTGTCTCGCGTGACTCGGCACTCCAGCGCCCAGCTTCCGGGGGGGTCCTCGCCGCACTCCTCGGCGCCGCCAGCGCGCTGCCAAGCGCTGGTACCGGCGCCCAAGCCCTACTCTACCAACCTGCTTGACTTGCCCATTGAAATACAAGAGAAGCTTTTTCGTATGTTGGGCTTTAAATCTGTGTCCCAACTCAGGATGGTTAGTTTCAATATTTTTTTTTTATCATTTTGTATTCTTGGAATTACCAGGTCACCACTTGTAAAACAGGGTCATAATGTACAAATAACAGAGCAAGTATGAGGCATAAATATTTCATTGACAAAAATTGTGGTGATGATGCTGTGAACTTGTATATGCTATGATTTCCTTAATGCTGAAATATGCACTTATAATTAATTGATTATTATATATTTCTTTTGAATCTTAAAATTGTATATTAATATATATAATAATTGATTAAAATAAGTATAAAAAATACACATTAAAAAAAAACTTCCAGCCACAAATAAAACATGATTGTTGGTTGCATAACCTCAAACCACAATTAATTAGAGACATAGTTTTTACTATTTCAATTCTTTACTTACTTTCTTGAATATTTGGACCATCTGAATTATATTGTAAGCATAACTCTGCCAAAATCTATACACTACCAAATTAAAATCTTAAGTTTAAAGCTGTATTCTGATAAATGTAGTTAACATAATAATCAGGGTTTGGAAACGCTGATGCTTAAAAGCATCAAGCAGTGTATAAATACAAACAGCTAGATTCCCTTAAATAGCTAAGAAAGTATGGGCTTTTGTAACCAATATGACACACACAAGATAAACACCCATTTTCAACAAACTCCATTGTTGCAGGTGAACAGACATTTTAACACATTATGTAGTAGCATATTAAACTCTACGTTTCAACGGCTGCAGAACCAGATGTTGCACAGATTCCAGTCCATCAAGGCCAAGATGCCTCGCCGGGAATCTGCCCGGCGGAGCCATCCGCTGGCTTGTGAGTCGGATATTATTGAGACTCTGCATATGCGTCTCAGCCTTCTGCAGATGACTTTTGGTAAACATATAGAGAGGAAACATTGCTGTTTCTTCCCTGGAGAGGTAAGATTTAATATATTGTCTAAGTTATAGAATTTTAGCCTGTAAAGTGTCTTATTCCCAACAGTTTAACATATGGGAAATTTCTTGTGAAAAGATTTCCGAAGTGGTTATATTTTATGCATTTACCAAAACCTGTCCAAAAACTGCTAATCTCTTGCTTCATTGGTACTAAGACACTTTTTATATCTGGAGTATTTTACTGGACTGATAACGTGATCAGGATATTCGGGATGCGTAAATTGGCAGACAGTTTTAAGGGGTAGCAATATTAAAAAGAAAAAAAAATTAAAAATCCAGTCGTAAATTGATATGGAGTGATGTTGAAAGTGTTGTAATATGCCTACTTACTAGGAGTAATAACTACATTTTGTAGCAGTCTAATGTTTGTGCTACACTTATGTTAAAAACAGTGTAACAAAGATGCCGTTATTATGTCATCCTTGGCACACTGGGTTTTATAATCCATACTAATATTATAAATGGGAAAGTGTATGTGTGTGTTTGTTTGTCCGTCTTTCACGGCAAAACGGGGCGACGAATTGACGTGATTTTTTAAGTGGAGATAGTTGAAGGGATGGAGAGTGACATAGGCTACTTTTTGTCTCTTTCTAACCCCCCACTTCCCTAAAATGGGGGGTGGAAATTTGTATGGAGCATTCCGCAATTTTCAAGGTAGATAGCTAAAAATTGGTATGCGGACTATTTGTGACTAACAAAAAAATCGTGTATAAGCTATAAAGACAAATATCGTCTACAGTAGCGTATTAAAATAATATTCTGTTCCGAGTTCTCTTCTGTGTTTTAAATCAGGAAAGGGGAACCGTGTTACCCCGAATTTAACGCGAGCGAAGCCGAAGTGGGTCCAACGTTAAAGACCCTCGTGTAAACGCAGCACGAACTCTTGAGCGGAGCGTATCACTGGCCGGTTGTATATGAACGCGTACGCCACGCGAACGATTTTACATAATAAGTACTTACACCGTCATGTTCATGTGTTAGAATTTCGTGCGAACCGCCTCGCGCTACGCCAGGCGTATTCGTAAACGACGCTTTAAATTAAATGTTATTTAGTATAAGATAAACTCACGTTTGCGTTGCGTTTTGTAAGTTTACTTTCTTATGGGAAAATTATATTAGCTTTTGGTCGAGGATTTAGTGTCACGATAAAACAGGAGATATCAATGATCGAATTTATATCGCGGACTTCAACTTATATTAGAGCCGTCAGTGAGAGATCAGCATATAATTTTATGGGCTACCTGCTTTAACTAAGTACAGTAAAACTCGCAATGACAACAGCTAAATTCCATCCCTAACTTTTTCACCGCGAGTGAAAGAGAAACACTGTGTTACGATTAGTATGGGAGCTCGTTGCAAATTTTGCAAAATGATGAATTAAAAAAAACTACGCATTCATTGAGAACTATAAAATAATGAAGTTTTTAGTATTAGTGTGCTGGAATTTTGTCCTTAATTACAGACGTATAAGTCAAGAAACTAAAGACACAACTGTTTAAAGCTAATTTTAAAATGTAACTTTGGAATTTTTTCCTATCAAGCCGATTTCGTCCAATCGTATATCGGAATTTACAAAGTTCTTCAAAATATAATGAATATTAACTTATTTCTTTTTTTACTTTCCCAAAACAAGTAGTTATAATTATAAGTCAATTTGAAGGTCATCGGGTGTTGTCAGCGTCTTAACCCAGCCATACCTAAACGCGTCCTAAGCACGAAAGCGTATTATGCGGGACTGTCCTGAAGGTTCCTCATGTTGAAGGGACTAATGGCAAAAATGGCGTACTATACGACAAATCGTATTAATTAAACATGATCGTATTAAGTGGGTTTGGACCTTGGACTTGAACATTAAGATCTCATTTTTACGGTTCAATTTCGTCAAATTTTTTGGATTCGGTAGTCAGTTAAGAACCTTTATAGTTTCGCTATGTCCGTCTGTCCGCGGTTTAGCTCAGTGACCGTTAACACTAGTAGGCTGAAATTTTGTATGAGTATGTGCATTAATTACGCCGACAAAGTGGTACAATAAAAACTGGATTTTATTTATTAGGGTACCTCCCGTACACATGAAGTGAGTGGTGATTTTTTTTCGCACCAACCCTATCGTTGGATAGGCCTTTTAAAAAGAATAGAGGTCTCTTAAAACATTTTTTGGATAGAACTAAAAGCTTCGTAAATAAAGGTTAAAGGTAGGTTGTCAAAGAGCTCAAAGAGGACCCAGTGTATTGACGATGAGGGACCTTGTTCCTTTAGCCATCAACACAGTGAATCCTCCTTTTTGTAAAGGGTCGGCAACGCGCATGTGACTCCTTTGGAGTTGCAGGCGTCCATAGGTTACGGTAGCTGCTTACCATCAGGCGGGCCGTATGCTTGTTTGCCACCGTCGTGGTATCAAAAATAATAGCTCTCAAAATTCTAAAAAAGGCGCCCCCCCCATCTAACTTTTGCACAGTAGGTCCGAAAAATTTGAAAAATTTCATGGCAGTGAGGCCGGATAAGTACTTTCAATGAAAATTATAGAATAAAATCGGTTGAGCCGTTTTTAAGTTATCAAGTGTTATCACTGAAAACGCATAGTGAAAGGATGTAATTGCCGCATAGTAAAACGACGTAAAAATGACGTAAGCTCCGCCAAATATCGACCTTTTCAACGGATGTATTGTAACAGGCCGGCAAATACGGAACCCTGCACTGAGCGTGGCCCGACATGCTCTTGGCTGATTTTTTTTTCAAATTGTGCCTGAACCATGAAATTTTTTTTCGAAGCTGTCTTCTTTTTATCTAAGTAATTCTAAATAACACTCTTGGGCTTGGCTTGGACGCGGAAACTGCTCACGCATCGCTTACGATGTTCCAATGCCATTACCGTAATGCGATTAGCCGTAACTGAGCTAATATGGCATGAGATATTGGTAACTTTGTTATGAGCAGACACAAATTGATTCTCATCGCGTTTTACGATTAAATAGAAAAGGCAAAGTTGCATTTGGAGCGCACAAGAACATTTCTTACCAATGGAGTATCGCTTACGATTCAAACTACAACACCGATTATTGCACACACATTACAAGCAGATACAAGAATACGACAGCTATTTGGTACATTGTAGATCAGGTACATAGAGCGTACAATATTATAATTTAATATTTTTATTTAAGTTTTATTTAATTCCACAGAGAATTTTTTGCAATAGATATTTAAGTTTTCTAAATATCCTGTATGGACCCTCTTCGGGTAAAAGCCTTCCTGCAAGGCGTTCCATTTCACTCTATCTTTAGCAATCTCTAGCCAATTTCTTCCTGCAACTGCTACTTCGTTTGCCCATCTGGCACACGGCTTGCCTCTTCTTCTTGAGCTTACAATAATACCACATTATATCTGTTAACACAATATTCCCAAAATTGCGACAAAGTTTTTCTTACAATTAGGAAAGTTTATTCTTACTAGTGTTTCGAGTTTCTAATTAATTCTAGTAAAGCTGAGTTTTAAAATGACCTGCAGTCCAAATTCAGCGATTATATTGTTTGATATACAACAATATTAATTACACTTATTTAGATATAATCTATAATATTCATGAATGTGTTCTTCTGCGTTACTTTCAAGCTTCTGAAATCAGCGAAGTCTCGTAAAACTGTCGAGTTCGCCTCATAGGACCCAAATTATTTCTTACTAACTATTATAAGAGGAATACTTATAACTAAGTGTTGTTGTTATTAATCTGGTTATATATAATGTAACTTCGCTGTAACGATATGTAGTACTAGTAGGCTAATGCTATCGTAGAAATACAAGTTTTTGTACTTAACATAACCTTGGGTTTTCGTATATTTTATAAATAGTTAAACCTATTAAATATTCGGTATTGTATTTATTTACATGTATCTACATCTACAAGAATATTTCTCTAATAAATCTTATTTATCGAGCCGTCATAGGCGCAGGTAAACCTAGCTGTACCTACTTTCCGTAACCTCGACCATGAATCTCTCAAGGACGTGAATTAAAAATATAACTTTGTTGCTATTTTTATTATTCATTTGCGCAATATCCTGGTATTATTGGATCTTCTTCTTGAGCTTACAATAATACCACATTATATCTGTTAACACAATATTCCCAAAATTGCGACAAAGTTTTTCTTACAATTAGGGAAGTTTATTCTTACTAGTGTTTCGAGTTTCTAATTAATTCTAGTAAAGCTGAGTTTTAAAATGACCTGCAGTCCAAATTCAGCGATTATATTGTTTGATATACAACAATATTAATTACACTTATTTAGATATAATCTATAATATTCATGAATGTGTTCTTCTGCGTTACTTTCAAGCTTCTGAAATCAGCGATGTCTCGTAAAACTGTCGAGTTCGCCTCATAGGACCCAAATTATTTCTTACTAACTATTATAAGAGGAATACTTATAACTAAGTGTTGTTGTTATTAATCTGGTTATATATAATGTAACTTCGCTGTAACGATATGTAGTACTAGTAGGCTAATGCTATCGTAGAAATACAAGTTTTTGTACTTAACATAACCTTGGGTTTTCGTATATTTTATAAATAGTTAAACCTATTAAATATTCGGTATTGTATTTATTTACATGTATCTACATCTACAAGAATATTTCTCTAATAAATCTTATTTATCGAGCCGTCATAGGCGCAGGTAAACCTAGCTGTACCTACTTTCCGTAACCTCGACCATGAATCTCTCAAGGACGTGAATTAAAAATATAACTTTGTTGCTATTTTTATTATTCATTTGCGCAATATCCTGGTATTATTGGAGGTGTGCATTATTTTTGGGAAATTTTTGCTCGTGTTGATTCTGAAGACTTCATTTCAGCAGGTCAACTATTCTTGGCAACCCTAATGATGAGACCTTCTTGGATAAAATCCGCCACGAGAGATTATTAAAATCCCTCATGAAGCCAACTTTCAATATGGCCTCTACCCAACAACTGCAGCTGAATTTAACCCTATTTAATATTGAAAAAAGGCCGTCGGACGTACCATTTTCGAGATACAAGCAAAAAACCTAAAAAAAGCAGCAGAGCAAGAAATTCGCTGTTATTTGGCTTCCAAAAGTCATGCACACCTCCTGGGATCGCGCAAACCAGGTTACTCGTATTTAGTACCAAATGAAGGTGGCTGGAAATTAATTCCTCAAAACGCTTATTATTGATAATTATTCGATTGCCCTAGAACAGAATAGCACGTTTTTGAGGATATCAGAACGAAACCCCTCTATAATAACCCCTCTTTCTTCGTTACTGTCGAGTCGGAAAAAAAAAAAGATAAGTAAGCAGTAAAAGTAGAATAATGGATCTTAGTGTTGCTTACATATGAATTTCTAGTACTGTGTCTGTACTGTTTATTTGGGTTATGGAATGTTGAAACAATAAAATGAACCGAAAGGAGATATCAGCATTCTAGTGCCCTAACAAAGTAAACAAAAACTTCTTAGATCTACATTAAAATTCTGTTTATGTCGGCAGGATTTTAGATAGGTACTTTAATAGTAGTTTATGCAACAGTTGTATAAGAGGGGTCAAAAAAGGTGAGTGGCGTGGGTAACAATTTGAGCCGTAGCCGAAAATTGTTAAGAAAAACGCCACGAACATTTTTTTACCTACTTATACGACGTTGCATACAATACTTTTTCTACGAATACACTTACTTTTACATAAAATGCGAAATTGAAAAATTCATGGATATCGCAGTTATTTTGTCAACATAATCAACAATCATTTAAGTTTTACCGTTTAAAATACTATTTTTCAATAATACTAATACACACCGTCGTTATTTGATCAATTATTAAAGAGCTACAGAGATTAGTAAAAATACCTAAATTACTTTCAATGTTTGCAATTCGCCCCAACAAACGAAACGTAAAAAACTACGAAGTAGGTCTGTGGTTCTTTTATTTTTTTCTTTTTTAAAGTTATTTTTTTCTAAAAACGCTGCGTTTATTTAGGTTTCTTAGGTTGGCAGTAATTTATTTTATATTAATAGTCGTGTTTGCACGCGATTACGCGATACTATTTTGGCGCTTTTATAGAACAAGTGTTATTTTGGGGAATAGACTAGATAGACTTTTCATCGAGTGTATTATCTATGTTCTTATAAAGGTATTGACGAATGTATAAATGACAGATAAAAGTACAGGAGTAGAAAAAGTTAATAATGTTGGAGCTTCTTTATTTGTAAATCGAAGATTTATAATGCCGAAATGATATATTTGATAGTATTGTCCCTCCCAATGAATTTGACAAATCAGCGTTTTAAAGAATTAGAGCGTATATTTTATAAAAAGGCATGCCAGACATACATGCCAGGGTTCCAAAGCATAATTCGATCACGATCACGAATCACGATCATTATCAAATGATAGTAATCTTGATAATGATCGTGATTTTTATATTTATCGATTTAATAATAACCTAAAAAATTTAAAGGCGGAATTTACCTATAAAAAATGAAATCGCGCGCTCGAACGCCAATACTTGAACTTTAAAACAAAATAAGCAACATTCATACCTGGGGGAGGGATGACTATCGCCATCGAATAATTATCGCGATAATTCTCAAAAACCATAATTATCTTGATAATTTAGAACCCTGAAATCCGCCATTTTTCGTCACTCATAATGGAAAGGCGTTGATGTTAAATAAGGCAGAAAGCCGAAATCATGAGCAGTTATAGAATTGGGTATGTTTCACGTTTAGGGATCTCGATCAGCCGCCGCCATTTTGGAAATCGTGCTCCAACTTGGAGAATCTTTGATTTTGCTTTGAAGTAATTGAATAAAGCTCATGTGGTATTAAGGACCTTTGGCCTTCCTCTATATTGTATTACGGCATATATACAAATTTTACGTGTGATCGTGCGTTTATTGTAAAAGTTTTTGTAGGTATGTTTTACCAAGTACGTGTGTAGGCTCTTTTGAATGTTTTTTTACGATACAAGCCTTATTAGGGCGATACCCAATAATTTGAGCTCGAACTTTTTCTATTCAGCCGTTTTATATGGATAACTTCTGGTTCTGACTAACAATGGTCCAACTTTTTGGTCTCCACCCCTTCTTATAACTTACTAACGAGTAAGTAATAAATTCTATAGTGAAATTAGTCTCAACGCGAACGAGCACTGTCTTAATTTATGAAAATCCAAAGAGCAAACAACTAAATACTTTGCGTATTCGGCGATTTTAAATGAAATAAACTTATAAATATAAAGGGGTTTAAATAACCTATGACGTCACAACTTGTTTGTCTTAACTGAAATTATGGCTTCGAGTTATTTTAAATTGTTAGAAAGTATCCTTGTACCGTTTCGAAATAAAATGTGCTATTTACGGAGAGTTGACAAACGGTTATCGAAAATGTCTAGAAAATTACACGTGGAACTTCTGAAACTTGGAAACTTACGTTGGCACATCATTAAGCGTAATCGAATTCCACATTTTTTCAGTGATGGAAAGATGTTTCGAATGATTTTATTAAAGAC
The DNA here is from genome assembly GCA_947086415.1 of Pammene aurita. NCBI lineage: Eukaryota > Metazoa > Arthropoda > Insecta > Lepidoptera > Tortricidae > Pammene > Pammene aurita. The sequence goes on from OX352298.1 coordinate 32,002,472, forward strand.
ATTATGTAGCATTAGAAACATTTAAACTCAAACCTATTATTTTACTATTGTTTTTATAATTATTTCCAGATATTGGATGAAGTATACAGTATTTTATCATACTTGAAAACAACAACAAAACTAGCGAGGCCTTACAAAGTGACAGATGAACTTTTCGATTTGACTACCATGGCCATGGAATACTTTAAGGAACACATTGAACCTAACTTGCCAGAAATTACCTATTTCGGTACTGATTTCTTTGACATCACAACTGCATTTTCACGTAAGTATTTCCTATTTGTAATTTCTTTGTCCATACCAATGTGTACGTATTTTACTAACGAGTTATTTACAAGCTTTTACGAATGTTATGTTAATTTTGCATAGCTACAGGCAGTACAGGTATATTTACATAATCATAATGTTTGTATCTTTCAATATTTGAATTAATTAAATTACTTGAAAGTCAATGTCTTCTGTCACATAGTCATAGAATGCTAGCAAAAACATTTTTTGGGTACATATTACGTCATTATACACGGTGCCCGTGAGCATTGCGAGAGACTTTAACAGTGTATTCATTATCATATTTAGAGAACAAAATGTCCTTTAAACTTTTTCGAAATTCGCCATAGTTTCAGAGTAAATACTACTTACAAAAAATTGCATTTTGAATTGTTTCTCAGTGTAAAATGATTTTTTGATGGCGATCTCACCGGTATGGGGCATAGTCTAGACATCTCTTATTGACATTGACTGATATCAAAGACCTAAGAAACACTTTGCATGGACTAGTTTTTACGAGAAAAAATGTAGCAATTTACTTTTTCCGTTACTTTTTTCTAATGACATTTACTTTTTATGTAGAACAGCATTCAAAAAAAGTGAAAAAAAAAGTAAAAAAAAAAATTTTTTTTTGGCGTTTTACAACAAAAGTCATATAATGTTTTTTCATTCTTTTGACCTCAGAAATGCGTGGTTAAAATCTCTCGCAATGCTCACGGGCACCGTGTATAGGTCTACTTAACTAATTTAAGGATTATTTCATCTCACATAACCCCAGGTCTGGCCGATCAGATATTTGGTTTATATATAAAATACAAAAACAGTCTAATTAAAACAAATCACAATACATAAGTGGCACCACACATTGGAGCCGAATTCAGCTATTCAGACGTTCAAAAGCGGACATTTTTCTATAACCTCTATACAAACATTTCGCTACCATGGACAAATTTCTGCTTAATTATCTATGAATAGCTAAATTGCGCGTTGAATTTCGGCTTAATGTGTGATACCACTGATACCCCTAAGACTGTATATTAAATTCGGTGACACTGGGATCTACACAAAGTAAGTAAACGTAAAAATATATACATCGTTTTAAATAACTTCGTTGTACATCATAGATATGCATATATTACCTGTACCTATGGCATACGCAAATTGAATGAGGCTATTAGATTGAGCATCAGGACGGGTATTATAAAATACTTTTATTTATAAAGACATCGCTTTATGACTATTAAAGTCAAAGATCTTTGTTCTCCAATTTAAATATGCATATTAAAATTACTTATGAAAAAAAGGATTCGTAAAGAAATTCTCTGTCTGTAGTCTGACTGCTGTATAAGTTCTGTTATGTGATTTTGATTGTGTCAGAATGACTTGATACTGATTTTGCTTAAGAAAACTACGAATCCACCGTGATTAACATGAGAGCGTATTTATCTTTAATGAACGAGTCCATGCGAGGCTGCCCACTTCTTACGAGTAGTATTTAACATAAACAGCTCATCCAATGACCTCGTGAAAAATTCATTGCATTGATGAGAACTATATCCTATTACGGACGCGCACTATGCCTGGAATGTCGGCGCGCTCTCACTATTTTCATGGTGTTATAATAAAAGCATACTTCTCAAACTACATCATATTGTATTGTAATGTCGGGCTATACGCGGTAAAATAAGCTGGTTCTGTTTATAATTGAATTTTAAATGTTTTGTAAGTAATCGGTTTGAATAATTGAATTCGTAATTATTATTTTTGTAAGTATACAGGATGATTCATGAGACGTGAGCAGGAACAACCCTACACACTTAGTTAACGATAATGAATCGACCGCCATCATGTTTAAGTGAAACAATAACGCCTTTCAATTTTTTTTAACCCTTTTGTTTCGTAGAAATTTTATTCTCTGTAATCATGGTCACCCCACATAAACAAATCAACAAAGATAAAACCTCTTTGACAATCATGACAGCACTTTGATTATGAAAAATAAAAATAAAAATTATATGAGATACGATGTTTCAAAAGTAACCAGACATCAATTTGACACATATCACAGAAAAACAAGAGAATATCAGTACTCGACAGAGTATTCTAAATTGTAGAGTGACCATGCGTGTCGTAAATAATTTCAAACGTTTTATTTTTATTAAAAAAAAATTTTTTGCGCCTATAATATAACACTAATACTGATATCAAACAATAGCTTATTTTTGACTGAATCCGTTGTGTTAAGCCTGCTCACGTCTCATGAATCACCCTGTAGGTGTCATACAATGCTGACTATAAATGTCAGTTTCTCTTCATTTGAGTGCCGTATTTCTTCCTTGTTGGCACCAATATTCTAGGGGTGCACACAGCATCAGTCTTACTAATATGATAATATCTTATCTATACAGGGCAGAGTTCGAAAGGATAATTATCAATTATAGTTATCTTGTTAATTATCGTGATTTTTGTCGTCTGATAAATTATCGATTCGATAATAATCTTAAATTCGGAATGCACAAATAAAATCACGTGTGAATTGAACCGTTAAGAGTTGTTAAAAGAAAATAAATAAAGCACCATACATACCTGGGATAATTAATCGATAATCATCAAATAATTCTCTGATAATAATCTTAAATTCGGAATGCACAAATAAAATCATGTGTGAATTGAACCGTTAAGAGTTGTTAAAAGAAAGTAAATAAAGCACCTGGGATAATTATCCGATAATCATCAAATAATGCTCCTATAATAATCGCGATAATTATCTTGATTATTTCGATCCTTGATATAGAGATAGGTCCTAAATATGTTATAATCGCTTCCAGCCGGCGAGAGCAGTAAATCGTACATGTGCCTTGACTCGCCGCCGCCGAGCGGGTTCGAGTCGGGCAGCGCGGCCGCGAGCGCCGTCTCCGACCGCCGCGTCAGCATCTCCAACCTGTTCATGGAGGAGAGCCTGCCGCCCTCGCCGCCGCCGCCGCAGAGCAACATGGTGCTAAGGAAACGGATACACCGCATCAAGCAGGGGATGAAGAAGTAAGTGGTCGCCATTTTGATTTTTTTAGTTTTTAGTCTGATTGCGTTACTATCTAGCGCAGGGGATTTAATTAATCACCTGCATATCGATACCCGAGTGTAAATAGTCTGAGTGGTAAGTAAGGATCTCCAACCTGTTCATGGAGGAGAGCCTGCCGCCCTCGCCGCCGCCGCCGCAGAGCAACATGGTGCTAAGGAAACGGATACACCGCATCAAGCAGGGGATGAAGAAGTAAGTGGTCGCCATTTTGATTTTTTTAGTTTTTAGTCTGATTGCGTTACTATCTAGCGCAGGGGATTTAATTAATCACCTGCATATCGATACCCGAGTGTAAATAGTCTGAGTGGTAAGTAAGGATCTCCAACCTGTTCATGGAGGAGAGCCTGCCGCCCTCGCCGCCGCCGCCGCAGAGCAACATGGTGCTAAGGAAACGGATACACCGCATCAAGCAGGGGATGAAGAAGTGAGTGGTCGCCATTTTGATTTTTTTAGTTTTTAGTCTGATTGCGTTACTATCTAGCGCAGGGGATTTAATTAATCACCTGCATATCGATACCCGAGTGTAAATAGTCTGAGTGGTAAGTAAGGATCTCCAACCTGTTCATGGAGGAGAGCCTGCCGCCCTCGCCGCCGCCGCCGCAGAGCAACATGGTGCTAAGGAAACGGATACACCGCATCAAGCAGGGGATGAAGAAGTGAGTGGCCGCCATTTTGTTTTTTTTTTTAGTCTGAATGCGTTACTGGCTAGCGCAGGGGATTTAATTAATCACCTGCAAGCATCACGTTATATTTCGAATTATTGATCCGAATACGTCATTTACGCCCAACGCCATTTTGATTTTTTTAGTTTTTAGTCTGATTGCGTTAATATCTAGCGCAGGGGATTTAATTAATCACCTGCAAGCATCACGTTATATTTCGAATTAATGATCCGAATACGTCATTTACGTCCAAAATCGATACCCGAGTGTAAATAGTCTGACTCGTAAGTAAGGATCTCCAACCTGTTTATGGAGGAGAGCCTGCCCCAGAGGAACATGGTGCTGCGGTAGCGGATACACCGTATCAAGCAGGGGATGAAGAAGTGTGAGTGCATTCACAGCGGTAGGGTTCGAAAGAATAGTTATCTTGATGATTATCGTGATTTTTATAGTATGACGAAACCAATATCGATTGAATGATAACATAAAATTTGTAAAGGACGAATCTACAAAAACAAATCGCTTCAATTCCAATAGTTGTCGGATAGTTATCAAAGAATATCTTGATAATTTCGAACCCTGCACCGCGGAACGGATAGTGGATAGCTGGCTCCTACTTTAAATTTCGTAGTTTTTGGTACGATCCGATCTCTATGAAATTAAATATGTGACGAATCGGAATTTCGGTATCCATAAACGCGGATGCCATTTAATATTTCATACACACCTTAGTATCCTAAAGGCATTCATAATGCGAGGTGTACAAGTATGTAGTATGTACACAAGACAGACCAAAACTTGTGACACTTTTTTGGAAAAAATATTTGGCGGAAGGCGCTTACGTTGTACGTTGTACTGATTCAATATAGTATTCGAGCAATAAAAGCGTATATGCCGGCGGCCAAATAGTACCTTTTGATCTAGACTATCACAGCTATCATCGAAGTCTAACCCAATCACTTAATTGTTTATCAAATTTCTTCAGGTACAACGACCAACTATCCGCCCTACGGAGCGACCTACGCAGCTGCAAACGCAAGACCGCGCTCCAACAGAAGCAGATCGCCGAACAACAGAAGCAGATAGCCGAGCAACAGAAGCAGACGCTCGACTACGCGAACCGTCTGGACGACTACGACAAGAAGAACGAAGAGACTAGCCGCAAGTTCCAGACGCTGTTGCAGGTCAGACTTTATTCGTTATCTCGTTTAGACTGGTGTCCGACTAGTGTAGTGTTCCAATAGGAGATTGTTAGACAGGTGTAGCCTTTAAATAGAAGCAGATTGCCGAACAACTGAGGAAGACGATCGACTACGCGAACCGTTTGAACGATTACGACTATAAAAGTTAAGAGATTAGCCACGAGTTAGAGACACTGTTGCAGTTCGAACTTTATTCGTTATCTCGTTTAGACGGGTGCCCGATTATTGGCTATAGAGTTGCGACCCAATAGATGCAGATTGTCGAACAACAGAAGCAGACGCTCAAAATGGTGAACTTTACGAATACTGGTTTTTCTCAAGCCTTAACTGCCATGTCGTGTGGGTTTCGTGCGACGCGATCTGCTGTCCGGTGCGCCAACCAAATACACCGTTTGTGAACGTGGTGGCACGTGACTCAGCTCAGCCCTGACAGTGGAGCCCGCCGCGCAGCTTTTTTACGTAAATCATAAAACTGACTCGTGTCGGATTATGTAACGAAATGTGCATTGCTCCGATCATGATAAGACGTTTTAGGGCCCGGTGCGATTAGGAGTCTTTACAGCCGATCTATCTGCACTTTCAGTCCTTATACCTGCCCGGAATCTGTTTAAAAGTAACCTCTTTACTAAATATAACGACACGGCATAATCTTAAAATATAAATAACTAGGTAATATGATAATGTTGTTGTTTACAGGAGCTGAACAAGTGCAAGACGGAGCTGCAGTACTGGCGCTCGCGCTCGCCCGCCGTGCCGCCGCTGTGCGCCGAGTGCGGCGCCGCGCTGCATCTGCTGCAGCCAGCTAACATGGTGAGGACATACTTTCGTCTTTAAAGCTTCTATGTGGGTAAAGATTTACCCCTAATTCAGAAAAGTCTTCCAAGTCTCATTTAATCGGCCATGCCTGAGCCGCACGTTTTGTATTATATATTTTTATGTCACTCCGGGCGGTAAGTAACTTGTTTCGGGCGACAAATGATCGCGTTATTTGATTACTTTACCGTCCTGGATGCGTAATGTACTGTGAAAATGAATGTGATAGTTAAGTCAGGGACTGCATATCAAGCAGACTGTTTTACATATCTCCTGCTCGGAAAGTTAAATTTCCCTGGGTAGATAGTCGGGTGGAAAATTGCTTGTTCATCCGTAGGATAGAAAGTAATTAGCTGTGCTAATTGTGGATTGAGCCGGTGCCCACCCGGATGCCCTGCTCCCCGACCACCGGCTAAACATTGGATTTGTTTTTTTCAAATTGTTCAAATTTTACACAACATTTTTATACATTATTCTTTATATACCCGTTTTATAAAATGTGCGTGTAGTATTGTACTTTTCTCACAGTCGAAATGAAAAGCAGAGTGTTTAACTCTGGGTGAAATTACCCATTTCACCCTCGAACTATTGGCGCTCTCACTTCGTTCGAGCGCCAGAAATATCCCAGGTAAAATGGGTCACTTTCAACCCTTGGTTAACAATCTTTTTTTTCTTACGCTAGTATCCTCCCTACTAAAAAGGGATGAGTACAGCTTATTACGTGGAGTGTTAGTGCGCTTTTTGGTTAGCCAAACTTTAGTGAGGTGTACATGTGATGTGTGTGGCAGTGGGCGGCCGGCAGCAGCACGGAGCCGGAGCTGGAGGTGGCGGGCGGGAGCGGGGGGGTGGCCGCCCCGGTAGCCGCGCCCGCCCCCGCGCCCCCCGCGCCCCCCGCCCCCGCCCCCGCCCCCGCCCCCGCCCCCGAGCCCGCGGAGGGCGCCCGGCCCGAGGCGCGGCCACGCGACGTCCCGCCCAAGGACAGGCCCGACACCAAGGTAGGACGCGCCACTCCTCATCTTCCTACAGATAACCTCAACTATTAGATAGATCAAATAGAATTTGAGGTCACCACACATCGGCGCTCCCGTACTAATTTAGTATGAGAGCGCGACCGCTTATTTCATTTGAGTTAACGTTTTTTATCATTACTCATGTGAATTAATAATTTTTAATAAAAAAAAACCGACTTCCATGGGGGTAGCCGGTGAAGCATTATTCTAGATGGTGCACTTAGATTCCATACAATGAAATAACTTGCTTAACAAACGCAGCGGAGAGGACAAATCGCCAAACGTGAACCATTGCGTCGTTGAAGAGTTCCGTTCTGATTATCATCAGCAGTTCCACTTCATCAAATGTCACTCTTTTGAATGAAAATGCTTGATTTGTTGATAAAAATACAAGTCACTTTATGTATGCCTTTAAGATTTGAGGAATCCCCTCGATTCCTCATGGAACTCATCATCAGAACTTGAGCTTGACGAAAATTGGTCCTGACAATCTAACTTGCTTAACAAACACAGCGAAGGAGACGAATCGCCAAACGTGAACTATGCGTCGTTGAAGAGTTCCGTTCTGATCATCATCAGCAGTTCCACTTCATCAAATGTCACTCTTTTGAATGAAAATGCTTGACTTGTTGATAAAAATACAAAAATCACTATGTGTAAGCCCTTAAGATTTGAGGAGTTCCCTCGATTCTTCATGGATCCCATCATCAGAACTTGAGCTTGACGAAAATTGGTCCTGACAATTAAACTTGCTAAACAAACACAGCGAAGAGGACAAATCGCCAAACGTGAACTATGCGTCGTTGAAGAGTTCCGTTCTGATCATCATCAGCAGTTCTACTTCATCAAATGTCACTGTTTTGAATGAAAATGATGGATTTGTTGATAAAAATATAAAAATCACTATATGTATGCCTTTAAGATTTGAGGAGTTCCCTCGATTCCTCATGGATCCCATCATCAGAACTGCGTTTTGACAAAAACGGGACCAATCTGTATATATATACTTACAATCAAAACAAGAATTTTCAAAATCGGTTCAGAAATGACGGAGTTATGGAGTAACAAACATAAAAAAAAAAAAACAAAAAAAAAAAAAAAAAAACATACACGCCGAATTGAGAACCTCCTCTTTTGAAATCAAGAAGTCGGTTAAAAATATCCACAAAAATAAAGTTATATGGTCACCCCTATAACTTGATTTTAGTGGATTGTTATAATACAAAATGGTGTAGAATACTATTGAGATGTGCTGTTCGAATAATAGAAATTTACGAATAAAATTGCGCTTGTGTGTGGTGTCCTCGTGCTCCTTGTAAATGCTTAATGATGAGTAGTCAGTGGCTTGACACAACTCGGTGGAGCCTGAGATCCATCTGTAATGTAATCCCGAGGTAGTATTTGTTTTTAAAACCGCGACTGCCATTTATACTTCTAACCGGAGTCAAGAATGAGTAAATACAATATGGCAGCCAATTTTCTAAGCCTTCATATCAATTTCCAACGTCACGAGATCACAAATGACGAGATTTAAAATGTTGGCCATTTGTCAACAAGTTCGGATCAAAAATTACAAGATTCACGATGGTGGCCATTTTCAACCTATTTCTAAATTTTTATTTTTTTATAACACGAAAGTCGCAAACAAGCATACTGACGCGCCTGATGGTAAACAGCTACCGTAGCCTACGGACGCTTGCAACTCCAGATGTGTCACATGCGCGTTGCCGACCCTTTACAAAAAGGAGGATTCACTGTGTTGACATCTAAAATAAGAAACAACAACTTATGCTTCAATTGCCTTGTCAAAGAACATTCCATACGGAATTGTAGACAAGCCACAACATGTAGAACTTGTAATCGCATACTATACGCGTTTGCATTACCTGAACACTATTGAAAACAGAGACACTCACAGAACCTGATGACACACAAGCTAAGAAACTCGTAAGTCTGAAGGTTACACTAAACTATAAGCAAGCTATACTGGCTACAGCACAGTTCTCGTGAAGGATAGCAGTGGTACTCTCGTACAACTCAGAGCCCTTATTGATCAATGCTCACAAGGAACCTTCATTACGAAGTCGGCAGTGCAACTGCTACGGCTGAAGAAGACACTAGACCAAGTTAATATCACAGATCTTGAGGATAAAATTTCAAAGAAACGACACTTCGTTAACTTACATCTCTACTCATCAATAGACACTCACCATTTAATGTAAGTTAACGCTCACGTACTCTCGAAGAATAATAGATTGGTGCCTTACAAAGAATTTGATATATCACAATGGCCTGGCCTGTCTCAATTGGAGCGGATTCTCAATTATTCTCAGTCTCAGGAATGACCGGGACCTGTCGAGGTCTATGCTTGTATTGTACTAGATTCTAGTATTTCTGAAGTCCTTCTAGTAACTAGAAGGACTTCAGAAATATGAAGAGATGCTCATAGCCCAAAACTCGAAACTGGGATGGTTTGTCTCTGGAGCGTCAAAATCGTCAAGCGACACCTCACTATATTAAAGTACACTACACACATGTTGAGGTAGATCAACTCCTTCGCAAATTCTGGGAGACTGAGGAGTACAAGCTAATTGAGAAAGCAATGACACATCTTGAGAGCCAATGTGAAGAGCACTATAAAGAAACTCACTACAGACAAGACGATGGTCGTTACGTCGTACGATTAGGCGACTCACGATAAATCGCACTACAACGTTTGATGCACACGGAGAAAAGATTCGCACACAAGCCTAAATTTCAGGAAGCTTATGCTGACTTTATCGATCAGTATCAAAAGCTGAATCACCGAGAAGGTGTAGACCCACATCACAAGTCAATTCACAAAGTCTTTCATCTACCTCACCATGCAGTGATACGAGAATCCAGCACCACGACCAAGCTTCGAGTAGTTTTCGATGGAATTGCACAGCCGTCAGATGGTCCTTAACGACGAATTGATTATTGGACCATCACTGTTGCAAGACCTAGATCTCAATATTTCGATGGCCTACTCACAAGATTTGTTTCCTTCCGGACGGTAAGCAAATTTATCGCCAAATACTCGTGGCTAAAGAAGACGCTAACTATCAGCGCATACTATGGCGTTCATCTCCACAAAATTAATCGAGAAGAGATTGTTAACTGCAACGTATGGCACGCATGTGCTCCTTCCTCGCTCAAGCAGCTTTCACAGGATGAGAAAGAGGAGTTTCCAGACTTAATAAGTCATAAGTAATGTTTTTTATATGGATGACTTACTAACAGGTGCGAATGACGTGGAGCAAGCTATTAAGTTACAAAGTCGTATCACACAAGCAATGGCAAAAGGTAAATTTGAAATGCACAAATGGGCATCCAACTGTTCTGACGTCTTAAAGACTATGCCTAGCTTTGAAAAAACGAATCAACCGAATGTGGAGATCAAGCTTTAGGTATTAAATGGAACTCGCATCACGATGTCTTTGAACTTAATGTAGATATTTCAGAACCCACAGAAAGTTTCACCTAAACGTCAGTACTGTCAGATATTGCTCAGTCATATGATCCTTTAGGTAGTTGTCCTTTAGGCCTGTGATCATCACTGCAAAAATGTTTTTTGCAAAAACTTTGGTTAAGTGGTATTAGATGGACTGATGAACTTCCTCTCGAGCTTGCAGCAGAGTGGTCAAGTTATAGGGACCAGCTTTGTCATATCCCAACATTGCATTTATCGTCGGGTTAACATCCAATTTGACGGCAAAGAAAGTGTGGAAATTCACGGGTTCAGTGATGCCTCTTGTTTAGCTTACGCTGTTCTGGTATATTTGCGAGTTATCACGCCTCACGGGATCCACGTCTCACTAGTTATTGCTAAAACAAAGGTGGCATCAGTTAAACAAGTCTTTGTGTTACTGTGTGGCGCGATACTGCTTACGAAGTTACAGTGTACAGCACATTCTTCGATGCCCGAGGAGTCTGTCTTCGCGTGGACAGACTTAATCATTGTAATTGTAGGGCTTCGAAGAAACCCTAGCACATGGAAGACATCGTAGCTAATAGAGTCACTGAAATTGTTAATAATGTTAGTAGGTAGTGGCCGGTGGCACCACATGAAATCGGCTGATAACCCTGCGGACGTTGCGTCGCGTGGCATTCGTCCTGACCTGTTTAAAGACGTGGCGCGTACCAGCTGTATTTCACCAAACTAATGACTGTGATGACTATCGCTCGCTCTCTCTCGACATACCAACTCCAGAACTAGAAGACAAAAAAAATTTTAAAGGGAAATATAGAGAGATAGTTGTCTCTTCACACTGGTGTATCGATGAGAGTGATCATCGTCTTGCACATTTGACTAGATTCCCTGTCAAAATTGATTCGGGTTATAGCATATTTATTGCGATTTGTAAAGCACGAATTGATGCCAAACGACTTTTCCTTAGCATGTAACAGTTAGCGAATTGAGATATGCCACAAACGTTTGCATTCGACTCTCTCAAGAGTTTTGTTTTAGGATAAGTTACAAATGCTGAGAAAAGGTCAAAGGTTTCAGAAATCTAGTGTTGACCCCACTTATAGATGAAAATGGCATTATGTACACGTTAGTTTGCGTGCTTATCCTTAGATATTGATTAGTATTTGTTGTGTGCAGACGAAAGCGACGCGCGGGTCGGGCGCGGAGTCGTCGGGCGACGAGCGCAGCCCCACGCGGCGCCGCGCCTCCGCCGACGCGCCCTCCCCGCCGTCCCCGCCCTCCCCGCCCTCCCCGCCCTCCCCTCCCGCCAAGAAGCGCCGCCTCACGCGCCCGCGCAAGCTGTGAGCACACACACACACACACGGCAGCCGGCGTCACGGGGTATAGGGGTCCCGGTCTACTGGTAAAGGGTTAAAGGTGAGGTTCGATTTGGTTTCATTCGAAGCACTACGTCTCGGACGAGAAAAACTCTCGGAACGTTGTCGCTCGATGCCGACGCTAGCGGCAACCGTTGCCATACATATTTTCATGCACGTACAACCACGGACTTTAATTGTCAAACCGTTTACGATTTAACTATTTTGTAAAATGAACCCTAGTAGCTCAAGTCCGTGACCGTACAATTGGTAGTAGAAGTAAGTCTACAAGTTATTCGGAATAATCTTAAGACACTCATTTTCTAAATATTCAATTTAAAATTTATATTGAACGCTTTACTTGTACTACCAACTATATGTATGCTACCAAGCCAAGTCTTGGCTTGGTCTTACACGATTGGTTACAAAATTCTGCAAATCCATTAAAAGGCTATTGGCCTTTTTACCAGCGTCCGTATCCAACTTATTATTCTATGATTAAAATGTTCTCAACAACCAAACCGTTACCAAAACAAACCCTAAAAGATATAAATATTGTGGGTCTCCTCTAATATTCAGTTCCACAAACATTCATTAAAACATCCTTAATACCATCGTAACTCAAAAAACGACATTATTAAACTTGTAAAAATGTACGTCATTGTTTGTGCTTCTGAACCAAATAGTATTTAAGTTTAAATGTTCGGCCAGATCCTAGCTCGAGCTGTGTGAGAGGTTCTTAATAATACTTTGTTGCGCGAGTTCGACAAGATCTGACCCCCGTCTAATTTCTATAACCCTGTCCTAGTTCCAGGCCACTGGTGTGCATATTAATTGTCAGCCATTTTATTCTATGAATTTTGAACTCTGTCATAATTTACGAAAGTGTCATTTTGTCTCATATGTCAGACTATGGCGGTTAAAGGGTTAATAACAACCAGTAATTAATGTACGAAGCAGTTTCTACTGCGGTGATATAACTCTCCATGCCGCAGCTAAGCCCGTAGGCTGATTCTAGCGTTTTCTCGCTTTGTAGAGGAAATCTACTACGAACAGAACCACCTAGCAGGATACTGGCACTCAATGTGTTACTATCCAGAGCTGTGCGATTTGAGGCATTTGTTAATCATCCTTTAAGGTTGTTACATCTCATTGGTGATCTTTGAATTGTGCAAAAGATTTTTAATGTTAATAAATTTATGTGAACATTTTGGCCAGGGTTGTAGAAATACTAAGGCTAATTGTATGATAAAACACTAGCATATGAAATATAAGGTCACTTAACATAACGATCGGTAATGAGCTTGTATTTTGTTAAGCTACATGGTAAGATTTGATTCGCCATTACAATACTTTGAATGTATCTTACATATTTGTATGTAATTTAATTGCATATGATGTTGACGTTATTCTACAATGTGTATTACCTATTGCTTTCTATGCATTTAGCGGTACTATGGCCTAAAAACAAGGGAAAATTTAAACAGAATGTTAATGCTGCGAATGTTAAGTTTGGAAATTATAATTTCACGGACTGGCCTATTGACTTCTTTCAAATAAAAGGAATCGGTAGAAAATTATTTGCGTATGTAATTGATTTAACAGAAGTGTATCACAGAGCAGGCCCTCTACAAATTTGTAACAGTCTGCGAAATAATATCTAGACCTATAACTTACTTTATCAACCCCCAAAAAATTCATCAAACGACTTACCTTTCATTTTTATGTTATAGTTAGTTTAGATTTTATTCATACCTTTAAACTACTGTAGATATGTAACTTCTTATATTTATAACAAATTCTGATACTTTGCCTTAAAGGCCCGTTCAGATCTGACGAATTCGCCGTTAACGAACCTTTCCCCGAGCGTACGCCAGATCTGAACGCACCTTTACATTTAGAAACTTCATACATTTTTGAAATAATGAAAAAAAAACAAATTAATTTATTTATAACTTATGTCCTTACTTTTAAAGCGTTGCATATTTTAATGTTTTGCGTTGTTTATTGTTCTGATAAGATCAGTAGGGAACACTCGCTAGGGTAGTTCAGGCAGAGAATGACTCTAATGCACAATTAGTGAATTTATAATAAACGAAATATTATGCTCTGCTATATTTTAACGACAGGGCATTCTAGAAAGAGGCATTCCTCTATATATGTGCATTATTACTATAAGTTGTTCGCTGCAGCAAAATATATGCAGGCGACATTTCAGGGCAGTATTCAAATACCAAATGGCTAGATAGATTTCTTTACGGTGAAGAGTAAGTGTTGTAATTATTTTTATAATGCTTGTATACTGCAGACAGAAGGCATGTAAACAACAAAATCAAATGTCTCCCGCGTGATTCGCATTTTCGTGCACATTTTTAATTGCAATGTTGCGCTTTTTTCGAATTTTATTGTAAACTGACTTGAAAGTAAACAACCACGGTGGACCACCATTGAACTGTCTTCAATATTATAAGGAATAGGTAACATTAGTGTGAGCGAACAAGCAATGAAATATGGGAAAACTAAGAAATAACGTAGACATGTAAATTTGTTTATTGCCTAACCGACTCCTTGGCTATATTCGGTTTTATTTAGTTCGTAACATTCGGTTGCGTTAGGTTTTACAGCCCTGACTTTAGTTTAGCTAGAATAAGGCAGTAAATAGGTGAAGGTCGGAATTATGTGTTAATCTGTAAATAGTCTTAAAGAATCACACGTGTACAAATAAAATATATTTATGATAATATAGTGATGCAACCATGGAAATAAATATTTTGTGACATGATGTATAGGTAAGCGACAGTCCAGTTGCGGCGGACACTATTTTCGGTATGTTACGTAATGATGCTCACAGGGCTTCACACAGTTCTTGCATCATGTCACTCTTAGGAGCGGCCACTTTGCACGCAGAATTCCATACATTGACCTTTATGTAGGAGCTACTGGGGACATTTGAACCAACGGGTGACTAGATGTTTTTATTTATGAAGTTACAAGGAGTTGCTAAGTAGTATTTTTAATTCAATTCTTGTCATACAAAGTGCTTTACAATGGATGGCAGTTGTCTAATGTACAACTCTTGTCTAATGCAGAAAATACGGGTACAATGGCTTACGTTTTTTGGGAATGTTCGCATCCAAGTTTTAGGAGATCAACTATACCGCTACGCCCCACAATATTGGCGTCACACACTACCTTCTTGGGCCAAAAGCGACAGTAATATTACACAGGTACAGTTTTATAGTAAAGGTCAATGTCCGAAATTGTTCGTGCAAAGCGACCGCACTTTACTCGCACATATCAACTGTCCACCCCTCACCGCTCGCTCGTGTAACAATACGCACAATACATATAGCATAAGTACACTCTACATTACCAACAGACAACTGACTTAATATATGTGCAAAGTTGCCGGAAATTAACACGTGTGGCGTCGTGTCTAAAAATGGTTAAAAAGTGAAAAAAGAATTTGTACGTATATTAGTTTAACTGTCTGTGAAATTAGGTAGTTTCATCAGTTGTTCAATTTTAATGTATAGTAGAACTGAACAGTACCCGCGTTTTGACCAATTATCAAAAATGTGATTATACATGTAATAGCCGTATTAGACAATATAAAAATGCAATATTTAGGAAATTCAGCTCATTGTGTAGATGTCATAGTTCATCTCACCCTGTAACACTGGCAAAAGGTACAATTCAATTTTAGTTTTACTGCATACATAAGAATAAGTAAAGAAATATTTAAAATACGGTAGTTATCGGTACTATGCCCGATGGAGGGTTTCAGCATAAATAATAAAATTAAAATAGGTTTTGTTTAGGTGTTAAGTCCCGTAGCCTGTATTCATGTCAACCTCAGACAAGTTATCAAGTGCAAGGATCTCTGTGTAATATTTTGGACAATAAGAGTTACCAGTTTCTGCTAGAGTTGTTACTGTGAACACGCACCATGCATCGAGAGGGTACACTTGCAAAAAAATGAAGAAAGTATTATTGCTCATGAGTGTTCAAACGAAACATTCGTTCAATCTTTGCCGTGTTAATTGTTTGTGTAAATATTTCTGAATGTACATACTATGTATGCTGTGTGTAGAACCTTAGCTTAGAATGTTTCACGTTTTTAGTGGTATAAGGCAAATTATCAAATACGAGTGAGTACATTTCTACGCCGACGCGTTCGGTTTTGTGTCAATAGACTCTGTGTTAGAAATTGTTAGAGATAAAGCTTTGGTTTTTACCTCTGGTCAGGATGTCTGAAATATTTAAATCGTTGGTGTATCTTGCATTCTTCAGGTTAATAAGGTTATATGGTGCGTTATGTGTAATTTTGTAAGCATGAGAATAAAAACTGTATCGTGGCTATGAACTTAACACGTAAAATGTGAATTCTTATATAAGTATGCACGGAGAATTCTCGTTTATTTTAGTTCATTTTAAAATGTGTATGTTGCAAATGAGTTAAACTAATGTTATAGTTTAGTTAATGATTATATTTTACATGTGTACATAATTGTATCGTAGACTTAAGTAGTCGATTTGAAATCATTTTCCACTGCTTACCGAGCTTGAAACATGTGTAAAAAAAATTAGAGATAATCTCTGCTTAGAGTATCGTATTGGTTCGTTCCATTCTTATTTGGTTTATTTTTTATTTCGTCTCATTCTTTATTCGTTTTGTTTGCAATCTGTTATTTTCTTTGATCTAATTCTGTAACTTAATTGGTAGTTTTTAATAGCTTAGCTTTAGTCAAAGAAGATAGTGTCGGATAACGAATGAGACGAAATAAGAATTAAACCTTAAACAAATGAGACGAAACTATTACCGTTTACTGGTTTTAAGAAACGCGTAGCAATCCAATGTCTGAAGCACTACATAATATTTACTACGATTGCAAGGCTATATTTTTACTGGTCTATATTTGTGGAGTACCGTAATTTTGTACATTCTTACAATCAGTTACGATTGCTTACATCACATTAAGTACATCTATTTCTGAGGTTTAGCTTAGCATGACAGTGTTCGGAATTATTGTTGAAATACTGGGTTAGCACAGCAGCGGATGATGCCTTATCTCCCGATGAATCCTTGACAATTCGTCACTTGACGTATATAAATGTAGAATATACATAAGAACACGGTATGATGTGACTTTTGTGCTAACTAACTAACCACTCCTAGAAGCTTATCCGCAAAATAAGAACAGTTCGAACTGTATCTTAACTATTAAACTTATGGTTTTATCTCGTGACACTAGTAACGTAACGTCATTTTGGCATTGAAGAAAAGTAGCAGTTCTGTCTCACTTTAAATTGAATTATAATGATTACTCTTATATGCTTCATCAATGCTTCTCTATTCGCAGTAAACTGAGCCTTACTCCATATCATTACGGTTCAATTTAGAACGCGGCGGACCGCTGCTGCGGCTTGCATTTGAAATTCAACTTAAACCTTAATTCGCCACATACGTTGTGGTTTGTGGTATTCCGATCGGGTATGTATCGTGTCATGGAGAAAGTTTTATGTAAGTAATTCAATGTTCAACTAGCATTTCTTCTCTTTTTCACACTTAAGACATTTCGCTGTATTAGTATATTCATTGCTTACTAATGTTTTTATGTATTGACGGAACTGAATCATACTTTGTCAGTTGTTCTCGTTTGGAGATGCCGTATTTTTTATTCGTAAAGGAGCGGTACACTCCGAATTGCATTAGATGTACAGTCACGCCTGAAAATGTGGATACGTTTAATGTGACAAAAATTATGTAGGCCTGACTCTTTTACTAAGGCGTAAAGTCTTGGATACCTACATGATTTTGTCACATTAAATGTATCCATATTTTCAGACGTGCCCGTACCTAGCGTGAAACATTGAAAATAATAATATTATTGTTGTGCCTGAATGTCGAACGCGTACTTAAAACTTACGCTAAACTTTTCCTAAATGGATTCAAAATCCGCTAAAATTAATTTCTATGTACTTCCCACTACAGTTTATTTATATACTTTCTCTTTCCATAGTGCAATACATTTATATCCATCTCAAAATTCGTAGTTTTTTTCTTCAAAACTTAGATATGATAGGGCTGTAAAATAGGGTTTAAATTAGTTTAATGTTAGAAGATCCTTAAAAAGTGCACTGAAAGCATAATAGGGAGTTTATTACGTTGTGCTCTGACGAGTGTCTGTACAACCAGCAACTGTCAATTGCTGTAGATATCCTCTTTATAATAGTTATATGATATAGTATTTTTATTAGACAAAAATACAATAAATGTGTGAAGTCCAATATAACAATGGTTTTATTTTCTTCATCAGGATCTTCCCATAGAAATTTAAAACTTGAAAGTACTCGCATCGCTCGGTGTTATATCTTATCACTTGTTTAGGTGGTGCATTAGCCTTTTTGACGCCAACGACGGATATACCCGCACCACAGGTTCTACGCCATCGACGGATTTATCCGTCATGTAAACATCGGTATCAACGTTCAAATTTCATGGCAAAGTACGGTTTGCAGAAAAACAAATACATACAAATACATCTAGTATTTTGAACATTTCATTTTTTTTAATAAAAGAAAGTCGCTAAGTAGTATTTTATACAATCGTGACATACTTAATTATGGCACTATTGTATACAATACTTTTTCTACGAGTGCTCAAAATAGGCAAGCCAGTAGGAATTGTTCGAAGAATGTGTTACAACTTGCTGCCTCTATATAATTGAGTAGGTAACTACAATCTGTAATTTTAAAATAGTCGACGATGCTAAAATGTGCGCTCCATCGAAAATAAAAATGTGTTTCGTGGATTTTGGTGTTAACCTTTGATTAGATAAATAAACAAAAGACCTTTCCTTTCCACACTCACTGAGGTTAGGGAAGGTTAATCAAATAATGAAAATATTGCACACATTATATTATTACACTTGCTGGTATTTCCACTTATTTTCTGTTAGACAGTTCTTTGATAATTTGTATGGTGTTATGAACACGCATTTTCTTAATTTTAGATGAAGTTGTCTGCCCTTTTGGTGTAATTTTAATATATTTTTTTGCAACCAATGAATTGTTTTTATTGTACCTACAGAGTTCAGGTTGGGATCTAAAAACAATTATTCATACTTAGCAATTATACTAGTGTTTATCCACGAATAGTAAGTCAACATTCAGTTTCCCGGTCGCGGAAAAAAATCTTTACTTTAGCTATATTGCACTTGATTCCCGCGGATTGAAAGCGTCGATAGCAAATTTGATTTGAGCATAATGTTTGTGAATAGTGATAATATGAGGCAGCATTTATCCATGTGCCCCATCCCTTTCGTAACACTCGTTGGGGCGAAAGAGGAATATTTTCACACATTTCTCGAAATAATTTTTTGCGTGACGTTCTGAAAGAGCGTTACGAAATTTTTTTTGATTCAATTATACTGATTTCGAAGTATTTCTGCGACTCAATCAAAGTTTAAGTTAGCTGCATCATAATTAAATTTAAAAGAAAATAAATATAATTAAATATTCGAATGTATTTATTTTTCTGCTATCCCTACCGGGTGCCATGAAAATAGAACGTTGATACCGATATTTATAAGGACGCAGATTCGTACTTTTTTGATACGTATTGAAGCATGAGCAAGCGAAGTATTTAGGTACTCTATACCTACGATAGATTATCCTTTTTGACGTCATGTCATGACATGTCAATATAGTAAATGCACGCATTCATACGCAAACCCAATAATGAGTTTAGAGTAAAACGAATATTGGGTTTGCGTATGAATGCGTGCATTTACTATATTAACATGTCATGAAGTCAAAAAGGATAATCTATCGTAGGTATAGAGTACCTAAATACTTCGCTTGCTCATGCTTCAATACGTATCAAAAAAGTACGAATCTGCGTCCTTGCATGACGAATACCTGTTTCCCCGACCGACTTACGTTACGTACAATTAGATACACCTATCTTTTGTGTGCGTAACACCTTTTGCATAGTGATGGTGTGGCAAATCCCGTCATTCTATTATAAATATTATCATGGTCCGACATGATACGAAAAAACAGTGGTCTGTCTTAAAATACCTAAAGAATATTTTATCCCGCGTAGAATAACGCGTTTTCGATAATGCTTCCGCCTTGGAAATGAATGTTTTTATTGACTTGTTACAAAATGAAGGAAGCAGATAAAACTTTGCAGTAAATGTGGTTGGAATCACGTTGTCACTCTATTTAAGGCTGGAAGGCTTATCATTCGGGTTTTAAAAGGATTGCAGCAGTGCCTCTGATTAAGTGCATGTGCGATGGAATGCAATTAATTGAAATGGCTAGTGCTTATAGGTACTACAAACAAATTACAACATGTAATACATGTTGTCTTTGATGAACATCATCTCTTCCTAATAACAGATGAAGATAAAGAAAGAGAAGAAGATAAAGTATTCAGTGATAAAATTTAATTAATGTACAAAAAATTAGGTAATTGCAAAAGTTTTATGTATTCGCGAGTTTTATGACTATTACTTAAGATTACTTAAGGATACTTGTTTTGTTCCGATAACATTGCCATCTTAATATAATTTGTGTGAAATCTCAGTGGGATTTGTGCTAGGATATAAGCTGTACCTATTTACCTCCATGATTTATTTTTTGTACATTTTTTGGCTTGTATCTATTTTTCTCCCCAATAAATGAAAAAAATATATACAGGGTGGAATTTTGTAATACCACCTGAAGGGTAAGTACTCTTAATATTGTAGATAGAAAATTTTACTCAAAGAAAACATTCCTTTATTTTTTTAAAGAAAGAAAACTGCATTCAAAGATTTTTAAAAATTCGCTTGCCGCACCCGGTAATCAAACTGACTAAAATCTCTAAAAGTTGCATCCTGTACTTTTATTGCATCGATCGTTAGGGTCAATTATAAGGATGAAATCTATCTTACAAACTTTATAAATTAAATGAAAGGAAAACAATGAAATCTTAAATTATTAATTCAATGGATCAAGTTAAAGCACTTTTACTGAAAGATCCATCTGTTTACTTATGTTATTAATTAATAATTATCATTGACGTCATTTATCCATTAAAATGACGTATTACTTTTTAGATAAGACGATTGCAATTTGCACGTGTTTGTAATGCAGACTCCTTTCTTAGATGCGACATAACTCCGTGTGTGACGTCATTCATCAAATTTACATTAAATCTTATGAGAATGTAAACGAGTTGAGAGTTGAAGTTCAGAATACGATTTATAACATTCACTACAACACGTTATTAAAGGTTACTAGAAATGAATTCCTTAGAAGAATAAATTAAATGTAACCAAAAAGGAGGAGCCCATTTCGAACAATTAATTAGTTAGTTTACCATTTTTTGTAAATAATTAAAATAATTTAAGATTTCATTGTTTTCCTTTCATTTAATTTATGAAGTTTGTTAGAGAGATTTCATCCTTATAATTGACCCTAACGATCGATGCAATAAAAGTACAGGGTGCAACTTTTAAGATTTTAGTCGGTTCGATTACCGGGTGCGACAAGCGAATTTTTAAAAATCTTTGAATGCAGTTTTCTTTCTTTTAAAAAATAAAGGAATGTTTTCTTTGAGTAAAATTTTCTATCTACAGTATTAAGAGTACTTCCCTTTCAGGTGGCATTACAAAATTCCACCCTGTATATGATCGAAAACGCCTGTAGTCTCTGTACGAGCAATGGGGAAGGCTGGTGATATTTAACTTTTTGAAGAAGGCGCTCTTCCAGTTTACATACGAGAGAAATAGACAAAAGATGAATGGTCCTTAATACTGTCATTGCCACCCCGATACCCAAGACCATCGCCTAATACCAGCGTAAAGACAAATAGGTACAAAGGACTCGCAAGGGGAGTCCAAAAGCACGCTCGATGCGTAAACAATGCTGCTCGCCGAGAAATCCCCTGGGGAGTTCATTTATTTGTATGCTCCGAAAGGACTGGTTTGGGGAGTCTGTAGGCATGGCCTCTAGTCGCCTATAGCTATTATAGACTGAACTCCCGTCGGGAGTAGTGCGGCATGTGAGCAAAGTTAGGTAGGGTCAGGGAGGGAACAGTTGCTAGGATTTTTTCAACAGGCTGTTGCATGAAAAATATAAATTCCTGAACTAATTGTTGCAAGCACAGAGCACCGTGCATTATTAAACTTTCATATGTAGCAAATATATTTGCTGTTACTTTCACCAAAAAAGATATATCCATTATTATTTACAAATTGGGAATCGAGCCACGGTGTACCGGTTGCTGTACACAGTGACTAGGACCCGCTAGTACACAGTGGTTCTAACAGTACACAGTGGCTCGAGTCACTGTGTACTACGCCCTGTACACAGTGGTTCTAACAGTACACAATGGCTAGGTACGTAGGAATCGAACCTAAATTATATAACAAATAACATTTTCGTTGAATAAAACGGTAATTAGAATTGGTAAGCACAACCCCCGGAATAAACGTTCCTGATTTCATTCTTGATTTAAAATAGGTACCTACCTAAATGTCGCATGATTTATTCACTTTCATTTTATTAAAAAAAAAAGAGTGCAAGAATTATTTTAAATAATCACAGAATTTTTATTCTTATTCATATTCAAGTAAATTTTAGCCCAACTCTGTAAGGTGCACAGTGGTTCGCGAGCCACCGTGTACTTTTCCAAAACGAACGACTGTGGACCTTGGCGTCATTTTGTATTTTAGTTCAAATTAAAAACACATACCTAGGACCTTGAATTATCAGCCAATACTAAGTAGATTAGACACACTCTTCGATAATAACATAAGTAATTGAAAAACTCGTACGAGTTAAGAAAAAAGAGGAGTGAAACTTATCTGGAAATGTAATTTTGATAGCATTAAACACAAAAACGCACCAAAACACATTCGCATGGCGCCGGAGCGCCTCACTAACTAGTTCGTACATGGTCGGGTACGGAACGGTTCCGATTGATGTAGAGGACAGACATAAAGCTCTTTCCGTTTCTCGCACAGCACATTCGAGCCACTGTTCCCACCGAGCGACTGTACCCTCCCTGACCCTACTATGAGAACTCCATACGGAGTTCTTGGCACTGAAGTGTCAACAACGTAAGGAAAGTATAGTCAGAAGGTTAACGTAGGAAAAATTATTCCCTTTAGCTTTATTCTACAGCATTTTAATTTTAGAGTATTTCTGAAACCTGCGAATTTCCTTTGGGGACCAATTCGAGACGAAACAGTGAGCCATTTTCGCTAAAATAACTAAAAACCGGCCAAGTGCGTGTCGGACCACGCATAGGAGGGTTCCGTACCTTCAATGGAATAAGAACCAAACTAATACCAAAAGGTCGTATCTGATGCCTATGGAAGAAATTTTTTGGAGATAACTCAAAAATGTCTAAACCGATAATGTTCAAAACAATTTTCGTAGAAAGTATATGATAAGGCGCATCTCCTCAATTTCATATTTTTTGGACTTACGGTTCAAAAGTTACGGGGGGGGGTACAATTTTTCTGACTTTCGAAGCGTTTTTTTTCCAAAAAATATTCACTTAATCACAAAATGATCAAAGAAACCTCAATATTATTTTTAAAAACCTATCGATTGATGTGTCACATGTTGATATTTGGTAAAAACATTTTTTTTTAAATTTAGTTACATGTATGGAGCCCCCCCCCCCCTTAAAATATTTTTTAATAATTAATAATAATTTAAATACATAACTAAGTAGCGGCATACAGAATACACCTTATGTGTAAATTTTATTCAGATACGTCGTATAGTTTCCGAGTAAAATGGCTGTGACATACGGACGGACAGACAGACAAACATAACGAATTCATAAGGGTTCCGTTTTTTGCCATTTGGCTACGGAACCCTAATAAAAACCACTTCCCGCTATACAGATTTGCTTTTCTAAGGACCATTGTTGGAAAAGTCATGGTGACAGTTGCTTCCCTCATTTCGACAAAGGTAGATTAACAGGGGACTTAGCCAAGATGACAATCGTTTGCAGAAAACGAATCAAAACGCTATACGTCTCTCTATCGCCGTAACGAAGAGTGAGCGAGAGCGTGAACGTCAGCGTGGCTGCAGGGCCTGGCAAGTAACTACAGACAGGTATGTACCTACAGAGCGACCAAGGTACTCAAAAATATCTGAACATGCACTTTATCGCCTTGAGAATAGAGGCGTTGTTCAGATATTTGTGACCACCTTGGCCACACCGATATATTTGATGGCGACTGTACGCTACCCGCATATTATTACCACCTAAGTAGATCAAACAGACTGATCAATAGCTACAACTATTCTGCATATCTAAACACCCAAATACAAACAGCATACTTGATAGACTGCATCGAAAATTCACGACTAATAGTAACTTGTAAGCACGGAAAAGTATGGTATGAAAGCAGCTGGCGCGATGTTACAAGCCTATTTCCATTGCTTGCTGTAGAGATAGTTTGTCACAAAGTCACCAGTGTTAAATAGATCTCCAATCATGCATAATTGTTATGTCATTGAGGGTACGTTTATATTAGATAGTCCCTGGCGATCGCTGTCGTTTTACAATAAATAGGTGATTCAGCGACGCGAGCGAACCAGTATAACTCAGGTCAGGGACCGTAATCTAAACTCTTATGCCAAAGCTGACTTTAACCACTTCATTTTTCAGCTGGTTTTGAATAAAATTGAGTTAAACAATCTTTAGGGTTTAAATCGATAAGAAGTTGCCCGATTAATTTTGGTTAGTAATGCCTTTGCACCAAACCAAACCACCAAACGGGAAAACCTAGGCGGAGATGGCGGGACGATCTTGACGTCTTTCATAGTGATTGGGCTGATATTGCCATAGACAGAGACATGTGGAAGAAAAAGAGGAAAGCCTTTGCCCAGCGGTGGGACACTACAGGCTAATAAATAAATAAATAATGCCTTTGTAAAATTTTTAATGAAATAGGTGTAGGAACATGGATATTTAAGAAATGGAAAATATACCTATTTCAATTCCCCATATTAAGTACCCGTCAATGCAGTGAGTCCTGCTTTTTTAAAGGGTTCGGCAACGCGCATATGATATCTCTGGAGTTTAAGCGTCCGTAGGCTACGGTAGCTGCTTACCATCAGGCGGGCCGTATGTTTGTTTGTGAGAAATTTAATAATTTTTCATACTTAGAACATATGTAGAAAAAAATCAATTTTGGAAACTCGGTAACGGAGGAGTATGAGCTACTTGCACCGACTGATCTTCTAATACCTAAGTACCAGTCTTAAGCGTTACACAAATTACGGCTTATCGTATCTCATATCGTATTTTTAATCTTTGGCACAAAAAAGGTTGCGGTTTTTTATATTTTTATTTATGACTTTACGAATAGGTATCAAAATAAAATCAGCAAAATTACAATCGGTGTAGCCATTTCTGAGTTGGCGTTTTCTTTTAGTTACGGTTATTACCGTTTGTAAACTGGATACCCAAAACCGCTTTAGTTCAAAAACATACAAAATTGAAATCTGCAACAACTCCTAATCCTAAGCGCTTACACTGGTTTCCTCGAGCGTTCTTCTCGCCTCCACTCAGCTCGCGTTCGTAACAGCACCCCAGTAGGGGAAGGTAATAAGCGAGGGAAACCAACGTTCATAAACAGTTGACACGCGCTTGACAAGAGACCGGCCGAACGCCGCACGAAACGCGCCAAACCAATGCCGCGCTAAAAAAACAAATGAAATATGACTAAAAAGTTTGAAATAAGTGAAGTTTAGTTTTTTGTGTGACAATATTCTGTGACAGTTATGCAAATTATAATTTCAACGTTTTTCGTGCTTGCTCTTTTGCAAGGTATGTATTTTCAGGATCGATTCGATTCAATTAAATTATTACCTTCTGCGTTTAAATTAATTATCAATTATATGGGCACTTTTACTTAACTGTGTACCATTAACGGCCGGTTAGCAATCGTCACAAAACTGACGGTCAATGTCAAATCCCATGCATTTTGTCAGTAATGTAACGGTTAGACGTTACTGAAACACGACTCAAGTCGTAATAAAAAGTTGTAATAAAAATACCCATATAGAGCACATTGTTAATTATTGCTTTTAATCTATAGTTTTAAAACCTATAAAGCTCACAATACGGGTAGGTTCGACAATAGGATTATTTTGATTTTGTAATTTAATTTAGGCAATTGTCGCTCAAAATATAAGTGACTATGAGATAAGTAAGTAAACTTATGGATCGTGTTTAATGAATCCAAATTTATGTTATAGTATTTAAATTCTACAGGTAAGAGCGTTAACATTATCCGATCCGATATTGGATGTCAGATAGGACCACGAAGAAGACAAATTAAAAATTTATGCATTTCTCTATTTTTATCTTATAATACCAAATGTCCATTGCTCAAAAGAAAGTGGACTTACCGCCATAGGGTACTTCTCTAGCAGCTCCTTTTCTCCTTCGGTCATCCGACATCCGCTATCGGATCGGACATCGAACAGTGTGAAAACGCTCTAAAGTTGGTACCCATTTGTTCTGTTAATAATAATATACCTATTAGTGCAGCAATATTAGGGCATTACGGACTAGCAAGTGTAAGCTTTCGTTGAATTACATGCCCTGTGTGTCTAGTAAGTGCCTACTTTAGTATAATATTTTGTTTTATTTTAGTCTAATAACATAGAGATTCTGCGAAGATAAATGAATGAAACTAATAAATAGTGCTAGATTAAATACCTAAAAATCGGTTAAGGTAAGTACCTAAACTTCTTTAGTACCTAAAGTTTTATGGGTTAAATTGACAAGTCGGTTGTTGCTGTTGTTTAATCTTTCTTTAATTGATTTTTTTAGGATCAGGACACGTGATACTTAGGAATATAGCTACAAAAATTTAACAAAATATAGAATACGACTCTACCACTTACACACCTCGAAGTTGCGAATATGTAATTACGAATTTAATAACAAAAGAACTGTGTGTGTAGGTGCCTATACTATACATATTATAGTTTCGACCACTATGCTACTTTTCTCTACTTCCGGCTGTATGTACCTACTGTTCAAAAACTTCAAAGTCTTCATTTACTTTAAATCCGAGCTACATAATGGCTCTTCATGATATCATGTCAATAATGTGCGTGATGAAGCTCATTGGAGTGTTCGGGGCAATTAAACTATTAACGAATAATTTTCTAATTCGAATATTCGAGCAATGCTGATATTCGCTCTATTTATTACGTGTCTGTTTCATAAGAACATTATGGTACCTATTGTTATCTGGACGTCCCAGCACTCACTGGATTTTCTTTATCATCTGCTTTCCCACTACTACTAACCCAGGAAAGAAATGTAGTAACGTAGCGTAAGGTCGGGAACGCGCATGTGACATCTCTGAACGCGTGCCATATGCTTGTTTGCCACCGTCGTGGTATTAAAAAACTATTAGTCAATATTTTATAATATAAGGTATTTTTATTATTTTTGTTACTCTTCTCATTTTCAGTGCAAAAGCTAATGACTAATAATCACTCACCAATGATAATCTTGAGTGCTAGCACAAAACTACAAAACTGGTGTAAGCCTAAGTGTATAATTTGACGTAGTTTCCACTCTATTCGAGTGCTTTTAGTCAGAAATAATATTACCTATGGGTTCATTCATTAAAACAGGCATATCTCAGTAATAAGGGTCTGTCTCTTCTATTCTCTATTCTTTAGTCACGCCTTTATATAAGGAGCATGACTAACTCATGCCTTAGCATTATAAATAAAAACAGATAGTTAAAATTAGTAGGTTCAGCGGTTGCTTAACGGTACGGCTTTAGTCATCTATGTCCATTGTTAAGGAGATAAAATCAAAAAGTTATATGTAATGCCAGAATGCAATTGTAATCCGGAAGGCAGCTTAGAATTTCATTTGTGAAGCGTACTAGAGCAGTTTCACAAGTTTTATTTATTTTAACACACATACACTTATCATTACAGGTTAAACCCAAGTTATGTTAAAGGTATGGTTATGATAATAATATTGATAAGATGCGAAGCCGAGAAAGCTCCTTGATATTGGAGATTACTATTTTTATGTATTTTATAGGTATCATGTAATTACTCATTGGAGACAGTTGTTCTATATTCTCTTGAGACATATCTACTACAAAATACAAAATATGATACAGTCAAAATAGCTACCAAATGCGTTTCCTAGCCGCCAAGCGGGTGTTACAGTCATGCACAAAGGTACTTCATTAGGGTCCTCCTAAGTGGCCTAATTTGTAACTAAGGAAATAAGATCTAATTTGGCTTAATTCGTCGTAATCGTAATCCCTGCACTTTGCGGCGCACTATCTACTATCCATAGGTAGTAAGGCAATACGGCAATGCGTCGCACCGTTGCAGTCAGTCGGAGTTGGATTACCCATTCAGTAAAACTTAATATCAGGGGCGTTATTCCCTACGCACTCTTAACATGCAAGTACCAGTTCAAGTGTTAACTTTGGATCCGTAAGTCTATTTGTAATGGGAGATCAGATTAATTGGTTTCATTTAAGGCGAACGCTCGTTTGTGCTCAATAAGCTACTTAAGCTTTGAGAATAACAGTAGCGTAGGCAGCGAAAGCCACTTCGTTCATGGACATATCTAATTATTGCGTTGGTACTCTTCTTGGACTAGTTTATGGGACAATTGACACGTTTCCGCTCTTTTTATTAAGAATTTTGCTTTGTAAAAGCTCGCTCTACATGTTGGTCAACCTTAATAGACGGTTAGCCGCGTGTAGGTAGCCGTTGTTGGTACGATTATCACAATGCTTCCTTCTAAATTAATTCTTAAGTAGGTGGCCAGGGTATAGTGATTGTGCTAGTTTACGTCCACTCTTGTCAGTTTTCCGTCCATACTTATTTATATGTTTATCTTCAAGTTTTTCCCATAATAAAAGCTTAAATTTAAAAAATCTACTAAATAATAAACTATATTGACCTTAAAAAGTTTCCCCATTTATTTGCAGCAGTTTAATCAAGTGGACGGTAAACTGGACCTGGACGGGAAACTAGCACAATAAAGCTCGTAAATTTTCTATAGTGATGTGATATTACGCATGAAGTTGTCATGGTGTGAGCTCTTCTGCTTATGATACCTACTCTTTTATCGTCGTCGATATTTGTAAGTGGACGTACGAGGGGCGCATGGAAACTAATCTTCTAGGTCAAAAAAAATTGCAACAATAATACTGGCTGAAATGCATTCATATATTTTTTTTTTAATTTTTGACATTCATTTGTTTTTGAACTAGAAGGTTAGTTTCCAGCCACTCGTGCTTCTTAACTAAATCCTTTTTTATCAATAACTCTCATGCCGTTGTAATGTAATAAAGGGATCCAGTTAACTTCTATACTATACACCTAAGTAATTCATTTTGCCTAATACCTAAACATATCTATTTGCAAAATTTATACAAAAGTGCGATCATTAAAAATTCAAACCGCACCTAGTGACCCCGTTACGAATTGATCCGATCCCTTCGAATTATCTGAAATGTCATATTTTAATGTTTGAAAAGCAATATTCTAAGGAGCAATGTTCAAAGGCGGGATTTTTGTGTATACAGTAGTTATCAGCAAGTTATTTAATTAAGAAACTGTAAAAATTATGCTGATTTTATTTAACGTTCCTTTGTCAAAAACCGAAACAGTGTAGCTTGCGCCGTAAGCACAATTAATTGGTTTGAGCAAAATATATAATAATTATTTCGTTAAACTACACGCATATACCCAATAGCAAGTTATCATCCAAAAATGTTGGTGATGTTTCCTTATCATTTTGCTGTCAAAATACGTGTCAAGAGTGAAGAAGTCGGCACGTGCGGTTTTTAACTTTTCATACTATCGAGGGTACTTGCTCGGGCCGTATACTAACTTTAAGACACGTTTAGACACAAATCAACTTCAATACAACTCCAATACATTTACTACGCAATACAGCTAGCGCCTAAGCGTCAGAATCAGAGATATATAAGATTTTGCTTGAAAATTATTCCGATGCAACTCCAATACAACTTCAATATTGCTTGATTATTTGTTGTGTGTTGGAGTTATGTTTGAGATAGACTGTACTTTAATGTATTGTTTTTGTATTTTAAAATTAGAATACGGCACCTACTTCTAGCTTAATGTTTTATTATGTTTTGTATTTTTAATAAATATTATAGGACAATCTTAGACAAATCGACTTAGGCCCACAGCTCAATAAGGCTTGTGTTATGGGTACTAGACAACGATATACATAATAGATAAATACTTAAATACATAGAAAACACCCATAACTCAGGAACAAATATCTGTGATAAACACACAAATAAATGCCCTGACCAGGATTCGAACCCGGACTTCCTGCTTCGTAGGCAGGGTCACTACCGACTGGGCTAGGAGACCGTTAAATTATGTGTGCTTACAGCTAAACTTTCGAACAATATTCGTAATCGTCACACAAAGACAGTTGTTGCTAGAAAGTGGAATGTGATAGTGTCAGACATAGAAATAGTATGTGTCATACTTGTCGGCGTCTAGGACTTTATCGCCTGCCGTTACATTTATTACTTATACAACAAGGAAATGTTCGGACACCCGTACTACAGTCATTTTACGGGCGGCTAGTATGGGGAATTGTAAATAATTAATAATAACTCATATTTTTAGTGTAACGGATATATCATGATACAAGTATTATTTACGCAATGAAATCCTACAAAATATCGTTATTCGCTAACCGCCACAAATATGTAAACACATATTACAAGCGTTTTTCTTGTAGGATTTTAATGAATATATCGTTTCTAAGTCATTTAAAATGTGTAAGAACAAACTACCAATTATTACTATTTGTTTCTAACGACTTAGGATATATATCGCCCGCGCCGTACATTTTGTTATTTATGTGGTTTTACATGGACACGGTTTTTTGTTTTTCGCTTTAAACAGAAAGGAGACTTATGTATCGTAATATTTACAAATAAAAATAATTGATATTATTGTAAATAAAAATATACAAATTTTTTATATATATTTTTTTACCTATTTAACTACTTCCGGGTGAAAAGTTGGTAGGATTTTTGCATATATTACCTATAAATATTCCATAAGAATGAATAATAAAAAAATCTGGCTATTATAAATTAATGTTTGACGCAACCGTATCTTTACTGTACTACCAGTAAATTAAACTTATCTCTCGTTATAACTTATTGAGTAGATACAGTTGCCCACTTCTTGAAGGGTATTGAACTCTACATACATAAAGCCTTTTGTCTGTTATTAAACGAACGAGATACATAACAAAGATATGTACTTATGTTATACACGTACACTCCTACTAGGTACCGTGAACTGCTACAACTTTTCCTACGATGCTCAACTTTGCCTGACTTGAAAAACATGGTTTCCTTCATTAAACAGCTATTTACCTATATATGTTATGACTGAGATATGAGAAAGGCGGCCACCTCATGAATAAGATATAAATAGCTGTTTGGTGAAGAAAACCATGTTTATAAACTTATATAGATGTCATATACAAAGGAAAAAGTGACCTAGGCCTCCGGTGCCCAGGGCTGGGATTCGCGGCAGACGCCCTAACCGATAATCCTAATTATTTTAATATTTGTTAAAATAATTTGATTTGTACTTCAGTTGTAAAACCATGTTTTTCAAGTCAAGTAAAGTTGAGCATCGTAGGCAAAGTTGTAGCAATTGACGGTACCTACTTACTACTTAACTATTACATATCTTCGCTTAAGCTATATATATGTACCTAGTTACTATTCCTACACATGTACCTACTTGTACACTCTTACTGTACCTACCTACTTGTACAATTACAAATCACTTATTGTGTAGGGTAGCTATGCCTATTTCCCGACCGGGTTCAGTTTATCGTCCACCTGACAAATTGGTACAAATACATGGGAAAACCTTGAATTTAAATGTATGGACGGAAAACTGGCCCATCCCCCAGTATTGCAAAAATATTTTTTTTTTCTTAAGAAAGCAAACTATGATTTATTATCGCGTAATATTAATCTAAACTAGGCTAATAGCTGTATAATGAAATATTACGTACACTTACATTTAAGAAAGGCAACTAACCCATCTCAAAATATTCTTTTTGCATTACAAAGGTGGCAAAATCGATAAGTGGACGGAAACTAACATACTTACCCTACATGCCTACATATTTTAAACATACATTTATACATAAATCAGGTACCAGTACACGTAACTACGTATTTAAGACTATTAAAAACGCTTACATATAGCTATGTAAATTAAATATTTACATATACAATTTAAATTACATCCTTGAGTAGGGCATTGTCGTGTTCTGTTTGCGGTTTCGTTTTTTATGGCCATTAATTTATTGCCTTAGAAATACTACCACATTAAGCAATAACTTCATAAGTTTTTCTGTCACTTAGCATAAGTACCGAGGCGTATTCATACATTCAAATATAAATAATTTCAATATAAATAAATAAATCAATTGCGTTACATAGAGACTGACATACTCACAACCTTCACCGTTGGAGGTAGAAGTTTGAAATTTGGAACATACTTACATATATTCTTAGAATGCCATGGAGCTCCATTAGAAAACGGTTTTTGATAACTATTATGAAAAAAAATAGGAAACCCTAGAAACGGATGAACCGATGTTGATAAAACCCGTCTAAAATCACACGATTAAGAAAATCTGCTTTCAAGTAATTTGTATTTGCATCTGGGTTTAAAAATACCACTTCTAAAGAGGCGACAAAGGTTTTGATTTTTTTACATATTCCACGCGAGTTCACACACGCTAAGATTCCCTGGTATTTAAATATAATTGATATTATATTTTAAACTCTGAATATTCCTCCAGTAGCTGGCTGACAAAAAGAGCCGGTAAAACCCTACTGGTAAAATCACGAGTTTGATACTTGCACACGTATAGATTCACACTTTGCATCAAGTATTACACGTATGTTTACGCAATGTATGATATACAGTGAAACCTAGTTAATTGGGACCTGGAATAAATGGGAAACCTTAATAATTGCAACATTTGAAAACAAAGAGGGTCGGGGACGGTCCCAGTCCCTTTCACACCAAATACCACCCTAATTAAATGATAGAGGACAAATAAATTAATACTTAGTGTATATTTGGTGTAAGTAGCTACCTAAATGTCAGAAAAGGATGTCGAAATCGTCATCATCTATTAAGTATCTAGTTGAAAAATACGTAAGTACGAGTATCTAATAGACGCCAAAAACTTTGCATAAATATGCTCACAAAAAAGTGACCTGAGTATTACAGTACGTGCTCGATCGATTAATAAACCGCTTCTTGGACAGGATGGCTTATTTTTTGTTCCATGCACGTCAGCATATAAGTACATATATAGTTAATCACATTTTGTCAATAAAATTATATTTTTAGTATAGTAAGTAGGGTGATTGTGCTAGTTTTCGTCCACTCTTGTCAGTTTTCCGTCCATACTTATTTATATGTTTATACTGAAAATAGATGTCATATATTTCAGAAAAAGTGACCAAACCCTCCGGTGTCCGAGGCCAGATTTGAACTGGCGTCTTCAGCTTTCGCGGCTGACGTCCTGACCACTAGACCACCCGGTCACGGCGGAACTTGACAAATTTTCTCATGTATATGCAATCTCTGAATTTGAAACGGCTAGGCGCCGTTGACCGTACTCTAAGGGCATGCGCAGTACGTGCTTGCACCTCCTATCCGAATCTCTTACGTGATTCTGGTATAGCGAGAGAGATGGTGCTGCCATCTATGAACCTTGAAGCAAATCAAATTATTTTGTTCAATATTTTTTGATTTGCAATTTTTAAGTAGTTAAACTGCTATATATAAACTGAAAATAGATGTCATATACTTCAGAAAAAGTGACCAAACCCTCCGGTGTCCGAGGCCAGATTTGAACTGGCGTCTTCAGCTTTCGCGGCTGACGTCCTGACCACTAGACCACCCGGTCACGGCGGAACTTGACAAATTTTCTCATGTATATGCAATCTCTGAATTTGAAACGGCTAGGCGCCGTTGACCATACTCTAAGGGCATGCGCAGTACGTGCTTGCACCTCCTATTCGAATCTCTTACGTGATTCTGGTATAGCGAGAGAGATGGTGCTGCCATCTATGAACCTATATGAAGTATATGACATCTATTTTCAGTATATATATAGTAGTGTAACTACTTAAAAATTGCAAATCAAAAAATATTGAACAAAATAATATGATTTGCTTCAAGGTTCATATTCAATTTTTTCCCAAAATAAAAGCTTAAAACTAAAAAATTTAATAAAGAATAAAGTATAAATATAAAATTTGTTGATCTTAAGAAGTTACCCTACCTATATTTTATGTAGAGTCATACAGGTTTTAAGTAAAGGCATTGGTTGTCGGCCTGACACCGTAGTTTTTAGGGTTCCGTAGCAAAATGGTAAAAAAGGCACCCTTGTGGTGCGTTTGTAACATACTCGACTCGCCTTTAGAATTTTTTTATTTTTAGTTAGTTAAAATCGAGAAATTATATTTATTTCTCGTTGTGTGATAGTTAAAAGAGTTTCCAAGCTATACCCAAATCAAAAACAGTTGAACTAGTAGGTTCCTAAACTGGCGCGTTCACCTTATTTTATTGATCACGAACATGTTTTAGCTTTAAATGCGAGTATATGCCACTATAATTATAACTAGTTGTTATTTTGATTTGATTATGTCATTACATTATCATTAAGTATATTTTATTAACAAGAACTTCTATCAGGGATCTACCGCGTTGTTTTAAATTATCAACTATTTACCAATCTATTACTATAATGAGCCGTCAATCAGTTTCGTATTGTATGCATCAACGTAATAGTTTACGAAAGTCCGTCATGTGTGTAAACAGTTTACAAACTACTTAGCACCGAGGTTATCTACATGAAAAAGTTATTTAATCGCTTTCTTTGCTAATAGCACTTATGTGTTGGTGAAAAGTTAAATAGGCGGGTACTGTGTGATTTGCTTTGTTTAGAATTCATTAATGTGCCTAAGTAGTACATTATACAATTATTTTTAAGACAAAAAAACCGACTTCAATGGTAGGCCGGTGACAGATAGAGATTATTGTAGTAGATGGTGCGCTCTAACAGATTCCATACAATTCAATGAAAATAAAATCTGATCATCATCAGCAGTTCCACTCAATCAAATGTCACTTTTTTGAATGAAAATGCTTGATTTGTTTATAAAAGTACTAAAATCACTATATGTATGCATTTAACATTTGAGGAGTTCCCTCAATTCCTCATGGATCCCATCATCAGAATTGCGTTTTGAAAAAAACGGGACCAATCTATATATTAAATGCTAATCAAAAAAGACGACAGACGTATTTTAGCACAGTGCTGAATATTGCCTATGGTGCTCCGTTTTTTAGGGTTCCCTAGCCAGAATGGCAAAAACGGAACCCTTATAGTTTTGGTCATGTCCGTCTGTCCGTCCGTCCGTATGTCACAGCCGTTTTACTCGGAAACTATAAGACGTATCTTAATAAAATTTAGACGTAAGGTGTAGTTTGTATGCCGCTATTTAGTTATGTAGTGAAATTGCAGAAAAAAATATTTTCAAGGGGGCGCTCCATACAATTTAAAAAAAATTTTTTTTACCAAATATCAACTTGCAGATCAATCGGTAGGTCTTTAAAAATAATATTTAGGTTTCTTTGAACATTTTGTGATTAAGTGAATAGTTTCAGAAATAATCGCTTCGAAAGTCGGAAAAATAGCGTCCCCCCTGTAACTTTTGAACCGTAAGTCCAAAAAATATGAAAAAATTTGAGAAGATGCACCTTATCATATATTTTCTACAAAAATTGTTTTGAACATTATCAGTTTAGCCATTTTTGAGTTATTTCCAAAAAACTTCTTCCATAGGCATCAGATACGACCTTTTGGCATTAGTCTGGTTCTTATTCCATTAAAGCTACGGAACCCTCCATTATGCGTGGTCCGACACGCACTGGACCGGTTTTTTTTTATTTGTACGGCTGAATTCCGCTGAGCTTCAGCTCAATTGTATGGTGTCCCTTTATGGATAAATTGATATGCTTAGTGGGTTAGTCTGTTTATGCCAAGTCTGACGTAGCCTTGCCGTGCAGGCCTTGACGAGCTCTACTAGTTTCGCAATTGCCTTATTTTTGTAGAAGGTAGCGATGCGACAGCGACTCCCATGTCTTAAAAGATCAAGGCGTAACTTTGATATTGATTAATTTTGTGTACCAACAGAATAGATCCTTAAGTGACTAAGAAAGCAATTGTATCGATCTTATGAGACAATTTGCGACCTCTACCTGAATAACATAGGAGATGATTACAGTTATTTTCTTACCAACTGCAATCAAATAGTTACAGCGACACATAATGAGCTTAGTTTATCTAGAATAACTCGGAAGAAAAATTATGCTACTTACCTATAGAACAGGGCAGGTATACTTACATAAATTACATAAAAACAGGTATGCAGGTATTGCAGGTGTAAAAACCTCTATAAATATATTTTATTAATTTTAGAGATCGCTGTGATATTATTTGCATGAACTTTAAAATAATATTTAAGGAGAAAGATATGGAGTCCGATATTGGGGGTAATTTTTGACATTCGAGCACTCGAATGTGACATTTAAAACGCTGAATAAAATGAAGAAATTATGTTTTAAAAATAACAGCGATAGCAATTTAAAATTATGATTATTTATACTATTAAAATAAATTCGTTGCTGAATTCAAATAAATCTTTTATCTATCTATATATCTATCTGTCTATCTATTAATTTCATGCGTAAATAATGGCGACAAACTTTTGTGTGCGATTATATTCGTAGTTAAATTATTTGAATTCGACCGCTCGATTGTCAAAAATCGCCCCCCTGACATAAGTAGTTTCGATCTACGTAACTCGAATCATGGTAAAAAATATTTAAGTTATCTATTAGTTTACTCATAGAAGTAAATAAAATAAAATAAAATCGGGATGCCTCTTCCGTCTGTATCCCAAATTTACGGCCCTATATTGATAAAATTTGGTGTGACGGTTTTTATAACTCGCCATATATTGGACCGTGGTGGCTTTTATAACTCGCCATATATTGTAGCATAAGAATTATTTTTTAAAAACATTTTAAGGGGCACTCCATACATGGAACTATTGTAACGGTTGAATAAGTAGCTATCAAATAAGGTTTGTTTCATCCTGCTACTCGATGAGGCAAAAACACTCCAAAAATTTCACCACTAAAAGTGTTCGAAAACGGAACGGACTAGGGGGGTGATTTTTGAGATTCGAGCGATCGAATATGACATTTAAAACTCTGAATAAAACGAAGAAATGATGTTTTAAAAATAACAGCGATAGTAATTTAAAATCATGATTATTTTTACTATTAATTTCATGCGTAAATAATGGCCACACACTTTTGTGTGCGATTATATTCGGGGTTAAAAATTCTTTGAATTCGAGCGCTCGATTGTCAAAAATCGGCCCCCAGGTCATGCCCAAGCCAACCAAGTGATTTGTGACCTATTAAACTTTTACTTTTCGATGAATAAGGTTCCAAACTGCTCCTCGAGGTAAGTATTCATACTATGGCCGTCCGATCCACAGGTAAGTATTCATACATCCTATGTAGCTATTTATCTTTACGATGGCATTCGGCGATGGTCTTGGATTACGGTGTGGCAATGAAAGTGTAACTACTAAATGCTCGCGATAATACCAGAAATCTGCCTGGGCATTTTTTTATACCACGAAGTGGCAAACAAGCATACGCGCCACCTGATGGTAAGCAGATACCGTAGCCTATGGACGCCTGCAACTCCAGATATGTCACATGCGCGTTGTCGACCTTTTACAAAAAGGAGGACTCACTGTGTTGACGGCTAAAGGAACAAGAGGGTCCCTCATCGTCAACACACTGGGTCCTGTTTGAGCTCTTTGCCAACCTTACTCACCAGCAGGAACATAACACTATGAGTAGGGTCTAGTGCTATTAGGCTGTGGTTTTCTGTGAGGTGGAGGTACTTCCCCAGTCGGGCTCTGCTCCATTTGAGCGAGATGACATTCGCAGTACCCATACCTCTCTCTTGAATTTTTTACCTTAAATCGAGAGCACGAGTTAGATTTTAGCATAAGGGAACTTATTTATTCATGAGAAAAAGCTAACCGCTAACAGCATTTTAAATGACAGTTCTAACTTGTGTATTTATGCAGCACAACACAAACTTAGATTAAATATGTATGAGAAGAGTACGGGTTCTGTTGGAAAAGGGGTCAATTTTACAGCTGTCACTGGTACTGACGGCCTGTGTTGTATACATATACATACATAGTTATACTGGTAAGGTTTAGCCTAAAATTACTACATATAAAATAAACAAAAGTAAGCTGAAGGATGGACAAGGGAGTAAAATAGTGGATTGTTAACCAAGGGATGAAAGGCACCGATTTCCGAAGAGATATTTGAACACTCTACCTTTCATTTCGAATATATATAGTCCTCCTCATCGATTTCGATGACGGCGACCCTATGCAAACCCTATGGAGGTTGACTATTGTGAGCCCTAATATGGCTAGCTAGGCCGAACTTGGTCTTAAATACGCTATTGCACATGTGCTGGCCAGTTGCGTTGTAGGTGTACACGTAAGAGGGCTTAGGTCTCTATTTACGTAGTTGCCTCTTTACGTCTATGGTTGATTTAATAAGTTATTAAGGGTGATAAGGTTGTTTAAGGTTTTTCGAATACGAGGAAAGTAAAATACACTAGTAGTAGGTACAATTTCTTGCATTGCGTTGAATCTTTTTTTTAAGAACGCCCGGTTTGTAACACCGCCGTGCGGCAATGGTTAGCAGCGACACTGCGACGTCTTATTTTACAGTGACAACTAACAGAAATTTTCTACGAGGTCATTTCTGCCAATATCGAGACACCAACCGACATAAATGTCCTTGGGCGACTAACCTTCAGTTGTCACTGGTTTTCATTTGTTTTCAAACAATATGAAATCGCGAGATTCGCCACAGTCCGGTGGCCAAGGCGAGATTAGAGTAAGGTTAATAGCACGCCAACTCAAGTTTAAGCAATTGGTTAATTCTTACAAAATTTTTGTTCGCAAAATTCCATTCGCACAAACATAACAATATGCTCATTGTTTACAGTTAAATGAGGTTTCCTAACGCTATCTTTAGGCCAGCAATTATATAAGACTAGCAGTGTGATCAAATTTTTTTATGTAATGTCTGTCTGCGACAGAGAAGGTACTTTAAAAGTTTGTAGTTAATGGATACAATGCATGCTTAAATTTTAAACTGAAATGTAATTTACAAATTAAAAACTAAATTTAAACCTAAAATAGACAAAAATAAAATAAAATTAGTAACTTCCTTCCCAGTTCATGTGCAAGGTAATGGTTAGGACGGAAAGTGGGCACGGACTTTCATAATTACAAAAATATACAAGTCGAGTCAACATTGTCATTGATTGTCTCTGAATGCATACACTTTCCTTCAACTCCATATTTACTATAATGTACAACATAGATACTTTATTTTGTACCTAATTATCTACATTAAATTAACGAGATTTAAAAGAGTTCATTCTTATAAATAGTTTTTATAATTAATTCAAAACTTGGCGCGGCACGAATACACGCACTGACCATAAAAAGAATTTATGGCATTTGGACTAGAACCAAATGCACCGATTACCTTCGTGTATTTACTTTATCACCGAATTGGGTACAAACAAACAAAAGTAATTACCGCATTTACCGTGTATCCGGAGGTCTTTGAATAGAACGGAAACGAGAATCCCTTAGTATAAGTTTTATGTCACGGTATTTGACCCTTTATAGAGACTTGGTCGTGACATCACGGAAATTGCCATTTCTCCACTTTAGTTTTCTATGATCTAATAGAGTCTGAGTACGGCAACTCTGCACTGATTTTGGAAGCATTAAATTGTAGACCATAAACGTCAAATTTAAATGAGCAATTATAATTTTTTCCACGATGTTTTTATTATTTTGCTGTCATCTTGATAAATTGTAAAGGATGCACGTTTATCTTGTCATTATAACTCCTCGCGTAAAGTGAAAGCCGAGCAATAAATATATGCTAATGTATGTTAATTGCCACTTGAGATGATAATAATTGGCAAACTAAGAAATATATAATATAGGTAACATTCGCAAGTAGTGTGCAAGTAGTGTCGATAATAAATCAAGAAATACATTATTGTGAGTAGGGTCAGGGAGGGAACAGTCGCTAGGATTTTTTCAAGAGGCTGTAGCATGAAAAATATAAATCCCTGAACTAATTGTTGCAAGCACAGAGCACAGTGCATTATTAAACTTTCATATGTAGCAAATATATTTGCTGTTACTTTCACCAAAAAAATATATCCATTCTTTTTTAGAAATTGGGAATCGAGCCACTGTGTACCCGTTGCTGTACACAGTGACTAGGACCCCCTAGTACACAGTGGTTCTAACAGTACACAGTGGCTCGAGTCACTGTGTACTACGCCCTGTACACAGTGGTTCTAACACCTACACAATGGCTACGTAGGAATCGAACCTAAATATACTTTACAACAAAAAACATTTTTATTGAATAAAACGGTAATTAGAATAGGTAAGCCTAATTCCGGAATAATCGTTCCTGATTCATTCTTCATTTAAAATAGATACTTACCTAATAAATGTCGCATGATATATTCACTTTTTTTTAAAGAGTGCAAGAATTATTTTTAATAATAAAAGAACTTTTATTCTTATTCAAGTAAATTTTAGCCCAACTCTGTAAGGTGCACAGTGGTTCGCGAGCCACCGTGTACTTTTCTGAAACGAACGACTGTTGACCTTCGCGCCATTTTGTAGTTTAGATAGAACTAAAAACAAATAGAAACATCGACGGCCTTGAATTATCAGCCAATACTAAGTAGATTAGACACACTCTTCGATAAAAATATAAGTAATTAAAAATCTCGTTCGAGTTAAGAAAAAAGAGGAGTGAAACTTACCTGGAAAAAATGTAATTTTGATAGCATTCAACACAAAAACGCACCATAATACATTAGCATGGCGCCGAAGCAGCTCACTAACTAGTTCGTACATGATAGGATACGGAACGCTTCCGATTGATGTAGAGGACAGACATAAAGCTCTTTCCGTTTCTCGCACAGCACATTCGAGCCACTGTTCCCACCGAGCGACTGTACCCTCCCTGACCAGAACGCGTATCATGGTTGTCATTGTATCGCCTATCACGTCATGCATCACTTTCGCACTTACATACTTGTTAGAACGTGACAGCTAATTGACTACTTTCCTAAAAAAAATATTTAGTCTGTCAGTTAGATTATCAAAAAATATTGGACACGTATTTTTTATTTTTTCAATCAAACAAAAATTGGTGAAGATATAGCCCGTTAAAGTTCCGCGTGACGTCACATTTCAGTACAATTTTTAGTATTATGTGACGTCACGCGGAACTTTAACGGGCTATATCTTCACCAATTTTTGTTTGATTGACAAAATAAAAAATACGTGTCCAATATTTTTTGATAATCTAACTGACGGACTAAATATAATTATTATTTTTTTACCCAGGAAAGTAGCCAATTATGGTGACAGGCGATAAAAATCCGACCATAGAGTCTGACTTTTGAAATATTACCCAAATATTTGGCGGGAAATTCAAAAAATCATGGGCTGGTCACACCTAGTGTAGCAGGAATAATAGTTTTGATACTAGAAAATACTTTTGACTTCTGTGCACACGTAAGGTAGGTAGGTAGGTAGGTTTAGGTAAACATACAGAAGTCAACGAAGTAAACAAGCTTCACAGGGTGTTAGAAAGATCTTTAACCGACTGCAACAAGAGAAATACATTCAGAAATTAAATTCCCCAAAACATGCTCAGCAGCAACTAAAAACAATCTAATAACTATGTACTTGAGTTCCCTATTCACTTGTTTTAAGGGATGGTTTTAGTTGGTTTACCCACTGTATTGACATGTTTCGCGAAAATATTTTTATTTATATATTTACATAAAATTACTACTGACCAGTCAGTCCACAGATTTCTCCTAAATATTGGTTTTCAGTAAGTAACTTCTTACGTTCCAATGTTTTGATTGTATTGATATTTTCCAGAACATCTAGTTTATCCGTTTCTTTACACACTTGTCCTGTTTAATAAATTCACGTACTTAATCAAAGTTATAGGCAAATGTTAGAACTAGTACTTAAAGTATCAAAATATTAATAGAGCCCCAACCTACAAAATTGTTGACGACTTGTAAACATTGCAGTTTTTCGTTATACAACACGCTTCACGTCAACTTCGCACATCGTCGTAATTATTTACGAGCCTAAATAATAGTTTGCGGACCACTCGGTACAGTTATTTTTAATATTATTTAAAATAAACCCCTTATAAACCGTGAACAATTTGAAATAATGACACAAATTGACAACAGACTTTTAGTTTTTTTTTTTATCATAGACAATTGGTGATACAACAAGGAAATATCTGTCAACTATATTTGGCTAGTCAGACTCTAGTAGGCTAGCAGAATTCACGTGACGGCATAATAAGATTAGCTACATTCGTAATCCTGCAGTTTTAATCTGCAAATTGGGTGTAACTAACTCTTATCTCTTTATTTAAACTTGATTGTACAGAAGACAAACTTTGAATTTGAAAAATGCAATTGCGAAGCTAAGTAGTAGAGTTATACTTACTAGCGATCTGCCCCGGCTTCGCACGGGATATAAAATGGTTATTGTGGGTTATCCCTAAGAGATAGACATATACCACCACGGACTTTTTTGTGGACCTGTTACAATACTGTAGTACATTATTTTGATGTATCTCGTAGGGTTCAGCCAGCTTTTTCAATGTAAGCTCAAAAAATGTGTTTATTTACATCACATTAGAAACCTCTAAAATTATCAGTGTTTCTCTACTATATTATGCATGTATTATACATATAAACCTTCCTCTTGAATCGCTCTATCTATGTATTTAAAAAACCGCATTAAAATCCGTTGCGTAGTATTAAAGATCTAAGCATACATAGGGACAAACAGCGGAAAGTGACTTTGTTTTATAGTATTAAGTATGTAGTGATAGTGATACAATAAAAGGCGGATTTAATGCCGTGAGACATTCTCTACCCGTCAACCATTGGGCAAAGTAGAGAATACTGTAGGCGTGTAATCAATACAACCAGAGTTTCTAATAAAATATTAACACATGCGGATATGTATTAGGTACATACCTAATAGGTATATAAGTTTAGTATATAAAGTTATAAGGTTAGGTACCTATATAATGGAAGGTACCCACATGAAGATACATCCCAAACTAACATCAATAAATGAAATACACATAATCATAAACATTATAACTACATCCTCTTATAAGTAAAAGAAATATTGTGATTACTTCATAGTTTGCTTTTCCTTCAATGAAAAACAAACCTCAGAGCGAATATTTCATTTTACATTGAAGCAAAAAAAAGGAAGGTTGTATGTCAAAATACAGCACAATAAAATAAAGTTAAAAATGACTTCGTTAGGTATATTTGATGTTTTCAACCGACTTCAAGATTTCGAAGGAGGAGGTTATCAATTCGTCGGGATCTTTGTTTGAGCTATTTTTTTTTCATTTTTTTTATGTATGTTCACCGATTGTTCGAAGACGGCTGGACCGATTTGGAAAATTATTTCTTTGTTTGAAAGAGTATACTTCACAGTTGGTCCCATTGTAACCAGGTCAGGAGCTGATGATGGGATCCTGGAGAAATCGAGGGAACTCTTCAACTATTATAGG
Organism: Pammene aurita; assembly: GCA_947086415.1. Classification (NCBI taxonomy): domain Eukaryota; kingdom Metazoa; phylum Arthropoda; class Insecta; order Lepidoptera; family Tortricidae; genus Pammene; species Pammene aurita. The sequence continues at coordinate 32,046,261 of OX352298.1, forward strand.
CACACCTATAGTGATTTGGGTATTTTTTACAGCAGCTCGAGCATTTGCTTTGGAGGCTAAGTGAAGTCGGTTCTTTTTTGCTTAAAATTATAAGTAGATTATATCTAAATATATAAAATAAGAAACTGACTGACTGACTGACTGACATATCAACGCACAGCCCAAACCGCTGGTTCTAGAGATTCCAAATTTGGCACGTAGGTTCCTTATAAGGTCTAGGGATGCACTAAGAAAGGATTTTTCAAAATTCACCCCCTAAGGGGGTAAAATGGGGGTCCAAAGTTTGTATGGCGAATCAAGATTTGTAAGACTATTTTATTCGAAACTTCACAGGAGTATTCCTAATGATAAATGAGTAAACACGTGTTTCAGGTTTTTTGAAAATTCAACCCCTAAAAGGGGCAAATGTGGTCACAAAGTCTGAAAATCAACATGGGTATCGTATCCTTTTTGAGTACTTATACTACGCGGGCGAAGCCGCGGGAAAAGGCTAGTATACTTATACAAGATGTAACCAAAACGCTGGTAATCCGTTTAAGGGCATAATTGATATCGTATTCTAATTATAAAAGTAAAAAATATTTTTTTTCAGGCGAAAAAAAATTTGTGTTTGTATGGAGGATCGGCCGGCTGGGATGACGTGTCCTATACAAAAAAAACCTCCTACTGTTTCTTAGTCACAATACGTTACCCATTAGGCTCTTAAAGGGATCATCACTATTTTTTTTACCCCATGTATATTCAGAAATACACTATAAAATTTGTCTTATACATCAAGGTCATGGCGTAACTAGAACATCGTAAATATACCTAAGCAGGCAAGCGCACCAGAAAACTTTAGTTCGTTGCCAAATGGTTTGCACTAATGTAGGTTTACAATTTAATACGATGCACTGCACTTGTAGGTACTCCAAAAATACAGTCCAACGGTAGTAAGTAGGTTGCATTATTTTAACGAACATGCATCATGCAGATTTATTGCCCAATAAAGTAGCTACAGTGTAATTTATAATCATGAATGTGAATCTTAATTTAGTAATGCACCTCACCTAGGGGAGACTCGGTGCTGGATTCTAATTTTAAAATACATAAATAATACATTAAAAACACAATCTTTGTAAAACATAACTCCAACATACAACAAATATTCAACCAATATTGAAGTTGTATTGGAGTTGCATCGGAATAATTTTCAAGCTAATTCTGATATTTTCGATTCAGACTTTAGGTTTCAGTACCTCTAAGGTACCGGAGGTATGTAAGGCCCACCTTATTTAAATTTTACTTATTTTCATAAAATACGTAGAGAATATAATTATTTTTACTTGTTTTTTTTTTTTTTTTTTAAATTGGGTATTCCACTCATACATTAGTATGTTATTTAATCAAATACAAACATTGAAACATTGAAAAAATAATCAACCCAGTTTTGACTTGAACAAACATCGATACGCCTTACCGGGGCTCGATATCGCTTTACCAATTAAGCTATGGGGTCAGTTTTTTTTTTTTTTTTTCAATGTTTCAATGTTTGTATTTGATTACGTAGAGAATAAATAAACAAAATTGAATTCAGATTGTCTTTTTATTTGGTTACACAATGAGATCAACTTTTTGCACAATATTGTAATAATATTCTAGATAACATGGTCATTTTAAAATATCAATTTTGGGCTTTATTAAAATAAGCGCTGCTATTAAGGCCCAGTAAAATAATCAACATTAACAAACATTTGAGAGATTATAAACATGTCAAGCACTCGTTTCTTATTACTTATGACATTTAAGATCACAGCATCATAGAAAATACACCTTCTTTTTTAAAAAAATGGCCTTGGGCCTTATTAAACTAACGACTATGAAAAATATTAACATTTTGCTTTAAAATCAATTAAAATAAAAAACGATAACAAACTTAGACTGAGTTTTTGGACACAAATCTTAAACTAAAAATTAGTAAAATCTAACCCTAAAACAAAAATTTCTTAATTGTCTGGGCCTTATTGCTCCTTAGGTTTTCTAACTAGATATCAACTAAGTCGCGAAACAATTGTGTTTACGTAACAGTTTTAACAGAGAAAATCGACATTATTGATAGGAACTTAATAGTTTATAATCAGCTTACTGACAATTTTTTAATTAACTTTACTACTTTCTTCTTTCTTTCTTCTTTACTACTTTCTTTATGCTTGATGTGTCCTCCAAATTTAGTTTCATACGGGTATAAAGGCCACCACCCGGGCCTTAATGCCCTCAACAGCATATGGCCTTATTTGCTCTAGGACACTCCTAAAGTAAAACAACCATATTGCTCTTAAAAATAAGTAATTATGTTATCTTACCTTGTCAATAAGAGCGTAACGAGCTCCAGCACTATTATTAATAAGTAGAAAATACGTTTTCTCTGTGAAATTCTAATAAATCGACTTCAACTTTTTCGCAAAACAGTAATAGGCACACCCACGTGAAGCTTCTCCGACTATTCGGCGACTCCTGACAAAATGGCGGCGCACACGACGCGGCGTGCCGTTGCCAGCCCGCTGTATTCTTAAGGCCTTGACGTGTATAAAAGCATTTGACGAATTTGAACCTTGTATCAGTAGCTTTTTTGAAGTGGGCCTTACATACCGCTGGGCCTTATATACCTCAGGTACCTTACCACGAGTCATTGCAGAAAATTCTGAAACCTTTCTACAGTCGTTAACGAATCAACGAGCTTCGAATAGTTTTTCCTTCGGTATCGACAGCAAGAAATTCGAAATCTCTATGCTGACATACATCCGTCTCATGGGTAGAACGAGACGGATGTAGTCAGTACAGTTTGTTATCGATAGGTTTTATTAAAACGCTACCATAAGACACTAACTTGACATACGTCACCGAAAAATACCGTATCGACTGTAGAAAACTCTTTCACTATCAAATTATAAGGTGAGATGTCAAAACATGGTGAAAGTGAAAACCATTCGTATTTATTGTGTTATATTTTTATATTATTAGTTGACGAAATAATATCGACAAAGCCTTATATTAAGCATAATTTGTTAATAAGACTGCATAGTATGATGACTGGAACTGGAAAACGAAATGGTAAATTTCAAGCCGATATGAGAAATAGAAATATCCACATCAACACTTCAATAAGAATAATTTAAAAAAAGAAATCTAGGCCCAAGAACTGCTGAATATTTGTGAGATTTATGTATTAATAGTCAATTAATCTGATTTTAAATCGACACAAAAATACCAACTCTAACCTAAAATGTATGTAAGTAGTTGAAATTTGATATGATAGTTATAAACACTTTCATTTTCAATCATAATAATTACAATGAAACTGTGAAAAATAACAATTAATATTGAAACATCTTTTACAGGTTTTTGTGCATCATTCATTTATGATTGTTTGCTACACATGGCTGTAGCCGATAACTTATCACCGGCAAGGCTAAATATTTATCCCAGGAAGATGTATTATTTTATATTCAGAAGTAACAACTGCGTTACAAGCCGTAGTCTACGAATCTTTGCATCCAAGTTCTATAAAATATTGCTAACTTAAAAAACATCCAGATTTATACAGGGCACTTTGAAATAATAATGTACATAATTATATTAAAGATTTATTTATTGCGAAATATCATTTTAAAGTAACATTGTCACAAACTAGAAACTCATAAGTACTACTAACAATTACTCGTACATGTAACTTATAAATATAAATAAAACCATAATTATGCAAGAAGCGGCAAAGCCGCAATCCTGCGTTGTGTTATGTATGAAAACCGGCGGCTTGCTGGAGCATCTTTAGCTTCCCTTGTGCGTTTGTTAGGTCGTGAGGCTGCCCGTGTGCCCCTTGCTTCACACGGACCGATTGCCTCGACACCAACAATAGTTAGACGAACGACAACTATATTTAATAGTCTTGTAGTAATTTCGGATGTCGGGCGCCGCTCCGGCTTGTTTGCTGGTAAATAAAGGACTTCGCCAACGTGTCGGCGTCGACGGAGGTGGGATGTAACAGTAGCGCACTGCCTATACTTTAGACAATCAACAACATCCCCAAAGGGTATTTATCCTTTTGTGATTATACGATAGACCTAAAAAGTAAGAAATAAACCTATAATCCACTATGATCACAAAAAGTCGAACTGTCATGTTCACAAAATAACCAAATAAATTAAGAATCACCTAACACTTTACATATGGACGTAGTTCTAGGACGTTTTAAACTAGTAGTGTTATTTGTACATTTGAAATTTTATCAATTGGGTTTTCTTAGGTAATCCTATATCCTACGACGAAATAAGTATATGGATGGATGGATGAAGTACTGACAGTTTTCATCCCTTTTCCTAGCTTTGAATATAAATAAATAAATAAATATTATAGGACAATCTTACACAAATCGACCTAGGCCCACAGTAAACTCAATAAGGTTTGTGTTATGGGTACTAGACGACGATATATATAATAGATAAATATGGATAAATACTGAAATACATAGAAAACATCCATAACTCAGGAACATATATCTGTGATAGACACACAAATAAATGCCCTGACCAGGATTCGAACCCGGGACCTCCTGCTTCGTAGGCAGGGTCACTACCGACTGGGCTAGGAGGCCGTTATATGTATGACGAAATACGTAATTTCCCTGTTTAAAAAAAGCTGCAATCGGTGAACATTATGAAAAAATAGTAAAAATAAAGATCCTGACGAATTGAGAACCTCCTCCTTCGAAATCTTGAAGTCGGTTGATAACATTTTATGCGTTAAAGGTCACGCGCGTTTAAGGCTCCTTATTCCCTAAAAGGTCGAAAAACTCTATTAATGAAAAAAGCCGCATAAAATGCTATCTATAAGATAGTTTGAAGTATTAGTAATACAAAAAAATACGTTTGAACCATATTTATTATTATTAAGAACCCAAAAATACGATTCTTACAGAAAGTGTCCTGTGAAGTGTGATTTGTAGGTAATTTTTAAAAATTCATACTAAATTAAAACGTACCACTATAGTAATATTTTTTATCGTGACAGAAATATAGTTTAACTTTCCTATGGTAATCTTTTTAGGGCAAAATATTTATAGCCTTTTCGTGGAAAAAATTAAATGTAAACGTGTTTCCACAAAAAACTGGCATATAATCAGGAGGTATTTTTTCTATTATCCAAGATGAATCTTCGATATTTATTTCCATGGCCGTCTCAGACATGATATACTCAATTGAATTTTATTCAAGTTGAATAAGAATTGTTACCCTTTCTTGTGTAATTTGGAAATGAACGATACATCTAACTGGAAAATCCGGAAAGGCCTTCCAAGACGACCAATTTTTTTCATGTTTTACTCATTAAAATGTAATATTTGCTGCGATGGCCGTCTAGATAAAGAAATGAACTATTATATGCATTAATAGTTGATTAAAAAAAACTAAGTACTTTAGCCATAGCCTTCGAAGAAAATGAAGCATTTTAAGAAATTTGCGCGTTTTGGGAATAAGGCCTTTTAAATCAGGTAAAAAAAAGGCTTACTGTCATAGCTTGTATTTCCCGGCTCCGCTGGCATGAACCGTAAGCCAGAAACAAAGTGGTTAAGGACGAAGTATAATGATGACTCGCGTAGGTCAGCTGTTTTGATGCTCTTATTATCAGGAAAATCGTCAGCCGGCTGATTTGAGGTAGAAAAACCGTCTGCTGATACCCTAAATACCATATATTCATGTGACTAGTTTACGGTTTTTTCAGTGCTATACAGCCGGCTGATGATTTTTATTTTATTTGTAATAGCATATACGAGTAAATTATCACCTGTTTCAACTGGAACGCGATGGTCATTTTATTTTATATATATTTTATATGAGAAAATGGCTGCTGTTCCTCAACCCACTCAAGGAACGGCAGCTGACCATCACGAAGCTTGATTATTTACCGCCCTTAACCACTTAAAATTTACCGTTTGGGACACGATGACCAACGGAAATTATTCCTGGTTTACGGCCTAGCAAGCATATTAAACACCCACAAAAAGTATGGTAATTTTTCAGAGCTAGTACGGTGTCTATGTTTATTATTGTTCACTGCTCATATAATTGTCTACAGTTCTAAACTATTTCTAAACCTTCAGATAAAATGTACTTAGGAAGTAAAACCTTTTTGGCTTACCTATAATGTTTCGGTTGGTGTGAAGGATGTGACGTTTGTCACGTCACGTCACTTTGTAAAGTATTGAAATCTACACAAACGAAACAAGCAATCGAACTTTCGTGAGCGAATTGCATAAACGATAATTTAACTTATGGTATGGCAGTAATTTTTAGTTCTATAAGTGACCGCTAGAGGCTCTGCACAAATTCTCCATACAAATAATTTACGAATTCGTGAACGAATCTCGAATTGGGCTTATTTGCATGACTCGTGGTAGAGGTACAGCTGTATCGCGTAGTTAATGCATTGGAGTTGTATTGAAGTTGGATGGTCTCTAAACGTGTTTTAAAGTTAGAATACGGCTCCAGGGATGAAAGTAACAGTTTTCAGGTTTTGGTATTTTTTCTTATTTGCTAATAGTTGTGGAATATCGTACCATTATGTGTAATACATACATACATCTTTCTTGTACCGTTTGGCATCAAAAGAAAAGTTTTAAATCCAATCAAAAGGTTGTTTTTTATATAATACTTTTCGTCCTTTTAACTAGGCGATTTTATTCAATATAGTTTTCATTTAAAGTATTTATTAGGCCTCACTTTCACGAATACTTTCCCTAGGGCGGAAATGAATCACTTTCCTAACGCTATACGACATAAATACATACCTATACATAAACAATAACTCGTTTTCAGAACAATAATAAGAGCATGAGAAATAAAATAATTAATTAACGTCGACAACTACTAGATCTATTAAAACGAAATCGTTTTAAAACCTGTTAAATTTTACCAAGTTTTTTACTAATGGATTAGTTACAGTCGCCATCAAATATATCGGAGCGGGCAAGGTACTCAAAAATATCGTAACATGCACTTTATCGCTTTAATGCTGAGACCACACTTCGCCTATGCGGACAAATATTCGTGTTGCGTCTCTGTCTTATTGTATAGAATAGGAAAGAGACGCAACACGAATATTTGTCCGCATAGGCGAAGTGTGGTTCACCATCACAAAAGAGGCATTGTTCAGATATTTGTGAACTTGGCCGTTCCGCTATATTTGATGACGACTGTACATAACTTAAGATTCTAATTTTAAACCCACGACGGAAATTAACTTTTAGAAAAACCAGTGTGGAATTTAATGTGCACAAAATATGAATGACAGTTAAATTAGTTTCCCAATGTTTGTTACGGCTCTTATGCGTGATCAATGTTAGTTTATATGGTGTGTTACTGTGCCCATTGTACAGTCGACGTCAAAGATATGTTTACACTTTTGAGCCTTATTACAAAGGAGTAAGGTGCAAAAGTGTAAACATATCTTTACCGTCGACTGTACCATTACCACAGAATAACTAATAGTACTACCGTCCATTACTGCGGTGACCGATGCGGATAGAAAGAGATGCGAATACACAGTATGTACAGTTAGCAGCAGAAGTAGCTAAGGGGGTTATCAAAATGAGCTTGACACGACTTTATTGTCAAGAGAATAAGAGCGTGCGAAGGTCATTCTGAACACCTCACCGCTTAGCAACTTCTGCTATTGACCGTACTATATAGTGTAGGTGCATCTTAGAATTCATAGGTCCCAAATTTATTCATGGCTGCTTTTATTTTAGGTTTGATTAGTTAACTGAGGTGAGAATGAATATTTCTGTTAAAGTTAGTTAAAATTCATATTCATAAACGTCTCTCAGGTCTCAATTAGTTAATTTATGTTTAGTCCTTATCTGTCAATTTGACAGTTGTATTTGTTAGAAACAGTCAAACCATAAATAACCAATTGAGGTTTGAGAAAAGTTTGTGAATAAGGGGGGTTAGATCACACATTCTAAATTTTCATTACCTAGTTGTTTACTAAGTTCTGTTACCAGATTTCTGACTGATAAAATATAAAATATAGAAAACTATATTTAAAAAAATAAAAATTTAAAGTAATTATTTTATAGCCTAATTTCTAATGAACATAATATGGTAAGTATAATAATATACAAATCAGATGGGAAATTTATTGAAAATCCTTGTAAAGCACAAGATTGCTTGAAGACGCAATAACGCGGTAAATTTAAGAAAATTACACTTTACAAAAGTGCATCAAATAAATATTGCACCTTTGTTTAGAAGGTTCCATTGCTTGTTTGTAAGAAACCTGTTTATTAGAGGTAATTGTGTGACCATCATTTAATTTTCTTGCGATTTTATCCCACAGATATTCCCATTTGAAACATTGCCTATTTTTAAGTTTTCACAAAATACATAGATTTAGACGGCTATGGAACAAGCAGACTTGCAACGTATAGTTCTAGTATTTTATCAGATAGACCCACGTGAACTATACACGTACCAAATTGAAGCTAAAGAATATAGCTACCGAATTGTGCAAGCTGATGCGTCTTAAACGTGATTAAAAATAAATAGGATTTAAAATCAACATGAACCAGGAGTGTAATTTTGACGTATATTTTTCACGCCTTTTCCCGAGTGTTATAATTATGAAAAACTGCGACAATAATTTTCAATTCAATATATTGTAATCTATTGACTATTCAATAAGCTTTTAAATTATGTTCATGAATAATTAAAATGTGTGCTACCTATTCCTATTTATTTAGTGAAAACTCTTGTAACAGAACTTAGTAAGCGACTAGGTATATGTGACAGTCCAGAGAAAAGGTGCCACTTTGCCGATATGTAGTTATTAACTTATTATAGTACTGCCTAAAACTACACAATATAGGAACGCTATCTATCAGTCAAATAATGAATTATCTATGTAAATCGACAAAGTATGGTTAAAACAAAGAAACGTGTTACAATATTACAGGGCTCTATGTTTCACTTTTATTGAATTGAAATTTGAACATTGTCATAGTGACACAAAGTCTAAATTTAACTACCCTGAAAATGTAACATAACCCTGTATTATTGGGCTAGCGATATGTTAGATGAAGGTATAAGAAAAGGTATAGGTAATCCATACATATGTTCAGTAGTTATTGTTATTATAGAGTAAGTAGATTGCTGCTGATTTTAGCACAGGTGGCAGTAATGGTCCATTGCTTTCAATTTATAGCTAACGTAGCTGTACACAAGACGACAATAGATTCATTACTTTTATGTTATGACTGACAGATGCCATAAAATAGACTTATAAATAATGTACCATTAGGTATATAACGCCAAGGGTGTCCATCTCCACGAAGTGACAGCTACAGCATTGGAACGTATTGGATACGTTTTCGGGGTTGTCAAAATCCCTTTCGTTTATTTGCGGCATGACCACAGAGAAGATAAACTATTTAATTAGTTTATTTAGTAGGTAGTTTTGTACAAAAATAATAATTAGATTGGGCAAATAAGGTAATGAATCTGACATTTATCTAGTTTGGTATTAAAATTACTTATAGATTGAATAATAATGCTAATTGCGTACTTGTCAACCCTAGAACGTCGAAAGGTAAAAATCTATGAAGATGTCTTGTGTCACCATTCATCTGTCAAAGTTCTGTCAAACACTGACTTTGTAGGGAAGATGACCTTCTGTATTATGAAATACTTACTAGTATATTAGTCTGTGATGTGATAACGCACTCTATTACATACTTGTAGGTGCTTACCACAGATATGAAAATATGATATTAATAAAAACCCTTAGCCATCAACACAATGAATCCTCCTTTATATTAAAGGCGCAACGCGCATGTGACACCTGGAGTTGCAGACGTCCATAGGCTACGGTATCTGCTTAATATCAGGCGGGCTGTATGCTTGTTTGCCACCGTCGTGGTATAAAAAATGTGCTTTAGAGTTTTTTTGTCAAGAGATCCACTCAGTAAACTTATCCAAAGGCAGTCTAACTCTTAACGGCGTTATCACACTTGCGATTTGCGAGCGAGTTTTGTATGGGAGCGAATACGCCGCGAGTTCGCCGCGTACGAGCTTTGTATAGAAATCGCTTTTAAATCGCTCAAGTGTGATAAGGCCCTAAGCAGGGTTGGGCAAAATACTAGGTTCATTGTATTTGAAATACAAAATACAAACTACTCTGGCCACAGGTATTTGAAATACAAAATACAAACTACTTTGGCGACAGGTATTTGAAATACGAAATACAAAATACTGTTTTCAAAATGATGTATTTCAAATACAAAATACATTTAATGAAATACTTTTTAGGCGCGACATACATTTAGCGGAATTCAGCCCAAAACTCCCTACCTACTCATCACAGCTCCATCGTGTTTGGGCTCATTAGACTTACCTTGACGAGCACTTCCGCTTGAGATGAGGTTCAGGGATCATGATGGAGTCAGAAGTTGGTAACCAGAACTCCTTATCTACTTGTCACAACTTCATCGTGTTTGGACTCCCTATCTACTCATCACAGCTCCATAGTGTTTGGGCTCATTAAACTTACCTTGATGAGTGCACTCTTGAGATGAGTTCCAGAGTCTCATCAGGAGTTGGTCACCAAAACTCCTTATATACTTGTCACAGCTTCATCGTGTTTGGGCTCATTAGACTTACCTTGACGAGCACTTCTACTTGAGATGAGGTCCAGAGTCTCATGATGGAGTCAGGAGTCGGTCACCAACACTCCCTATCTACTCATCACAACTCCATCGTGTTTGGGCTCATTAGACTTTGCTTGACGAGCACATCCGTTTGAGATGAGGTCCAGGGTCTCATGATGGAGTCAGGAGTTGGCCACCAGAACTCCCTACCTACTCATAACAGCTCCATCGTGTTTGAGCTCATTAGACTTACCTTGACGAGCACTTCCGCTTGAGATGAGGTCCAGGGTCTCATGATGGAGTCAGGAGTTGGTCACCAGCACTCCCTATCTACTCATCACAACTCCATCGTGTTTGGGCTCATTAGACTTTGCTTGACGAGCACATCCGTTTGAGATGAGGTCCAGGATCTCACGATGGAGTCAGGAGTTGGCCACCAGAACTCCCAACCTACTCATAATAGCTCCATCGTGTTTGTGCTCATTAGACTTACCTTGACGAGCACTTCCGCTTGAGATGAGGTCCAGGGTCTCATGATGGAGTCAGGAGTTGGTTACCATAACTCCTTATCTACTTGTCACAACTTCATCGTGTTTGGGCTCATTAGATTTACCTAGACGAGCACTTCCGCTTGAGATGAGGTCCAGGGTCTGATGATGGAGTCAGGAGTCGGTCACCAGCACTCCCTATCTACTCATCATAACTTCATAGTGTTTGGGCTCATTAGACTTACCTTGATGATTTCTGCTTGAGATAAAATCCGGGGTCTTGTGATAGACTCAGGAGTTAAATTTTCGAAATCTACACCCCCTAATTAGCCGAAAATTACTACCATGGCGATTTTTCAGAAAAAGAGTATATCTTGTAGTTTAAAACAGACATAATTTACCACGAACGCTGCGGCTGTGGAATGATCTTCCTGCCGAGGTTGAGGTTCTTCAAACACGGAGTGTATATGTTCCTAAATGGAAGGCAACGCGCATGTGAATTTTCTGGGGTTGCAGGCGTCCATAGGCTACGGTAACTGGTTACCATCAGCCGGGCCGTATGCTTATTTGTCACCGACGTGGTATTAAAAAAAATTGAAATCTACACACTCGAAATAGTCGTAAAGGACTACCATGACAATGAATACATAAAAGTGTATTTCCACCATTTTTAATTTGAAAACAAACATAATTTTTGAAAACTACACCCCTAATTAGCTGAAAACGACTACCATGGTAATTTTTCAGAATAAAGTGTATTACCGCCATCTTGGGTTTTAAAACAAACATAATATTCGAAATCTACACCCCCTAATTAGCCGAACACGACTACCATTACGATTTTTCAGAAAAAAAAATATTCGCCATCTTTTTTTTTTAACACAGACATCATTTTTGAAATCTTCACACCCGAAATAGTCGAAAATGACTACCATGACAATTTATACAAAAAAGTGTATTTCCATCTTGGATTTTAAACGAAATATAATTTTCGAAATCTACACCCCCTAATTAGCCGAAAAGGACTACCATGACGATTTTTCAGAATAAAGTATATAACCGCTACCTTGGATTTTAAAACAGACATCATTTTCGAAATCTACACACACTAAATAGTCGAAAATGGCTACCATGACCATTTATACGAAAAAGTGTATTTCCGCCATTTTGGAATTTAAAACTAACCTCCTTCCTCCTAGCGTTTGTCCCAGATGTTTACTCTATTGAGCCTGGGGTCCCCTCGGCAACCTAATCCCAGGAATTGGCATAGGCACTAGTTTTTAAAACAAAATTTGTTCATATTTTTGCGCGTTTATCGTCATTGTAGAGGGAATTTTATAAAAACTAAAGTCCTAAAAGTATTGTTGGATAAGCCTCTCGTAGATAACCGAATGTAACCAGCCAATGAAAACAGTCTGTCGACTGGCACAGAAGGTCACAGGCTAGAATAAAATTTTATGAATACATTCCTAATGTTTGGGTTGCGTTCAAGGACACTTTTAGTTCTTTCCCGTTGTCACTTAAAAATTTATAATTCCATCCTAGCTGTCGCGGGCCTGACATGCGTAGAGTCAGCAAAGACGATGAAGTCATTGTCACCATTCTTGCTCAAACTAGTACTACTCGTACTTCTACTTCTGGGATCTTGGTATTATTATTACCATGACAGGTCTATGGCTAGTATGTCTATGCGCGTAACGCGTAACGAACTAAACTGTTGACATAATACTTAAAGTTTCGCGTTGACCCTTATACTCAGTGTTGCCACAGGCCTAATGGCCAACTATAGTTAAAAATCGGTCCATATTATGATTATGGAATTAAGATAATGTATTTTATGTTAATGTATTTTAAAGCTTATAGTATTTGAAATACAAAATACTAAATACATGTACGTGTAGTATTTAAAATACAAAATACAAATACTTTTCGAAGACAGTATTTGAAATACAAATACAAAATACGTATTTGTATTTCAAATACATGTATTTGAAATACTGCCCAACCCTGGCCCTAAGGCTGCATTTCCACCAGAGATGAGCAAGGATGCGTTCCGAGGAATGTGTTTGTCAAAAACTAATCCTAGAACTAGCTGCGCTGTGCGAGGTAAATGAAGTGATTTTATTGGTTCTTAACAGACACAATCACAACGCATCCTCGCTCATGTCTGATGGAAGCGTTTTGCTTCAAAATTCTTTATGCGAACTACCAAGGAATGGAACGGCCTGCCCGAGTCTGTCTGTGTTTCCACTTGAGTACACTTTGGGTCTCTTCAAAGCGAGAGTAAATAGGTATCTCATAGGTAAGCGTGCTCCACTGTAGACCGCGTCATTATTATTATTCTCCATAATATTCCGCCTATTCTCCATAAAAAAAACGCAGGCTAAACGCGTATTTTGTTTACTTTCTTTCGCTACAGCTACTGTTACAGAACGGACCACAATGACCATTGCGTTGTCTTCATTGGTATGCAGAGCGCATTCCTCTCATTCACCAAACATACTCGTATTCCAATTTTAAACGGTGACTAGCTTAATTTGGCCCCGAGGTATTAACTGACGTGTTCTCGTCGTCTCGTTTTAATCTCGAATTGTTTTATTTACTCACTTAAATTACATGCAACTTCAAAAAAATTGGCACCTAAATAGGTAACTATAAGAAAACTAGGGAGTATGCCCTACCCTACAGCCTACACCAAAATAAACAAATCACATTGGGGAAAATTACACTGCCGGAGACGATGCGCTCGATAAGTGTAGTGTTGTGTTGTGATGAGCCTGCGCCGGCGCCGCGGTCAGCGGCCTACATTGACACTGTTGTAAATAGTGCACGGAGGAGGGAGAATAATGGTCACTGTCAGTGCCAGTGCCGCATTTACAAAGTTGAGGGTTAGAGCCGTTTCACTGTGTGTTTCAGAATCGGCGAAATGATAATTTTATCGGTAACGGAGGAGTCTGCACGTAACGTAATTGGTATTGTTAAGACTTTAACACTCCAGTATCTAAGTGCAAAATTAAAATTCTCTCAACTTCAAGTCAGGGGTGCTAGTCGTCTTACTTGTCCACAATACAACACATCTGTATTCCGTGGCAGTTTCAGGTATTTCGCCACAAAGTGCCGGAACAATATTCCGCCACCTATATCGAAAAAAGGAAAATGTAAAAAAACCTATGTAGACGATGTAGGTGAGGCGTATATATTTAGACGGTCAAGTAGTATATGAGATTCAGTCCCCTTTTTATTTAAATAATGAGTAATAATAACCGCTTGAATATAATAGTTTAATATTTATCTTTTTTTTTATCATACCGACTCAGTACTTAATCATTGACTTTATGCGGATATCGTGTCGGAGATTATTGTAAAATAGCACGATATGTTTATTGGTGCATTTATTTTCACATGGCCAATTCGTTGGTAGTCTTCTAATAAAATTTCATTGTCAGATAATTTAACACGTAAACATAATTCTCCAAATGCCGTATTCGATTTCAACACGTCGTCCAGGGCTAAAAAGTCGTTAAACACTCTTGCAATCGCAACACGTTGCGGAAATGTAAATATTAGTAACTTTTGGTCAACTTAACACCTAGGTACCTAGGTAGTTTTTATTACAAACGTAGTGACCTATTACCCTCATTATATGTGGTATGTATCGTAGATATGTCTTGATAAAACACACTTTATTTTGGTTTTTTCTCGGATCCTGTGGTATCATAAGTCTACTCTTACCTAACATTATATATTATTTATATTTTTTTCGTTTAAATTGAAACCAAAAATACAACGTAGGTAAGTATTGCAAAGGATATTTTTAAACTGCACCCTTAGTTAGGTAACAATTTTTAAATCGACTGAAGCATGACTTTCTTTCGGGCTTTAGTCAATGTATTAAAATATATTAGATCAAATACTTATTTGTAAAAAGAGTAAAAAAAAAAAGAAAGAGAAAAGAGAAGTTTGTTGAGAACCATAGATAATGGAAGAGGGAAGATGCTTGGACACCTGCTACGACACGACGAGTTTATAAGAAACATCATAGAAGGTAGAGTTGAAGCAGAAAGGAAGGCAGGAAAGCCAAGGAGAACATACATGGATCAAGTAAAGGAAAAAATAAACGTCGTGTCGGATCAGGCTGTAAAAGAGAAGGCAAATGACAGAAATGCATCGAAATTGCTCCATCGACAAGAGCCTATCTCTTAAATATATGATGATGATGACTTATTTGTAAAAAGTTAAACCAATCCCCAAATACTATTTTCACTTGTGCAACTGGATACTGTAACACTTTAATAATTCGTGCCAACCCACCAACGCTTAAACACTTTTCTGACCTAGAATGAATACTTGAAACATCGGGATTGTCAAGTTTTTCCTTACTTTGTTCAATTGGATCACAACACCATATTAATTTATTACTTGTCAAGAAACAATCACTAATCGATTGAAGCCAATGCAACGGCAACGCTGACATAGTATTTATAATAGTGCAATAATAGTGTAAGAGGGCGAGTTTCAAAAATATCTGGACATGCCCTTGTTTTCTTCTAAACTCGCGCCAAGCTCATCACCTCGCTTGCTTAGCTACTATACTTCGTTTTTTTACAGATTAGGAAAATCGTGCGATTGTCGCAGTGCGATTTTGGGAAAACGATTTAAAATTCGTCATTTTGCCTTTTGGCTTAAGGATGATTCACGCTGTACCGTACCGCGTCCTGAAAAAAAATAAAGAATAAATCGACCGTTATTTTTTCTACTCTGAAAAAAAGGCATAGATAGGCGCAACACATTGTACTTAGCTCGGACTTCAACTATCACAGACAAAAATTAGCCGAAAGTTGTGTTTGAATTTTTGTTTGAAGCCCGTATGAAGGGTACACGGAAAGAACATGTCTAAGTCACTTCGACAACATTTTGAGTTATAGCGCTTTTAAAATTTGGAACGATTCAATTAACCATACTATTTTCGTAACTAGATGGTTTTTATGAGTTAAGTGGATATACGTTAAGACTTACAGCTGTAAAATAATTTGTTACTAATAGTTCATTGCAAGCTCTACATATAAAAATCTCATTTTACAAAAAAAGTCACTAGACATGTTCTTTCCGTGTACCCTTCATACACAAAAATTTGCCTAATAGTGGATTTTTCCGCCTTCCGGCAGATTTTGTCTATGATAGCTGAATCCGCTCAAGTGTGTGTTGTGCCTTATATACAGGGTGCAACAAAAATACTGGTGATCCGTTTAAGGGCTTAATTGATGTCGTATTGCGATTAAGAAAAAAAGAGAAACATTTTTTGGACACGAAAAAAATTTTTTTTGTATGGCACACGTTTTTTTTCACTCAATTTTTTTTTGATCGCTTGAGACATGTTTCATGATCGCTGGCCTACACTAGCATCAAGGATGATTAAGACATGAATTGATAATGCCTATACAAAATCGCGTTCCCTTATTTCAGGCTAAAGCATTAGCGTCATCTATCGGTCACCAAAAACACTAAATTCCTACTTAACCTTTCTGTTACGCCCATTGGTTGACTGGTAGAGAATGCCTTATGGCATTAAGTCCGCCATTTGTACCATCTTATTTTGTACAATTAAGATTAAATAAATAGAATAGAATAGAATAGAAGAAACTTTATTCAGAAACACTTGACTACTATTTAAACATAGTTTTGAGTATATTATTATTTTAACAAAAATAAATTCTAGTTTCTAATATTTTGTTCGGCGATTAACGCTGACAGAATAACTCGACTCCAGACTCAACAGATGGCGCTGTGGCACTCAGCACCGAAAACAGACGTATAGCCTGAAGGTTCGAGGAACGCGATTTTGTATAGGCATTGTCTATCCATGTCTTAATCATCCTTGACTAGCATCCAGATGCCTCTCCTATTGTGAGGGTGAATGTGATGACAGAGTAAATTTATGACTATAGTTCAAAATCTCTAAGAATGAACTTTTGACACTTCAGTATTGACGTAATTAGTGATGGGGCTAAGACGTATCGTTTGTCAAATTTAGCGATTACTTATGAATTGTTCGAATCGATTTTACTTCAACCGATTTTTTTCTTGTTATATGCCTATATATTTAGTATCACAAATCTTCTCAAATAATAAGAATAAGAGAATACGAATAATCTTTATTGACTTAAACCTAATACAAGTATAAGTAATATTTGCACAGTAGGTACGCTAATACGCTAATAGCTTAAGAGAGACTTATGTATTAGGTTTGAAACAGTTTCACCGGAACTGATCAGCCTCTGTCTCCCGAACTAGGCGGATGCCTGTGACTCGGAAGTCGGTGATTCCACCGAGAATATGAGTTGAGATGAGTTGTATGCAGTTGTGCCTTTAATACAAAAATAAATTAAAAAAGAAAACATAACTGTAACAAAGCAAAAAATAAAATGATTTAGGAAAAGATCATTTGATAATTGTAATCTACTAATTATGTATGGCATTATAATATTTCCATAATTAATACAGTATGATAAGAAAGTCTTATGATGCCCCATAATTATGCTCAGTTATGAATTACGGTCTTTGGTAATGTGTAAAGCCTGATCAGGGTTCTGTTATTCTCATATACAGGGTGGAAAAAAATCATGGGCCCTGGAGGGGAACTACCTTAAAAAGTTGATATAGCTCAATTCACTGAAAGGAAAAATTCTTTAATTTTTTTAAGGGACTTAACTGCGTTTTTAATTTTGGGAGAAAGTACAGTTCAATAAAAAACTATTATTTTTAAATTTTTGCCAGAAACAATTTTTATGACAATTGATGCCAATCGATCCTATTTCCAACAAGAATAAAAAAATCTTAATACTAACCAAGTTTAGGACTCAAGAGAAGCCATAAATAATAATAAAAAGACTTTTCGTACAATTAGTATGGAAAAAAGTGAAAATTAAGAAAAAAACAGTTTTAATTTTTAGGAAAAATAAAAGAATGTTTCCTTTCAGCGAATTGAGCTATCTCAACGTTTTAAGGTAGTTCCCCTCCAGGGCCCATTATTTTTTTCCACCATGTATATGGCAACAGTTTAAGTTTTGAGCGTTTTTGTCATTTATTATTAATTATTCAACACTGAAGTATTACTCAAAAAACCGATACAATTACATGAATGACCTTTTTTCACATCGTACTTCATTTTATTTTCGTTTTGTTTTGGTTTTTATTATTATTGTATTGGCTATTGATTACATAATCGATTTTATCGACTTACGGAAATGTTATATGAATCGGAACAGCAGACATGGTCACAACACTAAATTTAAAAAAAAGGAGGCGTAGATCGTAACTGTTTGCATGCTAAATTGTTATCGTAAAATATTCAATAACTAAGATATGAAGAAATGTAACATTCGTTAAGTAATGTTTATTAAAAGTGAAATATTGTGTTTACGTACATGACAAGCTGTAAAATCGTTATGGGATTTTGTTTATAATTTCAAAGTATCTTGCGCGTTTACGTTCTACGGGCGTTGCGATGTGTCAAAAGTTCATTCTTACAGATTTTGAACTATAGAATATAGGATACTTTGTAAATATTTACCAGTAGCAAGTGTAAATAAATAATAATAGGGATAATCACGACTGGATACTTCTAACCGGTAAATCTATCACGGTCATTTGGTCGTCTGGATGACCCTGATTTGATGCGATTAGACATAGTAACTGGTCTAACTGAAACAGTCATGAGATCTCCCTTCAAGAAAACAATGTACAGTTACCGGCAATAGTATCTTCCTACATGAAGGCCGCAAAAATATGTGACACGCTCGTATGGCCCTACAAATAAGAGCATGTCACATATTTGCAGCCTTCGTGTAGGAAGAGACTATTGCCGGTAACTGTACCACATTTTAACTCTATTGTATTATGTAGGGTAGGTATTAATATTAACTGTCAGTGTTTAAGGTCCAAAACACAATTTCTAACAATATCAGATCAGAAGAGAAAGAGGAAAAGTTCCGAGTTAGACTGAAATATTGACCGACTGAATACTTATCAGTCAATAATGATTTAGGTGTGCAGTTGTAAGCTATGTTGTTAACAAGGATGATTAAGAGATGGATGGACAATGCCTATGCAAAATCGCGTTCCTCGAACCTTCAGGCTTCTGTTTTCGGTACTGAGTGCCACAGCGCCATCTGTTAAGTCTGGAGTCGAGTTATTCTGTCAGCGTTAATCGTCGAACAAAATATTAGAAACTAGAATTTATTTATTTAATCTTAATTGCACAAAATAAGATGGTACAAATGGCGGACTTAATGCCATAAGGCATTCTCTACCAGTCAACCAACTTAACTTAAAGGTTAACAGAAAGGTTAAGTAGGAATTTAGTGTTTTTGGTGACCGATAGATGACGCTAGTGCTTTAGCCTGAAATAAGGGAATGCGATTTTGTATAGGCATTGTCTGGAGTCTGTCCGAAAAGAAAAGTGTCGTAGAATGTATGAGCTTCCATATAAACTATTAGGACACTTTTCTTTCCGGACAAACTCTAGATGAGATAATGGTTCTGGTTCCTTTAAATTTAAGTAGGTATGCTATGCATAAGTTAATTAATATTGTAATTTCCCATGGTAAAATACTTGGTTATGTATTAATGATCTGCATCATAAATACAGCATCAATTAAGTTAGGTTAATACACGGTGTAACATGAGGAAACCGAATAATTAATATGATGAATGTCCTAAGTAGATTAAGATTTAATATAGATGCAGTGAATGAACGCGTTCAAAATTCATAGAAGTACCTAATCATTATTATTATTAGTATACACGTTTGATCTATACAACTCTCGTGAGACTAACATATTAAAAATATTTAAAAAGGGTAACCAAACCTTCATTTTACTGCATCTGTATTAACATTAACATTAAATTTACATATTATAAGAAACAGTATTTTATGTGTGACCGTTTCTGGACCTTATTACACTGGGATAGGGTCTATCAATGGTCAGTCGGGTGTTACTGTTTTGTTGGTGGTGGTGGAAATATAATGTAGTATATATATAGCTTACTATAGAATTTGTAAACTGGAGCCTCGTCTGCCAACAAACCACACTGTGGTTTGGCAGAAGAACTGTTGTAGAAAAATCGTAAGCCGTTTCGTGAATAAACATTAAAAAAAATAAAAAAAATAACAGCGTATTCCTGATCATAATTGGAGACTAAAATGTCGTATAAACTTTTCTCTGATTCGCCTAGTTTCAGAGTTACTACCAATTAAATAAAAAAACATATTTTATTATGACTCAGTGCAAAACGCTTTTTTGATGGCGATTTCACCCTTTATGGGATCTAGTCTAGACATTCTTATTGACAGATATCAAAGTGCCAAGGAATACTTTATGTAAACAATTTTTTACGAAAAAAATGTACAAATTTATTTTAATCGACAGTTTTACCAATAACATTTATGTTTTTATGTTCACAAGCATTTAAAAAATCGAAAAAGGCAAAAAAAAATGTTTTGTTTGGCGAAATTGACCTAAATTCATATAACATTTATGACTCCTTATGACCTCAGGAATTCGTGGTTAAAATCTCTCGCAATGCTCACGAGCACCGTGTATACCATATACGTCACGTCACGTCACGTCTGAAAATATGGATACATTTAATGTGACAATAACATGTATCCAAGACTTTACGCCTTGGTAATAGAGTAGTGGCTACATATTTTTGTCATAGTAAATCTATCCATATTTTCAGACGTGAGTGTACGTGTACATAATGAATGTGCCTAGTTATTTAAATATAAATTTATATTATTGACGTCAGCAATACATATGTTTAGTAATACACATGTCATACAATATATCCTTAACTATTTCCTTTTAGGATATCCAAAGACTTAAAATGCGTTTGATTAACTTTGGTCTTTCCAGTGTGTAACGAAACGTTATTGCATAGGAATTTCTAATATATTTTTCTAAGTGCGTAATGTTTCCTCTTTTAGTGTGGGAATTCTACCGGGTCGTTGTATGGAGACCTCGCATTAATTCCTCAGTCGATGATTCTTTTGCTGGGATGTAGTATAGGTATAGTATAACAAACACAAAACACTATTTTTCCAAAAAAGTATGTCAGTTTTGGTATTTTTACAAAAATGTACAAAAAGCTTAATAGTTTGTACTGGAATTTTCCTCAGGGTATAGTTTTTTCACTAAACAAATTATTTTGATTACTCACAGATACTGTCAAAAGTAAAAAAAAATAATTCAAATAAAACTGTCACTTTTATTCAAAAATAATTGGTAACACTCGTCATTTTGTTTGGAAAATTTCTCAGTCAGGTTTGTAACAGTGGGTGTTATGTTAATCTTATTTTAGCATAATATTTACGAATATCCAAAAAAAAAATCTAAAAAAAATAAGGTTATTACATTATATTTCATAAACTTTATGAAATATTCCTCAGCCTGGTTTCGTTTTTTATTCACGTTAGGTAGTCAATTCAACAGCCAAAACCAAAATTTCCAAAAAATTATCCACATACAATACGTCAAATCTCGAAATGAAAAATTTGTCTAGCCTTTTAAATCGAGTGAGCAGGCAGTAATATGTCGTCGTGCTTCAGCTATTGAGTCCAGTTTAGCATGCGCGGTTACGACTCAGCTATGCTTGCGTCATAGTGAAAAAAGTGTAGTAAGTTACTTCAATTATATAATTGTCTAATTTCATATTTGTACTTAACTCGTATCATTACAATTTTAATAAATATTTTGATGGCGTATTATTAATTAAACAATTTAGTATTTAATTGAAGCATCAGAGTATCATTGTCTCACTAAATAGAACATCATCACCACTACTCGCCAACAGATGACGCTTGTAGTGTCATAATGCACACAATGCAGCCGCTTGCACCGATACAACTACGCTTCGACACTAGTCATGCCGCCTACCAACAGATGGCGCATTGATCGAGTTATATAGATACCGCTAACGTTTGTTCAACGCAGAAACATGACCCTCGGCGCATTGCCGAGGACTTTTTGAGAAACGCAGTAGGGTCTCTAGGTACGCACGCTATATATATGCCTCAACCAAGTTTGAGCATTTTAGTGTTGTGATGTGACACTAAGCCACTAGGCCAGTAATTTGTCCTAAAGGTGTGCCCTTAGGACAAATTACTGGCCTGGTACACATCTACCTAGCTGGGTAGTACTCGGCAAGTAATCACTAGAGAGAAGAGAGCACATGTAAATCTCTAAAGCAATAAATTGTATCCCATCAAAAATGTACAATAATGCCAGCCTCGCAACGCAGTTCTCCTACTTCAAAAAGTAATGAAACATAATGTAAAACCAAGCCGGTGTGCCGGAGTTTACTAACAACATGTCATTTGAATATTAGATGTTTATATTTTTATAATAAAAAGAATGACCTCGCCATCGCATGGCTAAACATACGTATAGCACAAGCCGGCCTATTAATGTGTACATATTATATTATACCTATAATGTAATATTATTAGATGATTTATTTGTGCTGTGCGATGGCCAAGTAATTCTATTAATTATAAAAATATAGACATGTAACATTCAAAGGATTACAATAACACGTTGTTACTAAACTCCGGCACACCGGCTTGGTTTTACATTAGATCTTAATACTTTTTGAAGAAGGAGAACTGCATTGCGAGACTGGCATTTTTGTACATGTAATGTTTTTGATCGGATCTCATTTATTTTTGTGAGTATCTAACCAATACTATCTAATTATGTAGTGTAAAAAAAAAGCTAAAATTTTAGCAACAAAAAAATATAATAACTTTGATTTTGCATATATTTACATGGGATTACAATGTTAACTGTGGGGTATGTAAAACTAGAGAACCCGACTGATATTGCGGTATGTTTTAATTTTCAGTGGCTTTATAGCCAAAGAGTTAACCCTAGAAGTTAGAAGTGTTCAAAATTTGGAGCTTGTGGGGCTGCTAGAAGTATTTTAGATATACGATGATCGTAATCAATGAGTCAGTGACAAAATTAAGGAATTTTGACTTGCAATAGTTCTTAAAGTATATAGTGAAATTCAATGATATTGGGAATATATCTTTCTTGTGTTATGGCCTCTTGGTCACAGAATTTCAGCCTTCTAACTTTATCGATAACGGAATTAGAGGGGGGTCGAAAATGGCCTAAATGGCATCGGGAAAAAGATGGTTCGGCCGTGCTTTTGTTTTAAAATATAAATATTAAATTAATATTATAGGACAATCTTACACAAATCAACCTAGTCCCACAGTAAGCTCAATAAGGCTTGTGTTGTGGGTACTAGGCGATGATATATATAATAGATATATACATATAAATACTTAAATACGTAGAACATGTTTTGCTCGACAACAGTATTTTTTTTTCTCTGTGTGTAATATTGAATTGTTTCTTTTGTTATAAGTCGAAATACGAGTAGATGTCATATGCTTTAGCAAAAGGGACCAAGTCCTCCAGTATCCGAGACCAGCAGGCAGCATCTTTTTTTTTGGCATCTACCTATGGTTGATATAACAGGGCCCGTAATTTTCATGCCGATGACATCAATTTGACGTCACGCTCCATATAGGATGATCCCAAATAGTTTTATTGTAAATTATTAATCATTAGTCGTCAATCATTTTAATCATGTACAAACTTCGAAAGTACTCTATTTACACATGGAATAAATAATACCTACATGATACGTGAAACGTAACGTAAATAAAACTATTTGATTTGTTTTTATACATACATTTTATTAAGTGGTATTGTTAACAACACATGACAATTCATTCGAAAACAGAATTCCTCTCTAACGTAAAGCACGCCATCCTTCTTGCATTAATTCCCATGCAAAGAAAATCTAAGTCATCTTCGCTTTCATACGTAATGTAATATTCATAAAAATATTTTTTTTTGTAGTCGTTTTTTGTTTGTTGTGTCACACATTTGGTTAATTATTCCAAATTCTCTGCTAAAAGGAAAATGTATAATTGATGGACACATTTTTTATGATTTTAACAACTAATACAATTAGGAAATCAGTATTTTTATTTCTCAGTGGCACTTGTAACATTTTTGACAGAACGTTTTTTTAATGAGAACGAATAAAAAAGGTTACATTTAAAAAGGTTTTATTACATATTGATTTATAAACAGTCAAGGAAATTGATTTGTGTAACATTACATACTTTGTCATAGTGACAATCAACATCTAGACGCTAGAGATTTCATATTATTGTCACTGTGACAAGGTTCTAAATGGTATGCAAATCAAAGTCCTGGGCCGTACCTACACGAATAACTAGATACTTAATGATATTATTTACAAACGAGGTTTTGTACAGTAATATATACAGCCTTGGCCAGAAGTGTTGAGCACCCTTGCGATTTTCATACAAAACTCGAAAATTTAGACCAGCGTTTCTATCTTTTTTGAAGTTATTTTATCAATTAATTTAAACTGAACAGGCATGTTTTTTTGAAATGAGTAGTAACTGCATTGAATATTTGCAATTTTTCGTACCGACCTAAATTCCCATTTTTGTGAGCTCCACTTTTCATATTTGATAGGTACCTTGAAAGTGTTATTAAGTGAAGTTTTCTAGATATATCAATAAAATATAACATTTTACGTCATCGTACATTGTTATGATAGGGAATTAATACTTAACATCAAAATTGTAAGCAAAAAAGAGCTATGCTCAACACTCCTGGCCAAGGCTGTACAAGTTAGTTTTGTACATAATTATTTACAAATTAATTTGAAACATATTTACATTTCTCCTTTTTTGTCCCTTATATTTAGATTCGAAATTTTTAATTAGAATTTGCTCAAGGTTTTTAAGGGTCATAACTGCATCGCCGGTTTGTAAAAATCCATTTTAATATTGAAAAGGACCTTTCAACTTCTACAGATGTAATACTTAAAATAAGGACATAAATCTATTTTTCCATTGCTTCCATCAAGACGAACTTCCTTATTGTCGTTTAAGTCAGCCATTATTAAACAAAAACAAGAAATTACCAACCATGCAAATAATTTTCATTTTAGCAAAGAAGTTGGAATAATTAACCAAATGTGTGACACAACAAACAAAAATACGATTACAAAAAAAAATATTTTTATGAATATTGCATTACGTATGAAAGCGAAGATGACTTAGATTTTCTTTGCATGGGAATTAATGCAAGAAGGATGGCGTGCTTTACGTTAGAGAGGAATTCTGTTTTAAAATGAATTGTAATGTGTTGTTAACAATACCACTTAATAAAATGTATGTATAAAAACAAATCAAATAGTTTTATTTACGTTACGTTTCACGTATCATGTAGGTATTATTTATAGAGTACTTTCGAAGTCATTTGTACATGATTAAAATGATTGACGACTAATGATTAATAATTTACAATAAAACTATTTGGGATCATCCTATATGGAGCGTGACGTCAAATTGATGTCATCGGCATGAAAATTACGGGCCCTGGATATAACTATAAATATTATAAGACATTCAATGACATAACATGCAATAGAATCAACATTATTGTACGCCAAACACTGGCCATTGTCATGTGTTGTTTCGTAGGTACAATAAATTATTTGTATCTGTATGGATCGAAGCGAATACTTACTCCGAAGATCGGATAACCACTTATCCACATAGTCTCCGCTGGCAATCTACTGGCAGTAGGATGTCGGGACGCCCCCCCAAACCCGCAATACAAAGAGGCGATAAGTTGAGACAGATGTAGCCTAAGCCGGTCTCGGCTAGACGTTGCCGTTTAAGATCATGGCAAGTGCAAAACTTTTATGCGAGCCCTATGTCCCTAATGAGGGACAACAGGAACAAATTTTCGTCACCACAGTTACATTAGTGACCGATCTAATAAATCTTTTTGAAAATTTTTTTTTTAACTAACTATGCCAGTTCGTTGACTTAATCGTACCTAAGCCTATGCTACAGTTAACGTACATAAATAAAAAATCAGCCAAGTGCGAGTCGGACTCGCGCATGGAGGGTTCCGTACCATTATCTATAAAAACGGCAAATAAATCATGTCTGTTGTATGGGAGCCCCCTTAAATATTTTTTTTTTTCTAGTATTTGTCTATGAAAATTTCAACTGTCTAACTATCACGATACATGAGATATAGCCTGGTGACAGACGAACAGACGGACAGCGGAGTCTTAGTAATAGGGAATTAACTTTTACTTTTTGGGTACGGAACCCTTAAAATCACGGTGTATAATATTTCTGCAAATGTTTAAGAAAAAAAAAATTAGTTACTCGTCTCATTTAATAAAAACATCAATCCAGCTCAATAAAAATAGGCTACCAGCGTGACACTAAGAAAAAGTGACCAAGATCTCTAGTGATTAGGACCTCTTTCTCGAAGTTGGATCTACCTAACTGGACAGTATGTCCTAAGTATATATAATCGTCCACAACTTCGAGTGTAAAGTCTCCGATTGTAACGGGAGTTGGTGCTACATGGGCATTTGACATGATCTTCGTCTTATCCATGTTCATCTTTAGACCAACTCGCTCAGAGGCTTTACTGAGGTCATCGAGCATTGTACTCAAATCCTCCATGGTCTCAGCCAAGACTACTATATCGTCAGCAAACCGAAGGTGAGTGATGTACTCGCCGTTTATGTTGATGCCTAGCCTTCTCCAGTCCAGAGTCTTGAAAACATCCTCTAATGCAGCGGTAAACAGTTCCTACTTACGTAAGCAAAACTACACTA
The DNA here is from genome assembly GCA_947086415.1 of Pammene aurita. NCBI lineage: Eukaryota > Metazoa > Arthropoda > Insecta > Lepidoptera > Tortricidae > Pammene > Pammene aurita. Next base: position 32,073,189 of record OX352298.1, read on the forward strand.
GCTTTGGACATTAGTTAGGAGCTTTTGCGGTACCTATTAAATTAGCTGTTTCAACTTAAAGAAAATCACAATTTCCAAAAATTTACAAAATAGTTTTATTTGTTCCATATGACTAGACCCCGTTTTCAGTGGTAAAATTTTAATGAAAATGCTAGGGTATATATTTTTATGTAAGCTATATACTTATTTTATTTATATATTAAGGCAAAGGACTTTAACGAGGTTTAATTTGGTATATAAACTCCATAATAGTTACTTAATTGTATTTTTTTCGGCAATTATGATTGATATCATATTAATCACTTAATTGTTTATTCAGTAAAAGTATGGATTTCCCGAATGATCTTGCTAAATTTTCTCAGTTTCTCTGAGACTGACGCGGAAATGGTTACTAAATTTACTATAACTGTGCAATAGATACCATTTTTTTCAAATAGGTAAGCCTGGTAAGCGTACCTATATTATAGTTTTCTAATAAATAAATAAATTTGTTTTTTTTTTCAGTAACATGATACAATTGTGCAAATGAGTAAGAAGACTAAGATTCGTGTTAAAACGTGTTAAATCGTATCTATATGACGGTTTCTAGGATGAAATGGTCACAGTATTCAAAACAATTATGACAAGTGGAAACGGATGGCCAAAAAATGGATTGTATTGCACAAGCGATAACCAGACATCAGAGTTAAGGAAAATGTTACCTAATGAAAATACCATCTCAACGAATGGAACCTTTTTGTCATGGAGTGGTGATATAATAGAAAATTATGTTTTTTTTTTTAAATATGTCACATGTTGTGCTCGAAATAAAATATTGTGTGACAACCCTATGATTCGATATCATTAAATTTTCACCACTGATAACGGAGTCTGCATATGACACATCTACACAACACGCATGCATTTTAAAAATGTATCAAATATATTACAACTGGCGTACTTTTTTATTTACACTGTGACTAGGCATTTAGCACCACTACAAATTATATCAATTAAGATAAAATTACTAACAGTATGGGTGTATTAATGTAGTGTTAATGTATATTTTAGTAACGTGCAAAACCATGAAGGTAAACTTTTTCTTTGAGTTTATTAAGACGATTGTCGCCGGAGTGTCCTTGAGCGTTTGGGCGCTCTCTACCCGCGCCACCCGCGTACCCTTCTCATTGCGATCGTGCGTACATCCGCCGCGATGCACCGCAATAATGTTCAAAGAATATGACTTTAATCAGAGGCGCGCGGGCAGATTTATAATAATCATACCTAATCCTTTTGTGGATGTTTTGTGATTTGAATACTGTGATTAAGTACTACGGTGACATTTTTTTAGGAATGCTACTAAATAAGATAAGTAATAACGATCTCGATTAGTAGATTTTTATGTAAAAAAATTAAAACCTAGATTTTGAATTTGAAGTACAGTGAGCGGCAAAATATTTATGAATTTACGAAATATGGTTAAAAATATTCCGCATATCAGAAATAAATAAAAAAATACTGACTAGTACAGCAAAAAAAACTGAATGCACATCAAAGCGGTGTTTTCATGTGAATTTGGATTTTTTTTTGCTGTGCAAGTGAGCTTAATAGATGGTTATTTTTTTGTTGCGATTTTAAATATTAACCGTAAAAATTCACTCAATTACGATAAATTAACAAAACTAAGCCTGTTGCGAGTTGCGAATAGTAAAAATGCACATGTAAGGAGCGGTATTTGTGCACGAAATCGTCATACAAATGAGAGCTGTAAGCCCATTTTCTTAAATCTTTAAAATATAACACAGCGCAAACACTTCTTAGGGTTCCATAACCAATATGGTAAAAACGGAACCCTTAAAAGTTTTTTGAAACATGTCCGTCCGTATGTCAAAGCCATTTAAAAAAAAAAAATATATATTACTGAAATTTTATCTAGAGGTGTGTTTCATGTGCCGCTACTTAGTTTTCTGGCTAAATTGCTAAAAAAATCTTTTAGGTGAGGCACTCCATACATATGTACATATGCCAAACTAAATGTCAAAAATATGTTTTTTTGTAAATATGAACATGTTGTACGATACGGCTTTAAAAATATCTTATATATATATATATATATATATATATATATATATATATATATATATATAGAGTATTTTTAAAACTTTTTTATTAAGTCAATATTTTCAGAAATAATTGCTTCGAAAGTCTAAATATAATTTAGCGGCCTCCTAGCCTAGTCGGTAGTGACGCTGCCTACGAAGCAGGAGGTCCCGGGTTCGAATCCTGGTCAGGGCATTTATTTGTGTGTTTATCACAGACATTTGTTCCTGAGTTATGGACGTTTTCTATGTATTTAAGTATTTACCCATATTTATCTATTATATACAGTGTGGAAAGTTAACTCGGGCCCTGGAGGGAAACTACCTTAAATCCTTGAGCTAGCTCATTTTACTTAAAGGAGACATTCCTTTATTTTTAAAAAGAAATAAAACTGCATTCAAAGATTTTCTAAAACTCGCTTGCCTCGCCCGGGACTCGAACCAACTAAAATTAAAAAAACATACACACCCTATTTTTCTTATACTAATCGATAGTATTAATATTCAGGATAAAATTTCTCTAAAAAACATTTGGTCTTAAAAATAAAAACAACCGTTAAATCTAACATTAACTTTATTTTACTATCAATTTGTTACACTTAAATTATTTAACTGATAAATTGTTTGAAATGAGCCCCGTGGTTCCGTCTACACAAAATTAGTCGCCGTTGAAATTCATTTCTTGTAGCCTTCATCAAAGTGTTGTGGTGTATGCTCCTAATAACATTTTCTACCGCAACCCTTAGCTCTTGAACGGTTTCATAGCAAGTTTCATAAATAACATTTTTTACATGACCCCATAAAAAGAAGTCCATGGGCGTCAGGTCTGGACTTCTTGCAGGCCATCTAATCGTCCCGTTTGTACCTATCCAGGTATTTAAATGTTCATTGAGGTAAGCCCTGGCAATTCTGCTGTTGTGGGCAGGTGCACCATCTTGTTGAAAAATGATATTATTTCGTTCCTCTTCTGGTAGAAGGTTTAATTGATTTTGTAGAAGCTCCAATATTTCAATGTATTTTGCTGCATTCAGATGTCCTTCGTAAATGTGCACCAAAACAACCATATTACTTTTGATTCCACACCAAACATTAAACGAAAATCTGACCTGATTGTTCGTTTCACGGACACGGAATGGATTTTGACGACACCAGTAATGATTGTTATGTCTGTTATACATTCCATTATTACTAAAATTTGTTTCGTCAGACCACACAATGTAGTCTAAGAAATTTGGGTTGCGGGCTATTTCTGTTCGAATATCTTCACAGAACTGTAATCTCCTGTCACTATCTCCGGGATGTAGTTTCTGCACCAATCGCCCATCACGATAACATTTGTATTTGTATTTTTTCAGAACTTCAAGTACACTAGTATGGCTGGTGCCTATCTCTTGAGCAGCTTCCCTGCTTGAAGCTTTCGGGTAACACTCAAAGTATGTCAAGGTGTTTAACTCAATATCGCTATAGTCCAAATTTTGTTGTTGTGGGTGTCCAGTCTTCTTTTTAAAACTTCCAATGGTCAGTAAATTATTCACCATTCGAGACAAAACTTTTCTAGATGGTAGTTCTCTGTCTGGATACTTCTCGCGATACCACTGCAGAGCTAAATCGTAGCTCTTGTTGCAAACAAAGTAAGCTTCTAATAACTCGAATTGTTCTTGATACGCTATTATTCGATAAATACGTAAGGGAAGCAATACTACTTAAATAAAATCTGTTGATAAAAATCGTTCGAATTTTAAAATAATTGTCCCGCATTGCAAACAAAGTCAAACGTTCCATTTTTAAACTTTTCCACTGAACGCCTCGGATCATGTAAGAAGGAAATGTGCATAGAGGTATTACCACCATTAAACGATTTTCTTATCGAAGATTTCAACAAGATACTTAGCGATAAATTAGCAAGCGTGTACTTCATACGAAGTCTTTGAATGTTAGAGAGATAACAGAATTGTTACGTGTCTTTTACTTGTTAAAAGTGAACAGTAACCAAATGTTTGTTAGAGAAATTTTATCCTGAGTATTAATACTATCGATTAGTATAATAAAATAGAGAGTGTGTGTTTTTTTTTAATTTTAGTTGGTTCGAGTCCCGGGCGAGGCAAGCGAGTTTTAGAAAATCTTTGAATACAGTTTTGTTTCTTTTTCAAAATAAAGGAATGTCTCCTTTATGTAAAATGAGCTAGCTCAAGGATTTAAGGTAGTTTCCCTCCAGGGCCCGAGTTAACTTTCCACACTGTATATCGTCGTCTAGTACCCATAACACAAGCCTTATTGAGTTTACCGTGGGCCTAGGTCGATTTGTGTAAGATTGTCCTATAATATTTATTTATTATTTATTTATAATAGCCCCCATCTAACTTTTAATCCGTAAGTCTAAAAAATATGAAAAAATACCAAGAAGGCTTAGTACTTAATTTTCTACGAAAATGATTTCACATATTATCGGTTCATCCGTTTTTGAGTTATCTCCAAGAAACTACTTTCTACGGAACCCTACATTATACATGGTCCGATACAAACTTGGTCGGTCTTTTAAAGATATATGATAGGTAGTATTAACCCTTAGTAATAATTTATTTATTCACTTGTGTTGATAATTAATATAAAATTTGTATTTATTTGCATTTCACCGACATAGTAAAGTTTTTTTAGGGTAGTCAACGCGCATGTGAATCTTCTGGGGTTGCAGGCGTCCAAAGGCTTTATAACTGCTTTCAATCAGGCGGGTAGTATGCATGTTTGCCAGCGTCGTGGTATATAAAAAAGCTTTTCCTTTATTCTCTCTTAAATATCAGCAATTTTTTATTAGATTCTCAATTAGGCTTTGCTCAGTGATATTTAGTAGACTGAAATTTGGTATGAGTAATTATGTGTTTTAATTACGCCTACAAAGTGGTAAAACAATAAGTATCTGAAACCCATTGTTGGATAGGTCTTTCAAGAAGAATATGCCTTAAACAACTTTTGGATAAAACGAATACTTTCGTAAATAATAGCTTCGAAAGTTAAAATGCTCTTTGATTTTTGAACCGTGGGTCCAAAAAATTGGGAAAATTCCTGGAAGTGAGGCCATTGAAATACTTATCACGTATTTTGAATAAAAACTATATGGAATAAAATCGGTTGAGCCGTTTTTGAGTTATGCCTATAGTAAAGTAACGTAAGTGCCACAAAATATTTCTTTATAGACTACCTTTTGAATGGATGTATTGTAACAGGCCGGCAACTACGGATCCCTACACTGAGCATAGCCCGATATTCTCTTGGCCGGTTTATCTGCAATCCTTTGCAGTTTACTTCGCAATTTCTAGATTTGATAAATTAGTATAAAGTATAACATTAAAGATTGTGTTTAATCTTAAAATAAAACGCATATTACATTCGTTTAGAACACGGTATTCTTAAATAAATATGTTTAAATAAATTCGGTTCTTTGGAGTTTTTTATTAAATTAATCATTAGTATATTGTATTGCAGTACTAGCAGATTTCCGCAACTCGACGACTAATGCCTATTTTGCGTGATGCATGCGTCTACTAAAACATAATAATTTTAGTTTACTTACATGACCAAATTTGTTTTCAGAGCAATGTGAGATTCATGATTTTTGTTTTTTCTCCATTTTTATTCATTTCCATTTCTTCATTTGTTTTTTACTTGTATTATAAGCTAAATAAAATACACTTTTTATACGGACGTACATAAACATGCATACGAGTACATTATCTTAAAAGATAAAACGTCTATACATTATTGATTCCGGGAAGACACGTTATATCCGCACCGCATGAACCCTCTGCAGTTATTTAATCTTTAGGCACAGTAAGTCCGATATTATTGCTCACGGGCCAAGCACAAGCATATGTGGTACAAGGGAAGCACGGAGCGACGAGCGACACAGCCTCCTCGTCTCAAAGCTAGCTCACGACTGCCAGCAACGCCGTTTTCGAGCTAATAACGCACGAAATGTGGAATTATGATCAAGTTGTTTAAGAAAATTTAATCAATTTAAATATCCTACGTTGAGTTTGTAGTGTTCTGTAGTACATATTTTTTAGTTCAACAATATTTTAAATCGAATGAGCCGTTCAGTAGATATAAGCAAAATTAACCGTAAAACGACATTTCGTTACATTTACATAACGGAGAAACTATACGTTACACGAGTTATTCAAACGTTGACAATGTTGTACATGAAATGGTAAATATCATATATTTTTTTCAAAATTTTTGAATAACCCGTTATTGAGATATATCCCTTAGAAAGTAACAGTTTTCGGCCACAATCAGCGCCTAGCGCCTTAAAGAAGATAATTAAAAAAATGTATAGGAAGTTAGAGAGCTTTGAGCGAGAGTAGTTAGAGAAACATTGTTCAGTCAACGTGCTTGCACACGCTGCGCATGGCCCCTCGCAACCACGCTCCCGCGTTCCGCGTCCTGCGCGTGCACGTTCCACTAACGAGTGAAATATTAGGTATCTTTATTTGTGACATTATTTAACTTTTCTACGCAGTTCTTTAATACGCAGGATATTTTTTTGGATTTTTGTACAGTCGCAAGAAAACTCTTAAAGGAAATATAATTTAAAAAAATTATTGACGGAGCAATATTCTACTGCGAATAATAAGCAAATTTTTATACTGAAAAAGTTTGTTGATGAAATTTTTGGATTTTTTTCGTCATATGTAGAATACATACATGTAATGTCACTTCAGTAAAAAAAAGACGGAGCAAATTTCCGAAAAAAAATATTTTTTACAAAAAAATAAAATATGTTCTGTTATGGTTTTTTTTTTTTTAACATTGGTAACATACATCAAATCAACATTTCTAGTGAAATAAAATTAGACTGAGCATTTTTCTAAACGTAACTATAAACGATATAATAGTTTAGGTAAAAAAACCTAAGTAGGACAATAGCTTTTTTTTTGGAAAAAAGTATATTTACCACCTACTCCTGACACTTTATCATGCTGTAAAGTTTTTTTGGACTGAGGAGTTAATGCGAGGTCAACCCCTCTATTGCTTGCCTATTTATTCACATTTTGATAGATCGTGATAACTATTCGTAATTATTATACTTACACAGGAAATGCAAGGCAATTTCATAAACCAATTGTCCATATGGGCGCAGGATGTAGCCGCGTTTATCAGATGTTCTCACATAGATCACCTGCAGTAAAACAGCTATTAAAGATGCATTTCCGTTCTAGCCATCGCCTGCACGAGCACGGGGAGAGGAGTGGGTCGGACCAGCGTAACAAGGTCTATAGTAAAACTGTACACTGCACAGATCTCTCCGTCTGATATAACTATCTGGCTGATGCATCCGGCGGATAAATTAAACTGTGGTGGGAATTTGACACAGATGTTTTAGGCGAAGTCCGATCGCAGCTCTCACAGTCACACTGTTTACGCCAGCCAGATAGACTAAACGGACTGATCTGTATTGTGTACTTGTTTATCTCTAGCGAAGAAATGGTTATGGCCCTGCTTGCAGTCCTGTTAGACCAGGGACCAGTTAGCCACTACAAACTAGTACAAACTAGCAAGTAAATAGCCTCCTACTCACTAACTGCGCGAAATTTGAGGGGCCCTATTCGACAACCGAAAACTTGCAGTCGCTAAGTGAGAGCACTTTGACACATTCTCGTATATAGTGATCTACAGAGGTCGGAATTTACGTAGCACTTTTGAGCTGTCATAGGGACTTATCGTTAACGACTTCCGATATATCTAAATATATAAAAGAAGAAACTGACTGACTGACTGACTGACTGACTGACTGACTGACTGACTGATTGACTGACGGACTGACATATCAACGCACAGCCCAAACCGCTGGTTTTAGAGATCCCAAATTTGGCAAGTAGGTTCCATATAAGGTCTAGGGATGCACTAACAAAGGATTTTTCAAAATTCACCCCCTAAGGGGGTAAAATAGGGGTCCAAAGTTTGTATGGCGAATCAAGATTTGTTAGACTATTTTATTCGAAACTTCACAGGAGTAGGTATTCCTAACAATAAATGAGTAAACACAAGTTTCAGGTTTTTTGATAATTCAACCCCTAAAAGGGGCAAATATGGTCACAAAGTCTGAAAATCAACATGGGTATCGTATCCTCTTTGATTACTTATAGTACGCGGACGAAGCCGCGGGAAAAGGCTAGTTAAACATATTAAAGAGGTAAACAACAGGCGGTCTTATCGCTAAAGAGCGATCTCTTGAAGGTAGTCGTAGATAGTGGGTAGTTGAAAACGCGAAATAGAGATTTGCAATGAAAAAAATAAAAAGTCAAGTTCTTTCGTAAAAAGTTCAAAATGCATTAAAAATCTACAAATTATTTATAAGAAACGATAAACTATTATTATTTTAATTCCTATTTTAAAACTTCAAAAAATTTGTATCCAAAGGTTGTATCGAAAAGATCGCTCATTTGCAATAAGATAAAACCGCCTGTTGTTTGTTTACTTCTACTCGTAATCATATTTTAAATATTGTATGCTGTATTTATCGATATACATATGTATATTGGAAGTCGATAAACGAGAAGTCCCTATGACAGCTCAAAAGTGCTACGAAAATTCCGACCCCTCACTGATCTGGCATGGATAGATCCACGCCCCATATGTCGCAGTTTGGCATGTCGAATAGGGGTCCAATCTTATGCATGACTGAATAGTCAGGAGAGCCTATGTGACACATAGGTTATTTGGCAGTTGGCAAATATTGAAATTGCACTCAAATGCAAACTCCTACCAAGCTCTGAGTAAACAGCCAATGCTCGTTCTCCATATCAGACTGTTCCCAACTTTAAATGTGAGTTGACGGTCAAAATTACTTATAATTAAATTTCAGTAAGTAGGTTATTCTTATATTCTATAGTGCTCGACATTAGGTACTCGGCAAGCATTTGGAATAAGGCTCCTGGACTCAGTTCAATATTCTAGCACTAAGCTTAGGTAATGTTTTCATGGAAAACTTGGTTGATGATTTAACGTCATTGCCTATTTAATTATATCCTAACTATCCTGAGGGTCACGCAGAGTATTATTAGTGTTTAATTGTATATACATTTAAATAATTATACGAGTATTCCGTAAGAAATTATAGGTATTTAACAAATGTTGTGTTAAGTGTCTCTACTTAAGTTTACGGTCAAGTAGGCGAACTTGTATGAAAGATATAGTGAAAAAAGCAGCAATGATCATCAAATTTTATATTTTTAATTTTAGTTGGTATTTCCGCCCTTTTCATCCGGTGACATTTACGGTGTGTAAAAAGGAGACGGATATATTTCGTCTGATCTGTCATCAACTGAAACAGATAATCTGGTTGAGGCAATTGACATATGCCTTTAAAGTGAATTTAAATTTAATTGGGAACGTTGCAGGAGTTCTATCTCACTCGCGCTTAAGATGAGAGAGTGAAATGCACTAGAAACAAATTCAATGTGAATTTAAATGTTCGTCATGAAATACGGTGTCTCATCACAAAGAGTTGCCACATGTACGTATTTTGAATTTGCCGCGCGTTTCTACTGACAGAAATGGTTTGCCAGACTATATATCAAAAATTAAAGTAATTAAATATTACGCATCGTAGGTAAGCTCACTAATTACATACTTACTGAAATTCTTAACTATACAGAAAAAAAATATTATCTAGGCCGAACAAATACTTACCTAAGTAAATATTACCTTTTAAAATAGAATTCAATTAGAATGATGAATGGATTTCGAATATAGTTTCGGCTGATAAAAGATTACAGGAGTAGGTACGAGTACAAAACCGCTGAAGTATGGTATTTATTCGACCGTAGTAACCCCGCTTCTGTTATTAATTTATTAATGGTTTAGATCAATATCTTGTTTTTTATATTGCAAAGCAAAACTATATAATCGAATGTATTAGTTTTGAAATGTCAGCGGGAATGTGACACGTGTTACAATTACTTATTTATTAATGTTAGTAATTACCTTAAGGCTACCTTCAGCTCTGAACTCGCTAATGTTCCACGACAACTGTATAAGGTCGAGAAGATAGTCCTTGACAATATTTATGTGTGTTCTTGATTTTCAACCGACTTCAAGATTTCGAAGGAGGAGGTTATCAATTCGTCGGGATCTTTGTTTTTGCTATTTATTTATTTTTGTAATGTATGTTCACCGATTATTCGAAGACGGCTGGACCGATTTGGATTTTTTTATTTTTATTATATTAGCAAGTCAGGATCTGATGATGGGATCCTGGAGAGATCGAGGGAACTCTTCAACTATTATAGGCACACCTATAGTGATTTGAGTATTTTTTACAGCAGCTCGAGCATTTGCTTTGAATACTAAGTGATGTCGGTTCTTTTGACATTGGAAATGTCTTTTAGTTCGTTCCAGTATAGGCCCCGATTTCACGAAAAAGTGCGATCCCCTTATAACTCGGAAAGTTGTAAAGATATGATATTCAAAAATGACTTAAAAGACTCATATTTACGAGAACTGTAAGATGCAAAAAGAATTTTTCGAGAAAATCAAAAAAGAAAAAAGTTATGGCCGGAATACTGAAAAAAAAAATTATATTTTTCCAAATTTTTGATTTTGGCGTTCGATATTTTGGAAACGAAGAATGATATCAAAAATTTGAGAAGAACTCCTCTGGACAATTTAGTCAGCTACAATTTAATCATAAAAAAAAGGGGTTAAAGGTCTGCTCTGTGACATTTTTCACATTATTTTTTTTTAACTGACTTCAAGATTTCAAAAGAGGAGGTTCTCAATTCGGCGTGTATGTTTTTTTTAGTTTTTTTTTTTATGTTTGTTACTCCATAACTCCGTCATGGGGAATCGAGGGAACTACTCAAATGTTAATGGCATACATGTAGTGATTTTTATCAACAAATCAATCATTTTCATTCAAAACAGTGACATTTGATTAAGCGGAACTGCTGATGATGATCAGAAGTGAACTCTTCAACGAGGCATAGTTCACGTTTGGCGATTCCTCCTCTTATCGAACACACATCGGTGTTTGTTAAGCAAGTAAGATTGTCAAGACAAATTTTCGTCAAGCTCAAGTTCTGGATGACGGGATCCATGAGGAATCGAAGGAACTCCTCAAATCTTAAAGGCAAACACATAGTGATTTTTATATTTTTATCAACAAATCAAGCATTCTCATTCAAAATAGTGACATTTGATGAAGTGGAACTGCTGGTGATGATCAGAGCGGAACTCTTCAATGACGCATAGTTCACGTTTGGCGATTTGTCCTCTTCGCTATGTTTGTTAAGCAAGTTAGATTCTCAGGACAAATTTTCGTCAAGCTAAGTTCTGATGATGGGATCCAGGAGGAATGGAGGAAACTTCTCAAATCTTAAAGGCATAAAGAAAGTGATTTTTGTATTTAAATGAACAAATCAAGCATTTTCATTGAAAACAGTGACATATTGATGAAGTGGAACTGCGGCTGATGCCATAAACATGTGAAATGTAAAATGAGAAAGGAATTCTTCAACGACGCATAGTTCACGTTTGACGATTTGTCCTCTTCGCTGTGTTTGTTAAGCAAGTTATTTCATTGTATAGAGTGCACCATCTACAATAATCCTTCACCGGCTTGCCCCATTGAAGGAGTCGTTTTTTTTTTTTTGCTTAAAAATTATTTAGCTATGTGGCTACCATTTCTCGAGTTGACTACGGATTTGTAATGTAATAATTTTCTTGTACTTTGAACATTATTATATCCTGCTTATTAATCTTAAAATGAAATATGTATACTTAGGCGCCACGGCGACAATTATTCAAACTTCGATATGCGTGTGGAAATTTTTCAATTTGTTTGTTCACAGCAGAGTTGGGCACACTTGATTAAAATCGGTGATCGATTACTAATCATCGCTGATCGAATAATCGTTGATTAAATCATAACACAAATTAATCAAGTAATTTCGCCATGAGTAAATAATTAACGACGGGCGCTGATTGAAACTAAATTAACGCTAATCAACTAACTTGTTAAATGTGATTAACGAATGTATGATTAGAGTGTTCTTAAGCTGATTTATATTATTACTTGAATAAGGCGTTTGTTCTGAATTTCACATATTGAACCAGATACATATGTAAAGCCTGACCAGAAATATATGATTATTGTCAAGAGGGCGCTATTATTCTTATTTAAGGTAGGCGTCCACAGGCCCGCATCGCACGCATCGGACGCATCGCATCAAACGGATAAATTTTTCACAGTGCGTCCACTGTATTGGCAGCGTACGGATTACCGACGGTAAGTACCAGCATACAGATTGACGAAGCCAGTTCATTCGGATTTTCGTAGTGAGCGCACGTGTGGACTCTGTGAGAATGGAGGAAAGCGATGAAGAACAATTTGTCGTTGTAGCTAGCGAGCGCGCGGGGTGCGTCCACTGATCGGCATCCCGTATGACGTCATCGGCACGCATCGCAAAAGTTGCCTCTCGGAGCAACGGTGTCGGCATTGCCGATGTGCCATGCGTACGATGCGGACAGGTGGACGCACTTATATGAGTTTCTATACAAAGAATACTACGATCCGTTGCGTGCGATGCGTCCGATGCGTACGATACCGACAAGTGGACGCTTACCTTTATATGGCAACAGTCATAGAGCGTCTTATTGTTTATGGTATAGTGACATCTTGATTTGTTTACCTGTCAGCTCTGATGTTAATTTGAAAATATTTTCCCGACCGTATTATTGACAGAAGTTTATTATATACACTATTTATAATGTGTCGCTCTTGAATATGGATAATTTTGGGAATTTTTTGTCGTTTATTATTTCATATTTAACACTTTATTTTTATTCAAGTAAACCGTCTCAATGACACTTGACAACAGTGACAGCCTATCACATGCACTCACACATGCATATAATTATGTCATTAAAATTATTGCCACTGTAAGAAATTAGTTCCAATGAAATTCCGCAACATGGCGCATGATCATATATTTCTGGTCAGGCTTTAGAAATTTTCATTATCCTAAATGAAAATGAGAATGAGAATGGGAATGAGAATGAGAATGAGAATGAGAATGAGAATGAGAATGAGAATGAAAAGCGCATGTGGAAACCGCAGCTGTGTGATAGCTGCCTTTACTGTAGCCGAAAACCGCAATAAAACCAAAGAGGCCGTTTCAAAGTTGAATGGGAGCATTCATTTGTACAATCATACCAAAAATTAACAAAAAAAATTGTCGATGTTTTGGTAAAGGTAACATTTGCCACTGGCATTTACGCTTTTATTGCTCAATATTGAATCTGCACTATACAACTTAAGTAAGCGCCAACCGCCAAATGATACTTTTAGAAATATTGTCACAAATAGCCATTTATCCTAAATGTATATTATACTCACCTAGGTACCGCCTCTGTTTCGTCAGGGAAAAAAGTGAAGGAGCTAGTAGCTACGCAAAATCTAATCAAAATCTAATCATCTAATCAACTAAATCGTTAGTTTAACTAAGCATACTGTCTTACTAATGTAATCACTTCAGCTAATCATGAGTGAAACTAAAACTCGACATGATTTACTCATGTCGGTGGTCAATCAGATTAGAAAGCTCATGATTGAATTCGTAATCATGTTCATATGATTATGAGTAACGTTCTCATTTTTAACTTTAGTTTCAATCACGTTAATTTTTGCCCAACTCTGGTTCACAGGCGTTATGTCGAGGATACTTATGTTAATCTAAGAATAAAATAATTATCTTTCAACGACGTAGTTTTATTTTATAACCTTTTCCTTATCCCGACTTTACGTCGCTCAGCGACAATATTTTTTCTAATTCCGTAGATTCATTTCCAATGTGCTCGATAGTTGTGTGAGGCACGAAATCTGTGAGTTTTTTGCTTAAAATTATATATCTAATATTCAGTTATAGGCGTCTTAGATGCCACACCGCGAGTTTCGTAGAAATGGTAATTAATAGACCACGACCTTTTGCTTTATCGAAGTTACCACTCTACCTATAAAGTTTTTCTAGTTGAAGGATGAAATAGGAGATCTAGCCAAGTTGGTAATACTAGGCACTGAAAAAGCTAGGTCACAATGACTGTGAATATGAATGATTAGAGTCAGTCTTTTGGGCTACGGTCAGCTGCAGAGAAAAGGACCCCCTCCCCCTGCTTACAAACTGTGTATGCAGGGAGGGGGGGGTCTTTTTCTCTGCAGCTTACCGTACCTACCTAATTCTCAAATCATTAGCACACAACCATGTGGAAAACTTACTCTGCTAATGTACTTAATTTTATAATAATATATAATCCGAAAGCTTGTCAATACAGCTAATATGTAAAGCATATTTAACTTAACTTTTGCATATGGATGTGACCAAGTCACAAATAAGCTGTAGGAGAATTACCCTGAGAGATTGAGGCCAAAAGCCTACTCTGAGCTTTAGGTTTCTTTACAAAAGATCCTACATGCTTAATCTTTTGCACCACCTGTATAATACTATTTTATTATTTAATTAATTTCGCGCCTTTGCGGTATTTAGGTATCTGTGTATTTTTCCCTGTGTCAACAGATATTCGGCATGTCATCGAAACCATGTCTTAGGTTTTGTAAAAACCGCGTCCCTGAAATAATTATAAATTTTAAGACGTCCACTGCTGAACATGGGCCTCCCCCTTGGACCTCCAAAAACCTTAAAAAGACCTTAAAAAGATCGTCTGTCCGTCTTGTGGATGGACGGCCTATGCTGCGCTTGCTAGTCCGTGGACTCCACTCAAGCACTTTTTGACCCCATCGAATCGACCATCTTCTCTGCGTGCAATGTGGCCTGCCCATTGCCACTTCAGCTTGCTAATCCGGTGGGCTATGTCGGTGACTTTACTTCTCTACGGATCTTCTCATTACTGATTCGATCACGAGAGAAACTCCGAGCATAGCCCCCTCCATAGCTCGTTGAGCGACTTTGAGCTTTGAGATAAGGGGGATAGTGCAAGATCACGTTTCGGAGCCGTAAGTCATCACATGAAATTTGAAGTAGGTACTTAATAATCTTAAGCAGATAGGTATCTCGTACATATAGATACATATAAAAGATTACACACAACAGCACCTGTCGCGTGACTGGGTAATTTACCTATTGAATTCATGACATAAGTGATGGACCCATTGATTTGCTATTAGTTGCACAATTTCCACGAAAACTTATGATTTGTTTATGAGTTATTATGTGAATAGTTAAAAGTAATGGATGTTCTATTGTGGTTGAATGTCATATCATAAGGTTGATTAATTTACCCATTTGGGATGGGACATACCCTAGGGCCTTAATTACTTTACTAGTACCTAAGGCTCCATTTACACATTGATTAGTGTTTAGTGCGAGTTCATACATTTGCTACTTGTAGATTGTTATGAAATCAAATACAAACATTGAAAACATTGAAAAAATAATCAACCCAGCAGGACTTGAACCTGCATCGATACGCCTTGCTTGCCGGGGCTCCCATAGCTTAATTGGTAAAGCGATCGAGCCCCGGTAAGGCGTATCGATGCAGGTTCAAGAACCCAGCAGAGTTGATTATTTTTTCAATGTTTTCAATGCTTGTATTTAATTTCATAACAATCTATTGTATGAGTGGAATGCCCCACTTTAAAAAAACATGCAAAAATAATTATGATTTGCTACTTGTGTTTAGTAACAAATGTATGCACTCGCAAGTGCGAGTACGAGGGTTGCTACTTATATATCAGGAAACAAAAAAACAAACAAACGTACACGGCTGAAAATGGTTTTATTGTTTTTCAAAGTATTCCCCTTGATGATCTATGCACTTTTGCATTCGCGTGAACCAATTTTTAAAGCACTTCTGCCACTCCGCCTGAGGTACCTCCATAACGTGTTGTTTGAATGCGTCGACAGCATCTTCAGCGGTCGAAAATCGTTGACCGCGTAATTTATTCTTTATATTTGGAAATAAATAAAAATCGTTGGGTGCCAAGTCAGGGCTGTACGGCGGATGACCCGTTAATTCCACATTTTGACCCTCCAAAAATAGAGTTGTTTCGCGTGACGTATGACAGCTGGCATTGTCATGATGAAGAATGATTCTTCGTCGCTGGTTAGTTTTACGAATTTGTTCAAATACTTCCGGTAAGCAAATGGTCGTGTACCACTCTGAATTAACCGTTCTACGGTTTTCTAGTGGCACTGTAGCTACATGGCCATTAATACCGAAGAAGCAGGCCACCATTTGTTTCAATGTACTTTTTGCACGAGTAACTTTCGTAGGGTTCGGCTCATTTTGAAACACCCATACCGTTGATTGTTGCTTCGTTTCGGGATCGTATGCATAGATCCAGGATTCGTCACCTGTATAGATGTTATAAACGTCTTTTGAGTCACCACGGTTATATTTTTTTAACATTTTATTGCACCATTCGACGCGAGCATCTTTTTGCTCTTTTGTTAAGTTGTGGGGTATCCAACGCGAACATATTTTTTTTACAGCCAAATTATTATGTAATATGTAAACATCGGTATCAACGTTCAAATTTCGTGGCAATGTACGGTTGGCAGAAAAATAAATACAAACAAATCACTTAGTATTTTTAACCTTTATTTTGTATATGTAAATAAAAAAGCCCCTAAATAGTACATTTCCTAATTAGGGTGGTAAAACAAAGAAAGGCCGCGCAATCGCAATTGTTGCGGCCCAAGCTGCAAGCGAGGGACGTAATTATGCGATCGAGGGCTTTCTTTATTACCTCCCGTGTTGGAAAAATATGTGCACATTTGGCCAGAAAGCGGCTCTATCCGTACGCGTAGCGTGCGGAAAAAGCCACTTTATGTCCAGGTGTGGCATACAATATTTTACGAGTTAGAATAGATCACTAAAATTTGTTCCATAGATTTTGCTGTCAATCTTTGACGTCTGTAAGAATATATCCATTTTAAATGACTAAAAGATCTTTCCACGCTGACTGAGGTAATAGGAAGGTATGTCAAGCATTGAAAATTTTGCACACAGTTTTTATTTACACTTTCTGGTATTTCAGCCTCGTTGTTTTTAGATAGTTGGTTAATTATTTGTACAGTCTTATAACCAGGATTTTTCTTTAATACACTTTTTAATTTAAAATAAACTTTTCTGGCATTTTGATGTAACCTTAACGTTGATATTTTTTTTTGCAAACCATGAACAATGTTTAATGATTCTGCTAGACTCAGTTTTGGATCCTCCAATACTTTTATTGACTTAGCAATTATACTAAAGTGTGTATCGACGAATAGTAACTCAGTTTTTAAATTCCGGTTACGGAAAATTTTTTTTGCTTTAGAAATTGCACTCGCTTCACGCGGATTTAAGGCATCGATGACAGATTTGATTTTATCATAATGCATGTGATAATATGAGGCAGCATTTAACCATGTTCCCCATCTTGTTATCACGGGTCGGGGTGGTAGAGGAATATTTACACACATTTGATGAAATAAATTTGTCCTTGAAGGAGCGTTACGAAATATTTTTTTGATACAGTCAATCAAACTGTTTATGGTCGGGTAAAGACTTCTAATTATCTCTGCGACTCGATTACATCCATGTGCTATGCATGTTACATGAGTCATATTTTTATATTTCTGAACAAGGTTTTTAGCTGCTTTTACCATGTAGGAACCGGCATCCGTTATAAAAAATAATAATTTATCCATGTTTTTTTTGTATTCATCGCCCCAAAGATCTTCAAGGGTTTCCTCAACGAGTTTGGTTATTGTCGAATGGTTAGTCGCCTCCAATACCTTAGAAGCAAATAAATGTGGCTGGGTACTAGTTCCATCTAGAGCTCCGATCAAAATATTTGCCACTTTTTTTCCCACGGAATCTGATGTTTCATCAACACTGAGGTAAATCATTTTATTTTGTAATTTCTCTTTCAATTCATTGTTTTTCTTTTCATACAATTCAGGTAAGCATTTTACTCGTATTTTTGTTTCACTCGGCACAGTAATATCGTTTCCATATTTATGATTTAAAAGGTTTTCTACAAAATTTCTAAATTTAGGATTGTCTAATTTTGACCACGGTATATTCGAACAAATCATAAACTCTGTTAAATCTTTATTAAATTTTTCTTGTGCATTATTTTTATGAATTTTGTTGTGTAAATCTGTTTTTAAATGGCGGTCGATACTAGATTTAGAGGGAAATAATTTCGAATTACACAATTTGCAATATACGATATCGTCTTTAATTTCGAAATCAGCATTATCTCGTATTATATCCTGTAAATGGCAGCGTGAATCAGATAATTTATCTTGATGAGATTTTGATTTCAAATGTTTCTCTATATTGTACCTTTTCTTTTTTATATTCATTTCGCAAATAGTACAGCAAGCACCTTCGTTAGTGAATATAAAATCAGTATACTGCGTCAAATCCATTTTCTCAAGTCTGATAGGGAGTTGGGTAAAGATTTATCAATGCTAAATTGTAGTTGTAAGTGTTTTTAAGAACTATTATCGTTGAAGATTTTACCACATATTATTTTGCATGACAATTAAATTGACATTTGTTGCCTATTTGGCATTTAGAATTTTTTTTACAAATGGATAATGAAATGAGTATTGAGGTTCTATGACGTATTAAGAATATAAACCTCTTTAAATATATGTACAGTTTACCAAAGTACGATTAAGAATAAAAATAAATTAAATGTTATTTATTACTAATAAATAAAACAATGATACCTATGTATTTCTTTTTTTGCGACCCTTACCAAGTGCCACGAAATTTGAACGTTGATACCGATGTTTAGTAATATGCTATTAATGCTGGTCATAGAAATACCCAGAGTCGCCTCTATCTCGCAGTACGTAACATGTCGGTCGTCCATTATAAGTTTTCGCACAGCCTCGATATTTTGTTGTACAACGACCGATTTCGGGCGACCTGCCTTAACTTCGTCCGTAAGCATACTACGTCCACGATTGAACTCACTAAACCAGTGATACACAGTAGTTTTAGATGGGGCTTCATCACCAAAAGTTGAAGTTAGTTGATCTATGCACTGTTGTTGCGTTAAACCACGCCGAAAATCATAATAAATCATAGCACGAATATTTTCACGAGTGAGTTCCATTCTTGCTGCGAGATGACATTTAAAACCCGTCAAAAACAAAACACGAGCGTTAATAAGAAAGAAAAAATATACCGGCCAGTACTTAGAAAAGTTCAAATTTTACCATGGAGGTCAAATATGCTATTTAAGAAGATTGTAATCCCGGTTTCCGGATATATAAATAGCAGCCTATGTAACACTAATCAATGTGTAAATGGGGCCTAAGACAGTAAATAAAACGGATTCAATACTACTAAGCGAGGTGTGAGCGGTCAATCCCGATAAGTAAAAAAATGGTTTGCGAACTTAAAACCATACGTGATTTACGTAGTTTTTATTACAATGAAAAATTATAAATAAGGCCGTACCAGACCATTATCATAGATAACATTGAAAAAATTATGGTTTGTTATTTTAATTTTATAGAGACCAAAAGTAATAAAAAATAATATGTTATTTAACATTCGAAATAAATGATTATGTATTATAATATACAATTTTTATGCGAAAACTGACTGTTATTTATATATATATGTTTACTTACCTAGTTTTAAAATCTTTTGTTAGCAATAAGAAAGTTATAGTCTGATTTTATACAATTTCTAAGATTTTAATTCTATGTAATTTGTTGTTTTTTGGAAGATAATAAAGAATATTGTTTATGTAATTCACGTTTTTTATTAAAAGAAGACCAACGCGTAACCAATGTATCGTTCTACTGACATTTATTTTTACGCGTTTACTACCTGCAACATGGGTCTCGACTCGGTCGTTGAAAGGCAATGCAAAACTGATAAGGTAACGCGAGCTTAGTGGTTTTATTGATATATTCAATTGATCTGTAATCAAATTTTCAATTATTAATAATAATAATATATGCAATGCATGATTAATTGATTAACAGTAACATGCCAAAACACTCTCCTATATCGCACACGAATCCCGGAATCCCGCGGCATATCCATACTAGCATAATGATTGAGATCATTCACCCCAAGTGGCATAGAAATCCCCGATCACTGATTATCAATGTTACTTGCGTTGCTGACTGTACCTATATATCATCTAGTGCAGTGGTTCTTAACCGATGGTCCGCGGACCACTGGTGGTCCCTGGGAGCACCTAAAGTGGTCCGCGAAGCTATGAAAAGGTAGGCCCTTTGTTAACTTTATTTGCTATAGGCTTGGACGAAAAAAATTAAAGGACGGAGCATGGCTGTACAACAAATTGTGACGCAAGATGGCGGCTGGTTTGAATGTGTGTGTCCAGACGAGTGTTGCCATGTAATACAAATTTTCCCAATTAAGAATACAGTATTTTTGAATTAAAAAAAAAATAGATTATTAATATATATGTTTAAATAGAATTAATAAGCACCTGTTTTAATAAATTTGATGAAATATATTTCTGAAGATGCGGATAAAAGAAAAAATAATGAAGTTAAATATCTAAATTTATAAATTAATAAAAGGACACGACTTGAGTGTGTCCGGCCTCTCTTCGACCCAATATTATTATTTTAAGCATTTATCATACCTTTTTAATATGGCCAAGGTGAACCCAACTAAAAGCGTATTATTATAAACTTACCTTATCTCAAACCGTTTCACACTAGAGAACCAAAATTCAGTCAGGTTGAGCTTCGTCGTCAGCCTTGTTGGCAACCATCTAGCAGACGCTAAAGCGTTATGAGCTTGTGTTGTGAGTCTTGGCCGCTAATTTTACATGGCTTGCTTTTGGTAAGATTAGGCGCAACACACACTTAGCGGGATTCAGTTCAGCCAGGTCTATGGGTTCTGGCTTTTTTTATATGGGGCCCACTGATAATTTTCCATCGTGCAAAACCTACTTACGACAGCCTTCTAGCCACAGTCGTGGACAGTGGGCTTTCTGGCATAATTATAAGATGTTATTAATTTAGTAGAAATAAAATGTACTAATATAATATGGAAACTTTCGAAATAAATGATCTATTAATTGAATTGAATTTATATTTATATCAGGCACGTGGGGTACAAGGGCAAGTACACCTATATTATTTGTATGTTGTCTATAACACTGTCATTCCTAAACTACAAAACCGATTTCGATAAGAAGGTGGCATTTGTCGCTCGACACGATTGATCTGAATTCATCAATTCATAGACTATGGTTGCGGAAATTTGTCTATGGCCTCCATAAAAAAAATCAGTTACAATCTTACAATAGACAAATTTCCGCAACCATAGACAATCGCCTCTGAATATGAATGATGACTATCGCGTACGAATTTCCGCTAGAGGCGTTAGTGTAGACGGAGGTCTTCGAACCGTTAAATTCCATAGTAATTCAATGGAATTCACAAAATTATTTTTAATTTGAACAAGGTTGTGAAAATTTTGTAATACCTGATATTAATTATGGCAAATATGAGTTACGAATCATTGAATGTGAATCCTTTAAAAGCGTAGCTCACAAAATTCTCCTTTTTTTCGAAAAATATGGAACTACGCAATGCTGCGGCGTGGTAAATTTTATTACAGTAAAGTTCAGTGTATTAGATATTATTTAAAGGTATATTTTGTTTTCACGAACGCGATAGATAAAAAATACAGCTGTTTATAAGGACCGCATCAAAATTGGTTCAGCCAAACGCGAGATAATCGTGAACAAACATATATACACACACATAAACTGAGAACCTCCTTTTTTGAATTCGGTTAAAAATGCTCCTAGATCGATCAGCACAACCGGTTTGACAGCTAACCTCTCATTCTAACTATAGTTCAATTTCGTTCTAATCGCTTGACCAGTCGCTTACTAAAGCGACTAGTCAACCGATCAGAGTGAGAGGGAGCGATAGTTAGAATGAGACAAAAGTTGGCCAGATCACCTTACATTGTGGCATAATTTTGCGCATTCAACCTACGACTTGATAATATTTTATATAAGCTTTATGTTTTACGCAATTTTTGTAATTATTTTAAGAAATATATAATTTAGTTTATTAACTAATTTTATTCAAAAAATACTAAGGAATATAATTTGCTTTCAAAAACTTATAATTTATGAACTATTAGGTAATATGTTAATATTAGTTGAAAACGTGCGTGAAATAAAACATCAAGTTGTGTTTGGTTCATATCGTGTTGACACCATATCGCGGCGATTATAGACCCCTTTACATTCGGGAAGTTTCCCTATTCAACCACCTGGCAACACCGCTACCATGAAGTTAATAGTTTATGAAATTACTGATATTTAATGTGATTACGCAATTAATTGTTTACTTAACGGTGAAAAGTTATCCCATCCATTTTTTTCTTTCGACCGGTGGCATTTCTGCAGCATTTGACAACGCACGACGGCATATTTTAATTATTTTTTAACTGCTCTTGACTGCATAGACGTTTGGACACGAATGGCGGGGGAGCGGCTCATTATTGCTGTGCGTATGTGTGTGTAGTGCGTAACGACGAGGACACTGGCTCTTTATGGAATCACAAAATTTTGTTAGCCGCACTCTATCTGGGACTTATATAATCTATGGCTATAGGTTCCACTTTTAAACAAGTGGTCCCTGACTAAATGAGAATTTCTCGGGTGGTCCCTTGGTACTGAAAGGTAAAGAACCACTGATCTAGTTGAAATATTTAGGTAGGTAGCAGTGGCAAAACGTCATTTTCCGAAAGTTACGTATTTTTCCTACACGCCACTAAGAATAGGATAGCAAATTAGCTCCGGCTTGCCTACAAATATTTTTAACCCGCCGCCACTGAACTAGATAGCCTCAGACTTGCAATAGCGTATGTAATAGTAATTTCACTAGAGTACTACCTACTGTAAACCTATTAGATATTGCAATTGTAATGTAAAGTTAGTAACGTTAGTATTACTTATAATTTTTGTGGACAAATAACACCGCCGCATGCATTAATTAAATTAACTAATTAATTAACTAATAATTTGCTGTTATAAAGGCAAACATAAGTAACATAACACCTTGTTTCCAATTTTCAAATGATCGCAGTGCAACGCAGTTTTTGTCGATTACTTCCCACAAACCTTGGTGTCATAATTATATCACAAGTTATCTTAAGAGGTAGGTAATTCACTGAACAATGTTCGGATTCGGCGGCAATTGTTTCACGATTGACAATGGAGATCTAAGTGGCCCGAGGTGTGACCGCCGACTCCCAGCCCGCATCCTTGTAGTAGCATTGGTCACAGTGGTCACAGTATGGTCGGTAGAACAACTGGCTAGATTTTATTGTTGCGATTTGGCCGTTAGAAAATCGCTGTCAAATTGCAAATTTTGTAAAATTGGTTTCGTATAGATAGCTTATATGTGACTCTTTGTAGAACACTGATTTTATTTTTCTTCGCCAATATGTTTTTAAGTCTGTACAATGCTCTTAAATCTTTTTTGAATAGTATAGCAAAAAAATGTTTCCGAAATAAAAGTAAAATTATGAAACCCACCAGTGGATTAAAAATCCCTTTTATTATTCGAATCTTTTTTAGTAGATTCTCCTACATTTAGCTTAGTTATTTTAAATGATTTTATAGGTGCATCTATAAGTGAAGTTTATCAATAATATGACTAATGATAATGATTACAACACATGTATGAATGTATAATGCTTACAAAATACTAATAATAATCAAATATAAATATCAATTATCATATATAAATGTATATATTATATATATATATATATATATATATACATTATATAGAAATGTATCTCAGTAATTGAAATAACTTCTGTTTCCATCTCTATCAACGGCACCCTCTCTAAATGAGACAGATATTTCAAATATGAAGATACTTGTCTCAACTCAACACGCCTCTTTAAGTGGGAAAAATTTGCAGGTCCTTTAATGTCCCAGTTCTCCAGGATTCACTATATAAGGTAGAGTGCTCAATTGCTTAATTTGGTGTAAATAAAATACGTGTGAAGTATTTTACATCATGAAACATGTTAGTACGACACTTATAAAACTATTTCCGTAATGACCGGCGCCTTTGTAAAGGCTATTGTAGACGCGAACCATGTGGTGGTAAGGTAAACCAAACGCGTTGATCACGCTCGGCTAGGACACTTGACACTTTTGGCCTACCTTTGGTACTTAAGTAGGTACTTACTACTTACCGGCAAGGCGTATCGATACAGGTTCAAGTCCTGTTGGGTTGATTATTTTTTCAATGTTTTCAATGTTTGTATTTGATTTAATAACAATCTAAGGTACTTACTACTTGAATTTATTTGTGATTTATGCACTTTTTTCCTGCCTGATCCTCAAAAAAAGGATTACATGAAGGTGGATTAACACGTTACCTGTGCAGCTAAGAACAGGAATTCACCCCACACGTGCAATTTTTTGGTATATAGGTACACTTGATAGCCTGGCAACATTCTATAGAGTGCCTCTTTACCTAGTCTCAAATTATAACTTTTCATAGCCGATACTTGCAAGCAAGTTGACGTTGCTTAGCTCGTACGTGCAGATTTCAAATTGTCCTTATGATTAAATAGGGTCGTGTATCATATGTGCAGCATTCACGTATCATCAATACCTTCAAATGCTACACATGTGATGCATGCACAGGGAACGTGTTAAGTAGATGCAATGACATTATCATTATCAAATCAGGGTTGCATTTATTTAAAGAACTATTATATAAAATGTCAAATTACTTTGTGTCCCATAGCCGCAAAGTGAGCGCTCCTCACTATTATAATAGAAGGTTATTAGGTAACTATAGCAGAGCTTGAAATTGAAAAAAATGTGCGCATCGAGAAAAAGTTGTAAATTTTTGACCATGGATAGAGTGCCCCACGATGAATATTTTTAGTTTTGGGGGTCCGTAATATTTTTAGACCTTCACGTCTATATTCGGCGTTTTTATGTCGCTTAACATCCCCACTAAAAGAAGAATTTTGATTTTCGACGTTAGCAGTAGTCCTGTCGGTTGAGGTGACAATGGGAATATATAATATAAAATTGTATAAAGCGGAAATTGAATCCGCAACTCCGCAGGCAACCACAGTATTACCGCGGGCCCAACCCAGCTTGGACAATATAATTGCTACTTAATCGCTTCAATAGACTTATTCTAATTTAACACAATATCAAAATAAGTACAGTCAGAATGAATTAAATGTGTATGAAATCAGAAATATATTTGCAATAATTTTAAACTAATAAAACACACGAAAACCAACCTGCCGTAATAAATAACTAGTACTGTCAGAACCAGAAAAGAAGACATAGGAATCGAAGAGGCAAAATTTCATGACAGGTAGGGAGTTCCTACATCGATAAACTCAATTATCATCATAGCAAATCATTAACCGCTCTTAAAGCATGAAATTGCAAATCTAACTCGAGGTGATTGTATCCAACTAAACCGTGCTCCAATTGTTTGCTCTTCTGCAGTTACATTGCATAATGGGCATGCCGACTCGAGGCATTGGCAATGACGAAAGGTCAACTATTATTAAGTGCATAAATTTATTTTTATCAATGAAATTGACACGCGCCAGTACCCCGGCTGTTTTGTGCTACGATTAGTTCTAATTACTTTTTAAACAACTGTCTTTGTCTTCGGCTATAACGGATAGGGGCGTTAGCCTTGTGTACATTCTACCTAATTATAGTATCCTACTCGTACTATCTAGACACACGGTAGTGTGTCCGCCAAGTTCGAGCAAAAAAAAGCGACACACCGGCCGTGGGTTATATTACACGAACCATTTCGGGCCAATTTCGACCACCCTATAACTCAAAACATATTTTATCTACGCATATGAAATTTCGAGTGTCTGTTGACATCCCCTTAATTGTCTAGAATACAAAATTTCATTATTCTACCTATAGCAGTTCTTGAGATATTGACGTCAGAAAATCGCTATTTTTACTATACACTCACTGACTCACTGACTCCCTGACTCATCAAAAACCTAGACCACTTCCAATGGTCGTACTGACTTGAAATTTGGCATGGAGATAGATAGGTCTTAAGGTCAAAGTAAAGGGAAAAATCTGAAAACGGCCAAGTGTGAGTCAGTTTTAAAAATAGCGAAGGTGTAACTTTGTTCTACTATGAAGTCATAATGAACTAAGTGGGTCTATCTTCTAATGGTCGTACCGACCTGAAATTTGGCTCGAAGGTTTGTCTTTAGGTCGAAATAAAGTAAAAATCTGAAAACGGCCAAGTGTGAGTCAGTTTCGAAAACAACGAATGTGTAATTTTGTTCTACTATAAGTAGGTATGGAGTGGAAATGAGATAAGACTTATTTAAATTTAGATACATACCAATTTAAGACAATACATGTTTGTCTTAAAGACAAGAACAATAAAATTGTTCACCACTCTGTGTGTGTCTGTTGCGGGAACCGAACCCACGATTTACGAAGTACAAAGCAGGTCACTAGGTACACTAGGTGCGCTAAATCAGTCAAACAAAAATGAAAAGACTATTTTTTCTCGCATAGTCTAAATAATTTCTAATTTTACAACTAATAAAATCGCAGATTCAAGAACATGGAAATCATATATACTCTAAGATGGAATTATATATACTACTGCCCATCTCACCCTCCGATACGCCACGGGACGAGATGGGATGGTGCACTTCTAGGGCTACATAATAGGCCACCAATTATAATACCTACTGGTAGGTAGGTATTATAATTGGTGGTTATTAATTATCTATGTAGGTAGCGTACTTACAAACAGAATAAAGTACGTTATTGATGTATGTAATTATATGTAAGTAGGTACATTTTATAGGTGTAGGGAGCCAGTTTATTTGTAAAAATCACCTATAAATAAATAGTAAAATAGAATTAGACGCTTAGTATAAAGGGTATAGTATAAAGTACATACCTAAGTGGAATGAGACATTTCCTAAAGCAAAAGTGATAAAAAAATAATAAAGAACCTACACCTGACAAAAATAAATGAAATCCCATCAAAAACATAAATGTGAAAGGTTGCTAAGTTCGATACTATGGGAATGCTTCGCCTATAAGTAGTAAGAAGTGAGATCTGAATAAGTACCTAGTTCCATAAAAATACCTCAAATCATAAATAGTTATAGGAATGCACTCTTGATTTCCAGCAGTTTTTAAGGTACATTTTGAATAAGTATCACGTTACATAGAAATACCTAAAATTATAATAGTCAGAGAAACGCACACCGGTTTTTTTAGCAGTTTCCTGATAACATTTATTATTTTCAGTACTTTTTATTGATGTAACTTGGCTAGTTTTAATAGAAAATTATATACTTGACACATTGCAGTCCAAAGGTGTCGATTTATTGCATTGAAAAGGTGTGTGGTGTGTGAAAACTTGCCAAGTAACATCATTAAAAAGTACTGAAAATAATAAATGTTATCAGGAAACTGCTAAAAAAACCGGTGTGCGTTTCTCTGACTATTATAATTTTAGGTATTTCTATGTAACGTGATACTTATTCAAAATGTACCTTAAAAACTGCTGGAAATCAAGTGTGCATTCCTATAACTATTTATGATTTGAGGTATTTTTATGGAACTAGGTACTTATTCAGATCTCACTTCTTTTATAGGCGAAGCATTCCCATAGTATCGAACTTGGCAGCCTTTCACATTTATGTTTTTGATGGGATCTATTATACTAGAGGAAGTACCGAAGTAATAGAAAAGTAATTATGTTCATCAAGGGATGTACCTGTTAATCCTTAATCTTTAGCAAAGGCGGATACATGGATTTGACTGTTTGATACATGAGTACATGATACTTTGTAAAGTCTTTTAACTTACCCCAAATCAATTGTATGGAAGTTTTCCATCGTAACTTAAAATAGGCATGCGTCCGATTTACTCAATAAACACTCTTTATCAAGTATTGTGTCATTTATATCGTCAAATACAATATTACGGATGAACGGGTTATAGTAGGCCGTAGCCATACCATTCAGCGACATCTCGTAAGTCACAAAAAACTCGTAAAAAAAATGGTTAAAAAAAGATCATCCGGCCCGGCCTCCACCTTGAGCGCGGAAGGCATCGCTCTCCCCAAGGCAAACACCTCCATCCAAAATAATGCTACTAGGTACTTCACTAAAGGGATGCCAGGGTTTTTTCCGGCAATAAAAACAATATTTCTCTCGTATCGACGGAATCTGCTTCCTGTTAACGTTTTATTATACTCTGAAAACGTAATTTGTTAAAATTTGATAGATTAACTTGGAAAAAGTAAGTTATACTCGCACGTAGGTAACTACAATATGGATAAGTAACGCGTAATGGATTGTATACGTAAAATGGGACATTTCTCAAAAGTGCCTTAACCTTTCAGTGGTAAGCGATTTCATATTTAATGATACAAAATCTCATCTAAGTACGAGTAAGCATCCCTATCCTCTGATAAAAACCATTACAACCATACGTACCGCAGTTTGTAGGTATTGTAAGTGCGAACTGAAGTTTTAGAGACCAAATGCCTAGAAATTTCTAACTATTACCAAATGGTTCAACCGGAATCGTAGTGCAGGTACACAAGTAAACAGCAACTTCTAGCAATTGACCGTACAGAGCCCGATTTCATCATGGCCGCTTCATAGCTTTTTTGCAGGAGAAGTGAAAACGCCGCAATACATTTTCTTGTGGTCACTTTAACGAAATAAATTGTGATTGTGACATATAACCGGTCACAGTTAACAACAACAAATGATAATTATATTCAATATTCAGTGACATTTAAAATGCACTTAAATTATTTGTAAATGCATTGTTTAATTTTGTATAATAACATTAATAACATTTAGTGACCTCACGGCGACCTTACGTGATTGCGTTAGAAAAAAATATACATGATATTGGCGAACTATAAAATATTGGTACCTTGAACCTCATCAGAAAGTTGAAGTTTTCCTTAGGACCCAAGGATGGGATTTGAGAAGTTGAGTACCCAAGATTTTAGATGTAAATTGTTAGGGGGGGGGCAAGGCTCTCAACTTTAATTATTCGCGTGAAATGTTAGGGTTCAATAAGAATAAGAATTCGTTTATTGTATTTGCTTACATAAAGATTTAAAAGTATATGAGTAATGGTTGTTCATTCCGTTTCAGGTAATTTCGCGCCATATTATCAAAAGAAAATTTCACTTTTATGTCGTGTGCAAATGCAACTACTTATATCATTCCACGATCGAAAAAAACATCTTGATTTGTTTTTTTATTTAAATTTTTAGCAACGTCAACAGTTTTGTTTAGTGCACCTACGCTATGAGTGTATAACGTTGTATATAACGTTTTAGTTTGACATTATATATATTTTTAAATGAACAATTAATAGAGGGCTCTCTAATGTAGATATCAAGATAAAGTTGAGAACCTCCTCCCTAAAAATTTATATCAATAATCTTGGTGGCTCCACTTCTCAAATCCAGCCTTGGATCCTAAGGAATCATGCCAAAAGAAATCTTCGGTTCACGAAAAGCCGTATTTCAAGCACTACAACGGCCACGACATTGGTGAATGGTGCTTAAGGCGCGGTTAAACCAACATGAATTAGTGCAATATATTTCAACAAAACCTCATAATATGGCAGTTGCGTGGATCAAAATGTGGGATAATCCCACTAATACTAAGTTTAGGTACTTACCAATAGTTATTAAGTTAGGTTTAGATAGCGTGATTAGGTTTTGAACTATAATTTTATTGCATAAACTTGATACTAATACTTTAATTTGTTAATTGTTACCTACAAAATGGAACAACTGTTCCATTTTGTAGGTAACATCAATAGTTCATAAATAAGAAATAATATAGGTAAATAAAATAACATAATCCCTAATGCCCGATTATAATTTTAAAACCAAACCCAACCTCGAAAATATAATGCTTCTACCCACATGAAATTAAATAAGACCGCGGATTACGAAATTATTACGAAAATAGATTAGCATCCAAAGTACTGTACTAGCATTGTCCGAACCCCGTGTTGTAAGTACGTAACTACAATAGCGTCGTTGGATAGTAATAACAATTTTCCGGCTTACAATCAGAGCTATAATTCCCAAATTTTACCGAGGTCTTGGATCAATAAAACCAGTGCAAGTAATCTTTTGCCTTAAACAATTTACTTACTTGTTTGGCGCATTGACTCCAAGTGAGTCTTGGTCTTGACAAGCACTCCATTTTACTCAATCCTGCGCATATTCTCACTAGCTTTCGCCGCGCCGACGATATATTTTCGATAAAAGTAATTCGTAAATAACTAACAATGAATAGGCATCTGTCTAGTTGAGAAAACGATGTTTCAGGTTACCTGTTGTTTGACAAGTTTACATTACCTTGAGCTCATAGCAAAAATATTCGTGGATCTATTTATACTGGAAAGTCGGAAGCAATCATTGGATAAACGAATCGGAATCAGTATAGAGTACAAAAGCGTGTACAACACGCTTTGAACGGTAGGACATGCAGTTTAGCGGATTCCGATGATAAAATGTTCGCGTGAGAAACGTTAATAAAAATTGCGATGAAGCTAACTAATCTAACTATCGACTACAGTTTTATTGGTTTCGATTTAATATAAAACTTTATGGGTAATAAATGAAAGTTAGATGTTCTGTTTAACTCGGCATTACGTTTGTCCTAGTGCCCATGGTTCAACGAAAATTTACACTTAGTACCTGCCTAAAAAATTAAGGATTCTTATTTGACTAGTGTACAATCTAAATATAAATATATACATATAAAACAGTCCCGTCACCCAAACAAACAGACAACGCACAGCCAGAACCGTAGAAAGGTAGAACCTTGAAATTAGGAACCTAATTATATTTTACAAATGTCAAGGACATAGCTCCTCTAAGAAAAGATTTCTAAACATTCAATCGTTAAAGGCGTGAGAAAGGGATTGAAAGTATTGAACGACTTCCATTATTTATATTTTGCCCTAGCCCCTGTGATATATTTTTTTTGTTATTTTAAATGTTCCATGAGATGACATGGAGATGACAACATTAATGAGATAAAAAACGTCTATTTGACATTTGCTTCTTCTTATTTTTAATTGTTACGTTAGTTTAGTTAATTAATTAGGTAGATATATAAAAACATATATTGTAATTTAAACACCCGCTACTCTATTGTAACATTTGTAACTATGTAGTAGTTAGCGGGGTGGACTGAAAATCTGCGCTGTGGCAGCCAATCCGTTCCACAGCAATCGCCGAGTTCACCCCTATCCCTATTGTCACAATGCGTTGTAATTGTAATAAGTGTCTATTAATCCCCTTTATTATTGTGTCTTGTGTGTGATAATAAATTTTCTTTTATTTTTATTTTTCCATGCGAACAAAGTCAAGGGTGAAGGTCAAAGGCGCATCTGTAGATTACATACAGTTGTTACATTATGTACTACATTTGTTTATTTTGTTTAAGTAAATCAGTGGTTACTTATAATAAATCAATGATATTGGAAAGGGACCACTCGAAAAAATTAGCAGCAGGTGGTTGGTGGCTACCAAATGCTTGGACGTGAATACTTATGACTATTTATTTAGTTCACGGACCACTTCAGGTGCTTCCAGTGACCACCAGTGGTCCGCGGAGCACCGGTTAAGAAGTTTAAGAACCACTGGTTTAAAATAATACGTTTTTCTTTTCCAGCACCAGATCTTACAAGAGGAGAAGACTTCGGGTACGATGGCAACATTGGTAAGTTCCTTAGCTGAGGCATGTTTTAATTTTTTACATCTCACATTAATTTAATTTAATTTAAGTACGCGAAATGCAGCATTTTAGTTAAATACGCTCGCTCCATACATGTAGGTAACAATTTTTTTTAAATCAAATATCAGTATGTTGCACGTCCATTGATAGATCTTTAAAAATAACATCAGAAATAATCGCTTCGAAATTCAGAAAAAATATTTCACCCCCCTGTAACTTTTGAACCGTAAATCCAAAAAATACGAAAAATTTTGCCTTTTCACATACTTTCTTCGAAAATTGTTTTGAACGTTATCGTCGGTTCAACCATTTTTGTGTTATCTCCACAAAACTTCTTCCATAGGTATCAACTACGAGCTTTTGGTATTACTTTGGGTCTTATTCCACTGAAGATACGGAACCCTCCATTACGCGTGGTCCGACACGCACTTGGCTGATTTATCCATATCACCTTGACTGCATTGTTGCGTGACAAAGGTGAAAATCAGTTGCCAAACCATTAGCATTACAAATAATAATTTGATAAAATCCTTATTTAATATGATTACTACCTACCCAGATAACAGTGTAATTAACACCCATTTAGATAAACGGAGCAGTTGTTTTATATTGATGGGTCAATAGAAGGAAATAATAAAGCTATTTAGATGAAGCAAATTGTGAAACGTCACGTTATTGCTACGACTGTTACGATTACAATGGCAATGTAAAGTTTTGCGGTTAAGAGGCTGACAACACCCGATGACCTTCAAATTGACTCTACTCAAACAGTTTTTTAGCTTAAACTTGTTTTGAGAAAGTAAAAAAAGTATATGTTAATATTCGATATATATTTGGAAGAACTTCGTTAATTCCGATACACGATTGGACGAAATCGGCTCGATAGAAAATAATTCCAAAGTTACATCTTAAAATTAGCTTTAAACAGTTGTATGTTTTCTTGACTTATACGTCTGTAAATGAGGACAAAATTCCACCACAATAATACTAAAAACTTTGTTGTTTTATATTTCTCAATTATATGCGTAGTTTTTTTTAATTCGTCATTTTGCAGAATTTGCAATGAGCTCCCATACTAATCGTAACACAGTGTTTCTCGTTCACTCGCGCTGAAAAAGATAGGGAGGGGATTTAGCTGTTGTCAGCCCCTTAAGTTTCTAAATAACGTTTTATGCGTTGATGATTGTAATGGCCTATGTTTACTAAAGTAGTACTGCAGTAGAGGCAAAATAAAAATATCCGCAAGCCGGAGCAAATTAGGCTGTCCTTTACTCCATGACTTAAAGGAAAAGTACTCAAGCGTCTCAACTGTAAGGGTCGATAGGAATCTAGTTCTATGGACACTCCGCCAATACTACGCAGACAAATAAATAACGTAAGAAGGGATATAACTAGGTACTCGTAAAATAGGTATAGGTATACTGGGACACGTCATCCCACCCTCCATAGAAAACCATTTTTTTCCGTGTGATTTATTTTTTCTTAAGTAGTTACCAATACGATACCAAACGGCCTCCTAGCCCAGTCGGGTTCAAATCCTGGTAAGGGCATTTATTTGTGTGTTTATCACGAATATTTGTTCCTGAGTTATGGGTATTTTATATGTATCTAAGTATATATTTATCTATATATGTATGTATATCGTCGCCTAGTACCCATAGTACGAGCTTTGCTTAGTTTGGGACTAGGTTGATTTGTGTAAGGTTGATCGAGGTTTTACTGTATCTTAATATTTATCTAAATCTAAAACAATCAATGTATTGCCGAACTATAAATGACTGGGCATTCATCTATCACAGGTCCAACACACTGGGGTGAACGCTACCGTGAGTGCACGGGCAAACATCAGAGCCCGATCAACATCAACGTGCTACGTGTTAAGCAAGTCACGCTGCCCGACATCGAGTTCGTCGGGTTCGACGACTCCATAGATGACGTGCACGTCACTAACAACGGACACACTGGTAAGGCACGTCAACATCAATGTAGAGCCATACGAGCCAGATGAGCATCAATGTGTTGCGCGACAAGGAAGTCACGCTGCCCGACATCGAGTTCGTCGGTTTCGACGACTCCATAGATGACGTGCACGTCACTAACAACGGACACACTGGTAAGGCACGTCAACATCAATGTAGAGGCACACGAGTCCGATGAGCATCAATGTGCTACGCGTCAAGCAAGTCACGCTGCCCGACATCAAGTTCGTCGGGTTCGACGACTCCATAGATGACGTGCACGTCACTAACAACGGACACACTGGTAAGGCACGTCAACATCAATGTAGAGAGGCACACGAGCCAGATGAGCATCTAAGTGCTGCGCGTCAAGCAAGTCATGTTACCCGACATCGTTTTCGTCGGGTTCTTTAATTCTATCGATGACTTACAACAGGTAAGGCACGTCAACATCAATGCAGATACCAACGAGCCCGATCAACATCAACGTGATATGAGTCAAACAAGTCACACTTCCCGACACTCATAATTTCTTCAATCAGTCATTAAATTTGTCTAAAAAAAACTTAACTTCCGTTGCACTTGTGAAATGTAAAATTACAGTGTAATCAAGAATTTTGCGCCAAAGTCTTAATTGGCGAAGTAATTTTTTTAATTAATTAATTAAGCCTTTATTTCCCATTACACTTAAATTACATAACATGTATATCTTAAACTAAGTTATTTTAGTGAGTAACGTTTAAAAAAGTTAACAATATAGGTATAAGCTAGGCTACACTAATTTTTATTTATTTATTTATTCTATTTGTTATTTTTTTTATCTATATTTTTTGTAGGTAGTAGATATATTTGTATTATTTTAAAGGAACCCCTTTTGTAGGGTATAGGCCTCCTCCAGATTCTTCCACTTGCTTCTATCTTGTGCCAAAACCAATCTTTGCCTGTTATTTTTGCAATGTCGTCTACCCATCTTTGCCGTGGATGTCCAATATTCCTTTTCCCAGCTGGGCCGGGCCATTTGGTAGCGGCGAGAGTCCATCGTTGGTCGGTACATCTTGCTACATGGCCAGCCCATTGCCATTTTAGTTTTAAAGCCTGGTGAAGTGCATCTGTAAGCTTTGTCTTTTTTCTTATTATTGTGCATTTTACTTTATAAAATTTTCGTAAGTTTAAGATGCTTCGCTCCATAGCCCGTTGACAACTCGTTATTTTATTTTTAACTCTGTGTAAGTCCAAGTCTGGGAACCATATGTCAAGCAGGGTAGGATACAAGTATCCATCACAGTTTTTTTCATACTTAGACTGTAGGCCCCTTTTAATATATCTTTATGGGCCCAGTACTTGTTCCAGCTACAGGTGATTCTTCTGTTAACCTCGTCCTCGTTGTTGGTATTAGAGAATGACACCTGTTTTCCTAAGTATATGTATTGGTCTACGTATTCAATTTCGACATTGTCTAACATTATTTTACCTTTAGTGCTGTTTGTCATTATTTTTGTTTTACTTAGATTCATATGAAGACCGGCTTTTTTACTTTCCAGGTTTAGTTGTTGTATCATTTTACCGAGCTTGTGATGGTTTTCAGCAAAGATGGCGATATCGTCTGCAAATCTTAGGTGGTGCAATTTTTTGTTATCTATTTGTATGCCTTCTGATATCCAGTTCAGTTCGCTAAATATATATTGCAGGACAGCTATAAAAAGCTTAGGGGACAATGGATCACCCTGTCTAACACCTCTACCTATTTTGATCTCGTCACCTCTGGTTTCTAGCTTGACTCTACTAAAATTATTTGAATAAATATTTTTTAAGAGTCTCGTTATATCAGGGCTTATTCTACATTTGTCAAGCGCTTTCCAAATGAAGGAATGGTGGATGCTATCGAAAGCCTTCGTGTAATCGATAAAGCATATGTATAGGGCTTTGTTGAACTCTCTATATTTTTCAATAACTTGCTCCATCGTGTGGATATGGTCCATGGTTGAAAATCCGGAACGGAATCCTGCTTGCTCTACTGGCTGCATTATATCTATTTGGTAGTCAATTTTACATTGTATTATAGAAGTGAATAGCTTGTATATGATAGAGAGTAAACTTATAGGGCGATAGTTGGCTATATCCAGAGGATTTCCTTTTTTATATAAGAGTACGATGTCTGAGTTGTGCCATTGTTTTGGAGCTTGTCCTGTGATAAGTGCCATGTTAAATATACATGTTAGTGGTTTAACGAGTAGTGAAGCTCCTATTTTTAGTATCTCATTGTTCAAACCATCTGGTCCAGGGCTCTTCTCGCGCTTTAATTTGTTGATATGTTTCAGAACCTCGTCTTCTTGTATTATGGTGGGTTCGTTTGTGCTTTCTTCCATAGTTTCAGTTTCCAATGATTGGAACGAATCATAGGATACCGTAGCATAGAGCTCAGCATAGAATTCCGTGGCGCAAGATATTATATCTTTCCTTGACTTTGCTTGATTTGGTCCGTAATTTAAAGTCTGGATCCAGTCCTTATGGGTGTATAGTTGTTTAAAAGCTTTCTTGGCGCTCCTGTGTTTACTTAAGCTAGTTTCTACTATTTTTAGGGTTCCGTACCTCAAAAGGAAAAAACGGAACCCTTATAGGATCACTTTGTTGTCCGTCTGTCTGTCTGTCTGTCTGTCTGTCTGTCAAGACCATTTCTCTCAGGAACGCGTGAAGGTATCAAGCTTAAATTTATATCAAATACTCAAGTCTATTGTCCCTTGAAGCTGTAAAAAAATTAAACTTAAAAGCCAACGCAATCAAAAGATACAGTCGTTTATGCTGCAAATTTTAGAGTTTGTCGGCACTTCAAAACCTACGGGGTACTTCCCGTGAACTCAGAAACTTGAAGTTTGGCACAAAGCAACGTCATATAGCATAGACAATGGAAAAATTACAAAAAGTAGATTTTTTTTGTAAAATCATACAAAAAAATAAATTTTTAAATTTTAAACTTACTACTATTTTTCTCGTAAACGCGTGAAGGTATTAAATTGAAATTCATGTCAAATACTCAGGGCTATAGGACCTTTCAGATGTAGCAAAACCAAACTTCTATGTCAATGCATTCAAAATAGATAGCAATTTAAGTCGCATATTTTGAAACTGAGTACTCGCAAGAAACTCAAAACCTAAAGGGTACTTCCCGTATACCCAGAAACTTGAAACTTGGGACGAATAAACTTCATATAGCACAGACAAAGGAAAAATTACGAAAAGTAGATATTTTTAGTAAAATCATTAAAAAATATATTTTTTAAATTTTCAACTTACTACCTTTTTTCTCGTAAACGCATAATGTTACGGATTTCATTTTTTTTTTATACTACGACGGTGGCAAACAAGCATACGGCCTGCCTGATGGTAAGCAGCTACCGTAACCTATGGACGCCTGTAACTCCACAGGAGTCACATGCGCGTTGCCGACCCTTTACAAAAAGGAGGATTCACTGTGTTGACGACTAAAGGAACAAGAGGGTCCCTCATCGTCAACACACTGGGTCCTCTTTTCATTTAGTAATAAACATACTAAAACTTTTGCTTGTTATAGGTTTGTACGGAACCCTCGGTGCGCGAGTCCGACTCGCACTTGGCCGGTTTTTTTTTCTTATGAAGCTGATAGTCTTTTCTTATCGCCTTGCTCGTTTGTTTAAACAGTGACGAAAGTTCTTTCTTCAGCTCGTATGTTTTGTTTTCGGTCTTTAAAAGCTCACTGCGTCTTTTCATTAACAGTTTAGTAGTTTCGCTGAAAAAGTAACAGTTATTTTCCTTGGTTGGGCTCTCGCCTTCCAATTTTAAGCTGTTTTGAATGCAGCGCTCTACAGCGTCGTAAAAGTCTTGAATGCTTTCTTTATTGGTGTTCGGTATGGCATTAATGCTGGTTTTTAGGTTGGAAAGATATGTTTTTATTTCTTCTTCCGTTTTCAGTGGTGAAGTCGAGCTTTTAAAGTGTTTTCTACACTTTTTAACGTTTTTAGGCACACTGTTGCTCTTACTATTCGATGGTCTGATGGAAATTCTACATTATTTAGGACCTCTACATTCGTAATGTTTTTCGGAGAGTCCGACATTATAAAGTCTATTTCATTTTTTATTTTTTGGTCTGGCGATATCCACGTCCACCTTCGAAGACTCTTCTTTTTAAAAAACGAGTTCATGATTGATAGCTTATATTCAAGCGCATAGTCATAATCTAAGTGACTTATATTGTGATATCTGCTCTAATGAGTTATTTATTTCGTTATGTTAATACGTGTACTATAATGAAACCAATTAATATTGTTTATAAAATAATAAACATATAGCACATCCGTCGTTTCGTTGATTTAGTAGTTAGTAAAATTAGTTACAAATGCTAACACAGCAGTAGTTCAGTGACCTTTTTTGACAGTCATACGTCAAATTAAAAACAATACACCCTTTGTTCCTAGGCAACAAACAAAAAACTTAAAAACGAAGTTTCAGTTCAGAAGCCTACTCTTGATACTTGAATACTTTCGTTAGTTTTTTTTTTACAGTATGTTGCACCAAATATAATCAATTGATTTTTTGTATGCTAGTAACTAATACTATAAGCAATTTATATGATTTTTTTCATAATTGTACTTTCAAAAAAACGTGTTGGAAAGAGCTGTCAAAAAATAAATTGACATTTATTTCTTTTATTTTTCACGTATAAAATATTAATAAAATTATTGGGTATACTCCCACTCAAACTACGTAGCTGTGATTTTGTTTCAACGCTTTAGCTGCTATGGATTAGGAGATATACGAGTTTGAAAAAAAATGTTAAAAAAATACATTTTTGACATTATCTCTGTGACAGTTCAAGATAGAGGGCTGAAAGTTGGAGTGATTACTAGTTATGAGGCGACAAACAATTGACATTTACCAATTCAACTATTCCTCACAGGGGCCACACGTCCTTCCTTAGCCTGCTAAACCCTTTTTCCCTAAATAGTACAATAAAAATGTTAGAAGAAGGTAATACATACAGTAAATCAATACGATAAGTAAATCATTACGGCAGTTTTTAAGTTATTCCCCTAGGAAGCACGGTAGCGTTCAGGTAAATGATATTATTTGCGGTATCCATATAAAATTACACGAACGGGCCTATAAGTGCAAGTGAAGACTATTATTTATTGTGGTGAAGTGGGTTATAACTGATATGTATCAATTTCCTGTACAACCCAATCGATAATAAAAGATGTTTTATTCAACCGTCAGAGATTTCTAAGAAACTCGATCAATAGAAATATAGGTACGAATAATGTCGCTACGACATTTGCTGGATTACATTTTAGAAGCTTTTATCTATCTACGAGTATCTTAGTTTAGCTTAACTGTGATTGAAGAGCAACCTAATTTATGTGGCGCGTAAGTACTACCTACGTACATAAATTAGATTGGACCAATCTTTCATAACAGCTAAGCTTAACTATGTATTGATACAAATCAATTGGTCAATGGTTAGGAAGCGTCTTCAATATCCGACTTTTAACCATCTATTAACACACACTTTTTGTTTGCAGTTCTGATAGAGGTGGAAAATGAACCACATCCGCGCGTGCGAGGCGGCCCTCTGGAGGGCGACTACGTGTTCAGTCAGATGCACTTCCATTGGGGCGATAATGATACCTTCGGCTCAGAGGACAAGATTAACCATAGAAGGTAAAATTCTCTCTTTAGATAACCGAAAACTGACAGTTGTTAGTGAGACCACTTTGATACAGTCTCGTACATTTGTGTCAAACAATAGGTGATCGCGTATGGATTATCCATATCCACCTGTCACAGTCCAGAGGCGTGTTACCGTACTCTTCACAGGTTTTCGATAGGTATTGTTATGCTTGCCTACACAGTATGATTAGGATAAATATTGTTTTCAACCGACTTCAAGATTTCGAAGGAGGAGGTTATCAATTCTTCGGGATCTTTGTTTTTTTTTTGTTATTTTTTTATGTATTTTCACCGATTATTCGAAGACGGCTGGACCGATTTGGAAAATTCTTTTTTTTTTTGAAAGAGTATACTTCGCAGTTGGTCCCATTGTAACCAGGTCAGGATCTAATGATGGGATCCTGGAGAAATCGAGGGAACTCTTCAACTATTATAGTGATTTGAGTATTTTTTACAGCACCTCGAGCATTTGCTGTTGGAAAGGTTGGAAGTGCTAAGTGAAGTCGGTTCTTTTTTATCCGACTTCAAGATTTCAAAAGAGGAGGTTCTCAATTCGGCGTGTATGATTTTTTTTATATGTTTGTTACTCCATAACTCCGTCATGTCTGAACCGATTTTGAAAATTCTTTTGTTAATTGTAAGTATATATATACAGATTGGTCCCGTTTTTGTCAAAACGCAGTTCTGATGATGGGATCCATGAGGAATCGAGGGAACTCCTCAAATCTTAAAGGCATGCATATAAGTGATTTTTATATTTTTATCAACAAATCCATAATTTTCATTCAAAACAGTGACATTTACGATTTGATGAAGTGGAACTGCCGATGATGAAGAGAACGGAACTCTTCAACGACGCATAGTTCACATTTGGCGATTCGTCCGCTTCACTGTGTTTGTTAAGCAAGTTAGATTGTCAGGACCAATTTTCGTCAAGCTCAAGTTCTGATGATGAGTTCAATGAGGAATCGAGGGAATTCCTCAAATCTTAAAGGCATACATAAAGTGACTGTTGTATTTTTATCAACAAATCAAGCATTTTCATTCAAAAGAGTGACATTTGATGAAGTGGAACTGCTAATGATGATCAGAACGGAACTCTACAACGACACATAGTTCACGTTTGGCGATTTGTCCTCTCCGCTGCGTTTGTTAAGCAAGTTATTTCATTGTATGGAATCTAAGTGCACTATCTACAATAATCCTTCACCAGCTACCCCCATTGAAGTCGGTTTTTTTTTCTTAAAAATTATGTTTAAAATTATTGGCAATATACGTTATGATAGGTTCATAATATTTATTGCAACCCGGATAGCAGTCGTGAGTGTTATATCGTGTTCCACGTGCTAATGATAAGCCATACTTAGTGGTGTTATTATAATAATGATTGTGGGTTCATGCTAATCGCCATTCCTTCTTGGTTAATCTGCATAGGTATTCTTGTGTGATAAAAACAGGTACACATAAAGAGGGTCTTGTAATTTATGTACTTATCACGTTTTGTGATTTATGTCAAACGTTAATAGTTGCAATAACTAAAACGGTGTGTGCATTTAATTACAGTAGAACCCGCTTTAACCTTTTGAACGCCAAGAACCCCTAAAGGTGTCATGAGTTCTCGTGCCCACAGCGCCAAGAGCCACTACATGGGTTATGGAGTACGCTGTGAAAGTAACCTTCATACTTTCAAGTAAGGTTTATATTGGCTCGCTTGCGCCAGTGATCTTGGCGTATGAATGGCGTTTTGTCTATGACGTATGGCGTTCAAAGGGTTATGATCACGTTTAATACCATTTCTCGCATAATACTTACGCCATTTTATATCAGTCCATCTTGAGGTCCCTTAAAACAGTCCCGCATAATAGGCACGCTTTCCCGCTTAAGACGCGTATTGGCTGGGTCCCTTCAACATTTTCTTACGCGAGGTTTAATGTACATAGGTACGGTCACGAACTTTAATTGTTAACCTATTCAGGGTTCACCTTACATTGGACATTTCATATAGTTAGTACTAAACAAAAGAAAATAGCCTGAACACTTCGCGTACAGTTCGCTATCGCTACATCGCGTGTCGTGTTTTATCCAGGTTAAAATAAAGAAGTAATGTTAATTTTCAGTTTCCCCATGGAGCTGCACATGGTGTTCTACAAGGAAGCGTACCACACAGCCAAGGAAGCCGTCAAGCACAGCGACGGACTCGCTGTCTTGGCTTTCTTCTACGAGGTAACATCAACACAATTAATGTTAAAATATCTGGCTGTGCTGTACCTATATTGAACACATTGAAAATAAAGCCCTGTCAGTGTTCGTATAAAAACGATTAAGCAGGGGAACCTGTTCTACCAAGGATTTTTAGACAAAAAGAAAAGCCTGCCGGCTCGCCAAATCGCTGGCCCAATATTACAGGGTTCTATGTTTCACATCTATTGAATTGAAATTTGAACATTGTCATAGTGACACTAAGTCTAAATTTAACTACTCCGAAAATGCAACATATATGGAACCCTGTAATATTGAGCCAGCGAAATGTGAAATTTTCTAAGGACTGACTATTGAGCTACATTATTCAACAGTAATAGAAACAATACCATTACTGGTTTCGACAGGGTAGGCTATTAGAAAAAAAGGAAATGTGTCCAAGGTACAACACCCCTGATGTAAGTACTTACCTTGAACATTCACCGACATTTCTTAGGTAAGGTTGTTAGACAAATAAAAACAATA
Source organism: Pammene aurita (assembly GCA_947086415.1). Taxonomy (NCBI): domain Eukaryota; kingdom Metazoa; phylum Arthropoda; class Insecta; order Lepidoptera; family Tortricidae; genus Pammene; species Pammene aurita. Next base: position 32,115,481 of record OX352298.1, read on the forward strand.
TTATTATGTTCGGTTATACACATATGAATACAATAAAGCGAACTAATTGTTAGAAATACTTTTTAATTGAGAATGATACTTAATAGTATTTTTTGGAGTTTAATATTATGATTATTTACGATGTAGCAAGAAATTGCCAGCATTTCTTGCTGCAATGTATTCAATGTGGTAGAATGAACGCAGAACCATACATTAAAAAAACATTTCATCCACCTACATATATTTTTTAGACTATGTCCAAGGTACAACGTAGATAAATTATTACTTTACAGGCTTCGTAACTAAACTTAAATTTGACAAAAGGATTAGCTATAATTACCATTTGGTAGTTGATTTAGACAAAAATAGCCTACACATCATAAATAGCTTGAACATAAATTGGATGTAAAAACAACAGGCCAAAACCAAAATACTGTTTTTTTTCGTTATGTAAGTAATTTACTCTCGTATGAAAAAATATTTAAAAAAAAAGGGTGAAAGTGGTATTCACAATATTTTAAAAGAATCAGTAGGTTTCGAGTTATACATAGTTGACTGACGTAGGTAAAGTCTAAAGGAGAACAGTTTCCCCTACTTCGCTGTAGTAGATTCCTTACCGCTCGGCGTAAATTACTCAACATAGTGTATTCTCAGGAGCTGTCAACCTTATCCATTATAATACTGTGTACATATTCCTATTGTAATAATCTCTATTTTCTAGAATGGTAATTGGAAGTGATTCAGCTTAAGGACGCATGCATTCAAAATTTGATTGCAAGGCATTCATGCAATTGTGGATTCAGTCGAACGATGAATGCAGTCTATTCAAACTATATTATATTATAATAACAGAGGTTTCTAACTAATTGGGCAATTAGTAGGCTACGGAAGAAATCTGCAGCTGTAAACTAAATAAACCGGCCAAGTGCGAGTCGCACTCGCGCACCGAGGGTTCCGTACAAACCTGTAGGTGTATAGGGGTAGTAGCTTTTAAAATATTAATTTTTTTATTATTATTTGATGTAACTAAAAATTTACGGTTTTCGCAATTTTTCCTTTATCAGTGCTATAAGATGTTGCTTCGTACCAAATTTCAAGATTCTGAGTTCACGGGAAGTGCCTTGTAGGTTTTGATTCCCTTGAGAGTTTCGAGAATTTGCGGTGCGGCATAAACGGCTGTATCTTTTGATTGCGTTAGCTTAGAAGTTTGATTTTTTCACAGCTCCAAGGGACAGTAGGCCTGAGTATTTGATATAAATTTCAGCTTGATACCTCCACGCGTTCCTGAGAAAAAGGGTCTTGACATACAGACAGACGGACTGACGGACAACAAAGTGATCCTTTAAGGGTTCCGTTTTTACCTTTCAGGGTACGGAACCCTAATAATTGTTGGATATTTTAAAAAGTGTGATTAAAATTTTAGGTTAAAACACTTTAGCGGAATTCGGCTGTCATAAAAAAGGCAGAAAACTCCAACTTCCGGCTGAATTTTATCTATTGGCTCCATACAAAATGTCAGCTACCATAGACAAATGTCCGACATCCATCTGATTTGTGTCTATAATAGCTGACATCCACTCAAATGTGTTTTGAGCCTAAGGCGATCCACACACTTGATCTGAATTCATCAAATTCTAGACACTTGTTCCGGAATAGTACATTACTTACCAAGGACTGTAAAAGAAAGAAAGCCCGAAATCGCAGGTATTTGTAACCCGAGCCGCAGGCGAGGATTGTAAATATGCGATAGAGGGCTTTCTTTTTTACTGCCCGTGGTGAGTACACAATTTTAAGTCTCCACCTGGCCATAATGCGTACGCGTAGCGTGCGATAAAACTCACATTATGGCCAGGTGTGACGTAAATGTGTCTATGGCCTCCATACAAAACGTCAGCTATCATAGACAAATTGCCATAACCATATACCGTCTATGAATTGATGAATTCAGTACTGAATTCAGATCAATTGTGTGGAGCGCTTAAGTTGGAATGATAACAAGCAATTACCTAATTGTTTTATTTTTCAATATTTTCAGTTGGACCGCCACCAGCACCCCGCCTACGACGACATTACGTCAGCACTCGGCAACGTCACGGAACCCCACGCAACCGTCGTCATGAGCAACCCCTTTTCTTTCCTCAACATTCTGCCCTATGATCTGCGCCGATACTTCACGTATAGGGGGTCGTTAACTACACCTCCTTGCTCGGAAGTGGTTACTTGGTTGGACTTTGAGCAGCCTGTCAGACTAGCTCATGAACAGGTAAGAGAATACCACTTGATAGTGGTTATGAGCAACCCAGTTTCTTTCCTCAACATTCTGCCATATGACCTGCGGCGATACTTCACGTATAGGAGGTCGCTAACTACACCTCCGTGCTCTGAAGTAGACTTGGTTGGACTTTGAGCAGCCTGTCAGACTAGCTCATGAACAGGTAAGAGAATGTCAAGTGACTGTGGATATGAGCATCCCCCTTTTCTTTCCTCAACATTCTACCCTATGACGACCTGCGGCGATACTTCACGTATAGGAGGTCGCAGACTACACCTGCGTGCTCTGAAGTAGTGACTTGGTTGTACTTCAAGCAGCCTGTCAAACTAGCTCGTGAACAAGTAAGAAAGCCGCACGACACCGTGGCCATAACAGAATTTCTCGTTCTTCAACATCCGGCCTTTTGACCTGCGCCGGTACTTCACGAGTCTGGTCGTTGACGCCGCCTCCGTGCTCTGAAGTAGTAATATGGCATTTGAGCAGCTTGTTAGACTGGCTCATGAACAGGTAATCATTTTAAGCATATGCGCATTTTTTTTGGATAGCAGTATGGTCGCAGCAAACTTTAAATCCAAATAATAAGCGCCCATCTAACGAGCCATAACTCCGATGCTTAATTTTCTTTCATTTTGGCAAATGTACGGATATGGACAAACTATGACTAACGGCTTTTTAGGTTCTTGGCAAACAAACGTTAATCTATTAAAATATATCTAAGTTGGCTGTTGTATCACAAATCCTTTACAAAAAACTCATCTAGCTCGGTCAATAATTTTTGGCGACATTCTTCTGCACAAATACATAGGTAAAATATTAATTTAGAGCCTAAGAAAGTGGGTAAAATGTATCCCTGTTATTTTCAGATTGAACTATTCCGCGAGTTGAAATCAGCCAACGGCAAGATCCGTCACAACTTCCGTCCAATCCAGCCGATCGGCGACCGGACGGTCTTCTACAACATCGACAACAATTACTTCAGTTACAACGAGTTGGACGACCCGAGTGAAACTACGACGACTAGGCCGAAGCGGAGAAAGAATGGTGCGAGTAATACCAAGTTTGTGTTGAGTTTGATGTTGTTGTCGAGTATAGCGGTGATGATTGTGTTGTAATGCAGGGTTTTCCTCTGTTAACTACTCGTATAATCTTCTGTTTTTATTCTTCGACGATATCGACAACAAATACTTTAGTTTTAACGAGTTAGACGACCCGAGTGATACTACGTCGACGAGGCCGAAACGGAGAAAGAATGGTGCGAGTAATACAAAGTTTATATTGAGTTTGATGTTGTTGTTGAGTATAGCGGTAATGATTGTGTTGTAATGCAGGGTTTTTCTCTGTTAACCAGTCGTCTAATCTTTTGTTATTATTCTTCGACGATATCGACAACAAATACTTTTGTTACAACGAGTTAGACGGCCCGAGTGAAACTACGTCGACTAGGCGGATGGTGAAACGGAGAAAGAATGGTGCGAGTAAATACGAAGTTTGTGTTGAGTTTGATGTTGTTGTCGAGTATAGCCGTGATGATTGTGTTGTAATGTCCGTTGTTAACCCCATAGTTATTCTTTTGTTTTCAGGAGTTTCCCCAATTTTCCTTAGAATGTAAAACCGTGTCACAAAACGGACAAATAATTTTGGGACACTTTTTTATTATTAACATCGATAGTCCTCGTGATTCTGAGCAGAAATAACCCAAAATTTCACTGTACAGTGTAGAATTCATCCTAACTTGGTCCTATTATGTAAACAAAGAATTCTCACAAACATTTTCAAATATTTCGGATTATCACTTTAAATGTTGTTGTATACTTAATGCAAATAACAAAGTATTGAATTCAATCAAGTAGTAAGTACAAATATCATTTTTTATAAAAGAAAACCTCAATAATCGAAGTAACTAACGAATTACAAACATTACGATTACAATGTCTAGACTGACACACGTTTGTTTAGGTACATGATATGACAAGTAAGGATGAATTCACAGTATACAGGTTTCCTTACGATGTTTTCCTTCAGTTCCTTCACCAAAAAGCGACGTGCTATACAGCAATATCGTAATAAAATCATACCTATGCTATGAGAAATAATTGATTATATACTAGTGAAAATTTTCTTTTTACTATATTATGTAATATACTGTTTTTAAGTGTTCAACAACCAGCCATAAATAAATGTAGAGGCGTATTAATTAATCCCATGACATTATTTTTTATGCAAAATCTGACATTACTTTTAGTTAGAGTCTGTGCAGAAAGAGAAGTCTTCCCTTTCCACACAAACTTTAATGTTTTTAATGGGTTGTAAATAATAAGGTTAACGTTAGTGATTAGTTGAATTAAAATGTTAAAACTATGGTTTTAAGTCCCTATTACAATGGCCGTACCGTTTTTGACTGGAAGTGTAATAAAAATACTAACCTAACCCACTTGATGGGTTTTATCTGTCAGTGTTTTGGTAAAAGTACTCTCACCTGGTACGAATTCAATATGTACAGTCGCCATCAAACATATCGGAGCGGCCAAGGTACCCAAAAATATCTGAACATGCACTATCGGCTTGACAATAGAGGCGTTGTTCAGATATTTGTGACCACATTGGCCGCTCCGATATATCTGATGGTGACTGTACAAATTCAATATTTTATTCGAGAAATAAAAGCGTAAGCTCCAAATGTTACCTTTACCAAAATAATGTCACATATTGTAAGAAATTATTAGGTACATATGCCGCGACACTGTTTCAAAATCATAATTTCATTAGAAATCGTTTCGTACGCACCCATACCTACTCCTTCTGGGCTTCACCAATCACCGCTCAGCGCTCAATGAGGATTTCCGCGATAGAGATTTCCACTAGATGGTAGCACCGTGGCGAGAGGTCTAGCTGTCATTATCCACCAATCATGTTTAATCATTTTTTTTTTTTATTAATGGCTTTTACTCCTCGCCGGTCTTGGCGAGGTGAATTCTGCCAATGTCAAGGTGTACGTATGATTTTATTCAATTTTTATAAAATAAAATAAAAGGAACGTTGTTCGGTTAAGGCCTTGTTGATTGTAAAGTGATAGCCTCCTTACAAACACGTGGGTGGCCGAGACCCCGGATAACCGTTTGTTCAACTAAAGGGTGGTTACGCGCGTTTAGAGACTAATTTTTCATTAGCTGCACACTTGTTCGTTAAGTCACCGCACAATAAGCTATCAATATTACACACTGAACTACGTAAATGAGCAAAAAACAAAAAACTATTCTAAGCACGCTGTCACCATCTTGAGCTCAAACGGGCTTCAATCTTTATTTTTTGATCGGTGGATTTTGATAGGTGCTGTCAAAGACCTCTCGCCACGGTGCTGCCGTCTATTGAAAAACTCGATCGCTGAAACCCTCTGTGCTTAAGTTGTCCTCACAGTTTGAACTCAGCGGCGCTGTTATCACAGTTTTAACTCAGCGGCGCCGTATACGTAGTTATTTCATACATCAATAATGTGACAAAGGGTATGAGTCAAATAGGCTCAGTGAAAAAAGGGACAAGTCCTAAAAAATGTACGGCACTTGTGCCCTTTTTCGCTGAGCCAATTTGACTTATCACTAAAGTCACAATAGATGGGCTAAACAAATTCATTAATAAATTAACATACCTATATTGACAGACTGTTTGATGTTTTGTGTTTTTTTAATAAGAGATACTGTAGAGTAGGTACATATGTATAACTGACGTTTAGTTGATATAAGGCGATAAAACTATAGAATATAATGCAATATTATAAATAAATGACTGAAAATGTATGAATATTAGTTGTATTAGAGATTATGAAATGAATAAGTGTGATTTAATTTACTGTGATATGTAGGGTCAGGGAGGGAACAGTCGCTAGGATTTTTTCAAGAGGCTGTAGCATGAAAAATATAAATCCCTGAACTAATTGTGGCAAGCACAGAGCACAGTGCATTATTAAACTTTCATATGTAGCAAATATATTTTCTGTTACTTTCACCAAAAAAGATATATCCATTCTTTTTTAGAAATTGGGAATCGAGCCACTGTGTACCCGTTGCTGTACACAGTGACTAGGACCCCCTAGTACACAGTGGTTCTAACAGTACACAGTGGCTCGAGTACACAGTGGTTCTAACAGTACACAATGGCTACGTAAGAATCTAACCTAAATAAAGTTTATAACAAAAAATATTTTTGTTGAATAAAACAGTAATTAGAATAGGTAAGCCTAATTCCGGAATAATCGTTCCTGATTCATTCTTCATCTAAAATAGGTACTTACCTAATAAATTTCGCATGATTTATTCACTTTCATTTTATTAAAAAAAGAGTGCTAGAATTATTTTTAATAATAAAAGAACTTTTATTCTTATTCATATTCAAGTAAATTTTAGCCCAACTCTGTAAGGTGCACAGTGGTTCACGAGCCACCGTGTACTTTTCTGAAACGAACGACTGTTGACCTTCGCGCCATTTTGTATTTTAGATAGAACTAAAAACAAATAGAAACATCGAGGGCCTTGAATTATCAGCCAATACTAAGTAGATTAGACACACTCTTCGATAAAAATATAAGTAATTAAAAATCTCGTTCGAGTTAAGAAAAAAGAGGAGTGAAACTTACCTGGAAATGTAATTTTGATAGTATTCAACACAAAAACGCACCATAATATATTCGCATGGCGCCGAAGAGGCTCACTAACTAGTTCGTACATGATAGGGTACGGAACGCTTCCGATTGATGTAGAGGACAGACATAAAGCTCTTTCCGTTTCCCGCACAGCACATTCGAGCCACTGTTCCCACCGAGCGACTGTACCCTCCCTGACCCTACACAATTATATTTTTGTGATATGAATATTATACTTGTTTTATTTATATTTATATTAATGCCTATACATGGTGGATTTTCCAAATGGGTCAGTGAAGCCAGCTACCAGATCCCATAATGGTACGCGGAAATGGTCCCTGACTTTTTGAATAACCGCAATTGACATTCACAGATTTAAAAAAATGCACAATAAGGTGAGATACTAAAAGCATTATAGAATTTTTAAAAATGTTAAGTATTGTGGGCCCAGTCAATAATGTGGTTTATATTATAGCCCAGTAATATTATCTCAAATTTTATAAATATGGCTATAGCATAGACTAATTAACCCAAGACCCCGCATAGCCGGGCGACCCCTGCTGCCAGGCTCGAAGTAATTTCACTCAATAGTAAGACACTAATTATTGGAAGTGACAGTAAACTTCAGTCGGTTCCCCAACATAAGTATCCACTCTCCCATACAACTTTGTATGGCAATGTGGGTACTTAAGTTGGGGAACCCACCGTACGTCTCCATGGCAACCATTAATGTCTGACTCTCTCTTACGCCCCATGGGACAATCGCGCGTTCCCTGTCTAGCATTGCGTGTTCCCCTCCCGCACCCCTTCTTTTTGACAGCTTAGGTTTCAAAGAAATAACGCGCTAAGCGGAGTATAGAGATATCTTGTGTGTATAACAAAAATTTAAATAACTTATGATTTTACTTTGATTGGAATTTTGTGTGAGAGTACTAAAACTAATTTCTCTTAAAAATATATATATTACTACTTACATACTAAATACATTAATCATCAGTACTAGGCTTATCTGGCATAGTAATCATGGCCCCCAGATTGTCGTCTTTGCCCTGCTTAAGACGCTCCCATATGAGTTCTGCTATGGCTTTCTGTGTTCTCCTCTCTAACTTTTCTAGTTTTTTTGATACATCTCGCTTCAGGTCCCAGTCAGGTTTCCTGGGCGCTAGACTTGATATGTCTAGGTCTTGAAGGACTACCTGGAATTTAAAAGATACAGGGTTATAAACACTTTCGCTGCCAGGAACCCGCTTGGTGGTTTAATTTAGGGAGCTTGGCAATCAAAGTGTTATGCACAACACAACTTAATGATATGCTTTGAGACTAGCAAATGAAACAAATGGACACAAATTAAGTTTTGTTTGTGATAAAATCCACATGTATTTTATACTCTATAATTATTATATTAAGGTATCTTAAAATAAATTGCTAACATTAACAGTCTGCTATTAAATAAACAGACGTGAAATCTTGCTCAAAATAATAGCAAAAATGCAACAAAATACTCTTAAAAATGTCAGTTAAATTATGTTTATCTACACTCACATTGTAAGTCCTCTAAAACGTGTTCAAAAACGGTAGGCAATGGCTAGCATTACCACAACCGATTTTACTATGATAAGCTTTTTATCTGTGGCAGTAACGTAATTTTAACTTTACATGCTCAAATATTGATACGTTATGAGTTTTGATAACATAATGTACACCTGCACGCGCCCACGCGGCCGCCGACACGCGCCCACGCGACCGCCGGCACACAAGAGTTGGCCATGGCGGTGCAATGGCGGCCATTCTATGGTTTCCGATCACGGCATTTAGGATAAATAATATGAGTGAAGATAAAGCTGTGTATGCACCTGTAAGTAATTAGGCCTTATTACGTAACAGTTACATAAACTACTATTACAGTGCTCACTTGAGGAGTGTCTTTTCAAAAGGGCTTATTTCCATTTTGAACTTTTTTTTAACTGTGAATGTAGTTTTGCTTAAAATAGAGAATTAAATATATTCTTTGAGTTTGAAGTTCTAATAAGTCTCTTCTTGTCCTCTAAAAAAAGATTCAAATTTCAAAGTCCGGATCAAAAGGGCCTATTTCTTTCTTATAGTATGAGAAAGAAATAGACAGATATGACAACTCGGCCTCTTTCAGTAAATAAAAAAAGGATGTAGAAAATTTCTTAAAAAAACAGATTGGAGACGATTGGATAAGGTTACCGTAGCTGGCTTGGTGTAGAACCATATTAGTACCTAATCATTATATAGTATCAGTATATGAAAATCGAGACGAAGTCTGCGATTGTTGCGTTGCGAAGATGATGCAGACGAAGTTCACGTTTAGTAACTAAATTTATTCTGCCTTAACTTATTTTTAGTAGTTAAGTTTAATTTCACAATAAAAAGTTATCCTTTTCAAAAGAGTTTATCTCTATAATGTCCAAATCAAAAAGGTTTATTTCTCACAAGGCCGCAACAAAACGGCTTAATTCCAAAAGTTCGCATCAAAAGGGCTTAATTCTGAAAATGTATGGTAAATTAACATAATAATTTAGTTAGATAAAACAAAATATGTGGTGCCATAACATTTATATCAACTAACTTAAATACAATATCGAAAATAAAGTAATAATATCGAAATGGAAACCGTGGATTTCTGATTTCCTCAATTTCCCAAAAAAAGTTAAAAGTGGAAATAAGCCCTTTTGAAAAGACACTCCTCACTTAACACAACTAAAAGAAAACAACTTTTGACAAAATTATGACACCTATCAAGTTAAAACCTATTTAAGCATCATTGCTTGTGTATCACTTTCCCTTTTCCAAAAAAAAAGAAACCTTCTGGATCAGCTTTTAGTTAAAATGGGATGCACACACAAACTAACAAACAATCTTTCAAATTAAAGGCATTTGTACAAGAAAACACAACGAAATACATATAACACAACATATACGTACAAAGGCGAACTTATCCCTTTAAGGGATTTCTTCCAGATTCCAGAGATTTTTTTTCTTTGTTTTCTTGGATGGTAATGAAATCATCTTACAGTTATTTGCAACTAAGTACTTAAAAATGTATGACCATTAAATTTGGAAGGGCTGCTTACAGGCACAAATCAAGACTTGGTTTAGGGAGGGACATACATCAAAGATATGTTTAGACTTTTGTATCTTATTCCTTTGTTCAGTCGCCATCAAATATATCGGAGCGGACACAGTACTCAAAAATATCTGAACATGCACTTATCACCTTGACAATAGAGGCGTTGTTCATATATTTGTGACCACCTTGGCAGCTCCGATATATCTGTTGTTGACTGTACAAGAATGAGTTAGTTGATGATATGAGTTAGTGAATCAGTTCTAAAAACTGATCAATTAGCAAGGATGATTAAGACATGGATTGACAATGCCTATACAAAATCGCGTTCCTCGAACCTTCAGGTTATAAGTCTGTTTTCGGTACTAAGTGCCACAGCGCCATCTGTCGAGTCTGGAGTCGAATTATTCTGTCAGCGTTAAGCGCCGAACAAAATACTAGAATTTAGTGTTTGTGGTGACCGATAGATGCTTTAACCTGAAATAAGGGAACTCGATTTTGTATGGATATTGTCAATCCATGTCTATATCATCCTTGTCAATGAGCAAAGTATGTAATGTTACATTATTTCAAATGCTCATGCCTTATTTTTGAAGTACACTATACAAGTAATTGTGATCTAAGGTTTTAGAATCAATATTACCTTCTCCTTGCCAGCTTCCAGTAAATCTTTAACTTCATCCTCAACAGCTGGAGGTAAAGCATCTTCCAGCTTCGCCTCTTGTAGGGACTCATCTTGTGGCTTGTAGCTCCGAAACTTTGGTCTGAAATTGAGGTTAAGTATTCAAATTATATGTTAATCAGTGTGATGGAGCGATGCTATTAAGAGGGCTGCAAATTAGCTCACCAAACGAAGACGCTTAACTGCCTGATAGGGGAAATAATTCGTGTATAGCCCGAATTTTGGTGTAGTTGTAGATAAAGGTATTTTACACAACATAAACCACCACCAGCCACCCCCTCCTCCCGCTAGCGGCGCCCCCATCCATCGGTACTTTTAGTATGTTGTGTAAGATACCTTTGCCTACAACTACACCAAAATTTGGCTATACACGAATTATTTCCTCTAAGTTTTCCTTCATTTGGTGGGCTAAATGGAAGATTCTACAAGACACTAAAATTAGCCAGAATCAGGACTGCATAGAGGACAGTTGCATATGGTCACAATCCTCAGTCACGAGGGAACAACTAGAAAGAACATATTCAAATTAAAGCTTGTCCCAGTAAAAAATGTCGTTAAATAGTTTACGCAGCGTTGGTATATCAGGTTTCAATGAAAATGGTTGTAACTGGCTGGTTATATGTTAAATGCATCTCGGTTCTTTATTTAATATTAGAAAAAAATCTGTCACAGTCACATTTTCAAAGATCTCGTCTCCACAAGAAAAACTTCATGAGAAAATATTGTACAAATATGTCCAATATTAAGGCATTTTCACGAAAAAAGTGGCAATGGAGCTAAACACGTCTGTTAGAACTGTGCAAAGGGTCCTAAAACAATTCAGAGAGACTGGCGGTATTCGACGGCGTCCTGGAAGTGGTCGGAAGACCGGGTTTGTTAAGAAAAATATTGAGAAGAGTATCATAGCTGCTTTGCTGAAAAAACCTACATCATCTGTAAGAGATTTACCTAAAAAGTTTAAAACGTCTAAATCCACTGTGCAACGAGTAAAGAAAAATAATTCTATAAAGACTTTCAAACAAACTAAAGTGCCTAATAGAAATTCGAAACAAGAAACTGACGCTAAAACGAGATCCAGAAAACTGTATTCAAAATTATGGACAAAAAAATACTGTATTGTGATGGACGACGAAACATATTGCAAGCTTGATTTTAAATCACTGCCGGGACATCATTTTTATTCGGGTACCGATAGAAAAACTATGTATCAATGACGAGTACAATGTCATAAAAACGGATAAATTTGCGAAGAAGGTTCTTGTGTGGCAAGCGATCTGTTCTTGCGGCAAACACAGCACTCCATACTTTGCTAAAGGAACTATGAAAGGCGATATATACCTTAAAGAGTGCATGGAAAAGCGATTATTGCCGTTTTTTAAGCGACACAAGAAGCCAGTTCTGGTTTGGCCTGATCTGGCCACGTGCCACTATTTTAAAAATGTGATAAAATGGTACAAAGCCAATAATGTCGAATTTGTGGAAAAATACCAAAATCCTCCTAACTGTCCTGAATTACGACCTATAGAAAAATATTGGGCTCGTATGAAGCAGAAGCTCTTAAAACATAAAACTAACGCCACATCAGTTGAAAACTTCAAGCGAAAATGGAATGCAGCTTCAAAACTAATCACAGACACTGATGTACAAAACCTGATGGCAGGTATCAAAAGAAAATTACGAAGTTTCTGGATGAATAAACAATAGAACAAAAACATAACAAAAATACGTTTTGTTTACTACATTTTTAATAAACTGTTGTCAAAAATTTGGTAACTTTTTATTGCTTACATTATTTCATAATAACTAATAAACGACATTTTTTTCTGGGACAAGCTTTATACATTTTTATTAGAGTTCGAAAATATCCGATATTTATTATAAATATCAAAATATCGGATATTTATGATATATATCCGATATATATCAAAAGTTTGATATATATCAATTTTGTATGAAACCCATATTATTATTTTATTGTATTATTTATGTATACTATTTGCATATGTGTTACATAAACATAATAGATTATTTAAAAAAGAACCAAAATGTTTTTAATGTTTTATTTATTTTGGGTACATAAAAATCTTAAAATCCGACAAATTAAACCAAAACATAAAATCTTCTAACTCAGGCAAAAGCAACTAAAAACCATAAAAAAAAAAATATTTTTTACATTTCTGCATATAATATAATAAATAAATAAATATTATGGGACAATCTTACACAAATCAACCTAGTCCCATAGTAAGCTCAATAAGGCTTGTGTTGTGGGTACTATACTAGGCAACAATATATATAATAGTCAGATAAATACTTAAATACGTAGGAAACATCCATAACTCAGGAACAGATCCGTGATGAACACACAAATAAATGCCCTGACCAGGATTCGAACCCGGGACCTCCTTCTTCGTAGGCAGCGTCACTACCGACTGGGCTAGGCTAGGAGGCCGATATTTTTAACATTTCTGCATTGATATATATCATAAAAAATCTTTGGATATATATCAGATATATATCGGATATATATCATGATATATATCCATTGATATATATCCTCGAACCCTGATTTTTATGCATTTGTTTTGATTTTAAAAACAGCAAAATTTATAATTTCTTGAGGAACTCTCTATCTATTGAGAATCTATGAAGGACCTTAGTCATTAACACAACATCAAAAAACATAACTTGTAGAGAACATAACTTGTAGTTATGTTTTTTTACAAATCAAATAATTTTATTAAACATTTCCATTTTATGAATTTTATATATAATCACTAGGGTGATTGTGCTAGTTTTCGTCCACTCTTGTCAGTTTTTCGTCCATACTTATTTATATGTTTATCTTCAAGTTTTCCCAAAATAAAAGCTTAAAATTTTAAAAATCTACTAAAGAATAAACTATAAATATAAACTAGGTATATTGACCTTAAAAAGTGTTTCCCATTTATTTGCAGCGTTTAATCAAGTGGACGGTAAACTGGACCTGGACGGGAAACTAGCACAATTACCCTACTACAATAATTATTAAATAGAATGGATATAAGTATTACGAAAGTATAGTGAGGCCTCCGCAGTGACCAGGATATTTTAAAAAGATTTCATTTACGCAAGAAATTTCAATGAGTGCTGTCATGACCAGTGACCGGATTTTACAGTGCAACACGGCAGGATACATGCACTTATTATGCGAATATAGTGGTTAAAACATTAAAATGTTATTGCAATGTATTTTATGTAACTAAAATCAACAACGTGGGTCCTAAAATCCCGAAGATTATTCATATTAGCATAAGTTTTCAGGCAAAAACAACCGTGTTGCAAATAAAATTCAATCACTGGTCACGCAGGCTTAGACATTCATAGCATCGGCCTCGAAAGCTGGGAATGTTGATTCGTTTCCAGCCTTGGTCATTTCATCTTTTGTATTTAATAGTATAGGAACGTTTTAACTATCAAAGAGACTACAAACATAAACACAACACCGTTACACATAACCTGTGTAGACTCACTTTGGCAAGGAAACTTTATCAGCTGCACCTTCCGAACTCTCATTTTCAGAGCTCTGGTTCTTCCGTTTTAAGTTCTTAAGTCTTTCTTTTCTTTTAAGTGCCTGTTCCTCCAGGCTGCCAGCACTTTCGCCTAGTTCCATGATAACCATAGTAGTAGTACTGTCTAATTACTTGAAAAGGTTAAAACACTTATAGAGAGTAGGTAAGTAAAGACAACAATCACTTCCCACTGAATCAGATGAATATTACAAATACTATAAGCAGATTTTCTTTACTTTACTTTCAATTTATTATTTTTATTTATGTGTGTGATTGTGACAGTGACAGAATTGACAGCAAATACAAATGCAACATACTCGCAACCATTGAAATAAATATATGGAAATGACACATCAACGAAAGACGCGTGTCGATTTCGATGTAGTCGGAGACAGCAACATGGCGGTTATAGTGGTGTCGTGTCCAGAAGATTTTACTGTAATTAGGTTTTGTCGATAAATCGATATCGATAGTAACCAAGGCCTCACAGACGGTCCACAAGGTTGGCTGGAATAGCACCCGTGTCTTCTTCAGCCCACGCGTTTTAAAATTTTAATGCGAAAGTGTCTCTTGGTAAGCTTTAAAATTAGGTACCTACACATTGATAATGTGTACCTATTATTAAAGGTAAAATTAAGTAAAGGTTAAGTTAAATCAATGTTATTTTATTAATATAAAGCCTGACCAGAAAAATATGATCATGCGCCATGCTGCGAAATTTCTTGTACTGGCAATAATTTTACTGACAAAATCATATGCATGTGTGAGGGCATGTAATAGGCTGTCACTTTTGTCAATGTCATTGTCGCGGCTTATTTGAATAATAGTAAAGTGTTGAATAATAATTAAACGACAAAAAAATCCCAAAATTATTCATAGTCAAGAGCGAAACATTGTAAATAATGTATGTAATAAACAGCTGTAAATAATACTCTCGGGAAATGAAACTATTTCGCAGTGAAACATTTTCAAATTAACATTAGAGCTGACAGGTAAACAAATCAAGATGTCACCGTGCCATAGAGAATAATACGCTTTATGACTATACTGAACTGTTGCCATATAAATGAGAATAATAGCGCCCTCTTGACAATAATCATATATTTCTGGTCATCCTATATTTTTTTTGGTTTAAAGCTTAAAGTGACCAAACCCTCCGGTGTCCGAGGCCAGATTTGAACTGGCGTCTTCAGCTTTCTCTTCAACTTTTTCTGAAGTATATGCCATCTATTTTCAGTTTATATATAGTAGTGTACCTAACTACTTAAAAATTGCAAATCAAAAAATATTGAACAAAATAATTTGATTTGCTTCAAGATTCAAATCTGTTTATGTTCTTAAGTTTAACCTAATAAACTTACCAATTGTGATGTAAAACATACTTCAATTTTCCTATAACTTTAATATTAACCATTTTTAGTGAAAATCATAGCAAACGAGTGTAAGGTCAAACTTGACTGATTTTTAGTTTTTTTGCGATGTCGCACCCTATCATATTACACGATGGCATATTCTTTTTTAACTGTCCATATTCTTCTGAGCTTTTCTTTATTCACAATCATAACACTAACAATATAACTTGTAATTTTAATTTTCACCGCAGCTTGTTGACAGAAGAAGTACCACTCAACTGACTGACGTCGACGTCCTGACCTTAGACACCAATATGGCGGATTTTTCGGTCGCATTGGGTTTTTACGTAGGTATATACTCGTCATCTCTTTTTGCTTATGAATATGTCGCTGAGTTAAAACGAGGCGAGTATATTTTTATGTATTTTGATTTACATATTCCGGATCCCCTACATAAAAAGGTCTGTGCTCTCAGCATATCATAAGTATCATAACATAACATATCGTGCGGAACTATTTAAGACTTTGACATTCTACAATCCGCCCAAAGGTAGTAAATCATGAGTAGATTTGAACCTCAAAGCAAGAATTTAGAGACCGCACACGCGTACCATCGTAAAGTATAGACGTAGATGACGATGATTTCTACAGCACAAAACAAAAATAATTAACATTGTTTTCATTAGCCGACACAACTTTCTAGACACAAATTAGTACCTACCTACTTTTAGTATTTCGTAATTAATCGTATTCGCATGTACCCCCAACATCAAGCTGCATTTGGTTTGCCTGAGAAGAGAAGAGAGCCATCATATCCCAGCAAACTGAGCTTCTGAGCTTGGTTACTCTCAGCGCATAAGTAGGTAATACATTTTTCACACTACCTGCTCGACAATGCTAAATTATATATCATGCAAACCTGACCGACAGCCAATCATTATAGCCCTTGGCTTTAGCCGGGTTATAATGTTGTACTAAATCTCATTATAACCCGCTGGTTAATAATGTGATTTCACTTCCCATAGTTCTTATTGTTATGTACTTTGAATATGGCTGTAACAGCCATATTCATAAAAAGTTAGGAGCTCACTGATCGGTCGCTCAGAGGTAGGTACCAAAATTCTTGATGCATAAACGCGTATTAACGTTAATCTGTCTACGATCGACCTCCTATAAAAGCAAAAAGTTACGAGCCCGTGGACCCTCCTTTATCCGCATATTAATTCACAAGATGGCCGACACAACATTGAACAGCTGATTTTGAATTTTGATAGGAGCTACACAGTACAGAAATCGAAGAGATTTCTAACAGATGGAGACTTCTGTTTATAAGTTTCTGCGTTTCGATTTAATTGTTAAGTAAATAATTGTAATATCAATAAATAGTCCAGCGACATCGGAAATGGGTAGGAAACAAATATCTAGATTTTCGACGAGTAACCATCGTAATTAAATGCAAGTAATGTCAGTAATTCAGGTTATCAAACAAGTGAATCGCCGACGTCTGAAGTTTCAAGTTTCAGTGCGTGTGTCTTAAAATAATAATCTGCCCTATCCTATGAGGACCTCGTCACTTACAGAAATCAAGTAGAAGAAGCGCTGCAATAAAAGTAGTAAGTACCTACCTATAAGCATATTAGTTAGCTACTTATCGTTCGAGGCGGTACCTATCTTAGGTTACCTACGTATTTTTTTTACCTACTTGTGTTAATAACCATATACACACACACATTAAATAGTCGAATATTGCTCGACATGTTTCGCTCCATAACGAGAGCGTATTCATGTGTCATGACTCATGAGCCATTCACGTGGCCCTCCGCGGCCGAGCGCTCGGCGCGGCGGCCGAGGAGGCGAGAAATACACTAATTTTCAGCATCATTGTCAAATGTAGTTGGTGTAATGGCTCATGAATAAGCTTCTCGTTATGGAGCAAAACATGTCGAGCAATATTCGACTTAAAAAACCAGTGTTACCCGTTATTTAATATAGGTACTTATTGTAGCAAATGTCGTGGTCCAGCAGTGAAATACGGCGTGATGATGGCAGGGAAGTTATAAGTAAAACACTCACGGTTCAGCCAATGAAGCAATTGTATTTCAATAATACAATGTCTTGATATTTGTCCAGGGTATACACGATCAAACAGAACTAGATTTATAATTAAAATAGACTCAAATATACAGCGGCCATATAAAGTTCAGCAAGCGAGCAAGAAGGATATTTTTAGGTTAGGTGAAGATGACAGTCGTATAGGTGTTGCCATAGGTGAGAATATAATATTCCAACACTTCCCCTTATTCTCAACAATAGCAACATTTATATATACAAGATGCTATACAAGACTAGGCCTTACAATATACATATGAAGTTACATGCCAATTAAATTAAATTCCCATCACAATATGCATGTATTCATTAATGCACGATATACTATATGTCAAACATAATAAATTTATCATTTGCAGGCAAAATTAACCATTTAACATTACAGTTTTAAATAAAATATTATACTAACTCATGCTTATCATTTAAATTCAAACCTTTCATAAATGTGTAATGTTTAGTTGTACATAACGGTTTAGTAAATATGTCAGCTGTCATATCATTTGTAGGCATATATTTTACAGTTATACAGTGCTGTTGAATCAGATCTTTGACATAATGGTATCTTATATCTATATGCTTAGTGCGTTTATGTGAATATTCCTTCGCTAATAACAACTTTTGAGCGCTTTGGTTATCGTTAAAGATAACTGGATCATAATGTTTATCAATAATTTCACACAGGAAATTCTTAATAAAACACAATTCTTTCGCTACATCACTAATAGCTAGGTACTCTGCCTCGGTGCTACTCAAGGCCACACAACGCTGCTTTCGAGATTCCCAGCTTACACAATTTGCGCCTAACTTTACTACAAAGCCTGTGTATGATTTTCTATCACATAAATCGTTAGCCCAGTCAGCATCAGTATAGGCTGTTATATCTAAGTTCTTACTCTTGTAAAAGCATAGCCCTAGATCTATTGTTCCTGCTAAGTATCTTAGAACACGCTTTGCAGCCACCCAATGACTTTTATCATAGTTACATAAAAATTGACTTAGCTGACTACAACTGAATGTAATATCAGGCCTTGTACACACTGAGAGATACATAAGGCAGCCGACTAATTGCCTGTATTTATAATCATCATCATCTAATGGTTCCGTGTCTGTTTGTAATTTACTATTTGGTACTAAAGGAGTCGCAACCTTTTTACATTGTAACATATTAAATTTCTTAAGCAATTTGCGAATATACTCCTTCTGATCAATTATTAATATATTTTTATCCCTAGTGACACGCATGCCTAAACAGCCTTTTAATGGACCTAAATGCTTTATGTTAAAATTTTGCTGTAACATATTATATAATTCTTTTGTATTATTAGTAGAGAATATGTAAAAGTCGTCTACATAGAGAGCTATAATGGTAAGATCCTTATCACACTTACGGATATAAACACAAGGTTCATTTTTGCTTTGAGTGTAACCATTTTTAGAGAGTAAATCATGCACTTTCAGATTCCACATGCGACTGGCTTGTTTCAGCCCATATATGCTCTTTTGCAGCAAACAAACTTTTCGTTCATCAGATATAAAACCTTTGGGTTGCTCCATATAAATCCTCTCATTCAAGTCGCCATTCAGAAATGCTGTAGTTACATCGATATGCTCTATGAACATATCATATTGGTGAGCCAATGAGAATAGAATACGCATCGTTGAATGACGTACAACAGGAGAGAATGTATCTGTATAATCTATTCCTTCTTTTTGTGTAAAGCCGCGAGCAACTAAGCGAGCTTTATATCGATCAAAATTACCCGATGTATCATGTTTAAGTTTATAAACCCACTTGCACTTGATGACATTACCGTCAGTGGGTCTATCTACTAACTGCCATACATTGTTTTCTATTAATGAATTATATTCGATTTCCATTGACTTTTTCCATTCATCAGAGTTACATGATGCAATAGCCTCTTCATAAGTTTGAGGTTCATCTAATATAGAGCTGGCAAACATACCTAATTCGTAGTCACCATACCTAGTGGGTGGTTTACCACGAGTGGCTCGAACAGGGCGGCCGCAGACGGTTACAGGTTCCCCTGAACTAGTCGCGCCTTCCCCTCCAACTGCAGCGTCTCCCGCGGGCATCGGCTCCGAAAGCAGCTCCGCATCAGGTGACCGCTGGCCAGCAGAGGACTCGTCCTCACTATTGCTGTCTTTGCCAGTCTCAGCATCTGTAAATTCATAAGAAAAATCATAAGTATGGTTCCGTTCATCATCATCATCATGTAAATTGGATAATTCATTTTGGCTTTGTTGAATATTTATATCTTTGTCACAGTTTTCATTATTATTTCCATTCAATTCATTAAAATATTGCTCACAAGGAATTATCAAATGATCAATAACATTATTATTATTCAAGTCATTTTTAAAATTACGATAAAACTTATCTTCTAAAAAGTCTACATTTCTTGCTAAAATAGCCTTAGTGGGATTTGATGGCTCAATAAGTCTGTATCCCTTTGTAGTCTCTGAATAGCCAACAAAAATACACATTTTTGACTTAGCTGACAACTTACTAGTGCGAGTAGGCTCCGGCAACAAAGAAAATGCTATGCACCCAAACACTCGAAGGTGTCCAAGATCAACACTGTGTCCGGACCAGACCTCCTCCGGCAACTGTCCTGCTAAAGCCCGGGTAGGGCTGCGATTCTTGAGGTAGATAGCTGTCATTACAGCTTCGCCCCAAAAACGATTGCAGAGACCTGCCTGTAAAAGCATGCATCTAGCCTTCTCGAAAATCACCCTATTTTGGCGTTCTGAGACGCCATTCTGGGCAGCACAGTAAGGTACAGTCAGCTGGTGAAGTATACCTTCCTTTGCTAAAAACTCCTTAAAAGTTGCATTACAATACTCACCACCATTGTCAGAGCGTAAAGACTTAATCTGCAAACCAGTCTGCTTTTCGACTACATTCTTAAAATGAACAAAACAAGACATTACCTCAGACTTCCTTTTTATCAAATATCCAAAGGTCTTCCTCGAATAGTCATCTGTAAGGGTTAACAGGTAACGCGCACCACCCCAGCTGTAGTCACTCATCGGCCCGCACACATCAGAATGCACCAGTTCGAGAGGCCTGCTTGCACGCCTTGCTCCATCCTTAGGGTAAGCCTTGGCCACAGGCTTCCCTGTAAGACACGCGACGCACTGCTGTATGCTGTCATCGCCCATCTGAAAAAAAACACCACGTGCAGCACTCTCTCTCATCGCACACATTCCATTCATACCAAGATGACCTAATCGCGAATGCCACAAAAAAGCTCTATTTGCATCTGACACAGCTAACTTTGCAGTCTGTGATCCCTGCACTTGATGCAGAGTAGCCATCGACTGCTCCTTTGCACAAATACCTTTCAACCGATACACACCCTTACACAAATCAGCTGACATAATAGGTTTGCCTTCTAACGTACATTTGTCATAAATAAAACAGCCATCCTTTTTAAAAACCACTATCAAACCCTTCTCACACATCTTACTTACTGACAATAAATTTTCAGAGAGTTGAGGCACAAACATCACATTCTTGATGACTCTGTCAGAATCATCAATGCTCACATGAACATCCCCGACGCCACAGCTCTCTAATTTGGAAGATTTGTCAGCACAATTAATATTTGTCTTAGAGTCTTTTAAGTTATCAAAGAAGTCATAATTATTCACCATATGAGATGTTGTTCCACTATCCACAATAAAGTCCACAACACCTGTAGTCAATGTGTCTTCTGCTGTAGCCATAAACGACGAAACAACCAAAGTTTTTTCTTCATGTTTCTTGTTCAATCTTTTGAGTTTAAAACATTTTGATTTAATATGGCCCGGCTTGTGGCAAAAATGGCAAACAATCTTCTTTTTATTATAATTGTTGCTGGCAGCAAAAGCGCTATTCCCATTTCCATTTGTGTCCGCGCTAACTCTTCTGAAATCTTCCTGTAACAGCCTGGCTCTTACGAGTTCTGACGATAATGACTGCGATAGCGATGCAGTACCCAAGGCTGACACTAAAGTGTCGTAATCCTGCGGGAGCCCTGCAAGTAGAATTTCGGCTATCTCTCCGTCTTCCAAGGTTTTGCCTATATCTGCTAGCTGAGAAACTATAGTAAAAACTGTATCAATATAAGCCGTCATGCCAGCGCATTGGCCTAATTCAATCCTGTGCAAGCGACGCAGTAGGCTTACTCGACGGAATAGTCCCTTGTCCTCAAATACAGAACTAAGTTTTTCCCATGCTGCATTTGCCGTCTCAATGCCATGTACTAGTTGAAATAAATGGGGTTTGAGGCTTAATGATATTCTTGCTAAGGCACGCTGTATTTTAACTGGATCCGTATCAACCCCCGTGACTGCTGGCCAAAGTCCCTCTAGAATCAGTGCATTCTTACACATGAATTTCCATGAAGAATAGTTGGCAATGCCATCCAATTTCTCTATAAACATTCCGCCGCTAACAGTAGAAGATGAAGGATTCGCATTAGCGTTAGCGCCGTCCATCTTGTGTGTCGATGAACACGTAGAGGTTACACACACCTTGCTATTTTGAGGTTATGTGAGTTGAACCGAGTTCCAAAATTCAGTTGCTTTTCAGCCAACTGCTTCTATCTTATTCTTCCTTATTTATGGAGTCTCTACCATCCACCTGGGTACCATAAACTGTAGCAAATGTCGTGGTCCAGCAGTGAAATACGGCGTGATGATGGCAGGGAAGTTATAAGTAAAACACTCACGGTTCAGCCAATGAAGCAATTGTATTTCAATAATACAATGTCTTGATATTTGTCCAGGGTATACACGATCAAACAGAACTAGATTTATAATTAAAATAGACTCAAATATACAGCGGCCATATAAAGTTCAGCAAGCGAGCAAGAAGGATATTTTTAGGTTAGGTGAAGATGACAGTCGTATAGGTGTTGCCATAGGTGAGAATATAATATTCCAACACTTATCTCAGTCTCACGAAAGTTTTGTGTTTAAAATTATATTAAATAGTATATTTGGCCAGACGAGGGAAGTAGATATAGGTGACCTACTATTATCGAAATGAAAGTTTTGCATGATATTGCAATCGATTAAAACAACTTTAGGTACTTGATTCCAAGTAAAAGACTGTAGTAAAATTTCACAAGTCATGTTTAGATTGCAATAAGAATCAAATAAAATTATGGTAGCATGGTGATTTTTTGGGAATTAGCTCATATTGAACCAGTCTGAATAGAAGATGATTATCATACTTAATTACTTTTTACACACCGTCTTAGGGTCTCAGGGGTAGATCTCTACACCTGCAGTATCTATGTACATGTACTTACTAACTTTCAATCCTTAAAACTAAACATAAGTTTCTTTATTCTAAAATAATAATGTGGCCTATCTGGTTCAGACATAGACCCCTTGATAGCAAAAAACCCAGTACAACACTATACTATTATATCCAGATGCTGAAAAGATTATGCAGTAGTGACGGATGAAGAAGTGGTTGCAGCATTAGTCAACAGGGCAGTAAACAATGCACATCTTCAAGGTTTTATCCAACGCCACTCACAAGGAAGGTAACTATTTCCACTAACTGATCAACTCAAACCTACAGCATACCTCACTCAAAGTGTCAAACAAAGATTGCCTGGCTTGCACCTAATGCAGCTATGGTGAAAAATGTAATAGTAACAATATATGATATTGAACTTTGTCGCAGCATTTGTATACATTTTTCATGACTTACAAAAAGGTATAGGTACTATCGGGTTCATAATTGCATACCCAAATAATGAATGAATTCATTGATATATTGGGTATCCAATTATGAACCCGATGGTACATATAAAATATGTCAACACTTTCACTGTTATTTCATTGTAATCGGTTAAATTCAAACCTAACACCTTACCGGCTTAGTTAATTATTCTGCTGACTGTACACATCTTTAACACCAACGTTACAGTCATGATCTCTGAGTAGTCATAACATGTTCCGATTTCTGATATACAATATATGTCAATGATCACAAACAGCTGCTGAAGTTTCCAGTAAAAGGAGAATAAAACATCAATACAAAATTTTTATTGAGATAAAATAAGATAATTTATTCAGTAAAATCAAATGTCCCGTTTAATAAGAAAACACAAAGCCGGAGCATTTTGGGTTTCTCTGTCTCATTTCCTTTTGTTTCAGTGTGATTGCTGAGGTGGTCAGGCTGGCTGCTGGGGCATGCTGGCCCATAGTGACAGTTCCTTGAAGGAAGTGTGTAGGCGGTGCTTGTCCATGAGTAACTTGGCCTTTCAGAATCTGGAAATAAAATAACAATTTTGATTAAAGATATTTTCAAATATTTTATGTAATTTAATTTTAGTGTACTGCGGTGACCATATAAGTTATTATAATTTTGTTCATTGTCTTTTTACCTACCTTTGCAAATTTAACCGACACCAATATTCATAAGGCTGTACAAATTGAAAAAGAGCAGATCTGAAAACCACATTTAAATCTGGTTGTATCTAAATTTAATGCTGGTAGACAGAGCTAAAGACCCAACTATGGTTATTCTGACAGGCAGTTGTAGGCCATTCATACAATAATAATGTATATTGCACTTATAAAACTATGGTTTTGGCACTATTAAAATATTTACATAATGTATAGGTAACCAATGTACAGGTATGTTGTAATAGGCATCAATTTCAAATACTACCTACCTTTACTAGACTACAACTTGTGGCAGCAGCTGTCAGGCTTCAATGAGGGTTTCCGCGATCGAGTTTTTCACTAGATGGCAGCACCGTGGCGACAGGTCTAGCTGTCACAATCCACCAATCATGTTTAACCATATAATTTTTGATTGGTGGATTTCGACAGCTACTGCCAAAAAGACCTGTCGTCATGGTGCTGCCATCTAGTGAAAATCTCAATCGCGGAAACCCTCATTGATCAGTGACCACTCTTATTTCTTCTCGTTTCTGTTTCTTGAGCTATACAACCATTCTCTGAACGCCGGTATGCATGACATCGACACTGTAAGCAGTAAGAAATGGGTAAGCACGCTAAGTAATATTCAGTTCTTCAAGTTCTCAATTAACATTTGTTTATAAGTTTTATACTGAGAAATATGTCTGACATGGGCAGATACTTTTGTAAATGGTCCGAACCTAGTTATAAGTCAATTAATTAATTGATTTTCTTACCTTATTTTGATTACTAGTCCAGTGTTTCATCGTAGGTAACAACACATTCCTACTATTACATTTCAATTGTTTACTGTCTCTCTTCTTCACTATAGGTAGGTACATTAATTTTATTCATGTTTCTCGACACATTACACAGTCATTAATCTAAAATTAGTTACAAAAGTATTTATCCAAACCGTAGTAACATGCAAAATACGTAATAAAATTTAACGCATTTCCCGCTACTACTGCTGTCATGTGTCATGTTCTGTCAAATTTTTTTTTTAAATGCGATGAAACCGGGTTTTTGTCTATGATTTTGCCAAAAGTGCCAACATAACGCGTCTAATCTTTCAATAAGCGGTGGATCAGATATGAGCAGGATAATATGTGTTTATAAATCAAGCATTTTTAAAAACCTCAATTAAGGCTAATCGGCGTATCACCGGGTTCGACGATCAGACGCCGATTAAGGTTTTTTTATGAATATGGCCGTTAATCATTGTGTTTTTTATGATGTAACTTTTTCTGTCTGTTTTTTGTTATGTCGCAATAAATTTATCTTATCTATTTGTAATAACGGGACTTAACCGCGTATATATTTAGAAATATATACGCGGTTAAGTCCCGTTATTACAAATAGATATGTGTAAAAACCGTGAATGTTTAAATCAAATTTATCTTATTCTTATTCTTATATACAATGTGTTCGTACACGTATGTTGGAGCCGTTAACCACGTATACGACAAATCAACGCCTTTTACTAAAAACCGGCCAAGAGCGTGTCGGGCCACGCTCAGTGTAGGGTTCCGTAGTTTTTCGTCCGTCATAGTAAGTGTCCCCACTTAAGAGTTAAAATAACACCGCCATGTAGGATATGATATGAGCGTTCTACATACAGCGACATCTATCGGCAAATTAAGTAAACTATTGCGCGCGAGCATAAAGTATGGAAGATGATTTTTATGGGATAATTCTTTATTGCGTGAACCGATTTTCACCGTTTTTACTTTATTTGAAAGCAAGTCTTTTCATTGTAATTTTGTAGAAATTACAGGTACAATACACACCTGCTTATACGGTTAAATTACAAACTTAGTTCAGAAATAATTTTGTATTTTTTTTTCAAAAACTATTCAACCTATCAAGTTCAAAATAATTTTCCTAGAAAGTTTTTATAAAGGTTTACTTTTCAGATTTTTTTCATATTTTTAAAACTTATGGTTCAAAAGTTAAAGGGGCCCCCCCCCCTTACACATTTAATTTTTACTTCTGGAACGATTATTTCCGAAAATATTTACATTATCAAAAAATTATTTTAGTAAACCCCTATTCATTTTTAAATACCTATCCAACAATATATCACACGTTAGGGTTGAAATGAAAAAAAAAATCACTCCCCACTTTACGTATAGGGGAGGTACCCTAATAAAACATTTTTTTCCACTTTTTATTTTACCACCTTGTCGGCGTGATTGATATACATATTAGTACCAAATTTCAGCTTTCTAGTGCTAATGGTCACTGAGATTATCCGCGGACGGACGGACGGACGGACGGACGGGCAGACATGGCGAAACTATAAGGGTTCCTAGTTGACTACGGAACCCTAAAAATTAACTTCGGTCTATGATAGGTACGTAAGCATCAACATCCCTATTGATAAAAGTTGCCCATTTTTTCTAATTTTTTACCAAATTCTCCCGAATCACGCTACTTCTCTTTCCGAACAAACTCTATTAGGAATATCTACCAGCAGGTAGGTAACATAACATCGAAATTTAACTTATTTATTTATTTAAACTTTATTGCAGACAACATAAAAATGTACAAATAACGGACATAATGCCTGAAGGCATTCTCTACCCGTCAACCATTGGGCAACTTTAGTCAACTTATCTCCCAGTAATAAAAAAATCACTCAGATGTTTTTACGTTTATATTTATTTACACTATTATAACTATAGATACAATAAGTCACTATATAATATGATATTTTATTTATTTATATGACCACTACATAGGTATTTGTATTTTTGCACAGTATATACCGGAACAATTCTGACAAAAAAAAAAAGTCACGACATCTTTGTTGTGCTGTCCCATAAGCTAAGGGTCATTTAAATCTCACCTATATATGTATTTAGTATGACTTAAGGAGGTATAGGTAAGTATAAAATATTTAAGGGAACTATGCAAAAAACAACGACATCATAATTCAATAATATAGGTATTACCTAGGTAAATAATTCCCGGTTTATCAACTTATACCTTATTCTAAATAGAGAATTAGATACTACTTAGATTAGTGGTCATTGTCTTCTTCATTAAATTGTAATTAAGTACCTATAAACTTTTAAAAAATAATGATTAACAAATTGCATACAGAATTAGCGACAGCAAACCAGTACTTCTTTTTTGGATTTTATTATTTTGAGAAAACCATGAACTAAAACTTATCATTATATGATAGATATAATTTATGTCATATAGGCATGGGTGCCTATAGCGTCAAAGTTTCATTAAGTAGTTACACGACCTCAAGACATCAGCCTACCCTAGCTAATTCTGAATACCGCTGTAGGTAAGTACTACTTATGGCAGTTTACAAAACTAAAATACAATAAATAGTTGTCTACAAACTAGTTCTAATTGATAAGATAACTGAGTATAAAATGAAGGCTGTAACAATGTTCTTCGATACTAAATCACGTGGGTTTTTTAGAACTACCAAAGGAGTAAGTAAAAGTCCTATTTTTTTTAATATGATATACGAATAAAAGTTAATATGTACTTATACGATTATGTCAAAGTTTGAACTAGGTCTTTTAATGATTCTCATATCTAGCCTGGGGATCCCACGCGATGGTATTTTTTCAGATCTTCTTTGGTCTGTCTGTCTGTAAGGAATAGGCAGGGACAGTTCGGATTCTATTAGTGGAAATGGCAAGTAAATGATTTGCGGATCAGGGGGTTGAACATCGCATTCTTAAAGCTTTAAGTCAGCTACAGGGAAAAAGACCCCCCTGCATACAAACTTTGTATGCAGCGTGGGCCATTTTCTCTGCAGCCGACCGTACTTTATGATATCCCTAGTTAAGATGTTACGCAGGGTGCTTTGAATCAATCCGAACTATCGATGATTCAGACTCGTATCTGCTTGCCATAAATGACAAGAAGGTAAAGTGATAAAAGGGCAATTAGTTAACATTAAGTACCATTGTTGAAATGACCCCAAAGCACCTAACGCAATCGTTAACCAGATAAACTGTTTCTCGCGCAGTTCAAGCCTTAAGCCCATTTTAGGGAAATAACTGTATCTAAAACATATTAAGTTAAATTCAGTTTACGCTCGTACTTGCCTCCTGCTGTCGAATGGCAGCCTGTTTGAAACATTATTGTTAATTGGCACGCCATGATTGAGGGCTAGTACTTTAGATACGATATTAAAATCTTCAGGACTTCTGACATTCAGACCAGTTTGAGCTAGCAGCTGTTTCAGTTCAATATCAGCTGGGTTGAATTGGTTTTGCCTCGTATTTGGCACGAAACGGTTATTAGGAGCAAAGTTGAACGCGTTGAATCTATTAAACTGCTGTTGTTGTTGTTGATGTTGTTGTTGTTGTTGTTGATGATGTTGTTGTTGTTGATGTTGTTGTTGTTGTTGGAAGTTATTAAAACCGAAATTGCCTACGCCGCTTTCTTGACGAAATACTCGGTTTCCTTTCTGTCTAAATTGGTCATCGGGTCTGATTTGATTGAAATTACGGCCTTGCTGGAAATTAGGCTGCAATAAGTTGCTAATGCCAACTGGGACATGATTATCTTGCAAAGGAAACTGTTCAGGTTGATTATTACGTAAATGTAAAAGAAAGTCGACAGCCTCACGGTTCGGCAACTGCTGTTGGACATTCACTGTATTCACCTCTCCTAATGGTACGCTAGCTTGAATCGACACTTGAGAACTCTGTGGTCGGAGACCCTGGTTTTGGTTGAGGAACTGATTGGGTGGATTAGGTTTTGGTAATCCTTGGAAGTTAATTCCTGGATTGACAGCTTGGATGCGTTGCTGTTCGAGTACAAATTGCTGCTGATTTTGGGACTGTTGCAGCTGCTGCTTTTGCTTGAAAAGGAATTGCTGCTTTCTTAGGGCTTCTTCTTGTTGTCTTTGTTGGACTTGTAACTGGCGTAGCTGTTCTTCAAGAATCCGCTGTTTTTCTTCAAGTTGTTTTTGTAATGTTAATTGTTGGTTTATGAAAAAGTTTTGATCTATATGGTTGGGGATCCCTTGCGAAATGGTTTGCGGCGTTGTGATGCCTGTGGTGAGTGTCGTGCTCGCTAAGGGCGTTACATTGTTGCCGGGATTTTGTTGCTGGAAAATAGGTACGACTTTTTTAGGTAACCCTTGGGCATCTTGATGAACTGTAAAGGCCGCAACTAAGGGTGCTTGAAATACTTGGACGTCTCGTTTGTCGACGTCTTCGATGTTTTCTCCGTCATTGTTGTGCGTGGGCTTGGGCGTGGTCGTTGTGGTTGTTGTTGAGGTCGTTGTTGTTGTTGTCGTCGTTGTAGGCTTCGTGTTGACTGTACTAGTAACTATATTGTCAGACGTGGACGAATCCTGTACACTTCTTACATGCTGCAGGCTTAAGCCTGATTCTCTAGTCTGGAATATTTCATTTTGAGGCGGCTGGGTTGGAAGTGAAGCGGTCACTTGATTCTCGACGTTTCCCGCGGTCGTGCTTAAGATCGAAAAGTTGTTGTCTATGAAAGTGGGTGTCACGTTTGTGCTATTAGCAAACGCCGATTGCCCGTTGACTATGAAAGAATGTATTTGGATTCTTTCCTGATTTTGGGTAGGTGAATTTTCTGTGACGTCTCCAGTTTGCAACAGCTCCGCTTCAGAGGTAGAAGTACCAACGGCGTAGTCACCAGTGGTAATCTCATCAGCATTGGTGGTCACATTATTGTTTTCTTCAAGTTCGCTGAGAGCTTTAAGCAAAGCTTTTCTGATGTAGGGGTCGAGGCGCACCGACGGTTTTATCCCGATGATGTTGTCATTGATAGCGTCTGTTGTAGCATCTTGCGCAGTCGCTATTGCAAATAGCGCAACGAGCAAGTAAGCCGGCACCTGGAAAGAAAAACATCTTGGATTAGATACATAAGTATATTAGACTGTTCTGACTGGGACTATGGGGCATAAGACACGCAATTCATACATGCATGTCAAATTATATGGGAATATGGGGCAGTGTGCCTTAGGAAAGAATTATGCCGGTAAGTCGGCAATCCATTAGCTTGGCGTGTCGGGATTATGATAGCTACCTACTTCCACGTTTCCACGATCCTAATGTTTTTAGATGTGTTCGGTTACATTGTTCTTGTAATGTCAAACAATAGGCATTTTCTTGCGGGGCGTTACACAACTGATGAGACTACGCGTTAATGCAAACGTATGACAATTTCCATTATCTCACTGTTACCCGTGTCGGATCTAGTGTTCGAGATATTGTTATAATTTCGTAAATAGGTCAAGTCATGAGTGGACAATAAATTAATGTAATAACTAGGAGACTTTATAGGACAATTTCGAAGATCATTAATAATGTTAGATTTCTCTAGCTCTAGGTAGTAGCACGGGTCATTTATCAACTTCGGGTGGTTGTTTAATTGTGAGGTATTGTTGGCGCGTTGGGTATATTGTGTATTCTCATTAACCGTCTAGCTCAGTCAAATGTTCGACTCCAACGAACCAGTTTAAGTTTATCTATGACCGACTTGTAGGTTTTAACATAATTATCGCACATGGTAATGTAGATCTCTACCACTACTTAGGCGATTATCAAACTTACGCCGCAACCGGATACGGACAGCATGGGGAAACCGCAGCAGTGTGATAAACGCCTAGGTTCAGTAAATAAAAATAAACTAGTAGTCTAGACCCTTGATCGACCCTGCTCATATACGAACTCTCAAATAATATGTATCTCTGCTACAACCCCAACAAATTTCATGAAGATCAGAAAAGCGTCACTAAAGTTATCACGGAACAAACTCTAAAAATCAAAAAGCCATCAAAAAGCCGAGACGTCCCAGTAGCTAGAAGTTGTTTGTAAGAACTTGCTTCGCTTACGCTCAGCTCGATCGAATATTTAGGTAAATTAGATTTTGTGCTGAATGAAGTTACTTATGATTGAGATGGTGAGGCTTGTAGGTCTGTCTCAAACGCACTGTAGGAATACCAACATCAGAGAGTCACGACCTTTCGTCCCATCACTGTCATAATCATAACACACGGTGGGTGTATGCTAACGCCTCGTGCTTGTAACGTCTGCACTTCATTACCCTACTCTGACTTCTGGATACGACGCTAAGGAACATATTTAAAGCCCTGTTACACTTGTCCTAGTTCTAAATGATTTAGTTCCTAAAGGAGATCGTCAATTTTTGTTAGGCGATTTGCCCCAGCTCATTAAGGTGCGTATAATTATGAAGTAGGTATCAAAACATTCGCCTTAATTTCTAGATCAGGACGGTCATAAAATAATCATGAAATCTAACGGGAAAATTGAGAAATCGGGGATGAAAAAACATGAATGTGATAAGGATAATATTTAAAAGCGTACATGTTTATGATTTACAGTATAACACAAAATAACTACCGGTTTTTTAAAGAATATCTACAAAATCTGACATGATAATGAAACGATAATCATAATAAAATAATAAAAAGTCATATTTTGATCCTGCCGCTGATTTCTTGTATTTGGGTAAACAAAGATAATGAAAGTCGTCCATCATTGCTACTATTAACTAAACAATTGTAGAACTTATTACAAAGAGATAAGGTTTAGCTCTGTTAGTGCGCTACTACTAGTATCCATGAAGTTATAATTTTTAACTGGAGTATACTCTTGGGCCACAAAGTGAGGCCGAAAGAGAGTAATACAGGGAGCTGCGTATCGTTTTGACTTAGGGAGTTATGTCGTCATTAGACAATAATGCCAGCATGACAACAAGTCAAAATGTCAATGTGTGTCAATTTCGTAACGAGTGCGAGTGAGGTACCGCCCCTATAATTAAAAAAAAAATAGAAATAGAAAAACATAGAGAAACAAAAAAACATTTATTCGCGACAACAACAACATGGATACAAACATATTTAATGTAAGGATAATTATCCCCTCTATCGGACCGTTTTTTTTCTAATCACCTATGAACGACTGTTTTGCGCGGTAATAAGGTTCATCTGTGGTTAGGGAAAAAGTAGGGAAAAAGTGCAACAATTACATCCACTTTTTATAAATCCATACGAGTATCAGACATCACTAAATTGAAAAAAATAATGCGTTTCGTTATCGAAAGAGCATGATATAATGCCGTCATAACGCCCTAAGTCAAAATGAGACGCAGCTCCCTTTCTTTCGGCCCCACTTTGTGGCCGAAGAGTATACTCCAGTTTAAAATTATAACTTCATGCGGCAGACTTGGATGACGGTGACGTCATACATTGACAGTGTCAAACTAGAATAATAAACTAGATTAGCAAAGTAAACGTAACTCCTTTCTAAAAATGTCTGTTTCGTCTCAGTCCAGGTAAAGTTAACCTTATGTCAATGCTGTAAAGACGTTAACAACTTATTAAGCACTATTTGGATCGCGGAAGGATCAACGAAATTACTTTTTATTTTGTATTTCTAATTCCCGTTTCATTTTCATGAAATATTTTGTCTAGTTTCGTAATAAAATGGGTATTTGCTTAAAATTGCAGAACAAACCTTATACTCGTACGAGACCATTATCGCTAGTGGGCCTGGAATTGACGGTCTCCTTTACTATTTATTGAAAAAAGTTTGTATCCTAATTTAGGATGCTAGTTAGGACACTAAAAAACCTTTACTCCTGAATTACTGTCAATGTCAAGGTGTACTTATGAGTTTATTAAATTTTTATAAAATAAAAAAAAGCAACGTATGTAAGCAACGTTAGGGCCGGTTGCACCAACCACTTTTGACGGACTCATCAGTATCAGCCGGCGACAGACTGTTAGGTGCAATGCAACTGACCCGTAATCTCTTAGAGTGATAATAAAAAAAAAATGCATTTGTTTCAGACTTATAAGTGTCCATAGTTTGTTGGTAACAAGAAAATACTTAAATCACTATATTTGTACCTAAACCTAAAGCTATTGGCCGTAAAGTTTATCTTAGAAGAATAAATAAACAGTCCATATAACTATTTTGACGGGTTTTCCAAGACAATGATCATAGTATAGTTCTATGTATTGAAGAAACCGGCGTCTCAATTAGCTTCGGGTCACCAAATACGAAATTCGATGCTTTATTACTAAGTATATGAACTTGGTTTAAGCAAATAGGCAGCCAGCAGCCAGCGTTAGGTAGATATCCATTTTTTTTATGCGTTGTGCATTTTCAATGCCACTTTTACTAATAGTTCTTTATTTGAACCGCCTCCTAGTCTAGTCGGTAGTGACCCTGCCTATGAAGCAGGAGATCCCGTGTTCGAATCCTGGTCAGGGCATTTATTTGTGTGTTCATCACGGATATTTGTTCCTGAGTTATGGATGTTTATTTAAGTATTTATCTATATCTATCTATTATTTATATCGTCGCCTAGTACCCACAACACAAACCTTATTGAGCTTACAGTGGGAATATGTTGATTTGTGTAAGATTGTCCCATAATATTTATTTAAAAAAAACATCTTTAAGATAATTTATTCTCACTAAGAATATTACAATTCACTTAATGAGAACTTATAAATACTTATAAATAATTATTTATATATTACATGAAATATTTTAACATACGGTAGTTAAACAAAGTCTGTCTTTAACAGAACAAGGTGATTAGTGGTGCATAGCACTTAATAAACATTTTGTAATAAACAGTAAGCTAAAGCCCAGCATAACTTGTATTCGTGATTCGTTAAGAACTAGGTGTCATCGGAGCTCAGTC
The DNA here is from genome assembly GCA_947086415.1 of Pammene aurita. Lineage (NCBI taxonomy): Eukaryota > Metazoa > Arthropoda > Insecta > Lepidoptera > Tortricidae > Pammene > Pammene aurita. Next base: position 32,149,299 of record OX352298.1, read on the forward strand.
TTATACTGGTTTGTACGGTACGGCGGTAAACTGTAGAAGTTTCGAATGTCGGAAGTTTGTGTTTATTCCGTACCTTGCTCATAACATTCTCATTTACCCAAAGTAATAATTAATATGAGCCACATCAAAAAAGCTAAACAATTAATTGATCATGCGCACTACCACGCTTTTATTCAAAGTGAGTCAGCATATTTAATGTTGTCTAAACGCCAGTTAATGGGATAGTGATCTGCGATGAAATGTCAGTAGATGGCCATTACTTTCCCGTCAGCGAAAGGGTTAGGAAAGTTATTTGCGGTGCTTTATGAGCTGTCCATTGTATGAGTGCTTAGGCTCTTATTCCAATAGCTTAGCGAATGTGGCACCATAGTGTAAAAAAATACGCACATACAAGATAATAATTCAGTGCAGAATTCAGCTATCGCTATCATAGACAAAAATCTGTCGGATGTCTGAAATTTGTCTATGGTAGCTGAATTTTGTATGGAAGACTGACAAAATTCAGGCGAATTTCCGTCTTCCCGCAGATCTTTCTCTATGGTAGCTGAGTTTGGCTAAGTGTGTTTCTGAACGCCTCTGATCGTTAGAATTCTTGTAGTTAGGTACATTACATGGCATAACATTGAGGCGCTGTTTCATAAAATTTATCAGTAGGCGTATGGGTATAATTTTAATTCTCTTAGGGGCCGTAGCCTTAGTGGGCTTCTCTGAGGGGGCTTCCATATTACTGCGATAGAGAGACAGCGTTTCGATTCCTTTTCTTTTCTACAAGCGATTGTCATCTTGGTTAAGCCCCTAGGTTTCACTACGCTACGTGTCGACCCTGACGTTAAGTGGAAGTCGAAACCTAGTCAAATCAACCTAAGACTTACTTTAGTACAGTCACGTTTGAAAATATGGATACATTTAAGACAAAAATATGTAGCCACGACTCTATTACCAAGGCGTAAAGTCTTGAATACATGTTTTTGTCACATGAAATTTATCCATATTTTCAGACGTGAGCGTAATAACTACTGCTATACTGTGATTTCACTATATAAGCTGTAACAAAAATGCTGGTGATCCGCTTAAGGGCTAAATTGGTATCGTATTTTAATTATGAAAAACCGGCCAAGAGCGTGTCGGGCCACGCTCAGTGTAGGGTTCCGTAGTTTTCCGTCCGTCACAGTAAGTGTCCCCACTTAAGAGTTAAAATAACACCGCCATGTAGGATATGATATGAGCGTTCCACGTACAGCGACATCTATCGGCAAATTAAGTAAACTATTGCACGCGAGCTTAAAGTATGGAAGATGATACTTATGGGATAATTCTTCATTGCGTGAACCGATTTTCACCGTTTTTACTTTATTTGAAAGCACGTTATCTCATTGTGATTTTGTAGAAATTACAGGTACAATAAACACCTGCTTATACGGTTAAATTACAAACTTAGTTCAGAAATTATTTTGTAATTTTTTTTCAAAAACTATTCAACCTATCAAGTTCAAAATAATTTTCCTAGAAAGTTTTTATAAAGTTCTACTTTTGAGATTTTTTTCATATTTTTAGAACATATGGTTCAAAAGTTAGAGGGTGGGGACACATTTTTTTTACTTCTGGAGCGATTATTTCCGAAAATATTAACATTATCAAAAAATGATTATAGTAAACCCTTATTCATTTTTAAATACCTATCCAACAATATATCACACGTTAGGGTTGAAATGAAAAAAAAAATCACTCCCCACTTTACGTATAGGGGAGGTACCCTAATAAAACATTTTTTTCCACTTTTTATTTTACCACTTTGTCGGCGTGATTGATATACATATTAGTACCAAATTTCAGCTTTCTAGTGCTAACGGTCACTGAGATTATCCGCGGACGGACGGACACACGGGCAGACATGTCGAAACTATAAAGGGTTCCTAGTTGACTATTGAACCCTAAAAACTAAGAAAAAAAATTCACGCTAAAAAAGAAATTGGTTTTGTATGGAGGATCGGCCGGCTGACATATTATTGTGAACCATACAAAAAAAATTTTTTCGCGTCCATTAAATTTTTCTCCTACTTTAAGTCGCAATACGATACCAATTACAAATACAAATGCGTTTATTTCATTACTTTTTACAGTTGTTCTTAAGATATCGAGGTTAGGCACGTATAGGTAAGTAGTCTATGTTAGTTATAAAAAGTTAGGTAACAATTTAAGGATATAAATCATATTTAATTAAAATCATGTAATGAATATAGTAAACCCGTATTCATTTTTAAATACCTATCCAACAATATATCACACGTTAGGCTTGAAATGAAAAAAAAAAAATCACTCCCCACTTTACGTATAGAGGAGGTACCCTAATAAACATTTTTTCCCACTTTTTATTTTACCACTTTGTCGGCGTGATTGATATACATATTAGTACCAAATTTCAGCTTTCTAGTGCTAACGGTCACTGACATTATCCGCGGACGGACGGACGGACGGACGGACGGGCAGACATGGCGAAACTATAAGGGTTCCTAGTTGACTACGGAACCCTAAAAAGGTCAGGTACAGCTTGCTGGATTTAAACCCGCCATTGGTCAGCTAAAGGTGATTACCCTTAAACGGATCACCACTATTCTTGTAACAACCTGTAGGTATAGTATAGGTTATGGGACACGAGTCAGTAAGTCCCACGTCACTTCTTCCACGAGGTAGCAGTCTTTATAAATAGATTCTTGTAGTAAAAATAACCAGAGATCACACACACTGGCTACCATAACAGATACAGCTAAGCGGTAGGAATGCCGTCTGACACGGTGGCGCGGGCTTTTACAAAGCGTTAAGGTGGTCGGGGTTATCGGCGACCATCGCGGATCGGCATAGTTATGAGATCCCGAAAAGGTTAATTAATCTTTCAATTACTTACGGAAAATCGAGTTGAGAGTTAGATTATAAATGATAATGATAATAAATGTTAAATAAAAACTTAGTTCATTAAAACGAAGCTTTCGGTAAGAAATGCTAATATTAAAGTAGGATAAGCTAACATCTTTTCTCTTGTGCCTTAAATACATATTTGATTAGTTTCACTGAACTATCTCAAAATACATAAGTTCTAAAGTGCGTGTCTGTCTAAAGCAGACGTACATAATCGCAAAGCCTTAAAAAAATCTTTAATTAGTTGGAGTCTGTGAAAATTACCACTGATTGGCAATGTAACGTGTCTATTACAAACTGATTATCTCTAACATCTCTACACTTACTTATCTTAAATAATTAAAGTCAGAAATAAAATTACCGATGCCTTTTCTTTGATATGAAGTAGTATCGCAATAGTTATTCATACATAATTATGTGAAGAAGTGCCCATTGCAAAAGCGATGGTCACAGCGACGCTTTCACCGTGGTATGGGGGGCTGGTAAATGTCAATATCGATATAATGGGTGGACGGCGTGGACGCACCCACGGCGTGTGGATTATTTAACCCACACTAGTGACACAATCGGAACCGCCCAGCGAATTGGGGTTGAATTTTTGATAGAAGAATGACAACTACATGTACTACATACTTAATCAAGCTTCTCCAGCGGCGCAATAATTTGTAGTCTATTCAATCTTTGTTTTGTTTTAATATCGAATCAAAAGAAATCCAACTCTGTTCCAATTAAAACATGATTTTTAGAAATTGGTGTATAGGTTAAAGAAGGGAACTCTGAGCAATTTCAGTTGCGGAAAGTTCCAGTTTTAAAATCTCAGAAATTGTTAAATAATTTAACAATAAAAAAAATTCGTTTTGGAACTTAAACGTTTGAATATCTAGATCCGTTAACTACAAAATCTCACAATTTCCTTGGGCACATTAGTAGTCCCGCTTATTATACATACTTACACAAAAAAAATCTTGACTTGCTGACTTGTGCATCAAAATCTGTTTCTATTTACTTTTTTACATTAGAACAGAAATTCTAGTATCGCTCTAAATGATTTAGTTCAGAAAATGACACAATGACGCACTTATGATACATAAACTATAAAAAAACTACAATCTCCAAGATTCAGATGTGAAACGTTTGTGATTTATGAATATACAACGCCAACAAATGACCCGTTGACACCATTACTATCGACCTTCGACGCAATTCACGCAATTAAAATGGGCGGAGGGCATCCTCCTGAGGATATCCGTACGAGATGACGGCATAATACAGCTTATGCCTCGAGGTAACCGACGGACTGTAATTGCAGTTGATATACAGGTTGCAGCTGGGTAAGTTCGTGTACCGTAAAAAAAGGTTACATTCATTTTAGGGCTACGAGTACGCATAATTAAGCAGTACAGCAGGATAGTAGGTACATCTTTGAGGTTGACACCTAACCCAGACAACGAATTTGGGTATCCGAGTATTCAGATCCTCGGTATAGGAACCGAATAAGGTTTAAAAACGCTGCAATATATGTAATTGGACACATTGCAGTTCTGATGTGCCAACGCAGTTTCCAGGATTGCGAAATATTCGAAATCAAACTATTTTGGACTTTCTCAAATTTTTATATGGAGAGATTAGAGAGTGAAACGTTCCATTTCTAAAACAGATCCTTAATGTTGTGAAATTATCGCAAACTTCTGTAACTTTTTGGAAATTTATCAAAGTTATATTATGCATAGGTATCCAAGACACTCTCTCTCTATCACATCTCTTCTCTATCTATCTCTTGCACATTTTGTTTCCTACTAACTAATTGATACGGTTTCGGTCTAAATCAACACTTCATTAGCACATTCGAGAAATGACCCCTTCTGTGAACATCCTTTGCGCAATTCAACAAGTTCACGATGAAAATGTAAATATTACGACAGTACGCAGACCCGTTCCAGCTATGCGATTACCTCATAATGTGACATAAGGAAATACACCCATTTTGTATATAACGAGTGGTTATTATGAAGATGGCTAACTGAGATCCTAGATAGCCAAAAGGATATTGAACTCTCAGATAACAAACAACGATTTAATCACTTTTGAACTGTGACAAAATCCTTTAACATTTAGTTTTTGCAACATCTCATTGTACCTAAATTGCAAGTGTAAATGGTCCAATTAGTTCCCGCTAAGCCCAATAGAAGAATTTCATTGCATAAGATTTGAATTAGGTACCCCACAACGACTGCATTGTTGCGGTAAGACCGTACACATCAGCACGACGATTTGGAGTGACATTAACCTTTATGGAATTTGGTTTATTTATCAAAGCACCGTTGTAATCATACATGTGAGCTAATATTTAATGTTGACCATTCATTATTCTGTTTTTCAATCGGTGAGTTGAAATTAAATTATGGTATAGGTACTATTCTTTGCATCAACAACAACATGCGTAAATTAGTTGCATAACGAAATTGTGGAAGTATAGCATACCTACAACCAAAATAACTCGACCTAAGACCGTTTTTGGCCTAGCATAAAAGTCAATCCACTGATATAAACGTGTAAGATGATCTTTAAAACTAAATATTTTTATTCAATAAAATATATACATGTATCACTTTGTGTTATGTCAAGTCATTAATCTGTTATCAATAAACGTTATACTTACTACCTAAATACCGTAATAGAATAAAATTACCACGTATTCAATACACTGTATTTTCACCACGCACTCGTCTGAGTAAAAGTCAAAGTGCAAACATCAACGTAATAGAAATGGCTTCGTAGCTATTTCTTATTATAAGTAGTATGGCTACTAAGCAAGGGATACCAGTTTGAGTTGAAATCGTGAGACCACGAATCCCACGACCGCTTGCAGCCGATGCAACACTCACATCTTCTTGGTTGCAGTCTTTTGTTTCTCATGTGGCTGCTTGTATCAAGTCAATTAGCAGTAAGTTACATAAGCTGAATTAAAAATCCTAGAATGGACGAGTGAGTGAATTTGAGGAGACTATAGTTTATCCAGTACAAATTATCAGTCAGCTAATTAGAGATAAATGAAAGCAATATAAAAATATTTTTTGTTCTTTCGTTGCTATCTGTTCTGATCTCTTGACAGTGCAATGCATGCTGAAATTAGAACTTAACTGACAATATTTAGGGCTCTGTGTGCTCGTCTTGAAGATCCTACCAAAAACTGTAATTGTGATACAAATCTTACAAATCTGTATCATCCATCATGCAAATACAAATGGCGGCCTTAATACATATTTTTTTAGTCTATTTGGGATGATTTGAGTAAGAACAGAAGTTCATTTTGTGCAGTCATCTACTGTTTAATAACATTTGTAATGACATTAGTATTACTCCTCCGCCTTTAACTGAGAATCCGAAATTTTAATAAGAAAAAAACCGCTACGGCCACACTTTCTTGTAAACGAATCGACAAGTATAACAAGGCCTGCGGAATAATAGCTGTTAGGCCTTTTAGCTCCATAAATCCTTGATCGATCTTGTTCAAATATTTAAACTCAAATACGCTTATACTTATACAAAAATAAAATAAATGATTGAATGTCTAAGTCTAAAGGAAAGTATGTTTCTACATCAGAAAAAGTTGATTCAAAAATTAAATTTTTGAAAGAAACTTGTTAAGCTGTCGATTTAATCACCTGTCACTTCATCAATAAAGTCTTCAACAACTATTCAAATATAATCGAGGTTTTTCAAGGCACATACAACCACTTGCGTAAGTTGTCAACAAAGAAAGCAAATTGCTTTCAATGGCGAACTAATATATAGTCAGATCAAAGGGATTTTGCGTGCGATGCGCACGATTCGATTTATCTGAACAATCGAGGTTTATTGACAGAGATATTCATCCGATCATTGCATGTATGAATAGTTAGTTTGTTAAGCTTTTGACTGCTGATGGCTAGAGGTTTGTAAACTGACACTAATCATAGTTACTGATGTGAGCATGTAATGCTTAGCAGTATAATGTAATGCTTCACACGCGCTAATTAGTATGTAACCAGTTGTGTTAACCGCTTTAATGAAGCTTTAAGAGGTTAACTACAGCTTGATCTTGATGCTAGTAACATGAAATGTATTAATTACATAAGTGAGGTCATTTTCAATGCTCTCGGCTGTATTTAAGTAAGTGCATGTAAATACATACGAGTATAAACGGCAATAGCTTATTCGTTTTTTGAAGCCTAGTATTTTAGCAAGTAAAGAAAAATATTAGACCGCCTGTTGTTACCTCTACCTAAATTTATCTAATTGTAAAATTTGTGCTTGTAACTGTATGAGGTGTGCAATAAAGAGTATTTATTATTATTATTATTATTATTAGCTTCGTGGTCATACAAGTTACATTTGGTTTTGAAAATAAAATTTGTTTTGATGTGAAAATGTTCAAGCTACATGTTCTCCTGCCGTTATGGCCTTATCAGGTACGGCTTTATTATTATATTCGTCCTCGTCCGCTCAGATACATCTGCTGCTGACTGTCCTATTATTTATTACTAGCCTTTTCCCGCGGCTTCGCCCGCGTACTATAAGTACTCAAAAAGGATACGATGCCCGTGTTGATTTTCAGACTTTGTGACCACATTTGCCCCTTTTAGGGGTTGAATTTTCAAAAAACCTGAAACACGTGTTTACTCATTTATCGTTAGGAATACTACTGTGAAATTTTGAATAAAATAATATAACAAATCTTGATTCGCCATACAAACTTTGGACCCCCATTTTACCCCCTTACGGGTTGAATTTTGAAAAATCCTTTCTTAGTGCACCCCTAGACCTTATAAGGAACCTACGTGCCAAATTTGGAATCTCTAGAACCAGCGGTTTGGGCTGTGCGTTGATATGTCAGTCAGTCAGTCAGTCAGTCAGTCAGTCAGTCAGTCAGTTAGTCAGTCAGTCAGTCAATCAGTCAGTCAGTCAGTCAGTCAGTCAGTCAGTCAGTCAGTCAGTTTCTTCTTTTATATATTTAGAAGATATGTCTCAGGTGTGACATAAGAATGATCGTTCTGATTTTAATTTGAAGAAAACGCCCGGAGGGTTGACTCTATCCCAGTCTCCCAGTTCATTCTTCTTCTTCCTCCTAGCGTTTGTCCCAGCTTTTTGCTCTATTGAGCCTGGGGTCTACACGGCAACCTAATCCCAGGGATTGGCGTAGGCACTAGTTTTTACGAAAGCGACTGCCATCTGATCTTTCAACCCAGAGGGGAAACTAGGCCTTGTTGGGATTAGATCCGATTTCCTCACGATGTTTTCCTTCACCGAAAAGCGACTTGTAAATATGATACTTCGTACATAAGTTCTGAAAAAGTCAGTGGTACATTGTCATCTTAAAATGAAATCATTAGCAATTAAGGTGACAGCCTATTATATATGTCAACTATTGGGCATTAACGTGTTGAGGACTTGTATCTTTTGTATATTTTTTTGGAAATACATAAAAACTGCGATTGATTTTATTTAACGATTACATACGAATACCAATTAGATGGGATGATGACGGAACGTAACGTTCGGCGCCAGGTAACATTGTGCAAGTACATAATACGGTCAAAGCTCTAGGAGGCCAATTATCAGAGCAACGACCGCCCCGAGCCTCTGACACGCTCTCCTATACCATTATGTATCACCGAGGACAATATAATAACTGGACAGCAATGTCTATTACAAATCACACGATTCTGGCAAATGCGTCATGTATTGCGTCAGTAATGAAGGTGATACATAGTTTTCAATACATTTTGTTTGGAAAGCATACAAAGCTTTTTGCAAATGTAAGTAAAGTGCTGTTAAATTACTTCACTGATTAAGAATTCTACCTTCATTTCTATTAATTTTCCATTAGTGTCGCTGATGTGGCGTCTGAATCTTTTTTACCTGATGTTTTTATTTAGGTATTTGTTGGTTTTTTACCTGCAAAGCATGTTCAGTCGCCATCAAATATATCGTAGCGGCCAAGGTACTCAAACAAATCTGAATATGCACTTTTCAGATATTTGTGCCCACCTTGGCCGCTCCGATATATTTGACGGTGACTGTACCATGTAACATTTGTTTGCTACAAATAAACGGTTTCTATTTATATTTATGAATCCAAAAATAGCCTGAATTTTGGACAAACAACTTTCGTATCAGTCCACCTTGCGGGGGGTCTACCCACGCTGCGCCTTCCGGTTCGTGGTCGCCACTCGAGAACCTTTCCGCCCCAACGGCCATCGGTTCTACGAGCAATGTGCCCCGCCCACTGCCACTTTAGTTTAGCGATTCGGAGGGCTATATCGGTTACTTTGGTTCTGCTGCGGATGGCCTCATTTCTGATGCGATCACGCAGAGAGACTCCAATCATAGCCCTCTCCATTGCCCTTTGGGTGACTTTGAGCCTTCTTATGAGGCCCATTGTAAGCGACCACGTTTCAGTTCCATATGTCATCACTGGCAACACACACTGGTCAAAGACTTTCGTCTTGAGACACTGCGGAATATTGGACAAAAAGATGTGCCGTAGCTTCCCGAACGCTGCCCAACCGAGTCGGATTCGTCGATTGACCTCTTTCTCGAAGTTGGATCTACCTAACTGGACAGTCTGTCCTAAGTATGTATAATCGTCCACAACTTCGAGTGTAAAGTCTCCGATTGTAACGGGAGTTGGTGCTACATGGTTATTTAACATGATCAAGGTGGACTGATGACCTGGTGAAGGTCGCGGGAGTCCGCTGGATGCGGGTGGCGCAGGACCGGTCATTGTGGCACTCTTTGGGGGAGGCCTATGTCCAGCAGTGGACGTCTTTCGGCTGATATGATGATGATGATGATGATGAACTTTCGTATACTTTGTCAGTCTAAGTGTTACATGGTCCATGTCTATCACAAAAATGATTATTATTCTTTATTACGGTTTACGGTACCTAACAAGGCACGTTCCTGGCTTTGCGCAAGCATCACGCATGCGCATATTGCAACGAAATATACTTATTAATTTTGTAGTAGCTGAGGACATTAATTTAGATTTATGACATATTGCCACATTGACCATGATCCTATTACCTGGATTAGTAATATTAGTATTGTGATAACATCTGTGTCTAATCTAGATGTTAATTATATTCCATGTTAGTATTAAGAACCGTTTTCACGAATTGATTAGTCATGTTTTGTGAATTTCTTGAGGACGTTTTTAAACAACTTTGTTGTGTGTAAGTAAAAAGTAGGTTGGCAGGCATGTGTTGGTCACGCTTGGCTAGGTTTAGGTCTACGTATGATGTAAGGAGTTAGTGGCAAAAGGTTCAACGAGAGACTGCACTGTTGAATTGCCAAAGACAGCATTAGACGTAAAATAAGTCACGTTTCGTACAACAAAAGTTAACCTTTTTTAATAATCTGTACATAGTATCTCATCTAAATATATAAAATAGTCACTCTATTTACACAATAACCGAGAATGCACAGCCTAAACCTTCAAATTAGTATTTTTAACAAGTAACTCCCGAAAAGTTTTTTTTTTATACACACTTTTTTTGCTGACCTAGTAGCATTGTCATGTAAATTACAAAAGTATACCAAATTTCAGCTAAATCACCGGAAAGGGCCTTTTTTATGCTAGCTTTTAACGCCGACTGTATTTTGCTTGCAAAAGTTATTTACTGCTCCACGAGACTATTCTAACAAACACAAACACAGTTTCCATTGTTTTATCACAGAGTTCTTATGACCACCTTCGGTCTCCATCATCAGACCAGCTCCATGTCATCATAATATTGCATTGTCACGCAATATACACATGCGTGCAAAATTTCAGCTCAATCGGAAATAGCGAAATGGGTCAAATTTAACTCGCCAGAAACAGGTGAAACTAAATAAAAGCTTGTAAAAATGGAACAAAATATTCTTCAATATTATAAAACTCCAATATAAAAATAGAATAAAAATTATTCATTCTTCAATTTAAGCACAATACCCTGAAGGTCAGAGAGAGAAAAAACTATCACCGGTTCTAATCACTCTGACCCGAGAGGTATTATGAGTAATAATACTCATAATACCTCTCGGGTCAGAGTGATCAGAACCGGTCATAAGACCGGCCAGAAACTTGGCGGGACTTATTTTTTCAAAACAGTAATAAATACAATAATGTTTCCAGAAGACAAATTTTAAAATTCAACTTTTGGAATTCAACACCTAAGCACCCCGGGGTTTCACTATGCATCTCTCCATTGGTAGGTACCCGTTTTTCCCAATGCGCTTATCGCACCGCGATGGCTAATGGTGATGAACTGATGACTAATGAGGGAAGGGTACTTGGCACATAGCTTAACACCGTATAGTATAGTGCGTTCGAGAATATGTGACATTTTCAGTCATACATCATTGTCGGTTGTTAATAGAGTTTATTTCTAAAATATTGTTTGTGACAGTTAACGTCTTAATGACAACCGACAATTATGTGTACTTTTGATTGAAAAAGTCACATATTATCATTTCAGCCAGTGTTTATGGCATGTCTCAAACCTGCATGGATAGCACGTTGAAAATCCTATTTTTTTTAAGAGCGCATATTGATAGCTAACATTTTCATCTCTGTAGCTAAATGTCAAATTGAGGAAGAAGAATCTTCTGTAACCTACTTGTAGTTGTACTATTACTCATTCTGTGAAAATCGGAATAAAAGTTTTGGTAAGTATTTCCATTAAATTATTTCAAATTATATCCTTTCCTTGGTTATATTTTTTTCCTACTCCTGCGCAATTGGTATATTCTAGATAGGTAACTTATGTCTCCATAAACATGTGGCTAGGTAAATGAAACAAGAAAACACGTAACCCCAAGTTGCTCATTTCATTTCGTACGCAAACCACCGCAAAGTTGGAAAACGCAAGAGGAAGCATTTTCTACACGTGCTTAGGAGACTTTATGAGTCATAAAGTGGGCATAGCTCGCTAAACATTTGGTTGAAATGTTGCTTTCTACACTCGGCAGCGCAACCACATACACATGCAAGACTCTCAATTTAAATTACTATTATTTACGCTGGTATTTTATAATGCAATGTGCATATTCAATTATAATATTCTCATATGTCTGTAATGTCAATATTTTCTAATTTGCACCTATATTACCATGCTCGCTTTTTTTCATTCGAATCTGTTTTGCAGCTTTATAACCCCCAGCAAAATCAATCAACTGTATGTTGTTTTGTCAATTGATACCTTGCCAGTACCGTTGATGTCCTAAATAATGGAAATAACTCACCGATCTAATAATACTAGGGATACACAATCAGCCCAAAAAAATTGCCCCACAATAGTACCGCAAGGACGACTCGGGCGGTACTTTCTTTGCCAGTCTTATTACGGCATAAGACTGGCGATGGCGGGTTACAAATTCTCACGAGCCATATTTTAGTAAATCTTATTTGAGTCTGTAACTCCTTTACATTGTTGCTAGAAGAAAGAACTCCATAACGTAATATCCTTTATGATAATTATGAGCAATATTTTGACGCAGCCACAAACATAAGACAATTCAAATCAAGCACCATGCGTAATAATTTTCCGCACCTACGCAGGTCATTTGCGGTTCCCCACAGTATTTCCCGTACGCGAATGCTGGCTTGTACCGTGTCTAAATAAAAAATCTAGGCCAGACGAAAGTTTCGTAACCCAGTCTAGATTTAAAAATACACGCATATTCGACATATTCGATGTGCAACTTTGACACAGAGAAATGAGAAAACTGCGTAATAATGTTGAAACGCATATATTTACAATTTATAACCGTGTAAACATTAGGATGGTCTTTGTGACCATGGAGCGCAAGAGCGTGCGATAAATATTACACAATTTTGTAAAATCATTTTAGATACTTAGCGGTCATATGATTTTTATGTAGGTATCCAAACAATGTAACTACTTCATACAAAGTTAGTACCTACCTACTACTTCTACACGCTTAAGATTTTATACACGTTTTGCTCTTAATTAATTAATACTAAATCTAAATCATTTCATGTTTCCTAAACTACAAGACAACACGGGTGTAACAGGTACTTACACCCGTTGTGATTGGACCTTCAATGAAATGATACACACGATTTATACGATTTGTCGTATCAAATCGTTAGTTAGATTCTTTGTTCATAAACCCTACGAGTATTTAATTATATGGAGCCCCAGCCTCGACATTGCGTGACACTCTATCAAATGCAGATTCATATTTTTTTCTTCTGTCGGCGGCGTGCAATCATTATTCGCTATCATTAGTCGTAACTCATAAGGAGTCTATGACTACTGTTCGGATTCTGACAGTGATAGACGACGAATGATCTGGTTTTTTATTGGCATGACATGCTTGCGTGTTATTAGGTTCTGGGTTGGTATTAGCTCTACATGTAATCAATAAAACTACTTATTTCTTAAGATTTCTTTTGGGGTACCTAGTATAAAACCAATTTATTGTCATTAATATGGACCAGGGTGCGTAGCCAACGTGCCAATCGTTAACGCTCCGTAGCGTGTCGTAGTCACCTCTCTTTATCACTTCCATATTAGTGCAACAGTGACAGTTGCGTTTCGTTCGCTACGGAGCGTTAACAATTGGCACGTTGGTTACGCACCCAGGTAACGTTTTATTAGTAGGACCTGAGATATTATTAGGTCAGTAAAATAGTGGGGAGGAGGGGAACAAAAAAGGTCTTCGTACCCCAGCTAGTCTCGCCTGCTCGTGGTCCTCCTGCTGTTTAACAGAAGAGCTAGCAGCAGAGAAGGAAAACTTGAAACAAACACGGCTCGGTGCCAGCCGTCATGCACGTGCAACCGAACCGACTCCGCACGTATTGACTTTGTCTTTCCTGTGGGTCCTGTCGGTAAGGTCGAGAGAGGAATGTGGGTTCTGGGCATGCCCGCGTTATCTGATTCGTGTCCCAGGCGATACGGAGTCCGTGGAGAGGTCACTTCACCCACTTGTTCCTGCTAAGTGGAAAACAACACGGAGAGTGGCAGTCACCGGTTCTAAGTCCAAGCAGATAGGCGTTAGTGCGGACGCCAGGGGTCACTCTCGACGGTGGGAGGGTCCATCGTAGACCCATTGACAAGTTACCGCCCGCTCAAGCCGGGCAGCCCCCGGTCAGTAAGGTACTTGTCCGTCTCGGTGCTGACTTGTTTCTAATGGGTGATAGGAACACTAGCGTTGCTAGACAGTCGGTGTCGTTAGTTATTTCACCTGCGACCAAAAAGACCACTAGAAAACCTCAACATCGCCAATCCATGCGATTAGGAACATGGAATGTCCGAACAATGAGGACAGGGTTCCCGAACACCGATGGAAGCTTAAATTGCGAGGAACACCTTCGTAAAACTGCAGTTATAGATGCAGAATTGTTAAGGCTGAACGTGTCTATAGCAGCATTGCAAGATACAAGACTGCCGGATGAAGGCTCCCTACGTGAATCTAATTACACGTTTTACTGGAAGGGGACAGATTCATCTGAGCCGCGATTGCACGGGGTAGGTTTTGCGATCAGGAATACACTACAGCACGCCATAGAAACTCCGAAAGGAGTGTCTGAACGCATAATGGTGTGTAGAGTGAATACTAGCAGTGGTTTTATAACCTTGATCGCTGCCTATGCGCCAACATTGACATCGTCTCCGGAATCGAAAGATCGGTTCTACGAACAGTTAGACGAAACTGTTCGTGGTATTTGCAAAGGAGATCGGCTTCTGATTTTGGGCGATTTCAATGCTCGGGTGGGCCGTTCACATGAATCTTGGCCAGAGTGTATCGGTTGTCACGGTGTTGGAAAGATTAACGAAAATGGAGAGCGGCTACTGGAATTCTGTGCTCAGAACTTGCTTTGTGTCACCAACACCTTTTTCAAAGGCAAATTAATGCGCAAGGTTTCGTGGAAGCATCCTCGGTCCGGCCACTGGCACCAGTTGGACGTCATTCTCACTCGGAAAAGAGATCTTCGGGATATACTTCACACACGTACATTCCACAGCGCAGACTGTGACACCGATCACTCTATAGTAGTTACATCAGCCGCCTTTACTGTTAAGAAGATCCATTCGTCTCGTGCTGCCGGTCGTCGTAAGTTAAAAGTGCCAACGTGTAGGAGCATCGAAATGGTTGAATCTTATAAGGAACTAATTGGCACAAAAACAGCTTCCTGGGATTTAAACATGACCGCCAGTCAGGAGTGGACTAAGTTAAAAAGTCTTCTTACTGATACCGCAGCAGAGGCGTTTGGTTATGTGAAATCGACAAAGTTCGACTGGTTTCAGGAAAATATTGAACACCTACAACCATTTATTGATGCTAAAAGAAAAGCAGCACTGCACCATCGCCTCAATCCTAACGTCAGCACACGGAAAAAGTTGGCCGTAGGGAAATCCGATCTGCAGCGAAATACCCGCTATTGTGCTAACGCGTACTTTCTTGAGATTTTTAAAAGCATTCAAGTTAGTGCAAATACGGGTAATTTCGCTGGTATTTATTCAGGGATAAAGAAAGCTATCGGCCCTATCCCAACAAAAACTGCTCTTCTCAAAGAAGCAGACGGCACTCTAATAGTGGACTCGGACCGCCAACTTCATCGTTGGGTGGAGTACTACACGGAGCTTTATTCACATCCCATTGATATACAGCCCGAAGCAGCTTTATCGATTCCAGAATTGCCTGTATGGAACGAGCTCGACAGTGCTCCCACTGTCGCAGACTTTCATATGGCTGTTAAGGAGCTTAAGGTTGGCAAAAGTCCGGGTGGTGATGGTGTTCTCGCTGAGGCCGTTAAATTACAATGCGTGGCTCCATTCCTTCATAGTTTTTTCGTTAAATGCTGGAACGAAGAATACATTCCTCAGGATATGCGCGATGCTAATATTACCACGTTGTACAAAGGCAAGGGTGACCGCGGCAACTGTAACTCATACCGCGGAATCTCTTTGTTGAACATTGCCGGGAAGCTCCTTGCCCGTATAGTGTTGGCCAAGCTACAGAAGTTAGCTGATCGTGTTTATCCTGAGTCCCAGTGCGGTTTTCGATCTAATCGGTCCACTACTGACATGATTTTTACCCTGCGTCAGCTTCAGGAGAAATGCAGGGAACAAAAAACTCCACTGCTTGCTGCATTTGTCGACTTGAACAAAGCCTTTGATACCGTGAGTAGGGAGGGACTGTATTCT
Source organism: Pammene aurita (assembly GCA_947086415.1). Lineage (NCBI taxonomy): Eukaryota > Metazoa > Arthropoda > Insecta > Lepidoptera > Tortricidae > Pammene > Pammene aurita. The sequence continues at coordinate 32,165,414 of OX352298.1, forward strand.
GTGCTACACCGCGTTGGCTGCCCTCCAAAACTTCTTCATCTCATCAAACTCTTCCATCTTGGTATGAAAGGTTCTGTGGTCTACAATGGTAACACCTCAAACCCCTTTGAAATGCGCAGAGGGGTGAGGCAAGGTTATGTGCTGGCGCCCACATTGTTTGGAATATTTTTCTCCGTGCTCCTGAGAGTTGCTTTTGGCGATACCACTCATGGCATACATCTTCACACTAGGTCTGATGGCAAACTGTACAATATCTCGCTCTTAAAATCCAAAAGGTATCGTGAGGATCTATATGTTGACAGTTTACTGTTTGCCGACGACGCCGCTTTTGTTGCAACATCGCCAGAGGAGCTTCAGTGCATGGTGGATAAATTTAGTGTAGCGTGTAAGCTCTTTTCGATGTCAATCAATGTGAAGAAGACGGTCGTTATGGCTCAGGGTGTAAATCAGGACCCAGAATTATTGTTGGATGATGCACCTCTGGAGGTTGTTAACAATTTCTGTTACCTTGGATCTACCGTGTCCAGTAATCTTTCGTTAGACGTGGAGATTAACGCTCGCATTGGCAAGGCATCTACGATGTTTGGGAGGCTCAGTGCAAGGGTATGGGATAATAAATATCTAACTGTAAACACGAAGATGATCGTTTATCAGGTATGCATTTTGTCCGTACTCTTGTACGGCGCTGACACCTGGACGTCGTATGCCAAGCAGGAACGGAAATTGAACAAGTTCCATATGCGCTGTCTTCGGCGCATTCTAAACATCTCGTGGAAGGACCGAGTCACAAATGAGAGGGTGCTTAGCATCGCACGTCTACCCAGTGTCACAGCCATCTTGAAGCAAAGACGCTTGCGATGGCTGGGGCACGTGCATAGAATGGAGCCTTCTCGTTTGCCACGCAAAACTCTCCTAAGCGAAATAGCTCACGCTAAACGATCGGTTGGACGTCCTATGCTTCGCTTTAAAGACTGTGCAAAACGTGACAATATTTTTACGGCCAACTCTAGGTTCTTTCATGTCTAACTAAATGTCTTTTGGAGTCAGCACTATTTATACACAGCGTTTTTTACCTATTTTCCTCCATAGCACCCTTAGGACTAGTTTTTTTTTTTTTTTTTTTATACCACGACGGTGGCAAACAAGCATACGGCCCGCCTGATGGTAAGCAGGTAGTACCGTAACCTATGGACGCCTGCAACTCCAAAGGAGTCACATGCGCGTTGCCGACCCTTTACAAAAAGGAGGATTCACTGTGTTGACGACTAAAGGAACAAGAAGAAGAACAAGTTGTCAAGCTCTGGTCAGAAAGGCCCCCTTTCAAATCTTTCCAACGCATTAAAGTAATTAAAACAACAAAGACTATTCATATGTTTCACCCCGTTAAACTTAAAGCGTAAAGTGAGTGCGTCAAACAATTATAATAATTGCTATGTAACACTTGTGCCTATTTGGAGGTAATAATACGTTTTCGTAGTTTCTCTATTATTTATACAGCCATCTTCTTGGAACAAATGCCAAGTGTGTTTAGCCGGGGCACGCGCCGTGTCAACTCTGCTGAGGTTGGGGCGCAATTCCACAACGTTTTTTGATACCTCGGGATATGGAAAACATAACATGACAATGAAAATCACACGCCCTCTTCACATTTGTAAACACATTGCGATTTCTTTGGTAAAGACATAGCTACTTGTTATATCCGACCATATACCGGGTGTGACCTGTAATAGGAGCAAAAAATTAAAACGTAGATTCTACTCCTCAAACTATGTAGATTTTAGATTGTCTCTTTTTCAAACAAACTAAATAGTATTTTCAATGTACATCAAAGTCTGCCTAAATGACATCGCCTGTCAGTCTTGTCACCCTACAGATATTAATCAATATCGTAATACATTGCGTGTTCGAATAAACTTTTAACTGTAATAAAATTCAAACTACAAGTTATTTTTAAAAGTTGTTAAACAAACGTTGTCTAGTTTGAGGAGTAGAATGTACGTTTAAATTTTTTGCTCTTATTACAGGCCACACCCGGTATATGATTAACTTAATTAACTTTCATAAAAACAAGTCGAGGTCCTTAAGAATCCAAAATTGCTTCATGTTTATTCATCCTCGTAATAGTATTGTTAAACGTTGGTACATCGTTTGAGGTGTTAACTTTATGAAATCCAAGCACTCCAAGTGAAAGTTTAATCAATACCTCACGTCGACTGATTTGTTTAATTACCAAAAAAAATTCTTTGTGTTTTTACCGATGCCAATATTTCTTACCATCGTTATGTCAAAGGTCGTGTGACAAATGAAAGCTATAAAATTCAGCATTGTTGTAAATCGAGATAATTTTTTTTCTTCGATCCTTACGAAATGTAAATATTGCTGGATAGTTTATGTTCAAAGTAAAAAGCTTTTCGGTCAGTGAACAAATGTTTTATGCTTATTAGTTAAGTATTGTGTTCAAGGGGCATTAGAGCTGGGCATTTGATATAATATGTTCGAAATTGGCTTACCTTTGGCTATCATTTTTTAAGCTCATGTACGACGCCCACATTCTCTTAGTTCGTAAACAGCTTTGGCATATTTAATTGAATAGAATACCGACATTCCTGCTGCACGATTTAATAACAGAAAAGCAAACCGACAGCTACATTGAAGTAAATAAAAGCTTGCAAGCCGGGGAATCAGAACTCGGATCGGCCTGTAGCGTTCGGTCACAGTTCGTGAGTTCACTTGCCGCTCTCCCTTTAAGTTTATTTGCTCACGATGCCCTGTTCCGATATGCTTGCGGGTAAAATGCATTCACTATTAACGTGTACGTGGAACTGATGCACCGGCCATGATTTGGGTGGCCGTGAAAATCGAGGGTTTTTAACCAAACATTGAAATGAAATTAAACGAAAATTTATTAAAATTATTTATAACGTAATTTAAGTGCGCCGGCGCGCTGCCGTCGCGGAATGCCGCTCGTGAGAATGATCATCCTAAATTGATCGAAACATGAGTAACCCGTTATAAATAATTTTAATATGTTAGTCTCACGAAAGTTTTACAGTTAAACGAAAATCTATTAATAAAATAAGGTTATATATTACAATTGTGGGTATATAATATGTACTTGTTTATTTACTTATTAATAGGTATTGTTATTTGAAGATTATTCCTTTAAGTTTTGGCGATTCCTCTTAGATCTCTTTAATATATCTTACTAAGTTCTAACAAAACTCTCTGCTTTACTTGCTTTAAATCTTGATTTGTATTTTTTAAGTATTTATTTTTTATTACGGCTTGTTTAACGTTACATAGCAAAAAAATTAAAAACTGCGAATGTTATTACGTCATTAGAAATACACTATCCAGACTAATTTAATCTATAAAATCGGTCATTAGTCTGGCAATTAACGATTCGTCGAGGCCTTTTGCATTTTAATGTGAATTAGACGGTGCAGTGTGCTCGTGTGAACTATGGTCAATGAATTATTGATGCCGCGGCTACTTTCCTTTGGTTAAATAACTGTGCCTTCATTTTAGTTTGTGCATTTAGACTTCAAAATTATATTGAAGATGTATTGACAGACGCGGTCGAAAGCTCTGGAGAATATGAACAACGATTGGCTTTTTAAAATTGTTTACCGTCTGTTCTACAATGAATTTATTATTCAAACCAGTGATCGGGGTCCGTTCTCTGCAAACACCCCAAAATAGTCCAATATTTTGAATTTATTTATGCTCGTTATTTAGAACTCAATCATATAAGTAGGTAATGACTTATTTATGTATGGAACAAACCCGGTATTTCGTATGGAACAAAGAACGGTTCCCGATCTTTGATTCAAACTGGTTTGTGCTATGCATTAACAGCATTAACAGCCATTGTAGGTAGTCCTAGGAGGTAGTACCAGGGATCGGTAACCGTTCTTTTCTCCATACAAAATACCGGTAATTGAACGTTCTTTTTCGTTCTTTGATAAATTATTTATTTTTTAATTTGACAATGTAATAGTATGGAGTATTTACCTACTGACATGATTTAGTTCTAAATGATGAGCATAAATTAATTCAAAATATTGGGCTATTTTTGGGTTTTTTGCAAAGAACGGTTTCCGATCCTTGGTCCCTACAGACTGACATTGATACGAATGAATACAAAACCACGAGATATAAAGGAGGTACAGACTCAAAGAAGATGTACTAAAAATATGTCTCGTGTAAATGTGTACTCTTATACCGTAATAAGACTGTCAGAGAGACTGCTGCACGAGTCGTTCTTGCGGTAGTATTGTGGGGCCATTTTTTGGGCTGATTGTGTATCTTTAGAATGATTGATCGGTGATACAAAAGTGTAACTTGTATTTAACTACGCACATGTTTTGGAGAACCTAGGTAAAAAAAATAATTTTTTTTTTAAAGCACTAAGAGGTAAGTAGGTCTACGACGTTCACTATGACGGTCGGCTACCGAGGGCTGTATTCTAATTTTAAAATACATAACTACAAGACACAACAAATAATCAACCAATATTAAAGTTGTATTGGAGTTGCGTCGGATAATTTTCAAGCTAATTCTGAAATTTCTGATTCAGACGTTTAGGCGCTGTCTGCATTACGTGGTTAATGCATTGGAGTTGTATTGAAGTTGGATCGTGTCTAAACGTGTTTTAAAGTTAGAATACGGCCCCGAGTCGGCGCAGGTATTATATTGTATTAGTTTATTGATTCCGAATACGGTCCCTACTTTGTGCAGACATGAGATGACTACATCTTACCTGCTTATAAATATAGAGGATTATGCAAGTTTTAATCAAACGGTGGAATTTAAATTGACCTACGACTTTTATTATTTGCCGCAAGAAGTTCTTATTATGGTGATTGTAAATTAGAAATAGCTGTAAATGGTGACGACTTGATTAATCTTTATTTAGGTTATTGGTTCTGAGTATTTATTATACGAGCTACATATGTCTGTAATCTAACTCTGATAAAATCGTTTGTCATGGTGTCATGAATAACATTAACATAATATGAAAAGATTTTGAAGTGTTGTCTTTTCAGAATAGGTACCTATATCCGTATTATTTTCGTATTTTTTAAACTGTCCAAAATGGTAGGTAGTTACGAAATGGGACTTTTAAATAATGGAATAAGTATGTGTTATTTTTGAATTTTTCAGTTATCCCTTACATTGGCAAGTCTTTACTTAAGAAAAGACCGGACGCGGACTGCAACAAAATAGCTACTTTTGACACTAATCTCCATTTAAGTTATTTTAACTTGTTTTACTCGTATTTATTATATTAATGATTTTAACTTATTTAATTCCTAGTCAAAAACAGCATCTGTGATGATACCTCACCTCATCAAAGTGAAAACGATTGTAAGCCCCTAATACTGATCCGAGTATCGACAAACATTATCTAAATTACCGATAGTTCAATACAATGCACCGTGCGAGCGTTAATATCTATCACGATCCCAATCCGTACCATTGTTAGGCGTCGTACACACTGGCTTTCCAATTATTAGTTTCCGTGTTTTGGATGTATCATTGCCGTTTGTAAAGGTCGAAAACCTATAGATGTTTCAGGTTTTAGATTAGCTAACTGACAAGCAGTTTTTGAAATTTTTGGATTATCTATATCCTAGCAGCCTATGCAGCGTCCGTCTCGGGACATAGCTCCACGCTCCTCTCCATACTTCCACGCTTCTCGATCCATTGCCATATGCATCCAATTCTCGCCAGCCTGTTGCCAGAAGTTTGTACTCTAGGTATTTTTTATGAACAACTGGTTTGTTACAAGTGTTATAACGGAGCTCTTAATGTTAATGTGCGTAAAAGTCGACACTAATTTTCAGCGCCTTCAAAATTTCGGAGGCTTTTCTTAGTGGCTACCCACTTAACTATATTAAAAAAATATACGTTCCGAATTTCGGGGTTCAATAGTTAAAGCTGTGCATTGTCTCTCAATCAAAGCATTGATTGAGAGACAATGCACAGCGTATGCACATATGCACAGTAACATTGAGAGTAGCAACTCTCAATGTTACTTTGCGTCCGTAGGAAACACCTTAGACAACTCTACACATGGTCCCTGGGTGGTGCTGAAAGAGTAACAAAGTCGGCAGCTGCACTTTCCCATCTGGACCTCGCAGCACTCACTGGATTTTCTTTATCATCTGCTTTCCCACTACTAATACCTCAGGGAAGAAATGCGTATCTATATCCAGTGACATGTAGCCATACGATAAATAAAATAAACTGTCTCTCAATCTCGAGGCCACTGCTATTTTTTATTCATATTGATAATTCTGCCAAAACTAAAACGCAGTGATCGAGCCTTAACTTATAATGAAAGATGATTTGTAACATTATCGTGCGTGCTCGGGGCTATAATAAATGTGTTAAACTCTTATAGAAAAGTACTTATGTCCTACGTGAGCCTCGCGTCACGTCGGTGAAAGTTTACGTCATCACAACGTGTGGATTTGCGCAAATTGACTTTTCTTTCCATTGTCGGCATTCGTAGTGTAGGAAGCAAATTAACTCTAGGATTGAGTTGTGGATATTGTAATTCGGTTAAAATGTAAAAGCTATGCTTTTCGCTGTGTTCATCACTCAGGTGCCGCCCTTGCGGGTACGGGACAATTATTAACAGCTGTCAAATTGTATGAAAATGTCACATAAATTTCTGACATGTGACATATTTAGACTACTAAAATATAATGGACATGTATTTTTTCTCTTTTCAATTAAACAAAATTAATGAAGATATAGCCCGTTAAAGTTCCGTGTAACGTCAATATGATACTACACTTTTTAGCACGTCGTGACGTCACGATCCTCGACCACACCACTCTGGAACTTTAAAGCGCCTTATTTTAGTCATTTTATGTTTAATTGATTGAATAAAAATATGTGACCAATAATTTTGATAATCAAACATGTTATCATGTTTATTGATAATAAAATAATTTATAAAAAATCCAAGGACCCGATTGTCACTAATTATTCCTTGTTAAAATAAAAACTAATGACAACGAAGCATGAACGGGGCCCGTACGCTTGTTTGCCACCGTCGTGGTATGTAAAAAAAGCAATTACCCTGGAATACGCAACGCACTAATGTACTTGTACCTTAGTACTTGTATTATTTAGCTCATAAAAAATTATTACACAACATTGTAAATACAATTAGATCCCACCTATAGTTTTTTTTCGAATGTTCTCATCATTTTCTAATCAGTTTCTTCCTTAATTGCGAATCGATTAGCACATGTAAACCAGCCTCAATGATATAATCTATGAAACAAAAGACAAATTGTGTGGTGTGATAAATCGATAAGCCATGCAAGCCATTGTGTTGTTGCTTTACTTATCTGTCTGTTAGTGTATGTAGTATGGTTCACGTGGCGTGGTGTAATAATTAATGATTAAATAATTTTAAACAAAAAAGAACCGGCTTCACTTAGACTCCACCTTTCCAGGAAATGCCCGACCCAATATAAAAAATTACTATAGGTGTGCCTTTAATATTTGAAATCCCTCGATTTTTCCTGGATTCCATCATCAGATCCTGACCTGGTTA